>JAHLJS010000007.1:2431415-3154949 GCA_038502445.1 Eremochloa ophiuroides | reverse complement strand
GGAAGCCAGCGCACCGGGGCACGAGCACCCTCCATCAGCCATCCAAGGGCCGACACTCATTTAGGTGACGTGTCCACGCTCTGGCCGGGCCGGCTCCTGCTACTCTCTTGTTTTAGTCTGTGTTTAGATCTTAGTTACAGTTGTAATTCTGCACTTTAGCACGTTCGTTTGTATTTGATAATTTTTGTTCAATCATGGCCTAAGTAGGCTTAAAAGATTCATCATGTGATGTACATTCAAAAAGTGTAAACATGCAAACATTTCATCTACATTTAATATTTCATGCATGTACCGTAACGTTGATGTGACTAGTTACAATTGTAATTTGCAGTGAATCTAAACAGGGCCTTAGATGCCCATGGAGTTCTGTAGGATGAAAGCTTTGAAAGCTTAAGCTGTGTTTAGATTCCAGTTGCAGTTACAATTCTGTACTATAACACGTTCGTTTGTATTTGATAACTTTTGTCCAATCATGATCCAAGTAGGCTTAAAAGATTCATCTCATGATGTACATGTAAAAAGTACAAACATGTAAATATTTCGTCTACATTTACTGCTCCTACATGTGCCGCAACGTTAATATGACTAGTTATAATTGTAATTTACAGTGGATCTAAATAGGACCTTATTCATGGTGCCTGACATGCCAGAGTATTTGACAGAGCTCACGGATGCTGAAATTGCAAGTGCGCTTGACGCAGCGTTTAGTTCAGAAACTTTCCTTCTCTCTCCCCATCACATTAATTATACTTTTAATCTACATAAAGCACTAAATAAAAGTAACAGTTATTATATGTTTATACTTTTTGTCTGGCTATCTCAAGATGAATTTTTTAAATCTACTTGGATCATGATTAGATAAAAGTTATTAAATACAAACAAAAATGCTACAATTACAAAACTTTTCAAAATTTCCTAACTTAACGCACCCTGAGATTGCAACAATGAATTCGCCACTGATCCCTGAAGACATATGGGCACGAAGAAGAAGCGAGAAATCAAACCAAAGTCCTTTTATTGAATATATCATATATGGGTGTAAAGTACGAGTTCTGAGAAGAAAAAGGACATTGGTGTGTTACCGATTACTCCCTCCGTTCTGTCGTTTTGGATTTTTTTCGCCACAAGTTGACTCGATTTATAGAAAATATATATAATTTATATCTTCAAATAAATTTATTAAAAAACTAAATATAAAGATCTTTCCAATGATACTAATTACTTAGCATAAATATTTATATATTTTAACATATAATTATCGATAAAGTTTTCTCGAGAAACGAGAACGACACTTATTTTAGAACGGAGGAGTACTAGTCTACACTAGTACTACGTGTGATAAGAAAAGTAAAAAGAGCATGTGCAGAAAGTACTTCATAATAGACCAGGAACCGACATCGTACAACAACTGGTCTAGAATGCTGATGTACTATCTAGACTTTCCATGTGACATATAAATGTAAAGCATGCATCATGATTATATTACTTGTCAATTGGCATTCCATGCAAAAGTCTTACCATCAGTAAAGTCCTCCTCACATCGCCTACTCTGCTAGAAAACTAGGGATATACTCCCTCCGCTCCGAAATGTATATCGTTTTCGTTTTTTTACCACAAGTTTAACTCGATTTGTACAAAATACATACAATATTTATATCTCCAAATAAATTTATTAAAAAACTAGATTTAAAGATCTTTCTAATGATACTAATTATGTATTATAAATGTTAATATTTTTAAATATATAATTACCGGTAGTCGTTTCTTGGGAAGCACAAATCATAAATATTTTGGAACCGAGGGAGTAGGACATAGTAATCAACATTAAAAAAATGGCTTGTTAGACAATACCTAATGTAGCCTAGGTACGCAATCGGACGGTTGTATTCTCACCTGACTGATATGACTGCTTAACTTTGTTCAGTTTGTAGATACAGTTGAACTGAACTGTACCCAAACTGAACCTTGCAAGCTGCAACCACAGAAGACCCAAACTGAACCTTTTGCAACTACAGAAGACAGAACGGAGCAAATAAATCATCGGGATCCATTTGTGGACCATAGAAATGAATTAATAACAAGGCGATGAAAGATTCACACTATACACGTGACGTTTGTTTTGTTGTGCTCGCGTCTACTCTAGGTCCGGAACGAGTGAAAACGACGGCCGGTCGATCGGTTTCCGGAGACTCTGAACTCCCACGGTTTGGCAGGAAAACCCAAAGCGGAATCCGCCCGAACCTACTAGAAGTATTGTCTCCCCAAAGAAAGACAGAGAGAGTTGACCTTGGCGTTTGGCGGAACTGCAGCTGCTGCCCCATGTCCCCGGCCGGGGATGCTCACTGCTCACTGATCAGCGAAGAAGCCACGGCCGCCGACCCGCCGTCGCCGCCTCGCCGGAACCGAAGAGGAGATAACTGGGCTACAAAAGTAACTAGACAAGGGCCCCCTGCGCACCATGGATTTTTTTTTTTTTTAGAAGAAACCTGCGGCTGCGCACCATGGATATGAATGAAGAAGGCCGTAGAACGAAAGCCCAGCCTGGCCGAAATGCCCATCCCAAATGAGGCCCCACTGGACTAGCATGACTATCCAGCCCAAGTGTAGGCCCAAGTTTAACAAACTGTTGGGGAATGCGCGCGTAGCCGCAGCCGGGCCTAAATGAAGGCCCAGCAAGCACGGCGTCTCCTCTCCATGCCTCTCCCGTCCTGGGCTCCTTCGCCGGCTCCGGCGAATCGTCCGGTGATTGGGACCCACCAACTCCGACTGTCGGCGGCGCCAGCGGTCCGGGCGTGCGTTGTATTTCCGTTGCCGGCGGCCGGGGCGGTGGCGGATCGGGAACGGATAGATGGCTTTCGCTGCCCGCGGCCGGGAGTAATCCCAATCTCTCCTTTTAGCTTTTACTGCGATCTCTAGCTAATTTTGGTAGCTTCTTGTCTCGCTTTTCATGTGTCTGCATTGCTTGTTGTGTGTTCTCTTTTAACATTAGTGCCTTTTCTTTTTTTTAAAAAAAACATTACTGCCTTTTGTTTGTGCTAGCATTATCGATTTGATTTCTCAATCCAATTTTTTTTCCCCGTGTTCCAAATTCCAAGTCCTACTGCATGTTAAAAATAAACACGTTGAAGACGTGAAATGTTTTTAAAATTTAAGTCGCCAAATAATAAGGATAAAAAAGATTGATAGCAATAAACCCATTCCTATTTTAACTTTTACGTATATATACAATTAAGGGTCTGTCTATTTATCTGTCGACAGAATTTGTCTCTCAAAATCTGTCATTTTTTTCAACCAATCAAATGGTGACAACTCAGCACAAAAAACGACAGATAGAGCAAACCAAAAATCTGTCAAATCCAACTCTACCAAAAGCAATACACTCCCAATAACGGGTTTTATTACAAATCCTAAATCCAATAGCAGGTGGGGGCTGGGCTGCTACTCATTGCTTTTTGCTGCTGTTGATCACTGAGTTGATGCTCGCTGTTGCTCCGTGCTACTTTGTTCACTGCTTGTGTCTCTGAAAAAATGATCACTCCTGCTGCCCACTCGCTCCTTGGGAATGCATACCTATGACGAAATTTCGGACCATGTCAAAACCAAAAAAAAAGCATGTACACATAATAGACAAAAAATGCAGAAAAGCAGCAAAAAAACATTACACAACCTAAAACCTCAATTTTCTAGCACCGGGACAGGCAAAAAAAAAAAAACACATTCAAAATACTAAACCTGGTGGTGATTCAGACTACAAATAGCTTATCACATAGTTAGCTATTCAACTACAATTAACTATTCAACTATACAAAAGGCATATTCAGGATTCAACATACTCACAGAGGGTGCCAAGCCTCACCTCATCGATGACAGTGGGCTTCCCAGCGCAAAAAACTCACTGACTAAGGGGTTGAAAGCATCATCACCTCGCCAATGCTCTTGTCACCGGGCATGGGCCACACTGCTGCACCAGTATCACTGAAGAAAGGGGTTCCAAAACCATCATCACTTCACCCAATGGTCTTGGTGACCGGGCATCTGGAACAAACATCAAACAAAATATAAAGACACAGAACAGGGTGCAAAAGTCCTCACCAAAAATCGATGACATTGGGATCAAGATCAACGAACACAACAAGGGGGACGTGCCGCGTGCTTCCCAGCCCCAAAACTCGCTGAAAAGCATCATCACCTCCCCCAATGGTCTTGTCACCGGGCATCTCGCCACTGGCCCATCAGTCAAATAAAAATACAATAGAATATAATCATACAAACATACACAACTGTAAACTGAAAATCCACATTACTTACTGGTATATGGACCACAGGCAAAAGTTGTTAGCTAAATCATACTTGCAATTGATGAGTGGCTCAGGGTGCTAGTCCTCGCCTCATCAACTCTAACACAGAAACACGCACAAGCTTTAGGTTTGCGTAACACACAAACACACTAAAAGAACCATGAACACAATGAAAAAAACAAGCTGTGTGTAGGCCTGAAAGCCTCTACTACTGTTACTTATAGTCTGATACTGAGAAAACAAAGGCAAAATATAGCAGTCAACCTACAACCTGCACGTCAAGCTAACAATCACAAACAATCATAATCACACTGAAAGAGAGCATACAAACAGTGAATACAGCAGCACGTGCTTCCTCAAAAGATTTGAATCCTTTCCGGAGACCAATCTGAAAGCAAAAAGGCAGCGCAAGCATACAAACAGAGAATCTCTCAGAAAAAACAAACAAATTCAGGCCTCATCTCAGACCAACTAAAATCAACTCATATGAAAAAAACAACAAAACTAAACTAAAAATTGACCATAACAACTTAGCTGAAAAAGTTTGGCCATTATAACTCACAAAAAACATTAAACAAACAACACAAATAAGACTGGGAACTCATCTACCGCTCACCCTCAACCACAACCTAAAAGGTCGGAAAAACAACCCTCAGCCACAGCAACCACCGCAAATGCAAGGACATTTCATCAAACCAACTACCCCCCAACCCTCAACCTTAGGTACATATGCAATCACAATAGGCATCACAAAAAAAAGCTGCAGTCGCAAAACAACAAAACTCAACTATTGCTCATCAACAAAACTCAGATGGCAAAGCTAAAAAACTCAACTCAACTCAACTCAACCAAATACACACAAGAAAAGACAGAGAAAATCACAGATAAATGCAAAAAAAAGGGGAAAAAAACCTGACAAAGGCAAAAAGGCCAAAGACACAGACACAAACACACACAAAGAAAGAGAGAGAGAGAGAGAGATAAACACAAAGAGAGACGACCACAAAAATAAAAAAATAGAAAAAAATACAAAGACACAAAAAAACATAAGGCAAAAAATTGTACACACATTGCACACACACAACAGACAGATGCAAACACACATACATAGGGAGGGAGAGAGCAGAGAAAAAAAACAGAGAGAGATACCATAGAGGCAGAGACATACACAGAAAGAACATACACACACACGCACACACAAAGAGAGAGACATAACACAGACACACAGAGAGAGATAACACACCACACACACAGAGAGAGAGAGAGAGAGAACACACCACACACACACATACACAGAGAGAGAGAGAGAGAGACAACACAACACACACACACAGAGCGACACATATCACACCCACACCAGACAGATACAGATACACACACACCAGCAGCGCAAAAAAACACATGCACCCACACAAAAAACACCCACACAAACACAGACACCCCCCCCCACACAGAGAGAGAGAGAGAGAGAGAGATGTATACAACGGAAGCAAATGCAGCTCCAACAGCAAAAGCAATAGCAACAAAAATTGGCTCTAGGCCCCTCAAAAGGCAAAGGACAAATACACATGCCTAACACAGCCAAAAAAGTGACGCCAAAAAAAGACCCACAAAAATAAAGGCAAAAAATTTGATACGGGAGAATGGGAGATGAGCAGCAAAAGCAATAGCAACAAAAATTGGCTCTAGGCCCCTCAAAAGGCAAAGGACAAATACACATGCCTAACACAGCCAAAAAAGTGACGCCAAAAAAAGACCCACAAAAATAAAGGCAAAAAATTTGATACGGGAGAATGGGAGATGAGCCTGAGTGAATACACGTAGGGTATGAGCCAACTGGGTCTTCCCCGACCTGCAAGACAACCAGATGATAGCTGATGACAGCTGAACTCAGAAATATAGTTACAAAAGTCACAGTTCATTGTGACTATTCTCATTAAATAATTAAGAGGTTTCTTTCATTAGCATGTAAGAGGTTTGTGCACGATTGTGTGTTGGCTAATTGCTCCCGGTCCCAGCAATAGAATACAAAAGGAATTGTTTCATATAATGTTCCCTTTAGAGAAAACAGAGAGCCAATATTAATTTCATTGTCATTAATAAATCATTTCACATCAAGAATATGGTGAGAAATTTTATTCATGAAGTTAGTAAAGCAAAAACATGAATATACATAAAACTATAAGATGCACTGCTAGTACTACCAATACATAGGGAAGATCCACTAAAAAAACATAGGGAAGATGAGACAATCACAATGGAAAAAAGGCGATACAAGATGGTTGAAAAGGTTGTATCATCAATCTAAATACACTAAGCCACGAACACATAACTGAGCTAGATCTCAATACAGGCCCTATATCCTAAATATTAACTACACAGGTAATATGGCTCCTGCAGCAAAACTTTAGAGAAAAAGAAACTAGAACAAGAACATCAACATACCGGAAACTCCCCGAACGCCTCTGTGATGCAAAGTGTTTCAATCCCTCCTTCAAATTTAAACATGTCCAAACAGCTTATCAACAAGTGTCTGGCTCCCAGTTGTAATCTGAACAACAACAGACTTCCGCTTCAAACAAGCCAAAATAAATGAAACAGCCTTAAAGGAAACACATATGAGAAGTAATTATAAGTGCTCAACCAGATTCAGTAATTAATCAACATTTATCAGTTAGTTTACATACTACAAGTAGTCGAGCATTGATTACCATTCATCAGACACACCAAATTGGTAAACCATACACTAGTTAATAGCTCAAATGCTATCCTCTTACCTTAAGAAGGAGATCATTTCCTATCATGGAGCCGTGGTTCTGTGACAAACAAACAAGAAGAGAATTTCAAGATACCATATCATAAAGAATTGATTCCATGGAAGTTTAGTAAACAAAACTAACTTAAAGGGCCAGACTAGAAGTTTTTCAGATGCCTCGCGGACCTTATCAACTTTTGCTTTAGATAAACCTTTGATTCCTGAAGGTTCTGCGAGATGATCCATAAATTAGAACAATGGCCGTATGTTCAGAATATAGAACAGATAAAAACAAGCATGGAAGTCCCCAAAACAATATATATCGATTAAAACACTATGCAAAGAATTCAGATAGGCAGAGCAAAGAGTTGGGTATTGGGATGCATAGTTCAGAGCCTTCTTGGTACACATCATTAGGCCATTGCAAGTGTAAATCCCTGCATCCTGCAGCTTCTTCACATCTCTTGCATCTATACCCTGAGAATTCACTGTGACAAAACAGATGCATGCGCCACAGATTAGCTTGAATATATGCAGGATTTATATATGCTGAGAACCCAACTACAAAACACAATAAAAAATACAAACCATCCACGCTAGTCATCTAACAGAGGTGCTCATAGTTCACCGGTCTCACACAAGCAGCAACTAGTATGCAAACAATGGTAGTACTGAAACATTCAAGATATATAATATACACACAGTTGCTACTTGCTAGTCTTAGAAAACACGAGTTCAGAATGGCAACCAGGCATGACGACCGGACACACACAGCTAGCATCAGATTGCAAGCAATTCGCTGAGGGAGAAACAGAGCAGTGCTCCGTGTTCATTGTTCAGTACTCACAGTCATCATAGCACAAAAGCAATACATAGAAGGGCAAAATGCGTGCCTGAGCATGAGTATGGATGCATGAGACGGCAAAGACACAAGAGAAGGTCGGCTGCCCCCGGCCCCAGCGATAGTGCCCAGACTCGCCCCGTCCCTGTCCTCGGTCGCGACCGACGGCCGATAGACTGAGCCAGAGAGCTTGCCGCGCGTCGCCGTCCCCGGCCCCAGCGCCCCCCGCCCCCGCACCGCACTGCTGTCCTTCGCCGGCACATCCGAGCTCTGCCCACCGCGTTCGCACAACCTCACCTTCGCCCCCCGCACGCAAATAGCTCCTCAAACAAAGCAAATCGAACGAACAACCACACGAAGAACAAAAATACTTACAGAAATTGATGGGACAAGGGCTCCTCTGCAGCCGTCGGCACGGGGAATCAGCGCCCGAGGATCTGCTCAGCCACACCCACCAAAGCTCGCCGCAGCTCAGTAGATTGCCGACGGCGGCAACGCCCGAATCCACGGTCTGCTACAGCGCAAAGCGAAAGCGGCGGCCCACCCACCGCCAGGGCCACCACGAGTGGGGTAGACAATGCGGATTTCCGTTCGGGTTGTGGGTGCCAAACGAGCTGGTTTCCAAACCCAATACAGAGCACAGAGCACGAATCTAGAAGCAAATAAACGGTCTAAAATTTGATAGATATAAATCTAACAAAACTGTCGACAGATAAATAGCAAAATTCTACGATTAAACGTTTCTAGAAGAATTTTGAGTCTGGCCGTTAATTAAACAAGCTCTCTTGATTTAATATGTGCCATGACACGCGTACCTATATATCCCCCTCTCATGGACGACACCAAAGTCAATAGGTAGGTGATTTTCTACTATCCCGTTGCAGCCACAAGCCTGCACATAAAAATATGAATATCGCTGGGCTGCGGCAGCCTGCTGGATATATTAGAATACTAGTAACAGAAGAGACTTTGTGAAGATTGCCGTGCCCCTAAGCGACTTCCTCTTGCTTACAAGATGACACTGCCAGTAGCTGCTGATGCATGAACTAATTAACTATAGGAATCCTAAACCAACTCAACATCTCATTTCGATTTCTTTCTCCCCAGAGCAAACTATATGCTTGATTCTGACACATGGGGTGGTGCCATTATTAACAAAGAAATATTACTTGAGTGCCGCATTTATCATCTTTGAGAACAATTCTTTTCTTGAGCTGAGTTAGATTCAAGAGACCACCAGTAAAGAAATACTCTCTGCCCCCACCCCCCACCCTAAAAAAACGTGATTTCACTGTTTTTTGCGCCAGTTCAAGAGACCGACCCTAAATTTTCTAGGTAATACATGCTCAAGTTTAACTAGATTTATATAAATAAGTATTGATGTCTGTATCTGCCAAACCAATTCATATAAAAATATAACTTATGATTGATCCAATGCTTACTAACTACATACCATAAGTATTAATACTTAACCATGTGGAATTAGTAAATTTAAGATTGATTGATATCAAGAAGCATAATTTGCATGGGACAGGGAGTAAGATTAAAATTGATATGCAAGTATTTTACTGGGTAAAAACCAGATTTAGTTGGGTCCAAGAGGAACAATAATAGTATCTTTCACGACTATATATTTATATTATTCTAAATTTTACAGCATGGAAGAAAGCTGAGCTTGGCATGCAACACAGATCAGTTTTCAGAAGACAGCGCTGCTTAATGTCTATCTCAACCCCCTGAAGAGATCACACTTCACAGCGTAGCATAGCTTCCAGGAAACATCCCCACCGCGCTCTCATCATACGAGTTATTAACTACAGAAAACTGTTTACAATATAATTCGAGAGATTCTCACGCAGATCGATTAAGATGGAGCAATTTGCACGAAAACAGCGCAACAGCACATGGAAGCACCTTGTACAACGCCACTTTTAGATAGCGGATCAACTAAGTCGTCTTTGTTTTCCTCCAAACAGGCTCTCTCTGAATATTCAATTAAGGGCTGCTCACAAGTTCCAGTGCATCTGCCCCATGTTTATGACCCATCACCTGGGTGTGCTCAAGGAATAATAAAAATTAGAAGCCATCGTTAGGAGCTAGTTTGCCCTTCATGTAGTACCTACTCCGGAAATTGAAGATGGATTCAAGTGTTACTTGTGGTAGATGGTCTGTTTATACATTATTTGTCACTTTTTTATGAATTTAGATGGAAACAATAAATTTAGATGCAAAAGGTATTTTGTAGAGTAGAGAATCATATCCCTTTTGTTCTCTGTCCATTTTGTTCTCTGTCCTCTCCTCTTCTAATATTTGTCATCACTTGAGATTAAACCATTAGGGAGGGTGGGTCTGAAGATAATGGAGTATTTGAAACGCAGATGGGTTCAAGGAGGTTCAAAACGAATTCACCCAATTGGGCCTTCCCTCCATCTTGATTGGGACTAGGTACTGGTGCACTACAATTAACTTTTTTTTGGCAACAGTTTGATAATTGAATTATAACGCGCAAACCGTCTACTTCATTCCACACAAAAAGAAATAAAGAATGGTTGGGCGATGTATGAGCTGTTTGTTTGTACGTGGATGTGTTTGAAGCAAATAAACTAAGCTTGACTGCTTGAATCTGCCACCAGAAAGTCCACTACCTCTCCTAATTCTGCAACAAAATAATGCGTGAGATGATGCGGCTACTTCGATAGCCACGACCTCAATGGCTAAAATATTAGTATCATGCAATGCTATTAAAAGAACAAACTGCTTCCATTGATCTCTTGCTCATTGGTACGTAGTAGTAAGTATTTAGCTCGGAAATGCTAGCACAGGGATATTATCCATGTTTTTAGACCAAATATTTAACTTTTTAATCACATAAATTCCATATATAACAACTAAGCAGCATTCTTTTTAGATTAGTATATATATCACTAATTTTGTTGCTAATGTGTCATGTTGAAGATGAAGGATTAATAATAAACAAGTGTCAATTAATAAAAAACGAATATATAACAAGCTACAAAAATGAATAGTGAGTTTCTTCCCTATATGCATGGAAAAGTGAAAAACACACTGCTCCACTACTAGTGCTGTTGCTTTAGCCTTTAAGATTTTTGTATTTTTCAGAAGAGTGTAGAAAGCACCTCGCAACTGGTCCAAGTACTTTAAATTTTATCATCATTATGCAAAAGCTGGAAATGAATATTTAAATCATGTCATTTTCCAACTGTTCCTAGATAGAGCATTTGTCTTCTGCCCATAAGGTCATTATATTAGCATGGTAAATAACAGTACAGCTAAATCAGGAGCCTGTCGACAGGATTATATCTATATATTCTTTTTTTTTGGGCTTCTCTTGTGACTTTGCTTTGAAAAAGACTACTTGGTGAAAGTTTGTTCAAAGCGATGCAGTATTATATTTATAATAAGCTCCTTGATTTATTTATGCTAGCTGCCTGTGCCGGTGGGGATTCTTCCACCAAACCCAAGATTTTGTAGTGAGGCCTGTGCCTGATTTTTCTATTTAACAAGTAATGTAAGACCAAGCTCATGAGAGTCTTCAGAAATGTAAAGAAATCAGAGCTAGCTGTCCTCCTGCACTGCACATGGATTCGTATTGTTAATGGCGTTCAGTCATTCAGATGTCTTTCTTATAAAACAGTCATTCAGATGTGGCCGGCTCTTTGATGCCAGCAGCAGCCTCTCACTCCGTCAACTCTCTCTCCGTTACTCATTACAGCTACTGAAAATATTCATGATCTGGAGATATATATAATTAAATAACAAGGTTTCTTCTTTTTTTCTTTTTCTGCCAAACATATCTTTTGTATGTATTAAAAAAAAACTTTGCTGTCTATTTTTGACAAGATATACTATTATATATACTCTAGCTCCTGGCCATTATTTTTTTATTTCAGGGCTGCAGAAGCCAGAAAGGATATTACTAGTATTTTCTAAGGAGATAAAAAAAATGAAAATAATTGATGAAGACGAGAAGAGTGGAAGCGGCGTTAGGCGACGCGTGGTAACGTTGAAGATTGAAGAATGCTCTGCTCCTGCACCGTCGTTGTTTAATGCCTATAAATAAAGGTGGTCAGAACCGTCGTCTCGTCTCCATCTCCAACACCAACAACATCCAGAGCTCCCGCAAGAAACGCCTCCGCCGGTCCGGTCCTCCCTCTCGCCGTCCGTCCGTCCGTCCGTCCGTCGTCGTCCTCGCCATGGCTCTGGACTCCGTTCCTCCTTACCCCTGCGACCTGGGCTCCAGCAGGGCCGCCGCCGGCGCCGGCGCCGGCGCCAGGACCCAGCAGCAGAGGATCAGGTACGCAACGTCCTCGGTCGATTGTTCCTTGCCCCCCCGCCGCGAAATTTGCGCGAGTTTCAGCCTCACGGTGTGCGCCTGTTCTGTTAAAAAAAAAATTGCCAGGAAAGATGAACGCACCTGGACCTCGGACACGTACGCGCCGTACGACGACGGGCAACCAGTGGCGGAAGTACGGCGAGAAGAAAGCTCTCCAACTCCAACTTCCCCAGGTTCGTTCTCGTTCTCGTCCGTTCAATCCATCCATAGCCCCTCTTGCCTACAGTTTGTTCCCCCAAATAAGCGTCTTTTGTTCCAGTTATGTACAGCAGACAGTCAATTTAGTTCTTGTTACCAGATCTGGAGTATGTTTGTGGGGACCTGTTGCTTGTTGGTTCCACTGGGGGGGGGGGGGGGGGGGGGGGTTGGTTACCCCCAACTCTTAAGAATTTATTTAAGAAACAAGTTTTTTTGCCTTGTTTTGACTGGACTAATTCCTCATTTTAGTATCTTTCTCTTGTATACTATATCATGGCTTCTAGTAGTAGTATAATAAAGATGAACTGTGCATACTTCCTATCTCTAGTCTTGTGCTATTATAATTTTCATCTTAAATGAAGCCTTTTCAGTATGGGTTGCAGTAGTTTTGTGGGCATGCACACCGCACACATCTTTACCTTTTCAGTATGGGTTGTTTACCTCCTGATGGCACATGGAAGAAGATCATATGCTTGCTTTGTTGTGTACTCTACGTCTCTCTTTCATCTTGTCTTGTGCTAGGCTTCTTAGCTTGACAAAATTACGATTCACCAAGGCCCTAGCGCCCTGCTCGCTTTGGATTTTGGAATACCATAGGTGGTTCAGCGGTCTGAGTGAGTGGAGAACAGATCTGAAACTGACAGTGGGTAGCAGACCAGACATGTTCATCTAAGCTCCCATTTTTACATGCATCTAAAATAAATCTAATGTTGCTACTATACGTTGTCCTCAAAAAGAAGCTAATCTCTTGCTTCTGGTCAATATATAGTCTTTGTATGTTCAGTTTGTGGGCCAAATACTTTTATTTTTCCGCCCCAAATCACATTGCCGCTTAGTGCGCCTAATGTTTGAATATCAGGGGGGCGGACATATCAAATTGTGTGATTGTCAACTAGTCCGTCTTGTAGAATTGTCGGTGTACAGGTGTCGCCGTACCCTTGATTGATTGAAATAAAAACAAATGCGTACCAGTTAGAAAATTGTTTTATGTCGTGACTACATGAAAAGAACATTCAAAGTGGAAATCCCTTTCCTAACTGCCAACTCAACTAGGCACATAAAGAACTTGTAAAGTGTTACTTCAGACTTCCTCTTAACACTTCTTATATGTGAATATACAGTTCACAAGTTGGCTGCCTTTAGTACCTGTCATTTGCAACTCGTCTGAAAGCTAATATTTCACTAGCATACTAAAAGTTCCCTCATTTGTTTAGCATGCCGTGCATGTTGTCCAACTCAAGTCTTCAGCTATTAGTAGTATTTATGCCGACACTCTCTGGCAGCCCTTTTTCCTTTTTTTAGAGAGCGATTGGAATGTGATGCAGACCCCCATATATATTGTTAGCCCATCAAGAGCATGTTAATTAACGGGGAGCTAATGTTTATTTTTTAAAAGGCAGTGGATGCAGTACATGAAGAGGTGTCAAAAGTGTTTGTAGATGGTGTTCCACCTAATTTAGGTAGACTGAATGTTGACAGAGAGGGAAGGACATGATTCATCTCTATTTTCCAAAATACTCACTCACTTACTGAGTTAAAGGGAAGTAGACTTTTGACATATGGATGTTAGTGCAAAGTCCTTCCAGAATTTTTAAGAAGAATAAGACAAGTTGGTACACTAAAAGTCTAAAGAAATCTTTACAACGTCATATTCAACCGTCTAAGAGGAAATTTAATAGGACCGTGTGATTTACTCACAAACTGTCGGTGGTCTACTAAGTTTCAAACTTTCTCATAGAGAATTAGTGAAAAAAAACACTGTGAAATTTTGTTTCGTCGCTAAGCAACTCAACTCAAAGTCCCTCTCACTTTGTGGTGTCGCCTTGTTTTATTATTAGTGGAAGACATGCAAGCACTGATCAGAAGACGTAAAAAGAATGGAACAGAGTATTCTCTACATACTACTATTATGAATGTTAAATTTTCGGTTAAAGTAGTTACACTGCATTTAGCATTTTGGCAGATTATTCTTCTCTTTCCTTTTGGAGTGAACTTTTCTTACATGTCATCCTATATTCAGGTTCTATTACAGATGCACCTACAAGAACGACATGAAGTGCCCCGCGACAAAGCAAGTCCAACAGAAGGACACCAGCGACCCACCATTGTTCTCTGTCACTTACTTCAACCATCACACCTGCAGCACCAGCTCAAGCGCCATAGGAAGCGCTAGAGACATCGCGTCGCAGTCATCTTCGAAGAAGGCGGTATCAATCTGCTTCAGTCCGCACGCCACCTCCGAACAGACCTCGTTCCTGACTTCCCCGGTCACGCCACAGTCACCGATCATGCATTCTTATGGCACCAACCAACAGCCTGACAGGAGCCGCTACGTGCACCAGTTTCAGTGGACAGGCGTTCCATCTCCCACAAGTAACGGTCCTGCTAAGATGGAGGTTGATGAGTCCGTGCAGTCAAGCGCTTCGTCCAGCAGCACCGGTGGTGCTCTGTCGAGAACGCTGCTGCCGATCGGTCAGTCCAGGTGCATCGAGTACTTCCATTTCTTGTGATGAAATTCAGAGATGGAAGAAGCAGCGTTATATGCTGGGGCTGGGGCACTGCCACTTGGTGCCTACTTGGAGTGGCATGTGGAGTTTGTATCTGGAGTTGGAGGCGATATTGCCATCCCGGGGCCTGAAGCCCTGAACTACACAGGCCGAGGCCCAATATACCAGTACTGATCTGCATAGAGCGATGCTTGCTTCTTTACATTCGGATTCAGGCCACGTTTTTGCGCTTGAATGATGTGAAGAATGGTATTGGACTACTGGGGTTTCTTTATTGGTATTTATCTAGTATACTAGTAGTACATGATACATATACAGAATGGGTGCTTGACAGTTGAGATAGCTCCATTTGTTTGTTTAGAGACTGATACTATTATGTCTCGGATTCGTGACAGCGGATTGCTGGCCATGTTCAGTCTGCTACCACTGAAATGCTGAAGGTTACAGAATATGTAGTCACAATTTTATTAAGATGTTTTTTTCTACAATTTTAGAAGCAGGTTGGTTTCTGTTTAGTTCATGTTTTTCAGCCATAGGAAGCGCCTCTAAAACCCAGTTCATGTCTTCCTTACAAATTCGTCCAAAGTTGAAGTGGAGAAATGAGACTGGAGTGTGGCTGCAGTGAGCTTATTGCAACACGAATTACGAGTGGAGTTGAGACCAAGGCAAAACCATCTAAGGCCCCCCGTTTAGATGGGAAAATTGAGTGAAAAGTTACGCTGTGTAGCACATTCGTTTGTATTTGATAACTTTTATTTAATCATGGTCTAAGTAGATTCAAAAGATTCATCTCAACCTAGCCAGGTAAAACGTACAAACACGCAACAACTGCTATTTCATTTAGTGCTTCATGCAGGCGGAAAGTACAATTGATGTGATGGGTGAATAGCGGCAAATTTTGCCAACTAAACAGGGCCTAAGTGTGCTGCTGCTGCTGCCCTGGCTCGCAGCCGAGCTCGCGCAGCTCCCGCGCCAGCTCCTCCAGCTGGCGCCACGAGTCGCCGCCTGGGCGCACCGCCGCCGCCGCCTCGTCCGCGAGCTCCTTCACCCGACTGGCCACGTCAGCCCACCGCCGGCCGTTCACACCGCGTCGTCGAGCACCCGAGCGACCTCGTCCGCGCCGGGCGCCGCGTTGAGCCCGCCCCAGCTCACGGGCACGGCGGCGCGGAGGTCGTCGACGAGCAGCCGCGCGTTCACGAACTGGTCGGCGGTCATGGGCCACGCCAGCATGGCCACCCCGGCGGGCCGTGGCCTCCAGCACCGAGTTCCAGCCGCAGTGCGTGACGAACCACCCCACCGCGCTGGTGCCGCAGCGCGGCCACCTGCGGCGCCCACCCGCGCACCACCTTGCCCCATGCCGCCCGCCCGCCGCCGCCGCCACGCGCTCTTCGAACCCGGCCGGGAGCGGCGCCGCGGGGCCGGCCGCCCACACGAACGCCACCCGCGTCCGCTCCAGCGCCGCCGCCATCGCCGCGGCGTGCGGCTCCTGCAGCACCGCCATGCTCCCGAGGCAGACGTACACGACGGAGGCGTCGGCGAAGCCGTCGAGCCACGCGCACAGGTCGGCCGCCGCCACGTCCGCCTCCCCGCCGCGGTTGCCCGCGGCGTCGGCCATCGGAGCCAGCGGCCCGACCGCGCGCGCGCGCCGGAAGCCCATGTCGGCCAGCGGCGGCGCCTCCAGGTACCGCTCCTCGAGGCGGCGGAACGTGTTGAGCACGAACCCGCCGGAGCTGTCGAGGTTCCAGAGGTAGTTCCGGCGGAGGCCCTCGGACACGTCGTCGCCGTCCCGGAAGTTCCGGTACAGCGCCGACATCTGCCTCCACGGGAACGCCGGCGCGCCCGGGAGGTCCGGGAAGGCGATGGGGCTGTCGTCGTCGCGGTCGTCCTCGCGGCGGGGCATCCGGCGGAACAGCGACTGGAGCACGGCGGTGCCGAACACCGCGCACGGCGAGAAGACGAACCGCGGGACGCCGAGGTCGGCCGCCAGCGGCTGCGTCCAGCCGCAGAAGAAGTCGGAGAGCACGGCGACGACGCGGTCGGGGCCGCCGGAGCGCGCGCGCGCCCAGGAGAGGAGCGGGCCGCGGAGGCCCGCGAAGGCGACGATGAGCGCCGGGAAGAGCGCCGGGGGCAGGTGCTTGGCGCTCTCGACGCCCGCGGGCAGGGCGTGGTGGGACGGGAACGGGAGCGTGGAGCCGCGGACGGCGCCGCCGTCGGCGTCGGGGTGCGCGGACAGGAGCGGCGCCAGCTGTGGCGCGGTGGTCGGCGTGACGACGACGGTCAGGCGGAGGCCCCGGGACGCGAGGAGGCCGGTGAGGTCCAGGAGCGCCAGCATGTGGCCCTGCGCCGGGCACGGGACGACCAGGACGTGCGGCGCCGGAGAAGGGTCGGGAGGCGTGGCCATGGCAGGCACGTATTACTCCTGGCGGAGTGGGAGGCAGCGAGGGCGAGTGCGAACGTGATGTAGTCTATACCTCCTAATAGGTAGATTTCTTCCTCGTTTTTCGTCAATATTTTTTTTTTCTGCCGTCTGCCCGTCTCCCAACCCCGCGTGCGACTGATAGGTCGGGCCTGGCCGAGTCGTCGGAGAGTTGAGTTCTTTTGGACTCCCGCGAAGCTAGGATAGAAACCGACCAAAACAAATCCAAATACAACCGGATCGAATCCGATAAAAACTCAGCTCCTATAAAGAACGACGAAGCTCGGTCTTGCAAATCGAGCAAATCAGAGAGAAATTCGAATCCAGGAAATCTATTACGTTTTTTTTTCTGTCGTTTGCCCGTCTCCCAACCCTGCGTGCGACTGATACGTCGGGCCTGACCGAGTCGTCGAGGAAACAAATTGTATAAGTTATACAAAACATGCAAGGGAAAAAATCTATCAAAATTCGTATTAAATAATATAGTTCAAAGAGTATAATAAGAAAAAAAAAGAATTATTATCCGTAGTAACGCACGGGTATATTTTGCTATAAAAATACTAAAAGAGGAAAATACATTCTGGTCCCTCAACTTGGCTTAAGTTGTTATTTAGGTCTCTGAACTTTCAAAGTGATATCTGTGGGTCTCTAAAGTTGACAAAATGTGTCATTTAGGTCTCAAACTTTCAAAGTGATCACCGCAGATCCTTAAACTTAACACAAGGTGTCATCCAGGTCCTAAACACTGTAGATAATTCCAGCACCGAATTTTTTTTTAAAAAAAATCTAATTTTAGGTACTGTAGCTATAATCTATAAAATATTCCAAAAATTATATTTTTTTTCATACGATCTCCGATGAAGATGAGTTTTATATAAAAAGTGTAGCTTGCGACGAGATCTACAATTTTCTAGTTTCGAGTTTTTTTAATTTGAGGTGGTTAAGACCCTCTAAAAAATTAAACAAAATTTTTTAATAGTATATTAAGCACGTACAAACGCGGGTCGTCTTGGAAAAATCATATCTTTCTTATATACTATTAAATTGAAATACTTTTTATATAAAAGTTAAAGCTTTCGACGAGGTCTACAACTTTCTAGTTTAACTTTTTTAATTTGAGGTAGTTAAGATTCTCAAAAAATTTAAAATACAAAACCATTGTGCAAGAACTAAAATTAGCGTTTTAATTTATTTTGAGAATCTTAACGAGCTCAAATTAAAAAAGTTAAAACTAGAAAGTTGTAGATCTGGTCGAACGCTACAACTTTTGTATAGAAAGTATCTCAATTTGATAGTATATAAGAAAGATATGATTTTTCCAAGACGACCCGCGTTTGTACGTGCTTAATATACTGCTGGAAAATTTGTTTAATTTTTTGCGAAGCTTAACCACCTTAAATTAAAAAACTCAAAACTGAAAAAGTTATAGATCCTATCGCAAACTACAATTTTTATATAAAACCCATCTTCATCGGAGATCGTATAAAAAAAATATAATTTTTGGAATATTTTACAGATTGTACCTACAGTGCCAGAAATTAGATTTTCTTTTTTAAAATTCGGTGCTAAAATTATCTACAGTGTTTGGGACCTGGATAACACCCTGTATCAAGTTTAGAGACCTGCGATGATCACTTTGAAAATTTAAGATCTAAATAATACTTTTTACCAACTTTAAGGATCTATAAATATTACTTCGAAAGTTCAAGGACCTAGATGATGCTTGAGCGAGGTTAAGGGACGGGGTGCATTTACCTCATACTAAAATTCACGGCCACTCATGCAGAAGGATTTTTTTCGTTCTGCCGATGTGATGCCCGAGGTCTGTGTCTGTGTCGGTGCTGTCCTTTCATGTCGGGGATTCCCGGGTCCATTATTGCTACAATCACCGAACATTTTGCTTGTGAAATAAGGGGCTCAAATTTCTATTTGCATCAAACTAGTGAACGTATCCGTACCTTACATACAATGAGATGTACTATAATTTATTGCATGGTCACCTAGATAATTTACAATAAATGTGAATGTGGTTTATTCTAACATGTCTTGGAGTCAAACTACATTTTCTCACTTAACGAAGTCAGCCTCGGTACGCTACCATGCATCGCTGAGCTCGAACTCAATGGATAGCCAAAATGAGTGTTTTTCAAACAGTGTTTTCTCTCTCAACAAACCGTATCAGTCAGCATCAGCGTTTATTTTCAGCACAAGCGAACAATTATTCGAGTTCAGGTTACACAAAAGGCATGGAGTACATAGTGGCATTGGGGAAAAAAAGATGAACTGATAAATTCTTTTCTTTAATATTAAATATAGATAGAGATTCTAGTAATAAAGGGAATGTCTATGTGTAGCAATACATCATTTAAAATGAATATAATCTGTGAATTTATTACAGTTAACCCAGGGTCCATGGACCTGGAGAAGTTCATTCATGCTTAGTGGGCCTGAAGAACCATTTCGTTTAGGCCGTTGACTTCAGAGTTCATAGACTGGCTGTGGTGTTCGGCCTGCCCATGTAAGCACGTGGGCTCAGGCTGCGCGTTTGGGCTTTAGCGCTGTGGGCCAGTATTCATTAGACGTGCGGAGCTCTGGTGGACTGGGCTTAAGATGGCGTTTTTCCAATTTTGTTGCTTCTGCACCGTTACTGTGTTTCTATATATAGTATAAAAAAAAGACAGAAGAATTCATAGAACTGTGGCCGTACATACAAAAACTGAAAATGAAACTCGTTTAAAAAAACTGAAAGTAGAACAGATATAGTACTCAACTGGTAGCCTGACACGAGATATTGTAACAGTGACCTGTCCTTTCTTAGGAGAATTTGGGAATTTGTACCTGAATTTTAGTATGTTTCCATCATCATCATTAGAGTCTATGTCTGATTAACCCATAAACTAGTCGCTAGATTTGAAATTTGAAACCCCTCCAATTCCAATACTTGACAGTATAACTTTCAAAACCGAACAAAATGGAAGTGGCGGACACATCTCTCTCTCTCTCTCTCTCTCTCTCTCTCTCTCTCTCTCTCTCTCTCTCTCTCTCTCTCTCTTCTCTTATTTAAAATTGTAACTTTTTCATAATGTCAGATGAATATAAATTTTATATCAATGTTGTAGAGCACAGCATGCTCTATGACTTTGTAGTTGACACTTTAATTCAGATTTTTAGAGGCTCAAATATTCAGTTTAATAAGTTGTCATATTTCAAAATTTAAAACAAACTTTTTGAACGGCTTTGGTGTTTTCATGGTCTATATTAAAGTTGTATTAATAAGGTCTATGACTTTATAACCAACAACTTTTTTTATCTGACATCGTTTGGAGGCTTAATAAATATTTGTTTTAATATCTCTCTTTTTTAATTTTTTCAAATTACCTCAAATGTTGTCATGGCCTCTACGAAATTTATAGCTCTTATTGTGATCTACAACTTTTCAGTTGACAAAATGTTTATGTAAGATCTTTTAGAGTCCCAAATATTCATTGATTTTGAAATTCAATTTTTAACAAATTGTTTTAAGGACCTCGGATGTTGACATGGTCTATACTAAAGTTGTACTCCCTCCATCCCTGATTATAAGTCATTCCAACTTTCTTGAAGAGTCAAAGCATCTCAAAGTTTGATCAAATTTATATAATAAAATAATAACATTTATTTATGATATCAAATAAGTATAATTAGTTTTTTCATTAATTATTTGGATTCTTCATTAGATTATTCAATAAGATGACATGGTTCACAAAAGGGCACGTGGAGGCCACAAGCAAAATATGTGCCACGTCAGTCAGAACTACTCGAAAGTCTTTTAGGATGGTATAATTTTGTTTGGTTTAAAGTTGAGGGAGTTACATTTTTTGGTATTTAAGTTTGAGTGTTCTTTTCTTAAATTCATGGAGAAATCAAACTTTACTCTTATTAGTATAGTTCAACTCTAATTATAATTAAACTTTCTATAATACGCACATTTTATATTGACCCCACCCCCTAGTACGCGTGTGGACAGAAGAAACAATGTGCATGGATGTAATAACCTTTGATTTCTGAATTCTGATGGTTGCCAATCTCGGGATTCGGGAATGTCCATTTGGCTTACTGCAAACGTCATGAAGTGGACTAACTGACAAAGCCGCGTGCATAGCTACATTTTTCAAATAAAGGAAAAAAAAATACAAAGCCGTGTGTGTTGCTACGTTCTTCAAGCTCTTATTACTATATTGCAGCCATTGGAGCCTACTAATTAATGTGCTCCATCCGTTCAAGTTTATAATATAATTAACTTTGATCAAAATTATATGAAAATGCGTTAGCATATACATAGTTCATCATCTACGTCCAGATATAGATATCGTTGTGGCGGACATTATTGGCAATTGGAATGCATATATATATGACCAGTCTCACTTTCCCATGTGAACGCACGCTGCACCACGAATGGGCCAAGGGACCACACACATGCACTGCACGGTAACATAAACTACTAGCGAACCCTAATTAGTTTATGTATCCACTTGCGGATAGCAACAGAAGTATTAGTATGTATCTATATCTATATCTACAGATTTTTTTTTTTCGTCAACTTTATTTTGTTCTGATCTCGCGCTCAACGGCCGGCCGGCCGGCCAGGATGGGCCTGCTGCCTCCCGTTGCACCCACCAGCCTCGGCCATGATGGGCCTGCTTCCTTCTGTTGCGTCCACCAGCCTTGTTCACAGTTAATTGGTTCAGTTATTTTTGTGTGTTTGATTGACATTAGTACCATATGGTAAAGTAAGAGAGGACAACCAGGTGAGATGCAAATAAAATAAGAGACATTCTGCTAAAAAAAATCATATCTTTTTTGGCTTTTTTTGGCAAAGAGAAAAGAGATGTTGATACGTAGTTCAAACACGTATAATAATTACTTTTTTTTTCTAGATTGGTTACGAAACCAATTGAATTAAATATAAATAATAAATAATTACTTTTTTTTAGATTGGTTACGAAACCAATTGAGTTAACAAAAAAAATTATTCCAGCTGCAACACACTGTTACTAACTATTTTATATATATATATATATATATATATATATATATATATATATATATATATATATATATATATATAAAATTAAGTTTCACTAGCGCTATAGCAGTATTCATTTGTGTCGATCAAACTATTTTCTTAAGTTTAATTAGGTTTATAAAAAAATATTAACAATATTTCTATCTGACGATACTATATATTAATATTTTTATATATATTTGGCTAAAGCTAAAAAAATAACTCTTTGAAAAATAAGAACGACCTTATTTAGTGCAAAGTGGGTATACATATACCTAGAGGGTCGTCGGTCTCTAGCGCTCGCCACCGTACCCCACCTGAAAGCACGTGCATGCATGCTTGCTGTTTTAATTATTTGCTTTCACTAAAAGAAGGACGAAAGCTTTAATTTCTATATATGTATATTGTGATGCGTGCACACGAATTTTAGTTTTGAATTCGAATTGTATATGGGCCACTTGGATGCAGGCACTCATCATGCATATATTCAGTCGTTTGTCTTATGTCGATCCTCTACATATTAATATATATACGTATGTACTACGTACACCGTGTGTGGAAAAATAGAAAGGATTGAAAAGCAGAGAGAGCCAGAGACGACAAGCCCGTCAATGCGCGCGGGACAAATTGTAAAGGAGGTCGATAAAGGTGAGGGGCAAATCTAGCAGGATTTGACGATCGTCCCTGCAGGAGTTACCTAGCTAGTCGTGTACATGTGGTCGTCGTCGTCAACCTTCCGCCATCAAATCGCTCATTTTTTCTTATTAAAACTAGCTACTTATTAGTATTACGTAGGCACATATATATGACGAGTGCATCCTTACGTTTGCATTACTTCCAATAATTGCTTTCCAACATACATTCCACATACACATATCTATCCTTAATTATTCGTTCTAGTAGCAAGAAGAGGTGGATGGCATGCATTTATGTCAAAGCGCTAGCTATCAAGGCATTTGGTTTTGTGTGAATAGTAGCTGTCTGCTAATAATTATCTCTTTCGAATCCAAACAGGTATAGACAATAGACTAACTAATTGTTAGCTGGATCTCTAGATAACAATTATCTTACTAGTTGGACCAAATCAGACAATAACAGCTAATAAGTAGATAGTACACTACTAACGTAGCTATTCATCCTCGTCCACATGTTCTCTCTCTCAAAAAAAATCTCCTCCACCACAGCGTCTCCACTGCGCTACCCGCTTGCCGCGGCCACCTCCATCACGCCGCTTGCTCGCCACGGACGCGCTCCACCGTGCTGCCTACTCTCCTTGGCCGCGCTCCCACCATTATACCTACTTGCCGCAGCCGCGCTCCACCGTGCTGCACACTCACCACGTTCAGTCCGCTCATCATGGCTGCCTCCAGCGAGCTTGTGAGCCATGGCCGCCTCCACTGATGGTGAGCCTAGAAGCAAGCAGGTAAGGTGGGGTGGCGTTTTGCCTACGCCACTGCCGCATAGTGAGCTCCATGCGCCACCATTGACCCTCGTGTTGGCATGCCTCCATTCGTCCAAGCAACAAGGTGACATTCTGCTGAAAACCCATGTTGCAAGCGTATAATTTAGGTGTTGATGTTTCATCTTGATGTTGCTGTTGTTTCAGTTAGATGTTGCAAAAGTAGATTGAGATTTTGCGCATGTTGCAGTGGCTATACACTTATGTTTTAATTATATGTTCCAAATGTTTCATTCCTTGCAAATGTTTCGTCTAGACATTGTATATGTTGCAAGTGTTTTATCTGTATATATGTTTTAGCTATTTTATACGTATGATGTGAGTGTTTCATCTTGATGTTTCAAAAGCAGATCTGATGTTGTAGCAAGTGTTTTAGATGCATGTTTTAAGTGTTTCATCTTCCTTCAAATATATGTTGTAAATGTTGTATCTAAATATTTTAAAACTAGGTCGGGTGTTACACCTTCCTCCTTCCCTTCTGTTATCTCGCCTCGGTGTCAGACGCGGGAAGTGAGCACAGGCGAAGGGGTCCCCTAGATCCCTAGTGGCGTAGGCGGTCCCCACGTGCATAGCAAGCGACTGCATCTAAACTAGCAGCTGGTGGGCATGCAGCAGTAGCAACAGGTTGGCATGCAACATTAAACAGGCGTGGGCAGGGAAAGCACAACATATGTGGACGAGTGCAGCAGGAGACGTGTGCGCAGGCAGGCATGGGCGGGTGCAGCCGGCGAGGCACATTGGTGCTGGTGAGTGCATCAGACAAGGCAAGCGCAGTGGCGCGAGCGTCCGGATGAGGCGACAAATGTCCGGATGTCCAGGGGGAAGGCACGCCATATATTCAACACCATGTAAAAAAAAGCTCTCAGACGCGTCTTTGTGTTATCACACACCCTTTTAAATCGCGTATGATGAAATTGACCCTTTTTTACATAGTGCAAAAACCCTCCCAACAATAAACAGATAGTCAATTGTTTGCTAGCTAAACAGGGCCTAAGTTACAAGGAGCACTATATGGTGCTACATCATTTAGCATTTTTTTTTACTTTTATTTATAGGGTCATAGATAATACAATAGACCATCCTTTTTATTAATTGTCAGAACGAAGCTTACTTCGATTTTTTTCTCTTTTTTTTTTGTGCGGGGGATTCAATTAAATTGAGGGTATAATTACATCTTTGTTTGCATCCAAGTCGTCTCCATTTTTATAGTTTGATTTACAACTCATGCACTGGCCCTATTTCACATGTCATTACAAAAACCGCTAATTAAATTAATGATCCTTTTTCCTACAAAACACTGCATTTTATCTGGCACTACTCCTGCCCTAAAAAAACAAAAACAAAAAAAAGATCAAACTGTACTTCTACTTTTCATAAATTCTGTTAATTAGGTTTTGGATCCAGCTAGCTAGTACTAGTAGTCCATGAAGAGGAAACGCTCGAGATCTTGGAGAGGGTCATCTTCAGCCGCCGCCATATCCAAGCAGCTGGTCTCGCCGGAGATGCACGAACCAGTAGCCGACGGGATTCCATCGTCGTCTCTTAAAGCACCACAGAACTGCTGCTCCATAGTCACAGGAAACAGCGGCTCTTGGCACTGTGGAATTTGTTCATGAGGAAAACAGGCAGAAGGTTGGAGGTCCACCAGAGCAGGCAGCAGCACCTGTGGTTCTTGCTTCATCTTCATGGCCGCCGCCGCCACAGAAGCAGCAGCAGCAGCATGCTGACCAGTTGGTTCTTCTTGCTTCATGTCGCAGCAGCCTGCTAGCAAAACAGCGAGGTTGTTGCTGCTGCTGCTGCTGCCGTTGTTGGCTTTGGCTGCAGCAGCTTTGGCACTAGTGCTGCAGGTGTGGTCGTTGTTGTAGGTGACGTGGAACATCGCCGGGTCGCTGTTGCTGTCCATCTCCATCTGCTGGACGTGCTTGGTGGCGAGGCAGCCGGCGTCGTCCTTGTAGGTGCACCTGAAGTAGCTTCTGGTGAAGAGCGTCCCGTTGATCTTCTTCTCGCCGTACTTCCTCCACTCGTACCCGTCGTCGTACGGCACGGCGGTTACCGTCGACCATGATGGTGACGGCGTCTTCGTCTTCTTCCCTTCCATTGCTACTGATGATCTGTAGTTTCGATTATTGTTGGAAGCAACAGTCAGCGATTGAACGAAGATGTTCAAGTTCAGTAATATTGCGCAGAGAATTGAGGTCGATCCAGCAGTGGAGCATGCACACACACACCCTCTTCGTTTGGCACCTCTTCTGGGTACGATGCCTTCGGAGTCGGCAGATGCCGGGCTGCAGGGCGGCGAGAGGTGAGGCTTAGCTTTGACGACGCCGCTTGCTGGTGTCACCGGCTGCTGCTTCATGACGGAGAGGGCGACGTTGAGGGCTCGCAGCGCCTTGCCGAGGAGGCTCTGCGCCAGCTGGGTCGACGACGGCGGCGGCGAGTGGAGGAGGAGGAGAGGCTGCTGGAGCTTGATGAGCTCGTACACCTGCGCCACCTCCCTCACCGCGGCATCACGGTCCGACACGCAAGCCATCGACCGGACCACTTCTTCTTCTCCTTCTTCTTGTCGTTGTTGTTCTTCTTCTTCTTCTTCTTCTTCTTCCTTCTTCTTCTTCTTCTTCTTGGGTCGATTTGGATGGAGTGCGAGAGTGAATTAATGTATTGTTACTCAACAATGGCAGCTCTCTCTCGACGAGCTTATATATATGCACTATGCAGTGGAGTCGGTCCAGCCTCCATGTGTGGTGTGTGGGTGGTGGACCAGACCAGACGTGCTACCAGAGCGCGTGGAATTTCATCGATAGCAATCCATGGATAGATTAATTTGTTGGTCGTTGAGCAAGTAGCAGATGAGCTCACTAGATGACTAAAGTATGGTTACATCACATATATACAAAGATGGTGGATTGTGGAGCCGAGCTCCAGCAGGGCAGGCACTAACAGTGTTGTCCAAGAAGATGCCCGGAAGGCCGGTAAGAAGCCCTAGCTAAACACCTCTGAAACTGAAATGAACCTTTTTAACTTCGTCGTTCTCTTCCATCAGCATTCAGCACCTATAGTACGTATTTTGCCACGCATTCACCAGCAAGTTCAGTCATAATTATATTAACCAAAGGTTTCCAGGTCCTTCTCGTCCTCATCAGTACGCGTTGACAGCGCGTACCGCAGCTTGTGCATACGCAGTCAGTCAACAAGTGCAGTGTGGATGGGATCCATTGGCTGATTCGACTCCGAGCAGCAGGTGCACACTAGCACAAGTTGGAGCACGCAGCAGCTCCTAGCCAGGAACGAATTAACGGTCGTCGTTATTGCAACTAATACTGCCAACGCCTGTGCACGCATGCAGACAATTAATCAGAGAGCAATCAGACTGTCAGGAGTCAGAATTAGACCATGGATATGGATGTATAGCTAGCTATTTCTTCATCGATTACAACTACCACTGCTGGAAACAGGGTCTTTGCCGAGGGTTTCAGGCTTTGCCGAGGGCCAAATTTCGAACACTCGACAAAGACCCTCTTTGCCGAGGGCCAAGCCAGACGGCCCTCGGCAAAGGTAGGCCCTCGGCAAAGAGACGACCCTCGGCAAAAATCATCTTTGCTAAGGGCCCGGCCCTCGGCAAATTTCGCGGGACAGGTCATGGCGGTAGTCTTTGCCGAGGGCCTGCCGTTAGGCCCTCGGCAAAGATTTTTTTTATTTTTTTTTAAAAAAATTCTTTGCCGAGGGCCTCACCCTGGGCCCTCGACAAAGATTTTTTTTATTTTTTGTTTTTTTGAACCCAATTTTTTTAGACCTCTAATACATTATTTAAATCTCAATTTTAAAATTTGGGCCAATTTTGACTTTTTTTATATATTTCCTTAATTTATTTCATTTAAATGATTTTTTCGAATATTTCAAATTTGAACTGCAGGTGCATGGAGTAATGAACTTTAGTGATTGAAAAAATATTATTCATGGTATTTGGTGTATGTTGAATCTCTATCCATGAACTCGCATCAAATTTCAGGCATCTTATTCTCGTAACATGACGACCAACTTATCAGAAAAGTGTTTTTAAATTATATAAAATCCATACGAAGTCCGAAAATCACGAAACTTGTCGACGTGTCATGTTATCGCATGTGTAGCCTATGATAAAAAATTTACAAGGTTCCAAGCAAGGTGTGACGTCGGATGCCTGAAACCCAGACATCTCCACATGCGATAACATGTCATCGTATGTGGAGATGTCTGGGTTTCAGGCATCCGACGTCACAACTTCCTCGAAACCTTGTTAATTTTTTATCTTAGCCTCTGCATGTGATAACATGGCACCTCGACAAGTTTCATGATTTTCCGGCTTGGTTTGCATTTTATATAATTTAAAAACACTTTTTCAACAAGTTTCTCGTCATGTTACGTGAATAAGATGTCCGAAATTTGATGCGAGTTCGTGGATAGGGACTCAACATACACCAAATACCATGAATAATATTTTTTGAATAACTAAATTGCATTATTCCATGCACCTGCAGTTCAAATTTGAAATATTTGAATAAAAATCATTTAAATGAAATAAAGTAGGAAAATATATAAAAAAAAGTCAACATTAGCCCTAATTTTAAAATTGAGTTTCAAATAATGTATTATAGCACTAGAAAAAACCAGGTTAAAAAAAAACAAAAAAAAGAATTGTTTGCTGAGGGTCCAGAGTAGCCCTCGGCAAAGAGGGCTTTGCCATGGGCCTCCTCCCAGGCCCTCAGCAAAGAAATTCATGAAAAAAATAAAAAAAAATCTGGAATAAGGGCCCAAGGCCCATCTAACCCTATCCACTCCCATCCCATTGCTCCCTGCCCGCCCTGCTCCCTGGCGACCGCCGCCGCCGCCGCCGTCCGCGGGCCTCCCCGTCGTCCGCTCGCCTCCCTGCCGCCAGAGCCCGCCCGGCGTTCCGCCGCCTCCTCCCCGCGCGCCTCCCGCCCGCCGCCCCGCCGCCAGCGCCCGCCCGGCGGTCCGCTGGCGCCTCCCCGCGCGCCTCCCGCCCGCCGCCCCGCCGCCGCGCCTCCCTCCCGCGGGCGCCGGCCGCCAGCGCTGGCAGCGGTCGCCCTTCCCGCACCTCGCGGCGGCCCGAGCTGCCCGGCCCGGCCCCCGCCGCCTCCGCTCCTCGTCGGCGCGCAGCCCCGCCCGCGTGCCGTGCCCGCCACTCGCCGGCGGCCCGCGCCGCCCCCGGCCGCCGATCCCCCCTCCGGCCAGTAGGGAGAAGGAGGAGGTAGTAGGAGGAAGATGAGGGAGGAAGGAGGAAGAAGAAAAGGAGGAGGAAGAAGAAGAAGGAGCCGGAGACCCTCGCTGTTGCTGCAAGTGAGTTCCTCTCTGCCTGAAACTATGGCGCACTGAAGTAGTAGTTGCTGTTGCCTGTATACCGTAGAGGCTGGGTAAATAAACATTTACTTGATTTGGGTGATCGATTTAATCCAAATAAACATTTGTCAGCTTGTTGCAATTAATCCAAATATATTTTAGTTGAACTGAAATTTTGTTTTTGAGCAGAAATTTTGCGCAGCGGCAGTGCAGTATTATTCTGTTTTCGGAAGTTGAGAGTGATATTTTGTACTGTTTCCATATACTAAGATTGCCATTTGCAGTGAAACACTAAATAGATTATATATACTAGATTCTTGGTACCCTATAAATGGATCTGGTAGATTTTTTTAATTATGTCTTTGCAAATCTGGAATTTCAGATTTTTGCAGTTCTCAAATTGTTTTTTTCATTGCTTTCGCTCGTTTACTTGCTGAGAACTGTTTTACCAAGATATCTTATATATTGATTGCTTCCCACTACTAGCTAGCTATCTTGTTAATGATGCAGGTTTAGAATTAGATTCTTAGTTAACCATATTGATTCATGCTATATGTTACCAGATGTGTAGTTAACTGAAACATTAATTAAGATTCTGCATACTAAAAGTCTACGATTGGTGCTATTGCCCCCATATGCATTTTCTTCTTGCTGCTTGTAGTTATCTCACTGATTTTCCTGTGATCGGTTACCAAAATTTCTAATTACGGGTACTTCTGCAGCTCAAGCTAAGAACCGAGTTGGTTTTTGTTGTAGCACTTAGATACTTTCTTTTGCATGGAATGAGAACTAAACTACAAGGGTTCTCTTGGTATATTTGTGGTTGTCGGCCTTCGTGCCGTTGTTTTTTGTAGGTTATGGAAACCTCCCCGTGCAGAGGAGGTGCTGTCGAAATTTTCAACTTATAGTATTATATGTTTCTTCTTTTGCAGAGGACCCGTCGGAGGAACTCGCCAACCCTGATCGTCTTTGTCGACGTTGCAAGTCTGCCTGCACCGCGTCACCTCGCCACTGCATCGTCTCGCCACGGCCCCGCTAGCCTGACTTCACCGGGACCCTAGGTATAACCCTCTTTTTGTATCGTTGTTGTAGATCGCGTAACCCCAGTTAGGCGTCTCCTGTTCGAAAGAGATATGGTCGTGGGTATGCGGATCTTTGCATATCTACGACCGTATCTGTTTCGGATTGTCCACGTTTTTTGGACAGCCCACGGATGCGTGGATGGGTTAGTTTCCATGGTCCGCTTCGATCCGAGACGGAGTTTTGGCATCACCTCCCTGTTGTTCTTCGGATACACACTCTCCCTTACAGGACTTGTATCGGGAGAACAGCAGGGAGGTGCTGCCGAAATTCTGTCTCGGAGAGGAGCGGAGCATGGAAACTGACCTCATCTACGCATCCGCGGGTGGGATTAGGACCTATCCTCACCTATTAGACAATAGGAACACCGCGTAGATGCAATTGATGGTCTCAATATGTGATGTAAATGTTAAAGGATGGAGGACCGTCAGTGGATGTACACGGGCTGGTAAAAGCGGGAATGACTTTGACATGGAATGGGTGAGCGGGACAGATCGCTTCTTGAAACATGCATTTGGGCCAGGAGCAGGAGGACATTCTCTAGTTTGGTGTCCCTGTCGCAAATGTGACAATAGGAAAAAGGTAGATGAGAAGACCATGGGTAGACATCTTGTGTTCAATGGTTATACTTCTGGCTACCACCAGTGGATCTACCATGGCGAAGCAGATCGTATAAGAGCGGAGGTGGTGAGACCACGCCTCGAGGCTTTTGATGATGATGCCGGGGTAGCAGACATGCTAGATGACGCCCACCAAGCTCACTAAGCTGAACAACGTGAGAAGGAGGAGATGGAGGAATCCGCAAAGGACTTCTACAAAATGTTGGACTCAGCACAGAAACCCCTTCATGATCATACAACGATTTCTCAGCTGGATGCGATTGGACGCGTAATGGGGTTGAAGGCCGAGTTAAACCTGAGTTGAGAAGGCTTCGATAAGATGTTGGCCGTGTTTGGCACCATGCTACCGGAGAAGCACATTTTGCCCATGAACTTGTATGAGGCAGAGAAACTCCTCCGTATGCTTAAGATGCCGTATGACAAGATACATGTTTGTCCGAAGGGGTGCGTCCTATTTAGGAAAGAACACATGGATGCAAATTACTGTCCGAAGTGGAAATCCTCCAGGTACCTGGAGGTAGACTCCGGTGATGGTTAGAAGAAGCAACTTTCGATCCCCGCGAAAGTGCTACGGCACCTTCCTTTCCTGCCGAGGATCCAACGTCTATTCATGACCGAGGAATCCACGAAACAGATGACATGGTATAAAGATGGCAAACGGTACAATCTTGGGAAGATGGTACATCTGTCTGATGCTGAAGCATGGATGTACTTCAATGACAAACATCGTGACAAAGCAACTGAGGCCCGTAATGTACGTGTCGCGCTAGCAACAGATGGGTTCAATCCTTATGGAATGATGGCTGCCCCATACACATGCTGGTCCGTCTTTGTTATCCCCCTCAATCTCCCACCCGGCATCTTCTTTCAACCGCATAACGTATTCTTGTCGTTGATAATTCCTGGGCACCCGGGGAGTAATATGGGTGTGTTCATGGAGCCTGTGATTGATGAATTGATCCATGCTTGGGAGAAGGGGGTATGGACATACGACCCAGCTACAAAGACAAGCTTCAAAATGCACGTTTGGTACCACTACTCCCTGCATGACTTCCTGGCGTATGGGTTATTCGCCGCCTAGTGTGTTCACGGGAGGTTCCCATGCCCAATATGCAAAGAAGCTGTGAGGTTCATTTGGTTGAAGAAGGGTGGCAAATATTCATCATTCGACCAGCATCGTCAGTTCCTCCCTCTAGACCATGAATTTAGAGAAGACATCAAAAACTTTACGAAAGGTGTCAAAGTGACAGACCCTAAACCGCACTTGAGGACTGGTGCCGAGGTTCGTTCTCAGATAGATGCTCTCGTGCCCAATGAAGAAGGTGGTTTTGTGGGATATGGTGAGGAACATATGTGGACTCATAAGTCCGGCTTGACGAGGCTCCCTTATTTCGATGACCTTCTTCTGCCACATAACATTGATGTAATGCACACTGAAAAGAATATCGCCGAGGCACTTTGGGCAACTCTCATGGACACTGAAAAGTCTAAGAACAACGTTAAGGCCAGAGTGGACCTAGCGACGTTGTGTGATAGACCGAATAAAGAGATGAAGCCCCCTAGTGGCCGAAACAAGAACTGAAAAAGGCCTAAGGTCAATTTCGTCTTGCAAATCGATCAAAGGAGGAAAGTACTAAAGTGGATCCAGACGTTAATGTTCCTAGATGGATATGAAGTGAATTTGAGCAGGGGAGTGAACTTAGGCACTCTGCGAGTCAATGGGATGAAGAGTCATGATTACCACATATGGATTGAGCGGCTTCTTCTGACGATGGTCTGAGGCTATGTCCCTGAATATGTCTGGCAAGTGTTGGCAGAGTTGAGATTTTTCTTCCGCCAGCTTTGTGCTAAGGAGATATCTCGCATCGTCGCTCAGGACTTGGAAAAAGCGGCACCTATGTTGCTCTGTAAGCTGGAGAAGATCTTTCCACCCGGCTTCTTCTTGCCGATGCAACATCTGATTGTGCACCTCCCGTCCGAAGCACGTTTGGGGGGGCCCGTGCAGTTCCGTTGGTGCTATACAATCGAGAGATGTCTAAAGACTATTCGCAAAAAATGTACAAATAAAGCCAGAATTGAGGTTTCCATTGCAGAGGCATGCATTCGGGAGGAGGTGTCAAACTTCACAACGCTCTAATACAAGCCAAACCTTCCTAGCAATCATAATCCACTCCCTCGTTACAACGCTGGAGAGAATGAATCGACCCTCAGCCTTTTCCAAGGACAACTCGGCACCGCAACTGGATCAACCCCGAAGGTATTGGGAAATGAAGAGTGGCGCATTATCATGCTATATGTGCTGAACAACCTTACTGAGGTGCAGCTGTTCATCAAGTAAGTTCTCAACGAACTTGTTTCAATACGCCGTGTTTATTCTGCATCTAACCCCATTGATTCTCGTTCGGACAGGGAATTTGTTCGTGAATTCTGGCATCAATCAAGGGATCCTACCTCGCATGAACAAGACACCATTGTTTCGTGGGGAGCGGGAGCGGGGAGGCCTGATTTCATTTCTTGGTTCAAACGAAAGGTAATGTCCAATTTAGCTCGTTCGTTCGATCGTCCAAGGTGATCATACGTTTGATTAATATAATGACCTATCATGCTTGACTGTGCAGGCCCAGGCGTTTCGTCCATGAGTGACGAGTTGAAACAGGTTGCAAGTGGCTGTGACGTTAGGGTCAAGTCATTTAGCGGCTATGACGTGAACGGATTTCGCTTTCACACAACAAGCTATGAGCAGAGTCGTCCCAGCCGAAAAACCACAAATAGCGGAGTTTGTACGGCCGACACTGATGGCCTTGACTATCATGGTAGGGTTGTGGAAATCTATGAACTCTCATTTCATGGAGACATACCTCTTAAACCTGTCATCTTCAAATGCCACTGGTTTAATCCTCGAGAAACGAGACGAACCCCTCATCTTGGGCTAGTCGAGATTCGAGAAGATTCCATCTATCCTGAAAATGATGTATACATTATGGCTCAACAGGCCATGCAGGTGTATTATACTCGATACGCCAACCAAGACAAAGAGGATCTTAAGGGTTGGGCTATTGTGCACCAGGTATCTTCACATGGTAAACTACCGGCCCCAAACGATGATGATTACAACTTCAACGCAAGCACATCTGATGGACAGTTCTATCAAGAAGATGGGCTACCAGGCACGTTTGAGATAGTCTTACCCGAAGCAATCGAAATGGAAGTAGACAACGAAACGGTTGATGGTGAGGTTCCTGGAGATGTTGTGGTAAATGCCAAGGACATAGCAATGCTAGAGCGATTACTTCTAGGCAACGAGGACGATGACAACATAGAACCTTCGGATAGTCTTGTTGATTTGGACAATTTGGACAGTGATGATGAGACCTATGATCCCAATCATGAAGATTATTCGTAATACATGTAATACTATGTTTTTTTAACCCGTGTTTTGTTTATATATTTTGAATCTATTTGTAAAATATGTACTAATTAGTCTTGTTCATTCTTTGTGATTGCAGGTGATTGAACAAAGATGGCGAGCAGACGTCCACGCCATGACATGCCCTCGGTTTACAGGAGAGATGGCCCTCTCCTTCGAGGTGAGGGGTCGTTGTCCGGGGCAGCGTCTACAGGAGGTGACGAGAGGAGGACCAGGGGCAACCGCCGCAGGAGGCAGCGGTCTCCTTCCTCGCCACGTGACGAGGTGCTGGATGAGGAGCCCTTGCTGGAGGAGGACGAGGACGAGGATGAGAGGGGTCAGCAAACTGGCGAGGGAGACGAGGCGCTCGAGGGCGACGGAGACGAGGCGCTCGAGGGCGACGGAGGCGAGGGAGGGGGTACCGCTACCCGGCCTCTCTACGAGCGAGGTCCCGCGAGCCTTCCTCCGGTCCCACTTCCTCACAACCGCCCAGTGATTCGGCCTATGGCAAAGAGGTAAGTAACTATAGATGTCCTCACAACTACTTCATAAGATATGCTGGAAATCATAAGAAAAACTCATAATTTTTCTTAATCACTTGTGCAGGGCCTAGTTGGTTTTGTCGGGTACTCCAGCACGCACCCCCGCGAGCATCCTTGGTGTTTTGTGTAGGCAATGGTACCCCGGCATTGTGACACTAGCCGAAGAGCCGGTGGAGCGGGAGCCGGCCTCCAACTGGGACAGGTACGTGCTGGCCACGGATGACACTTACCGCAACAAGCAGGAGCGGGTATTGGTGGAGTTTTAGGTAAGTCTCTATTGCACAACATTGCTTAATATATCGCATTTATCGGTTTAATCTTTTATTAAAATAATGAATACATACATCGATTTTGTATGCAGAAATTTTTCAAGGCTGAAGAAGGACTTGAGGCCCAGGCGGATCGGGCGGCTGCCACAGCTTGTAGGAAGTACATCACCGAGATGCACCACCATGGGCGCGTCCAGGCCCACATAGACTACTACAGGTCGGTACTTAAGCAGCCTCTCCCCAAGAGTCAAGCAAGACAGATTACACTGACCCGGGACCAGTACCTTGAGGTAGACAACGGACATTGACAATGATTCATTTTGATATTAAGTAGGCGAGTAACTTCTTATATGTCAAATACTTGATGACTTGTAGGTGATTCCTTGGTGGTGCCAATCGTATCCCGAGTGCTGGGCCATGATCGTGGACAAGTGGTTATCACAGGACTTTGTTGACACGCACGAGAGGCAGCGGCAACAGTGTATGATGAGGCAAGGTCTGACTCACCATCAAGGCAGCCAAAGCCTCCCCGGATACAAACAAGTATACGTAAGTGATTTCTTTCATTTATTTTGACGCTCAATTGTCCTTGATTTCTCACCATCTTCCTGTCTTTCTCGCAGGAGGCTGTGCACCCGGGCGTGGAGGTCTCGGAGTTCTCTGCGTGGGCTATGTCCCACATGGGCAGGGCGTCGTCCTCAGTCTCCTTCGACCCGACTGCCCCGCCCCAGGCGTACTCCGGCCCGAACGTGTACACTAAATTCCAAGAGTACACGTCAGCGGTAAGGACAATCCATGGGGAAGATTACAATGTACGCACTGAGCCCATTGATGCAGAGGCAATCATGAGGCTTGGAGGAGGCAAGAAGCACGGGCGGCTGTGGATTGCAGACGGTGCTATCGACTCCAGCACTGTTCCCTCCCTCGACGCTATCCGAGCACGGACCACGAGCTACAGCCAGCCCATACGCCCACGGCCTAGTCCATCAATCCCCAGGGTCGAAACATTAGAGGTAATTCCTGTTTTAATCGTCATACGTTGATCTTTACACACCTAAATTAGATTTGCATTACTGAAACGTTGGAAGTGGAATATTGTAGGTCGAGCTGGAACAAACAAAAAGGCATAGTCAAGAGCTGCATGCAGAGCTGGATGCCACGAAGGCCACGTTGGCGGCCCATCAGAAGCAGATGGCGGAAATGATGGTGATCATGCAAAATCTTGGGCAAGTAACGGGTGCACCTGTGCAGCTGTCGTCTCCTGTGCTTCCTCCTCCTACACCTACTCCTGTAATTATGAAAGTTCACTTCTCTCTTGTGCTTTACATGTATGTCGGCCTTCGTGCCGCTGTGGATGTCGGCGTTTGTGCCGTTGTTTTTTTGCAGGTTGTGAAACCTCCCCGTGCAGGGGAGGTGCTGCCGAAATTTTTAATTAAGTCTAATCTTTCTGTATTTCTAGATTACTAGCTGCAATCTCTAAGTTTAAAACTGTATTTCATGATTACTCACTGTACTCTTTGCTCCTTTGTGCAGCCTCAGTCCGCGGGTTCCAATCATTCCGCCAGTGCGTCACCGGCTTCCAATCAACCCGCCAATGCGTCACCGGGTGATCACGCCTTTCCTTCGCCACCGTATCATAGGCAGTAGCTTGATGAGGACTTGTACTATGTGATGTGCTTAGACTTACCGTGGTTTATGGTTGTGACTTATGCATGGATTTGATGAACTTATCGTAATAAACTTGTGAACGATGATAAACATATCACTTTTGGTTGTAATATATTATGATTTGTGATTGACAATTACGGTTGTGATATATGCATGTGATGGTTTATGTGTGTGTGTGTGTATATATATATATGAAATTCTTGTGTTGATGGAATGCAAAAAAAACAAAAAAAAATTCAATTTTCTGTTTCTTTGCCGAGGGCCATGGATTAAGGCCCTCGGCAAAGGGCTTTTCCAAAAAATCAGTAATGGCTCTTTACCGAGGGCCATGGGCAGAGGCCCTCGGCAAAGACTTTCCTAAAAAAAAAAAAATTGGATTTCTTTAAGAGCGGTTTTTTTTTTAAATAAATTATTTGCCGAGGGCCGGCCCTCGGCAAAGAAATTTCCGAAAAAATTAAATTCTTTGCCGAGGGCCGGCCCTCGGCAAAGACTTTTCTAAAAAAAAATAGATTTCTTTACGACTGGTTTTTTAAAAAATAAACTCTTTGCCGAGGACCGGCCCTTGGCAAAGAAATTTTCGAAGAAAAAAATTAAATTCTTTGCCGAGGGCCGGCCCTCGGCAAAGGCTTTTCTAAAAAAAAATAGATTCCTTTGCGACTGGTGCCTCGGCAAAGAAATTTCCGAAAAAAATAAATTCTTTGCCGAGGCCCTCGGCAAAGACCCCATCAACGAACGGCAAGCCTAACGGCTACTTTTCTTTGCCGAGTGCCCGATAATTGGCCCTCGGCAAAGATCCTCTTCGCCGACTCAAAATTTCCCGATGGCTTTTTGCCGAAGGCGGCCCTCGGCAAAGCCTTTGCCGAGGGCTTCAAGTCCTCGGCAAAGAACCAGAATCCAGTAGTGCACATGCAGGAAACTATGAACCATATGCATATTTGTATTATATATATGAGTATTAGTGTATCGATCTGATATACCTGAGTCCGCGAGTGACGATTGCAACAACTAACCAAAACGTGTTACACGTACCAGCTTTAACAAAATCTTGTCTGATCAGCAGGTTGTTGGGATGGCAATGGAATGGAGACTTGTAGTAAATTAAAGAAGCAGCGAGTGATGATGGGTACTTGCCGTCCATGAAATAATACCAACAGCTTGCTCGCATCTTATTTTTGTAAGTAACTGCGTTACGTACGTATGGAAATATTATAGCACAAATGCACAATCAACCAGTTCCGTCACGTGTCAACTATTATTGTAGTTGGGCTCTTAGACTAGACCTCTTTTTTTGAATCATGGTACAACAATCTTATATGTATACACATTAGTCTCTAAGAAAGCACGCACACCTCGAAGATGAAGTCACCATATACAGGAGTCTTGACAGATGAAGTCACCATACGAGTCTTGCTATTGACAGAAACATCGCCTAGCTACCAGGCCACCATTGAGAGAACATTGCCATTAAATGCTAGAATAAATCTAAAGATACAAGCACACGTGTCAAGTTAAAGAGCACTTGGATCTAGGTGAACAAATTCCACCACGAACACAGCTAATTGAGCTATATATACTCATGCTGCAGGTGTTAGACCTCCTTGTGAGTGGAGGAACATTGATGACCAAAACATATTGTACGCAAAAACATATTGTACACAAAAACTTTAAGCATCTCGTGTGTGATCAATCAGAAAAGATCCGTTATCCATTCTAGCTAGTTTAGACTGAGTAAATTGTGCCCCGTATATTACTGGATGGCAGCGCTTCCTCAATTATTGGATCTTGTTTCTTCATGTTATTTTTGTTTTTACAGGGTTAATTGATGCAATGGGTGAGGGTATATGCATATGTACCCTCGAGGACCTTATTTTTCGGTGCATGCATAAGCATTGTCAATAGTAGCAACGCTCCACTTTATTAATAAACTTGGCTTTCTCATCTCATCTTCCACTTCCCGTTCATCTTCAACATCCGTTTCATTGCCCCTACCGGCCCCACTCCCGCTAGCCTCATCCACGCAACCCCTAGTCAGTGGCACCCTCGCCGTTGGTCGTGTTGCCCATCCTTGTTTCTCCTCCCTGTCCTCTCCTAATCCCAATCAGAGGAAGACACTGCTTTGCTCATCCTCGCCGTTGTCTCTCTTCCTAATTCTTATCCACCACTACCTACTCAGTAGCGCCCCTACCACCTTGCTCACCGCCCTTCAACCCGCAACCACAGCCAGGCCTCCGCCTTTCTAAGCTTGCCTTCCATGCATGGAGCCCCATGCCCCAGGGAACCTAAAACCCTAACCTCATATACTCAGTGCCACCACGTTGTTCACCACTCTGGCTCATGCCGACCTCACCCACCAACTATAGCCCGCCCCCTCCTGCTCCTAATTTCGGTGGTGTCCTGTGCGTGTTGCTTCGTAATAACATGCGCACGTCAAACAAAGATTGTGCACCCTAGGTCCCTGTAGTTTCTTTCATAGTACCTCGACAGGCAGCGTCTTTGTGGCGGGCACATTGGAATGCGCATGCATGGCTAGTCCCACTTTCACGTGTGAATGCATGCTGCGCCACGATTGATGAGCCGAGGGACCGGTTGCACCCTAGTGGACAACATAAAGTAGCGATTAACCCTAATTAGTTTATCTCTCCACTTGCAGGTAGTAGTATATACACGCGTGCACACGAATTTTAAGTTTAGCTGGAATTATGTAATGGCAACTTGTAAAGTGATACTCATTGTATACTCAGTCATTTGTCGTCAATCCATATATGCACATGACATCTACGGAAGGTACTAGCTAGGACAGGGACAGGAATGCTGATGTACACTATCAATCCCATCTGCCTGTTTATATATATATATTCAGACGATCGAGAGAGGGTAATAAAGGTTTATAGCGCTCGAATATCCTATGCTGCGTACGCACACCGCGTGTAGAAAACAAAGTACGTGATGCCAAAAAACAATTAGCTAGTAGCTGGAAAGCAGAGACAAAGCGAGCGAGAGCGCGGCAACAAATTGTAAAGGAGAGGAATAGAAAAAGGTGAGGGGGGCAAATCTAGCAGGATTCGGCATTTGATCCTGCAGGAGCTAGCTAGCCAGCTAGTCGCCATAGAACATGAGTCTGTTAGTCGTCGTCAACGTTCTGTCGCTCCTTTTTTTATTCTTAAATTGCCTATTTTGTAGTACTTACGTTGGTACGTGACGTGTGTATCCTTACGTTAGGATTACTACCCTCCAATTGTCGACCAAAGAAAATATGATAGACAAGCCACTATTGCCCGTTTGGTTAGTTTTCCAACCTGCTTTAACTTTTCTAAGAGCCAAAAGCCAACCAAAGGTACCAAAAGCAGCTTTCCTTCTAGTACATACCCAAAAACACCTAAACCTCTGTACTGACTTTTGGACAGAAATTACCCACTGCCACTAGTTATGAAGGGGAAATAACGCTTCGCTCGTTCTCTATTCCGCATCCCTCCCTCGAAGACTCTTTCTTCCCGTCGCCCATGGGCAGGACCAGCGGCTAGGGTTTCAGCTTACCACCGTCCCTGTCGGCAGCCTCCTTCGACAATCTGCGGCTTCTTCGAGGCCAGCCGTAGCCATCCCGACGTCGATGGCTTCTGTGCTGCCCACCCTTGACCGGTGGCTTCCCTCTCGCCTGCCTCTGCTACGCACTCATCGGCTACCCACGGCCCCTCAGGGCAGTCGCGGCCACTCTAGCCGCCTACTGGCGCGTGACTGACCACTCAGGTGATGACCGCCAGCTGCTGGCGTGACCACTCTGGCTTCCCGGGCCACCACGGCCCGCCCACCTGCCCAGGCCGCCCCTGAATCTATCGTGACTGCCCGCTCAGGTGCCCTGCTTAGGCCGCCCGCCCGCTAAGGTCAAGGGCTCAAGGCAAAGGCCAGCCTACAATTTCTTCTCTGGTCAGCCGCCCGCTCAGGTATTCCTTCTCCTCCACCGACGAGTCAAGGTATTTTCTTTCCTCTGTTCAATGCTAGATGTAGGAATAGCTGCAGATTGTTCCATATAGATGTAGGATTTGTTTCAAATTATTTGATGGACGACAATTTTCAATTATTTGATGGGTGAGAGGGATTTCATTAATTTGAGATCACAGTTACATCATCTCTATTTACATTTAAGTATCTCTACAATAGAAAAGATATATTGTGGGTAAATCCTCGAGATCACTCTAATGACATTCTTCCCTTTCAAACCAATGATTGACGATTACCTCGTAGCAGCATTTCTAAAGTCTGGGATGCTAGTGACCACTTCATCGTCCTCGATCCAATCAAAACTTAGCATAACTCTCCAATCATCCACAATGACATGCCCTAGATCCTGGAACGCCACATAAATTTCACGAGACACAACATATTGAAAGAGCAACGACCACTTATCGTTGAAGATGATCAAGACACCATCAATATGGGTCCAACAATACCAACAATGCTAAAACTAGAAGTCCGAATAACTTCCCCAGCAGCACAAGATATTAATCCCCAGCAAGCCAGTGGCACAAAGATACAAATGTGAAACATGGTCATTAATCCCCCACCAAATCGCATCAAATCTGCAAAGGAAATAAACAACATGAAGAACGCTATATTGTATGCCTAGATAGGCATTTGCACCAAAATTCTCTCTATAAGAAACAAGATCCGGTGAGAAATTAACAAAGTTGATGTGATCCAGTAAACATGTGGCGCGATTTATTCAATCTAAACTCCAATTGTTGCAGCTAGACTAGACAGAGGATCTTCTGGTACATCATATGCAAGGTGCTCAATGTTCTGAGTGCATGGGCATGTTTGCTTGATTGGACATGATTTTTGGACAGGCCATAGCGCTGCAAGTGCCCATGTCTGTTTGCTTGGGTCATGCTAGAGCCTGGGCTCGGTGCGAGTCTAGGGAAACAAAACATGCCCTATGTTTTTTTTCCAACAATGTTCCTCCACCGGGAGGTCTAATAGCCGCGATCATAGCGTAGCTCAATTTATTGGGTTTCTTATGGTGGAATTTGTCTACTTGGACTCTCAAGTCCTCTTCTTCACATGGACACTCGCATTTTTTGAATTTATTTCAGGATTTGACATGTTATTCTTTCAATGGAAAAAGACATGCCCGTCAATGGTGATGTGCCTATGGTGATTCCATCGATAATGTAATCTCGAAATCTGTCAGTTCAGCATGTCTCTCAGTGCTCATAGGGGTACAATATCAATGCGTGTGAGTGTTGTGTTCATATATAGGGGTGAATGCGTGTACATGTATGAGTGTCTTCGTTGTATTGTGATTCATAAAAAAAAAAGAGGCCTAAGAGCCGCTCCAATGGTGACCTGGCCAATCTAGAGGGGGTGTTTAGTTCCTCTCCAAAATCCCAAGACTTCCGTCACATTAATTTTACGGCACATGCATGGAACATTAAATGTAGACGAAACTTTTGTATGTTTGCACAGTTTGCCTTTAAATCGCGAGACGAATCTTTTGAGTCTACTTAGGCTATAATTGAACACTTATTACAAAAGATTCCTCACTGCTACAATACCAAAATCTCAAAAATTTTGAGATCTAAACACCCCTTCTATCAGCTCAGGTTTCTTCTCTCGGTGCTCATAGGGTAGGAGTGTTTCGCCTCTCGATGCTTATGGGGTACGGAGTGTATGTGCGCATTCAAAGAGGTGAATGTGTGTATATATGCATAAATCCGTGTGTTGTGCCGTGATTTCGTAAAAGAAAAGGGTCTAAGACCCAACTAAAACTATAGTGAATAACTGCATGCGCTGTACCTACGTAATTCGTAAAAAAAGAGGTCAGTAGCCCAACTACAACTCTAGGGACACGTGACAGAACTGGTTGCTTGCAGTAGTCTACACGCCTCCCATACGTACGTAATGTAAAATGCAGTTAATTATGGAACTAATAATAAGATACGTACGGAGCAAGTTGGAGTAGTATTATTTCATATGGACGGCACGCACAACCAATCATCAGTCTCTGCTTCTTTATTACAAGTACGTTTCATAACATTCCAACATCTGGTCAGACAAGATTTGTTAAAGCGGCGTTACGTGTAACACGTTTTGGTCAGTTGCAATCTTTAGCTAGTCAGGTACTTGTCAGATACTATACACTACTCGTATGGTCATGGTTTGCATGTCTACGGGGGCATTTACGGGGGCATTTAGTAACCAATCTAATTTTTTTTCATGATTTCCCCATCACATTGAACGAATGCATAGAACATTAAATATAGGTAAAATAAATAACTAATTACACAGTTTGTCTGTATATGTCGAGATGAATTTTTTAAATCTAGTTAGTCCATGGTTAAACAAAAGTTATCAAATACAAATAAAAGTGTTACAGTATCAGAACCCAAGCTTTTTCTCCAACTAAATTAACACACCCTATGTTGTGTAACCTGAATAGTGAATATAGTACTGATGGATGAGCCCTACCTGCCTGCAAGTTTATTAATTCTGACTCAGCTCTGATTGCATTGCTCTGCTTGTCAGCATGCGTGCGCAGGCGTTGACCGTATTATTTAGTTGCAATACCGACCGTTAGCTCGTTTCGTGCTGCCCAAGCTTGGGGTAGTGTGAACCATGCTCAGATCAGCCGATCAATCCACTTTTTGACTGATTGTGCATGGACACGAGTCGTCAACGTTGACGAGGACCGGGACACCTTTGGTTATGGCTGAACTTGTTGTGCATGTGTGGAGGAAATACTCCGGCCGTTCAAGAAAGAATGATATGGCTCTGTTTGACTAGCTAGATTGTACGGCTGGCTGGCTAATTGTTGTGAAAGAAAAACACTGCTGAATGGCTGACTGATGCTGGCTGTTAAGTTCAAGCGAACAGAGCCTACAAACAATGCAATCCTAACGGTCATATGTTTTCTCAAAAGAATGTAACTCTAGCTTAAGTATAAAGTTCATATATAGGTGCAATAATTTGTATTTGTCCAACCAACACAACATAATGCAGGGGTACATGTATTATTCTGTTTGTGTGCTATCTTTTTATTTTTTTTGAAACGTGAGCACTGGTCAAGCTGCACTAACAACACCGACATGCATGCCTCCGAAACCTGTAGTCATCCAGGCATTACCTTCCTCGGCGGCCACGCCCTCACCAGCTGTAAAGGAGATAGTGAAATGTTTTCTAATAGCACTCACAATGTAGAAACTATCACAGTTTCTATATACATTAATTACCTTGTCATCTAAGCATTTTGCTAATGTAGCAACCGATTTAATGAGGAGAGGTAGAATCCAGGTCTAAGTTAGAAATTTGTCTATATGAAAACCAAGACATGCAAACATGTGATAGATAGATGGGGAGAAAGAAGAGGTATAACTGGATAAAAGATTATTTTATAAAAACTATCAATTGGAAACGTTGTTTCTATACGTAATGTCTATATAAATAGAAACTATACATATTGTTTTTAACATTGAGAATATCCTAAGACGTGGCAATTCTATTCTTTCCGCACCATCCAGGTGATGAGTAGGACATTAGAATCGAATGCCCTTATGTGCGTTGATGGCAATTGCTTACACAGGCATATTGCCACCACTCGACTAGGTGATCATCTCACCCGAGAGTACTACCCAAGCCAAAAGCCCTGCTATCGTAGGCACAATTTTTTTTTTATCCTAGAGGGCACATGCTCTCATGATGTGGACACATCCTGATGCATAACCAATAGTACACATCAAGAGAGCGTGTGCCCTTAAGGGCAAATTTTACTTCCTTGGCGTCGCAAACGTGTGACACCGGACTTTCCTAGTGAACACACAGTAGAATAGTAGATGGTCAGTCATTTCAATCACCCACCTGATCACATAGGGTGCAAGTGTCTTCATCCTGTAAACCATGCCTCTTCCTCCGTTCCGCTGTCCATAGTCGTCCATGCATCGTCAACCAAAAGAACAGCTTCGTCTTCATCAACCAAAAGAAGTCTTACGCTAACGTTAATTTATTAGGAGTGGAGTTTCAGTTTCGGAAATGTTAGGTTCCGGCCTTCCGGGCATCTTCTTGAACTATTAGTGCCTGTCCTGGACCTGGGGAGAGGCTCCCACAAGGCCACAATCCACCACCATCTGGTGATATTATCATAGTATATTTAGGAGTATAAACGTAACCATACTTTAGTGAGCTCACCTGCTCCGGCCCAGCTCAACGACCAACAAAATCTATCGAATTCCACGCGCTCTGGTAGTCCTTGGTCTGGTCCACCACCCACACGGCTACACTGCATATATATGCTCGTTGAGAGAGAGCTGCCATGGATGAGTTAACATTTACACTAATTCACAATCGCACTCCATCCATATATATCGACCCAAGAAGAAGAGGTCCGGTCGATGGCCTGCGTGCCGGCGGACCGTGATGCTGCGGTGAGGGAGGTGGCGCAGGTGTACGAGCTCATCAAGCTCCAGCAGCCTCTCGTCCTCCTCCACTCGCCGCCGCCGTCGTCGACCCAGCTGGCGCAGAGCCTCCTCGGCAAGGCGCTGCGAGCTCTCAACGTCGCCCTCTCCGTCATGAAGCAGCAGCAGCAGCAACCTCTTGCTGCTCCGGTGACACCACCAGTAAGCGGCGTCGTTAAAGCTGAGCCTCACCTCTCGCCGCCCAGCCCGGCGTCTGCCGACTCCGACGACATCGTACCCAGAAGAGGTGCCAAAAGAAGAAGGTGTGTGCACGCTCCACTGCTGGATTGAAGTAATTGAACTCGAGCCTCTTCGTTCAATCGCTGACTGTTGCTTCCAATAATCGAAACTACAGATCGTCAGTAGTAGCAATGGAAGGGAAGAAGAAGAAGACGCCGGCATCGTCATGGTCGACGGTAACCGCCGTGCCGTACGACGACGGGTACGAGTGGAGGAAGTACGGCGAGAAGAAGATCAACGGGACGCTCTTCACCAGGAGCTACTTCCGGTGCACCTACAAGGACGACGCCGGCTGCCTCGCCACCAAGCACGTCCAGCGGATGGACAACAACAGTGACCCGCCCATGTTCCACGTCACCTACAACAACGACCACAGCTGCAACACTCGTACCAAAGCTGCTGCAGCGAAAGCCAACAACGGCAGCAGCAGCAGCAGCAACCTCGCTGCATTGCTAGCAGGCTGCTGCGACATGAAGCAAGAAGAACCAACTGGTCAGCATGCTGCTGCTGCGGCGGCGGCGGCCATGAAGATGAAGCAAGAACCACAGGTGGTGCTGCCTGCTCTGGTGGACCTCCAACCTTCTGCCTGTTTTTCTTATGAACAAATTCCACGGTGCCAAGAGCCGCTGTTTACTGTAACTACGGAGCAGCAGTTCTGTGGTGCTTTTCGAGACGACGATGGCGAAATCCCGTCGGCTACCGGTTCGTGCATCTCCGGTGAGACCAGCTGCTGGGATGGGTATTCTGGGGACATGATGGCCGCCGCTGAAGATGACCCTCTCCTCGATCTCGAGGGTTTCCTCTTCATGGACTGCTAGTGTATAGCTGGATCTGAAACCTGATAAACAGGATATAGAGTAGAGGTATAGTTTGATCTTCTTCTTTTTACATTTTTATTTTAGGGCGCAGTAGTGCCAATAAAAACACAGTGCTCTGTAGGGAGGAAAAAGTAATCCAGTAAAATAGGAGTGCATGAGATGTAAAACAAACGACCATTTTGATATATAATGATGTCCGGCACCTTATTATGTTTTGGTTTGCGAGTGCGGCCTAACTGTTTAAGCACTTTAGTTATTATGGTCCTTGGCAAATTATTGTAGATCAAATTCTTATAGCAAAATAAAGTATGAGGAAGAAATTAAAGGAGGAAAGTGGTTGGATGAAATATTGTTGAACAATACAAAAATGAAAATTGGAAGTGAAACGAAAAATAAAATACCTGGCCAGTATGCATGACGATAAATATAAGTACCATATAATACACAGACTGCACGTACGTCAGGAAGGTGACGTGGCAGCTGAGGTCCTTGTGCAAACACAGAATTAGCTATTTCTCATCGCCGAGTGCCGTCTGCCGTGGTGACAAAGAAACGTCAATAATTATTCTTCTTCTCTTTAATGTTCATCCAAGAGAAAACACTGTCCATCTGAAATTTCAAATACTCCCCATCCACTGTTCACCGCACTTCTAGTCACCATTCACTGCCTCTGTTACCGTTCATGCAAATATAAAACGGACGCAGCGGAGCACGCCGTCGTCCAATCCTAGTAATACAAATACTACGGCGTTAATACTCTCTCGGTCTCTCCGTCCCACCCTAATTTTAACCACTCGTCTTATTCAAAATATTTGCACAAAACGAGTTGAATTTAAATCATTCTTGAAGAACTTTATTAATAAAGCAAGCCATAACAAAAGAAGTGATATTTTATATAAACTTGTTGACAACCAAAAATGTCTATTTTGTAAAGTTGTCAAAATGAGAAACGGAGTTCACTGTTGCGTTCCTCTCATCGAGACGATCAAAAAACATATATGGATCGTCTAATTTGGAGTCCGGATGCGAGAGTGATGCTTCCAGAGAAAATCGCCTCCAGTACCGGTACTACCGGTCAGTACGACCGGTAGTACCGGTAGTTCATCTTCATCAACTACCGGTAGTACCGGTACTACCGGTCCGTAACCGGTACTACCGGTCTGAGACCGGTACTATCGGCTGCTGATGAAGGTTTGTCGTCAAAATGAACTACCAGTACTCCTGGTCCGAGACCGGTACTACCGGTAGTATTGTCAGGAAAGCCTGTTCCGAATCTAACTTTCAGATCTCGAACCGACTTGTTTCTAAGTCGGTTTTTGGTAGTTTTTGGACGTGAGAAACTTGGAGATTAAGCCTTGGAGAGGTTTTCTACTGAGATAAGACCACCTCCTCTATATATATGAGAGGTTCATGGCTGATTGAGATCTTAACCATCCAATCGTCAAAACACATCTACAAAGTAGATTCTCGCGGTAGTTCATCTCTATCCTGCTGTTCGGCTCGACTCTTCGCGAGTTTAGTCGGCATTCTAGGTGGCCTCCGCGGTCCCTAGGGCAACCTCCACGTGCATCTCTCCGACGGATCTTTCTGAGAGGTGTTCAAGAGTTCTCCAGCGAAGGATGGGCGCTACAACGACCATCAACGTCCTGTGCTGTAGATTACCGGTCGTCCCGACGACCAAGAAGACACGTGCGATCTAGCACCTACTGGTGTGTTGGCCAGAATCTGCGTCAACACACTTTTTGGCGACTCCGCTGGGGAAGAGAGCTAAAGTTCAGGTCCAATCTACTAGCACCATGGCTGGCAACGACGCGAAGAAGAGTGACAAGAACGTCAACATAGACAACGTTGTCCGCCCCACGTCTGTTGATGAGCTTCCCGAGGAGCTTCGGAAGAAGCTAGAAGCCAAGATTGATGCCGACATCCAAGCTTTCCTGAAGAGTTGTGACAAGGATCGGCGCAACAAGGTTACTCGGACCCGCGAGCCTGACTTCGGAGACTCATCTTCTTCATCCGGTGGAGGAGGCGGGAAGACCGAAGTGGAGAAGGCTACTAAGGAGGAGGAAAAGCTCAAGGCTAAGGTAAATGATGACGAAAACCTCTCCTCTACTACCCATGATGGTCTTACATATTTAGTTGAAGACATGAGTAAACAGATTAAAATTTCTATTGATGCATCCGAGGCTAAAATTGGCAAGCGCATATCTAAAATTGTGGAAAAATTAGTTGGTTTTTCAGATCATGATAATCAACCTGAATTTGAATTTGGTGTGCCTTTTGATTTTTATGAAAATCAACCGGATTATGCTACAGCTAGCCAGTTTCAATCGGGTCATTCGGCGCAGTAAACCGATAGAACCGATCGCTGCATGGCTGGCTCATCAGCTAGACAGATGAATCAGATTAGGCCATCTGCGGGTCGTAACACTGTTTTACCTAATCCCCCGCCGTCACCTAGTCAGATTCCAGTGGCTAATAATGTTGCTCTAGATTTCTCTAAAACCGATGTCGATGCTATTGTGAATCGGTTTAAAGCTGAGATGACTAAGTCAATTGAGAGCAACTTGGGGATAACTATTAAGCCTATCCAGAGTTCATACCAAAAACCGTATCCCTCCACCTATGATGTTTTACGGGCACCCCTTGGTTAGAAGATGCCCGACTTCTAGAAATTTAATGGTGATGATAGTAAAACCACTATGAAGCATATTGGCATGTATTTGGCTCAGTTAGGAGAAGCTAGTGCGCATGATTACATGAAAATTAGATGTTTTCCTTTATCTTTGTCCGGTATAGCTTTTGCTTGGTTTTCTTCATTGCCACCATATTCAATTAATACCTGGAATGATTTGGAGGAAAAATTTCATAATTATTTCTTTACTGGTATTCAAGAAACTAAATTGTCACATCTCATATCAGTTCGTCAAGGGCGTGATTCCGTTCTTGATTATGCTAAGCGTTTTAGAGACGTGAAGAACCGATATTTTAATTTAAATATTTCTGATAGAGATTTGGCAGATTTATTTCTTAATGGCATGAATTCTAATATTAGAGAGAAGTTGGAGCATTATGAGTTGTATAGCATTAATCAATTATTGCAAAAGGCTATTGCTGTGGAATCTCGTTTAGCGAATGAATCTAAAAAATCTTATCGGGCTCATGTGTTAGAATGTTCTGACAACGAGGACAATGAGAACTTAGAGTGCAATTCTGCTGAATTTGTTTGGGCTCCAAATAAAAAAGAAATTTCTTGCCCATCTTTTAAACCGATTTCTAAAAATCGGCAGGATGAAATTAAATACACTTTTGATGTCTCTAAATGTGATCGAATCTTTGATGAATTGCTTAGAACCGGTAACATTAGAATTACTCATACCTTGTTGTCTAGTGAAGAATTAAAGAAGCGGACTTACTGTAAATTTCATAATTCTTCTAGTCATGCCACTAATGATTGCAACTATTTTCGTCGGCAGATACAATTGTCTCTCAATGAAGGACGATTGAACTTGTCTGAGATGATGGTTGACAAGTTCCTTTTCCGATGAATGTCATCGAGAAAGGGGAGCCCGCTATTTTGATTCGTCCAGAGTAAGCCGACACCACGCAAGGCAAGAACGTGATCATCGGCGAACCGCGGGAGGCCCTGAAACAAGTTTCGGGGCGTCAAGTGGTGTTCAAGAAAGATGAAGACGGCAAGACGAAGCTGGCAATCTCTGCAGAATCATCGCAATACTTGTCCCGGCAGCGGCACTGGGAGGCCACGATGGCGCAGCAGAGGCCGGCCAGGCCGGTTCGAGCGCCATCCCGGCCAGAACGAGTCCAGGAGCTGGCTCGGCCGGTTCTGTCGGGGGTGGCGCTTCTTCCTCCTCTGCTGCTTCCAAGGCTGCCGGCGCTGGTGGTGCTCAGGTGATCAGGACATTCATCCCAAAGCGTCCAGAGATTGGCACTTGAAAGACGAATGCAAGTTCAAACAAGGGGAAGGTCGTTCCCAAGAAGCTTTGCATGTTTGACCGGCTCATGAAAAAGTACCGGCAACAAAAGGCTGATTCTGAGAATCGGCCATTAAAAAAAGAGAGGCTACACCGCCGAAGCGTGACGAGCAACCAAAGAAGATGACGGCGGCTGCGGCGGCGCCTCCGGCGCGAGAGGTTGCTCATCCTCGTGTCTCTTGTTGGGTCCCTCCACCTCCGCCTTAGCCACATTGGGGTCCTAACGGGGTGTTCGTGCCATATCCCTTCCTCATGCAGCAGCAACAGATGAAGGGAGCGTCGTCATCATCGGTGTTCAGCCGATTGAGCTACGGCCAATCGGGCTACGGTGGCCAAGGGGTGTCGCTCTCACCGCCGCCAGCGAGGTTGGTGATTGGTGATGGAAGAGAGAAGGCTCCACCGCGATACGTTTATGTGCCTAAGAGGACCGTGGAGTCTCCCATTGTTTCTGCTGCTCCTGTTGCACCCCCGCCGAACGAAGTCCCTTCGGCAACAATTCTTATCGGCTCGCAAGAGGTGCCCGTCGTTGACAACGATGGGCCGATGAGAATTGAAGAGCCATCATCCTCCGCTTCGGAGGTCGCCGCCGAGGTTGCGGAAAAGAAGTCACGGGATCCTAAATATTTGCAACCCAAGTGGTGCCCGCCGGGATTGACCAAGACACAGCGGCGGAAGTTGCAGCGAGCGCGACAAACTCAACAAAAGCGGGAGAAATTGGAGAAAATAAGGGAGGAGATCTTCAATGCGGCGCATCCTTTTTTCCGCAAACTCAGAAAGAAAGTGATCCTGCATGCTCTGCAAAGGCCGCGGGAAAGAGTGCCGAACAGGAGGGGCGCCCAGGAGCCAGCCCTGCACAGGCCGTAGAAACCGGCCAGGCTGGGTCAGAGCCGGCCAGGCCGGGTGTGCCAGGAGCCGGCCAGGCCGGGTTTGCTCGAAGCCGGCCAGGCCGGGTCCAACCCGGCTAGGCTGGGTTTCTCGACTCCGTCACCCGCCGCCGCCGTCGACGCCGGTTCACTGGAATCGGCCCCTGCGGTCGTTTCTTCTGTTGTGTCAGGTTCTGGTGACGCAGAAGAAGATGATGAGATGGTGGATTACGAGCCAACGCCGCCGCGGACCGAATTTAATGTCGTCTACTTGTCTTCCGATTACTATGTAATCGATGAAGACGAAGGTTCGGCAACGGCACAGTTTTGTTTCACCGCCGAGGATGCCGTGTTCAATAAGCCGGAGGATTCAGTTAATCACCTTCGGCCGTTGCATATCAAGGGGCATATCAATGGCATGCCAGTTCATCATATGTTGGTGGATAGCGGTGCGATTGTCAACTTGATGCCGCATTCGCTCTACAAGAAACTCGGCGGCATGGAGGGGGAGCTAGTGAAGACCAACATGACGATCACCGGAGTTGGAGGCGGCGAGCCAATTCTGGCGTTGGGCGTGGCGACAATGGAGTTGACCATCGGCAGCAACACACTGGCAACCGCGTTCTTCGTCGCCGATGTGCAAGGTAGTTATAACCTCATCCTTGGTCGTGATTGGATTCATGCCAATCGTTGCGTTCCATCCAGGTTGCATCAAATCTTAATTCAATGGGTGGGAGATCAAGTAGAGGTTGTTCATGCTGATTAATCGGCCTCCGTTGCTACGGCCGATGCTCCTTCGCTCGGGGGCATGATGGTATTGCTTGCTTATCCGGTCAAGATTTATCTGGCGTTGAGTTTATTAGCGTCACTAACAAAGGATTCGTGCCTGTGTCATTGAAGCCGATTGTTAATCGGCTCAATATCATTATGTAATAAATTTTTGAAATTTTTTGCAATGGATGCTAATATTGAATGGTTGAAACATCGTGTTGATCAATATCGGGCTTCTATGACCGATGTGTGTGAAACAATTGATGATTTTGATGAGCTCAATAAGTTGGGCCAAGGTTTTGCGTCCACCGACCCATTGGAAGAAATTGACATTGGAAATGGTTCTACACCAAGGCCGATGTTCACTAATAAAAATTTAAAAACCAATTATAAAGCTGAATTAATCACGCTTTTAAAAGAATATGCTGACTGCTTTACATGGAGCTATAATGAGATGCTCGGATTAAGCCGAGAGCTAGTTGAGCATCGGCTTCCCATTAAGCCTGGATTCCGGCCTCATAAGCAACGTCCTCGCTTCTTTCATGCCAAAATTTATGACCGCATTAAAGAAGAAATTGATCGGTTGTTAGAAGCGGGATTTATTCTCCCAAGCAGATATGCGGAGTGGATCTCTAATATCGTGCCCGTTGAAAAGATAGGATCGGGTAAGATTAGAGTTTGCATTGATTTTAGAGATTTAAATAGAGCCACTCCAACAGATGAATATCCTATGCCTATTGCCGATATGCTTATTAATGATGCTTCAGGACATAAAATTCTTAGTTTTCTTGATTGTAACGCTGGTTACTATTAAATATTTATGGCCGAAGAGGACACGTCCAAAATGGCCTTTGTTTGTCTTGGGTTTGTTGGATTATTTGAGTGGATTGTCATGACACTTGGATTGAAGCATGCCGGTACTACCTATCAACGTGTTATGAATTTAATTTTTCATGATTTAATTGGTGTGATCATGGAAGTCTATATTGATGATATCGTGATCAAATCGGCTGCCAATAATTCTCATTTGGCCGATTTGCATCTTACTTTTGAGAGGATGCACCGGTATGGTTTAAAGATGAATCCACTTAAATGTGCTTTTGGTGTATCGGCGGGCAAGTTCTTAGGATTTATTGTTCATGAGAAAGGCATAGAAGTTGATCCCAAGAGAATAGAGAGTATCAAGCAAGTTCAAGTGCCTACATGCAAAAAAGACTTGCAAAAGTTTCTTGGAAAGGTGGACTACTTGAGAAGATTTATAGCTAACTTGTTTGGGAAAGTTATTCCTTTCACCCCCATATTGAGATTGAAAGATGAGAGTGATTTTGCTTGGGGGACAAAGCAACAAGAGGCATTTGAAAAGATTAAGGAATACTTGTCAAAGCCGCCGGTTCTTCGCGCTCCAAGGAGAGGAGTTCCTTTTAAATCATATATCGCAGCCGAAGAAGAAATAATTGGTGCGGTATTGACACAAGAGGATGATGGCAAGGAGTATGTTGTCGCTTATATTGGTCGTCGTCTTCTTGATCCCGTGATAAGGTATGCCCATATTGAAAAATTATGCTTATCACTATACTTTGCTTGTACTAAGATGAGACATTATTTGCTAGCTAGTACATGCATTGTTGCTTGCCAGGCCGATGTAATTAAACATATGTTATATCGACCAATCTTTAGTGGAAGGATCGGTAAATGGGCATACGCATTAATTGAATATGACTTGATTTTTGAGCCTTTGAGAGTCATGAAAGGTCAAGTACTTACTGATTTTATTGTTGAGCATGCAATTGATTTAAGAGATGAGATCAATTACATAACTTTTACTCCATGGAAACTTTATTTTGATGGATCGGTTTGCAAACAAGGCCAAGGTGTTGGTATTGTTATTATTTCACCACATGGTGCTGAGATGGATGTGTCAAACTGATTAGAAAATTATTGCACTAATAATCAAGCTCTTTATTGCGGGTTAGAGATGTTAAATTCCATGGGAGTAAAACATGTTGAGGTTTATGGTGATTCTTTACTAGTTGTGCAGCAAATTTCTGGTGAATATCAATGTTTAGGAGAATCACTTAATGCTCATCTTGATACTTGTCTTGATTTAATTGCGTCTTTCGCCGAATTTAAAATTCGGCATATACCGAGACATGAGAATTCAAGAGCCAACATGTTAGCTCAACGTACATCAGGCTTTGACGTCAGTGGGCGTAGAATTTTAAAGCCAGTGCAAAACATCTTTTCTGGTTTCTGTGCAGGCACGTAGAAACCGGCCAGGCTGGGAGTAGAGGCCGGCCAGGGTGACTTTTGCGAGTTGGCTCCAAATCGGCCAGAAATTTACCAAATTGATGACCAGGCCGATTTGGATGATTCGAGGACTCCTCTGTTCAAATTTTTACAAGATCCCAGTGCTAAAGCCGATAAAAGCATTCGGCGGAGTGAATTCAAATTTACTTTGCAATATGATGAGCTTTATCGGAGAACCGCCGATGATTTATTGCTCAAGTGCCTGGAACCTGTTGAAGCTAAAGTGGCTATGGGAGAAGTCCATGAAGGTATTTGTGGTATGCATCAATCGGCTCCTAAGATGAAGTGGCTTTTGAGAAGTGCTGGTTTTTATTGGCCTAGTATGATAGCCGATTGTTTTCGTTATTACAAAGGATGCGAGGAGTGTCAACGGTTTGGCAATATTTAGCCGGTGCCTACTGCAATGCTTCATCCTATAATCAAACTGTGGCTTTTTCGTGGTTGGAGACTAGATTTTATCGGCCAAATTCATCCCCCTTCTTCAAAAGGTCATTGCTTCGTGTTGGTGGCCACAGATTATTTTACTAAGTGGACCGAAGCGGTGCCTTTGAAAAATATGACACATAAGGAGGTGATTGAGTTTGTTACTGAGCATATTATTCATAGATTCGGCATTCCTCAGACTTCGTCTACAAACCAGGAGAAATCGTTCATATCAAAGGAGGTGCGAGACTTTGCCGAATCATATAAAATTAAGTTGCTCAATTCATCTTCATACTATGCTCAAGCCAATGGCCAGGTTGAGTCTAGTAACAAGACCTTCATCAACCTTATTAAGAAGAAAATTGAGGATAATGCAAGAAGGTGGCATGAGGTATCATCGGAAGCTCTTTGGGCTCATCGAATATCTCATCATGGTGCTACGAAAGTGACTCCTTTTGAGGTAGTATATGGGCAAGAGGCCGTGTTACCCGTCGAGGTAAATTTGAATGCATATCGGCTCGCTAAGTAAGATGACTTGTCTGCCGTTATGTATCATGATTTGATGATGGACAATATTGACGAGGTGACTGATAAGAGATTAATGGCTTTAAAGGAGATAGAGAAGGATAAAACCCGAGTTGCCAGAGCTTATAATAAGAAAGTAAAGATCAAGTCGTTCTAAGTTGGGGAACTAGTATGGAAAACGATACTACCAATTGGAACCAAGAGCAATAAGTTTGGCAAGTGGTCACCTAGTTGGGGAGGTCCTTACAAAGTGGTCAAAGTGATATTCGGTAATTCTTATATGGTAGAGACGTTGCAAGGTGATCGTCTCCCAAGAGCAATTAATGAGAGGTATTTGAAAAAATATTTTCAAAGTGTTTGGCAAGAAGCCTGAGTGCTCTCCAAACAATGGCCGGTACATGTATCGCTCTTAGAATAAAAAATGGTCGATGTATACATCGCCCTTAGTCACTAAACAACCGTTGGGTTGAGTATCGTTGCTGTTTGGTTTTACTTATGTTTTCAGGTTCATGTGCGTTGATTTGCCTGAAAACAGGGGGGCATATGTTGACAACCAAAAATGTCTATTTTGTAAAGTTGTCAAAATGAGAAACGGAGTTCACTGTTGCGTTCCTCTCATCGAGACGATCAAAAAACATATATGGATCGTCTAATTTGGAGTCCGGATGCGAGAGTTATGCTTCCAGAGAAAATCGCCTCCAGTACCGGTACTACCGGTCAGTACGACCGGTACTACCGGTAGTTGATGAAGATTTGGTGAAGTCTGTCGTCAAAATGAATTACCGGTACTACCGGTCTGAGACCGGTACTATCGGCTGCTGATGAAGGTTTGTCGTCAAAATGAACTATCGGTACTCCTGGTCCGAGACCGGTACTACCGGTGGAATCTGACCGGTACTACCGGTAGTACTGTCGGGAAAGCCTGTTCCGAATCTAACTTTCAGATCTCGAACCGACTTGTTTTTAAGTCGGTTTTTGGTAGTTTTTGGACGTGAGAAACTTGGAGATTAAGCCTTGGAGAGGTTTCCTACTGGGATAAGACCACCCCCCTCTATATATATGAGAGGTTCATGGCTGATTGAGATCTTAACCATCCAATCGTCAAAACACATCTATAAAGTAGATTCTCGCGGGGTTCATCTCTATCCTGCTGTTCGGCTCGACTCTCCGCGAGTTTAGTCGGCGTTCTAGGCGGCCTCCGCGGTCCCTAGGGCAACCTCCACGTGCATCTCTCCGACAGATCTTTCCGAGAGGTGTTCGGGAGTTCTCCAGCGAAGGACAGGCGCTACGACGACCATCAACGTCCTGTGCTGTAGATTACCGGTCGTCCCGACGACCAAGAAGACACGTGCGATTTAGCACTGCTGGTGTGTTGGCCAGAATCTGCATCAACAATACTTTTGAATAAGACGAGTGGTCTAATTTGGAGACAAAAAAGGTCAAACGACTTATAAATTAGAACAGATTTAGTATAATGTAAAAAGTTCATGACGGTATGATCAAGTTCTTGTGGAAAGCGATTGCACGGGTACAGAAAATTATTGGACTAGTAGTCATGTACGTGCATCGCGTGTAGAAAACAGTGCTGACCAATTACGCTAGCTAGACTAGTATAGTATATAGTGTAACGAATTATAGATATAGGAAGAGACAAACGATAAAGAGGAAATCTATGGAGGATCCCCTGGCTATCTTCTCCTGCACGCATAGGTCCGGTTCTAATCTTGTTGCATGTTTGTATTTTTTACCTGGCTAGGTTAAAATAAATCTTTTGAGTCTGTTTAGACCATGATTGAAAAAAAATTATCAAATACAAACGAAAATAATACAATGTACTTTTCACACCCTTTTTCACCATCTAAACGGGGCCTAATTAATAGTCACTAGCTTACAGAGTGTGACTTTTTTCTCTCTCCTCGTTCATAGCTGCGTGCTTGAAAAGCATAGGCTGGAAATAGTTTTTTTTTTCAAAGTTTTGTATCCACTGAATGTATTGCTCTTGAAGAGGTAATCAAAGCCGTATCAAAGAAAAATAGAGGATCCCCGTTGTTACCTCTGCATGATTGGAGTTGCAACTTTGACAGGCACGTATAAGCATGACGAGCAACAACTGATGTCAAAACAAAGCGTCACTCATGACGTCGAAATTTTGAAAACTTGCATGCCTCAAATCAAGTGGGCATATAGTAATAATAGCTAATAAGCGTGTGGACAAAAGAGGATGGTGATTGGATTTTCCATTTCAGATGGCCCTTTTTTTTGCGACACATTTCAGATGGCCCTATGTAGTCGGACATGTATATATAATATATGTGTTGACGTCGAAAGTGTTCTGGATCAACACCCGAGTAGGACATTGAATGCCTGGCCACCGCAGACCGAAAGACGCAACTACAATTAAAAATCACACTTACATAGTGAAGAACGATCGACTAAGTTTACAAGCAAACCAGCAAATAAAGAGTAGCCAACGTACTTGCGTGACGAAGAATCGGCTAGTTTTCAAACAAACTAGTAAACAAACCATTGAAACTCTCGCCCGGGAGGGACCCCGCGTCAGGGCAAAGACGTCGCCGGGTTGCTCTAAGTCGGCCAGCAAGCCTAGACCGTCATCCTTGGTCATCAGATCAAGAGATGAACAGCATATTAGAATTACAGTAGAGCCACATTGGCACGATTTTCACCAACGGTATGCATATTAAACGTGGCGTTACTAATATAAATATCAAGAAATAAAGCCAAATAATCATAATATAAACACTTGCATGGGAGCACTGAACATCATGACAAGGGGTCAAATGCACTACTGGAAACTTAAAATTCCCTGACCAACGTCTAGCAAAACTGGAATTACCCTGTCGAGCTAGCCCTGACGGTATTTTTATTTTTTTCTGACGGTAAGTGGACTGTAAGAAATTTCGTAGCGATATTTTTATCTTTTATGACAATACATACATTTTTATGAAAATATTTTTATTTTCTCTGACGGTAGTGCACCGTAAGGGAATTTTAAGTTTCCAGTAGTGATGGAGAGTACGTATACGTGTACATACATTTCATAAAAAGTTTTCCATTGACCATAACAATTCACGAGAAAAGGCAATATATAAGGCATCGTCGGCTAGACGGTGGTGGCATCGTTTTTGACCGGTTAGCTCAGACTCAGCGTCGGCATCGGTGTCGGCGAACGGCGGTGTTAGGGCTAGAGCAGGAGCGGCAGGAGAGGGAGGACGAGGAGCACAGCATTGGGTGGGTGGGCGCACCGCCGCCCGAAGCTGTCTTAGTGGATGGTGCCCTCGAATTCGTTACTGAGTTAGTAAGCACCAACCTAAAGAAAGAGACATGTATGATGTCTGTAGAGCGTCTTCAACAAAGGAGAACAATTTTTTATTTAGTTAAGAGTCCGATATGTCAGTATGTGGGCAGCGTGCAAGAGCAAGGCAAGGCTACGGACATATTTTGTGTGGGCTTCCTGATCTCTACCTTCTTATAAGTAGTTAGGGAGGGTAAAAATAAAAATGCTACCAAAAAAGTAAAAGAAGTTTTGTTATTTTATTATTAGGTATAGAAAAAAAAGGTATAGATATAAATATTAGAGACAGCGAGAGAGTTTATAGTGTAGTGGTTACAAGAGTTTCAGTAGCACTTTAAGTTCTATTTTTTACTCGTCGTGAGAGAAAAATTTTCAGGGTTTATCGACGTTTGTAAAGACAACGTGACGTTTCCGTTGACAGCGAGTCCCTTTTGACGACTTCATTAATCTCGAGAATTTTCAGGTTCGATCTTTGGAGATACTCATAGGGTAGAATTTGTGTGCAGCGTCTGTAGAGGTGAGTGTGCATGTGTTCTAAGCGTTTGAATTCTATTATGTTGTGTAATCTTAAACAAAAAGAAATAGAGAAGAGATAGCCATGGAGTAGGAAATGGACAGGGATATGATTTTTTTCTCTCTCCCTTTTTTTTAGACGGAGTTTTTTTGTTTTTTGAGAAACTTTTCTCTCTCGTCACGGATAGCCTGGCCTTTTTAGGCCTGGGCCTGGCTTATTCTCTCTTTTTTTTTTCAGTTCTGGGCCTGGCTTATTCTGGAAGAGGCTCTGATCCAAATCCAATTTATAATGAATTGTATGATGTTGTGGTTAATTCTTCGAAATCTGATACTCAAATATTTCATATAATATTATACAGCAACATAATAATTCTATAACAATCTTCTTTTCTTACCTTTTTAATTAAGTGATATTCATATCTAAATATATTCTTTCTTTATAATTTTATTATAAGATATAATTTCATACAAATCATTTTTGAGTCAGTATTGATGGTATCGGTGGTTTGATTATCTAATACGAAAAGGAGATTTATATCATCTCCTTTTCTATAATTTTTAAAATATGGTCATATTAGTATCTCTTTTTTCCTATAAATTTTAAAAGATAGTCGTGTTGATGATGATGGTGGTGTAGTTATCCTATAGGGAAAGCATATTTTTTAATATCGTCTATACCGTCTAATTTTTCACTCTTTTATATCATTTCCTTTCCTTATAATGTTTAAAAATATATTTCGTATAGTTTTTAAGAGATATATAATTTTGATACAAACTTTTTCTAAGTCATATTGAATTGATGGTGTTTGTTAAAACTAGCGTTCCAAAAAACTTAGGAGGAGAGATGACGTGGTTTGCAAATTTTTAGAAGCAACATGTAAATGAACAAGTGATTGGAAGAACTATTACTTTCATGAATCTCTAAAATATATTTATACAAGTGAAGGGGTGTCACAAACTGTCTAATCCTATCCACTAATCTTGTGCTTGAATGGATGAAGTCATCTCTGTGATGAGACGCTTGTTCGTGAATAGGCGTCGTTTCATAACCCTCCCCCGATCGAATTTTCTTTGAGATGAGTGCAACTGTAAGCTAGAATGCCTTGAAAACAAATCACTAGTAGAAAAGAGGCCATTGCAGACGCCCCCTTTTATACCACAAGCGGTTTTAGTTATCACGCGCCTGTGGTACAAAAAGGGCGGTGTCAGACAAAAAACCGCCTGTAGAAACTCATTTGTGCTGCCGGTTGTCTTAACCGAACCGCCAGTATAAATGTACATTTATACAGGCGGTTCAGTTTCTGCAGGCGGTTGTCCGAACCGCCTATATAAATGTTACCTTTATACAGGAGGTTCGGTTAAGACAACCGCCAGCACAAATGAGTTTCTGTTGGCGGTTGTCTTAACTAACCGCACACCTTCTTCCTCCCCGAGTCGACTGTATCTCGCAGCTACTTTCCATTGGAGGCGATTTTGGAGGTCCAGATTTGACAGAATACAAGGTGAGAGGTTTTGATCTTCATTTCTTCGAAGGAGGTTGCTAAAAAAAGGTTAGCTCATGTCCCTATTGCCTCAATTTGCTCATTCTTGCCCAATTTGAGCCTCCTTTGGATCAAGGGTTTCACCATTAGTGAGAGAGAAAGAGGCCATTGTATGCTTTGTCTTTATTTCTTCTAATGAGGTTGCTTATGATGGTTAGATAATGTCTCTCCTCTCTCTTTTCATGTTTGCCTCTCAATTTAGCTTTTTTATGCAAGATTCCATTCATGGTGTGTTCATGTGTATTTATGTAGAGAGAGAAATGTAAGTTTTTTTTGTTTATGGTACTTTATTTTTCTCAATTTAGTTTATCCACAAGTATCTATGATTCATGAATTATGTGTTTTTAATTAAGCTATTTAGTTTTTATTAATTATGCAACTTTAGTCTTTTAATGCTATTTAGGTTTTTTTATTTAGGTTTATTAAATGAGATTGCTTATTTAGGTTTATTAAATGAGGTTGCTTATTTAGGTTTATTAATTATGTACTTCGCAGCCACTTTCCATTGGAGGAGATTTTGGAGGTCAAAATACAAGGGGAGAGGTTTTGATCTTCATTTCTTGGAAGGAAGTTGCTAAAAAAAAGTTAGCTCATGTCCCTATACCCTTTATCTATTTTTCATGAATTCTGTGTTTTTTAGTTTCTTTTAATTATCATATTATAATCCTAGCTAATATATATAATCTCTAGCTATATCCCATAGTATTAATGTTTTTTTGTTAATCAATGTATTTATTGTAGGTTGTGATGGAGAGGTCATTCTGGATGTATAATTTATCAAGACTAAATCCATCGTATATACCCGAGGTCCATAGGTTTATTGATGCCGCTAAGACCCATGCTTGGAGAACAAAGAAGATGCACATACACTGTCCATGCATGGACTGCAGAAATGTTGTTGTATTTGATGACACTCAACAAATCCTTTCTCATCCGGTCTGCCGAGGATTTATGAAGGATTACTTGATTTGGACAAAACATGGAGAAGGTAGCTGAAACGACCTCGATTTCCACGAAGGGAAATCCACAGGCTCGAATTGTAATTCAACAGATTGCTTGGGACAATCCATGAAATTACCCATATCTCAGTTGACACCAGGATCCATACAACGATAAATAAGTCTTACATAAATATTTATTACATCGCCACACTGGCGAAATCAACAATCAGAGAAGCTTTAGAAGATGCGGAAGCGATTCATCCTTCACGGCCAACTTGAGTGTAGCACGTGACCCTATTCCTCGTCATCATCTCCCTCGAAGTCGTACTCATTCTCGTCACCTGACAGCAAATTTATCAGTACGATTTGTACTGGCCACGGAGCCCACCTATGCAGCATTTGCTTTGTGGAAAGTGGATGCAAGGCTATACAAGCAGACCTATAGGCTGAGGTTTTCCTATGTAGCTGTAATCAAATTTTAATTAGTCAAGTTTTATCACCAGTTTACACCATCATCCCTTTTCCCATCACCACATCTCACTTACACACACCTCGCTCTCATTCGACAGGCCCAACTCCCTCTCGGGCCTATCTCAGCGGCACACTACCACAACGGGTACACTGCCGGAAAAATGTCATCCAGGGGGAGAAAAGAATATGCTCTCATCTAATAGTGGTTGCAGAAACATTAGGAAAGGTCCATAGCCAACAAGTTGACTTATGTATCGATCGATCAACCATACACTCTGCAGAGGTTTTACTACTCACAAGATTAGCCATCATCGATGCTGTACAATCATCTAGGCAGAATTCCGGGTGCTTGCTTGCCTAGGTCGGTACCACCCTACCACTCAACCCTGGGATATTCCGGATCCAACACCGTCATGCTGAGACTGGGAGACGCAGCACCGGGCCCAACCAGTGGTACTGCGCATCTAGGACGGTACGGGAATCTCTCCATCCGTCACCGCCCACCCTTATCACCTTTCAACCTAGCAGTAGTGGTACCGCCCTACCAAGTAGTCCAGCCGTCTCCCGCCCATCAGAAGCGAGCGAGTAGCAAGGGAATCCAGATGTTTCCGGTCACTAATCAGATCCTAGGTTGTGACCAAGCAGGCATCTCCACTTAGGGGATACTCTCCCCGTGCTATCACAGCACCTCCGTCCACGGGCTTCAAACCACCAAGGCTATCCCACTCGGAACCTCCTCAACAACTTTACCCGCCACAGGTATCTCACTTTGGGGATGCCCAGGTTGCACCCCCGGCACGACTTGCCCCATGGGCTTGTCTCACATCCCACTTGGTCGACATCAACCCTTACCACGCACCCAAGACGCACGCAGCACTCTCTCCCAGTGGTTATAATCAGTTATACACCGTCCCAATTCCACCACATAGCATATAGCAAGTAAAAAGCAGTGGAAGAGTAACAGTAAATTAAGCAGCAGCTAACCTAACAGCGGATAGCAGGGTAAAGTCTTATCAAGACAGGGAATTCAAATATACTACCATGCAACCAATCCATACATAATCATAAAGCAATAGCAACAATGTCATTTGCAATGCGTAATAGGATCTAAGGATTTGGTGGGACGTGGCACCTTCGTAGTCGTCTCCTAGCTCTTGGAAGTAATCGTGGTCGTCTTCCTTAGTCAGATCCTCCTCCGGCTCTGAAATCGAACACGAAATAGTCGCGTCAGCGACTCCTATAGAGTATTTCAGAAAAATCCAATAAAATAAAGAGCCAAATGCACACAAACACAGTCCTAGATTGTAGATCTCATTTTTCTGAGAATTTTGATATATGGTGCGTAATTTTTGGACTTCATATGAATAAGTTATGAATTTCCGAAGATTATCCTATTTTCTGAAAATGGGAAAACTGGTTGGTTAATAGGGGCAGCTCGGGATTGGTCCACGTGGCGCGCGGGTCCAGTAGTGCGGCGTGTGTCGCCTCATCAGAACACAAACCCGAGGGTCGCCCATCAAGTGTTCCATGCTGGTTCCCAGAGAGTTGCCGGAGTTGGCGTAGCTCGGCGTGGCTCGGCGGTGGTCGGTGGTAGCTCGGCTGTGGTTGGGGGTATCTCGGCGGAGCTCGGCGGTGGTCGGGGGTAGCTCGGCGGGGCTCGGCATAGTTCGGCGTACCTCGGCGGGGCTCGGGCGAATCGGAAATTCGCGGCGCCGAGGGTGCCGTTCTCCCGAGCTCTCCCGGGGGGGCTCGGGCGAATCGGAGATTTGGTGCGCTCGAGGGTGCCGTTCTCCCGAGGTCTCTCGCGGAGGCTCGGGCGAATCGGAAATTTGGGCGCCCGAGGGTGCCGTTCTCCCGAGGTCTCCTGGGGAGGCTCGGGCGAATCGGAAATTTGGGTGCCCGAGGGTGCTGTTCTCCCGAGCTCTCCTGGGGAGGCTCGGGCGAATCGGAAATTCGGTGCTAGCAGGGGTACAGGGCGTCTGTTCAAGGCGGCGGTGTCTCTCCGGTGCGGCGGACGATGACAGGGCGGCGATGACCATATCTCGGCAAGGCAGGGCTCGGCTTTCTAGCGGCGGTGCCGAGGCAGACTTGGCGAACCTCGGCGGCCTTTCTCCGCAGCGCGAGGCGACCGGGGGTACTCGGAACGGATCTTAAGCGAGGCGGAACCTGTCGGCGGCGATGTCGTCGCGACTGTGAGGTTCCGGCGGGGCTAAGGAGGTCTTCTAGGAGATGTATACGCGTCCAGGGTCTAAGGCGATGGTATACCAACTACCAATTTTGGCTACCGAGCTTTCCAAGGTGCTCGGCCGTGGCGGCGGCGTGTCGCCGACGACGGCGGAAGGCGGCATCGCGGCTACGAACAAGTATTGGTTCAATCGAGTGCGGTCTTGTCAAATTGGTGAGGCCAGAGAGGCATACAACACTCTGGTGGCGAACTTTAGCCATGGCATGACCTTTTTTTGGCGACGGCTCGCGGCGGCGCTCCGGTAAGGTCGCGGCGCACGTGGCCAGGGCGATTCAGGCTTCCTCTAGCGCTTAGATCCGCGTAGCTAGCTCAAGGGGGTCGTGGCCGTGCTCCACGACGCTCTAACCTATACGGTTGCTAGACGGATTGCTCGGAACGGGTGATTCGGCGTCGGAACGCGTCGGTGGTGAGCGCGCTCCGCCGAGAACGCGTCGTGCTGCGTTCTCGGTCTAGCAAGCTTGTAGTCCTGGGGTTTCGGCCGGTCGAGTGAGTGCATGGTGCAGGTGATCTTCCCGAGCCGGTATAGGCTCGTGCCTGCGCGTCCCGAGGGTGGAACGCCATGGCAAAAGCAGGGCAAGGTTCGGACATGGCGTGCGGTGGCTCACCGTGGTGTCGGTGAAGCTAGGATGGCGGTGCAGTGGCGAGTCGGAGCCGTGCAGAGCGATCGCAGTGCCGTGCCGCTCCTCGTCCGCAGCTCGGACTTCTCCTCCGTGTCCGGCTCCGGCGTGCTCCGCGGCGGCGGCGCTCCGGCAGCTTCTCCTCCTCTGCTCCGCCCTTCTCCTACGCTCTCTCTCTCGGTTTGGTGCGGTGTGCCGGTCTGTGCTGCGGTGGCGGCGAGGGGAAATGAGGGTAGGGCTTCGGGGTGCTTCAATTTATAGGCGAGCTTGGCCAGCTCCAATGGCGAACGGTCCTGATTGCGCTCGGCCGATCGAAGGGCCGTGGCTCGAGTGGATCTAGGGCTCCGGATGGTGCGGGTTCGCTTGGCGGCCAAGAAAGGAGGGGACAGGAGGGGAACAGCGGGGTCCAGGGCTCTGCCATACTGTCGGCTGTGGGACCGGGGTCACGCCATTCGCGCGACACCCCCGGCAGGCGCGTCGCCTTCGTGAGGAAGAAGAACAGTGGGGGGGGCGAGAGCGGCTGACAGGCGGGGCCGGGTTGGCAGCGAGCGCGAGCGCGAGCGCGTGTGTGCCGATCGCGCGCGTGCGCTGCCGAGCCGCGACGTGGGCCGCGCGCGGTGAGATGAGGAGAGGAAGGTCGGGCTGGCTCGGGCTGACTTAGCGACCCGGCTGGCCGAACTCTCTTTCTCCTTTTCTGTTTTCAGTTTAGTGTATATATACATATATTGCCCATTTTAATTATTGAGTAAATACAAACATAAATTGCAATAAATCCCAAATGTGATGCATAAGTTATTATTCTATGTGAATGGAATTAAAATGCAAACTACACTCCTTTATTTACCAATTTCATAATGAAACCTATATGCTTGCACAAGAAAAATGGGTTTTCACAATAAATAAATGAAAAATTTTAATTGGTTGGGATTTTTAGATCGTGTGGATTTTTAGGGTTGTTACAGTCCTCCCCCCTCATTAGGATCTCGACCTCGAGATTCAGAGATAACGTACCCATCGAAGAGGTAAGGGAACATAATCCGCAAGTCCGATTCTTTCTCCCACGTAGCTTCCCTTTCAGTGTGATTGCTCCACTGTACCTTGCACATCGGAATAGTCTTGTTTCGCGTCTCTTTGGTATCCCGTGCCAAGATCTTGATCGGATGTTCCTTGTATTCAAGTGTGTCTTGCAGGTCTAATGCATCTGTAGGAACTTGCTCCTCGGGAAGCTTCAAACACTTCCTTAATTGCGAGACATGGAACACGGGGTGTACTCCAGATAATTCCTCCGGTAGTTCCAGCTTGTAAGCAAGCTTTCCAACCCTTTTACAGATCTTGTATGGCCCAACATATCTTGGTGCCAATTTCCCCTTCACGTGGAATCTGACAGTGCCACGAAGTGGAGATACCTTGAGGTAGACATAATCCCCAACCTCGAACTCAAGCTTTCTACGTCTTCTATCTGCATAGCTCTTTTGCCTACTCTGTGCAATTCTCAAATTTTCTCTGACCTGTGCTACGCCTTCCTCTGCTTCTACAATCTTAGCAGGGCCAAAGAAGGCTCTCTCTCCGGGTTCTGACCACATTAGCGGGGTCCTGCAGGGTCTCCCATACAATGCCTCAAACGGTGACATCTTGAGGCTTGTTTGATAGCTGTTGTTGTACGAGAATTCAGCGTGGGGTAAGCAGCTTTCCCAACTGGTCTTGTATTTTATCACACAAGCTCGGAGCATATCTTCGAGAATTTGGTTCACTCTTTCTGTTTGCCCATCCGTTTGCGGGTGGTATGCGGTGCTATAGTCGAGCTTGGTTCCGATGGACTTGTGCAAGGATTTCCAGAACTGTGATACGAACTGTGAGCCTCGGTCAGATATAATACTCAGAGGCGCCCTATGTAACTTCAAAATGTTTGATACGTACAGATCTGCTAGCTTTTCAACTCTATATTTCCTTTTGACCGGTATAAAATGTGCAACTTTGGTTAGACGGTCCACTATTACCCATATAGAATCAAATCCATGCTCGGATCGGGGTAGTCCTATTATGAAGTCCATGGATATGCACTCCCACTTCCATTCTGGTATCTCAACTGGTTGTAGCAACCCTGCTGGTCTCTGATGTTCGGCCTTGATTCTATTGCATGTATCACATCGGGCTACATGCCCTGCAATGTCTGTCTTCATATTCTCCCACCAGAAGTGCTTCCTTAGATCATGGTACATCTTGGCTGACCCTGGGTGAATGCAATATTTGGAGTCATGCCCCTCTGACAGAATCTCTTCTCGTATCGCTGAATCCGTCGGTACACAGATTCTATCCTTGTACCATACAGTTCCCTGCTCATCTTCTCGGTATTCGGGGCCTCTTCCCAGCTTCATCAAACCACGGATATAGTCTATCTCAGGACAGTTCTTTTGTGCTTCACGGATTCGTGAGGTGAGATTGTACTCGACGCGAAGCTCATTTAGCATGCCATAGGTGATTACCTCGAGCTGGAACGCGTCAAACTCTCTCCTGAGCTCAGACGGCATAGACTTGGTGATGAGGGTATGGCAGTAGCTTTTGCGGCTAAGTGCATCAGCGACAACATTAGCCTTTCCTGGGTGATAATGGATCTCAAGATCATAGTCCTTGATGAGTTCCAGCCATCTGCGTTGCCTCATATTCAGATCTTCCTGTGTGAAGAAGTACTTCAGGCTCTTGTGGTCAGTGTAGATGTCGCACTTGTTGCTTATCAGATAGTGTCTCCAAATCTTGAGTGCATGTACCACGGCTGCAAGTTCTAGGTCATGAGTCGGGTATCGCTGCTCATGTTCCTTCAACTGTCTTGAGGCATAAGCTATCACTCTTCCTTCTTGCATTAGTACACAGCCCAAACCTTGCCGAGAGGCATCACAATATACAACAAAATCCTTGTGAATATCGGGCAGGACTAGTACAGGTGTAGTAGTGAGCTTCTCCTTCAAGGTCTGAAAACTCTTCTCACATTCAGGAGTCCATATAAACTTGTTCTCTTTCTTCAGCAAGTTGGTCATGGGTCTTGCAATCTTGGAAAAATTCTCAATAAATCTGCGATAGTATCCTGCAAGTCCTAAAAAGTTTCTGATTTCTGACACATTACAGGGTTGTTCCCACTCTTTCACAGCTTCAATTTTGGCTGGGTCTACTGCGACTCCTTCTCCTGACAGTACGTGTCCAAGGAAAGCAACTTCCTCAAGCCAGAATTCGCACTTGGAGAATTTGGCGTATAGCTGGTTGCGAGACAACCTCTCCAATACGGTCCTCAGATGATGTTCATGTTCCTCTTTTGTGGCTGAATAAACCAATATATCATCAATGAATACCACTACAAACTTGTCTAGCTCATTCATGAAGATCTTGTTCATCATGTTCATGAAATATGCTGGAGCATTAGTGAGTCCAAATGAGACTACTGTGCACTCATACTGTCCATATCTAGTGACAAATGCAGTCTTCGGGATATCCTCTTCCCTGATCTTCATCTGATGATACCCTGATCGAAGATCAATCTTTGAGAAGTACTTGGCCTTACTCAATTGATCTAACAGATCATCGATGCGGGGCAATGGGTACTTATTCTTGACTGTAACCGTATTCAGATTCCGGTAGTCAATGCACATCCTCATCGTGCCATCCTTCTTCTTGACAAACAAAACGGGAGATCCCCAGGGCGAAGCACTAGGCCTAATGAAGCCCTTCTCCAGTAATTCTTCCAGCTGCTTCTTGAGTTCCTTCAACTCATCAGCCGATATTCTGTAGGGTCTTTTGGCAATCGGTGCAGTCCCTGGCATCAGCTCTATAACAAACTCCACATCTCTATCTGGTGGCATTCCTGGCAACTCCTCTGGAAATACGTCATTGAATTCACAGACTACTGGCACATCTCTGAATGTCAGCTCTGTCTTATCTGTTTTAGTCTCCAGGGCACATAGGAGGGCTTGGACTCTCTCGGTTTGGGGTACACATCGGACAGCTGTTCCCCAAGGGTGGGTTACCTGAACATATCTAGGTGAACAAGATATCACTCCCCGGTGTTTGGTTAGCCAGTCCATGCCTAAGATGACATCTAAACTATTGGAGGGTAGTAGGGTTAGGTCAGCTCGAAAGTCAAGTCCCTCGATTGTGATTATCACTCCTCTACATATGTGAACGCTTCTGAAGGTTCCTAAGGGCGAGCTAGTTAGGATGGGGTTTGCTCTCGGGGTTACTGGTATGTTATGCTTACGTGCATATGCAGATGAAATGTACGAACATGTAGCTCCCGAATCGAACAGAACTGTAGCCATGTTACCCTGAACTAGGAACGTACCATACACAGCATCAGGTGCAGCTTCAGCTTCCTCAGCGGTCATGTGGTTCAGTCTTCCTCGGGTAGCAGATCCCCGGTTTGGTGTGCCCTGTGCAGCTGCTGGTGCACGGTTGAGGTCGGGGCACGCAGCCACACGGTGTCCAGGCTTTCCGCATCCGAAGCAAGTGAAGGGCGCACTGCCTGCTGTAGCTGTCGCAGGAGCCTTCCAATTGCTTGTCCTTGGCGTGTTGGTAGCGGGGGCGGGTGTGTTCTGCACAGCTCGAGTCGGCGCAGGGTAGGTCTGAGCGGGGCGGTGATAGTTGCTGCTGTTGGTACCACCACGGCTCGTTCCCGAAGAGGGTCCTTGGCGAGTCCGGAAAGGTGGAGGCGCACCCGTTCGCTGTCTCTGGGGTGGAGCAGCGCGAGCGGGTCCCTCAGAGCGGCGCTTCTTTCCCTTGTTCTGGGCCTCGAATTCCAGTCGTGCTTCCATGCGATCCTTCTCGATCTCAATACAGCGGTCAATCAGCTCTCGCAGAGTGTAGCTCTTGTTCCCTGACAGAGCCAACCTGATCTTGGTCTGAAGTCCCTTCCTGTAGTAGTACATCTTTTCCTTCTCGGAACTCACGCAAGACGCAGGTGCGTAGCGGAGCAAGCAGTTGAAGCGGGTGGTGTACTCGTGGATCCGGTCAGCTCCCTGGGAGATGTTGCGAAACTCGTTCTCCTTGGCCTCCATGACTCCCTCAGGAATGTGGTGGTCACGGAAAGCCTCGGTGAACTCATCCCAGTCAATGCGGGCTGGGTCCTCGTGAGCGCTGGTGTAGTTGTCCCACCATGCTCGTGCAGCACCGGTCAGCTGGTGGCTAGCAATCCCAACACACTCCTCGTCGGAGCAAGTGGTCAGGTCCAGCTTCTTCTCCATCTCCTTAAGCCAATCGTCGGCAGCGAGAGGATCGCTGTCGGTCCCGTCGAAGGTAGGTGGCCTCAGCTTCAGGAAACCCTCCAGTTTCCTTTGGAAGTCATTCTGGGGTGGCCCGTGGTGTCTGTTCATCCCAGCAGCTATGGCATTCAGCAGCTGGGTCTGCTGAGCCATCACTTCCGCCAACGTCGGTGGCGGCGGCGGTGGCGGTGGCGGAGGCACGTTCTCGCCTTGTGGTGGCGGATCGTTCACCGGCGGTGCATTCTCTGCCCGGCGCAGCTCTTCTTCCAGGTTAACTCCAGCACGTCTGCCAGCTGGGCGTCCACGGTTGCGACCACGCCCACGTCCTGGCGCAGGCGCGGGGGAGGGCTGGCGGTTCTCCAAACGCGCAGAACGTCTCATCGACATCTGAAATTATTAGGTACGTGCTCAGTGCAGTAATAATCTTGTAGTTGTTTAAGTAGGAGTTAGATGTTTTCAACGATTTAAATGAATTAAAACATTTTTCATGCTATCCTACACTCAACCAAAGAAGCATAGAGAACCATAAGAAGCATAAGATCCAAATGTCACTCATCTCATGGTTATTATTACATAAAGGATGTTCCTAACTGCTAAGAAGATCGTGCTATGCGCAGATAGCCAAATGACAGGACAACTCATGGTATCACTAGTCTAAGGGCCACGCAGGGTCCCATAAGCTACTGGTGCAGAAGGTCAATGGCCATTTGATCGGGATCTTAATAGTGCCATCGTGCAGTGGACGAAGTGGTGATCCAAGGCTGGTCATCTGCAAATTTTTCAAGAAACGGATTAGCAGGTCTTTGTATTAGATAAGCCATCGCATAAAAAGTGAATGCAAGGTCGGTAATATAACCGAAAGAGAGTCTGGCTTCCTATTCTAACGTCCATTTTCTATGGGTCTCGTCCTACAGTCAAGTATGGCTCTGATACCAACTGAAACGACCTCGATTTCCACGAAGGGAAATCCACAGGCTCGAATTGTAATTCAACAGATTGCTTGGGACAATCCATGAAATTACCCATATCTCAGTTGACACCAGGATCCATACAACGATAAATAAGTCTTACATAAATATTTATTACATCGCCACACTGGCGAAATCAACAATCAGAGAAGCTTTAGAAGATGCGGAAGCGATTCATCCTTCACGGCCAACTTGAGTGTAGCACGTGACCCTATTCCTCGTCATCATCTCCCTCGAAGTCGTACTCATTCTCGTCACCTGACAGCAAATTTATCAGTACGATTTGTACTGGCCACGGAGCCCACCTATGCAGCATTTGCTTTGTGGAAAGTGGATGCAAGGCTATACAAGCAGACCTATAGGCTGAGGTTTTCCTATGTAGCTGTAATCAAATTTTAATTAGTCAAGTTTTATCACCAGTTTACACCATCATCCCTTTTCCCATCACCACATCTCACTTACACACACCTCGCTCTCATTCGACAGGCCCAACTCCCTCTCGGGCCTATCTCAGCGGCACACTACCACAACGGGTACACTGCCGGAAAAATGTCATCCAGGGGGAGAAAAGAATATGCTCTCATCTAATAGTGGTTGCAGAAACATTAGGAAAGGTCCATAGCCAACAAGTTGACTTATGTATCGATCGATCAACCATACACTCTGCAGAGGTTTTACTACTCACAAGATTAGCCATCATCGATGCTGTACAATCATCTAGGCAGAATTCCGGGTGCTTGCTTGCCTAGGTCGGTACCACCCTACCACTCAACCCTGGGATATTCCGGATCCAACACCGTCATGCTGAGACTGGGAGACGCAGCACCGGGCCCAACCAGTGGTACTGCGCATCTAGGACGGTACGGGAATCTCTCCATCCGTCACCGCCCACCCTTATCACCTTTCAACCTAGCAGTAGTGGTACCGCCCTACCAAGTAGTCCAGCCGTCTCCCGCCCATCAGAAGCGAGCGAGTAGCAAGGGAATCCAGATGTTTCCGGTCACTAATCAGATCCTAGGTTGTGACCAAGCAGGCATCTCCACTTAGGGGATACTCTCCCCGTGCTATCACAGCACCTCCGTCCACGGGCTTCAAACCACCAAGGCTATCCCACCCGGAACCTCCTCAACAACTTTACCCGCCATAGGTATCTCACTTTGGGGATGCCCAGGTTGCACCCCCGGCACGACTTGCCCCATGGGCTTGTCTCACATCCCACTTGGTCGACATCAACCCTTACCACGCACCCAAGACGCACGCAGCACTCTCTCCCAGTGGTTATAATCAGTTATACACCGTCCCAATTCCACCACATAGCATATAGCAAGTAAAAAGCAGTGGAAGAGTAACAGTAAATTAAGCAGCAGCTAACCTAACAGCGGATAGCAGGGTAAAGTCTTATCAAGACAGGGAATTCAAATATACTACCATGCAACCAATCCATACATAATCATAAAGCAATAGCAACAATGTCATTTGCAATGCGTAATAGGATCTAAGGATTTGGTGGGACGTGGCACCTTCGTAGTCGTCTCCTAGCTCTTGGAAGTAATCGTGGTCGTCTTCCTTAGTCAGATCCTCCTCCGGCTCTGAAATCGAACACGAAATAGTCGCGTCAGCGACTCCTATAGAGTATTTCAGAAAAATCCAATAAAATAAAGAGCCAAATGCACACAAACACAGTCCTAGATTGTAGATCTCATTTTTCTGAGAATTTTGATATATGGTGCGCAATTTTTGGACTTCATATGAATAAGTTATGAATTTCCGAAGATTATCCTATTTTCTGAAAATGGGAAAACTGGTTGGTTAATAGGGGCAGCTCGGGATTGGTCCACGTGGCGCGCGGGTCCAGTAGTGCGGCGTGTGTCGCCTCATCAGAACACAAACCCGAGGGTCGCCCACCAAGTGTTCCATGCTGGTTCCCAGAGAGTTGCCGGAGTTGGCGTAGCTCGGCGTGGCTCGGCGGTGGTCGGTGGTAGCTCGGCTGTGGTTGGGGGTATCTCGGCGGAGCTCGGCGGTGGTCGGGGGTAGCTCGGCGGGGCTCGGCATAGTTCGGCGTACCTCGGCGGGGCTCGGGCGAATCGGAAATTCGCGGCGCCGAGGGTGCCGTTCTCCCGAGCTCTCCCGGGGGGGCTCGGGCGAATCGGAGATTTGGTGCGCTCGAGGGTGCCGTTCTCCCGAGGTCTCTCGCGGAGGCTCGGGCGAATCGGAAATTTGGGCGCCCGAGGGTGCCGTTCTCCCGAGGTCTCCTGGGGAGGCTCGGGCGAATCGGAAATTTGGGTGCCCGAGGGTGCTGTTCTCCCGAGCTCTCCTGGGGAGGCTCGGGCGAATCGGAAATTCGGTGCTAGCAGGGGTACAGGGCGTCTGTTCAAGGCGGCGGTGTCTCTCCGGTGCGGCGGACGATGACAGGGCGGCGATGACCATATCTCGGCAAGGCAGGGCTCGGCTTTCTAGCGGCGGTGCCGAGGCAGACTTGGCGAACCTCGGCGGCCTTTCTCCGCAGCGCGAGGCGACCGGGGGTACTCGGAACGGATCTTAAGCGAGGCGGAACCTGTCGGCGGCGATGTCGTCGCGACTGTGAGGTTCCGGCGGGGCTAAGGAGGTCTTCTAGGAGATGTATACGCGTCCAGGGTCTAAGGCGATGGTATACCAACTACCAATTTTGGCTACCGAGCTTTCCAAGGTGCTCGGCCGTGGCGGCGGCGTGTCGCCGACGACGGCGGAAGGCGGCATCGCGGCTACGAACAAGTATTGGTTCAATCGAGTGCGGTCTTGTCAAATTGGTGAGGCCAGAGAGGCATACAACACTCTGGTGGCGAACTTTAGCCATGGCATGACCTTTTTTTGGCGACGGCTCGCGGCGGCGCTCCGGTAAGGTCGCGGCGCACGCGGCCAGGGCGATTCAGGCTTCCTCTAGCGCTTAGATCCGCGTAGCTAGCTCAAGGGGGTCGTGGCCGTGCTCCACGACGCTCTAACCTATACGGTTGCTAGACGGATTGCTCGGAATGGGTGATTCGGCGTCGGAACGCGTCGGTGGTGAGCGCGCTCCGCCGAGAACGCGTCGTGCTGCGTTCTCGGTCTAGCAAGCTTGTAGTCCTGGGGTTTCGGCCGGTCGAGTGAGTGCATGGTGCAGGTGATCTTCCCGAGCCGGTATAGGCTCGTGCCTGCGCGTCCCGAGGGTGGAACGCCATGGCAAAAGCAGGGCAAGGTTCGGACATGGCGTGCGGTGGCTCACCGTGGTGTCGGTGAAGCTAGGATGGCGGTGCAGTGGCGAGTCGGAGCCGTGCAGAGCGATCGCAGTGCCGTGCCGCTCCTCGTCCGCAGCTCGGACTTCTCCTCCGTGTCCGGCTCCGGCGTGCTCCGCGGCGGCGGCGCTCCGGCAGCTTCTCCTCCTCTGCTCCGCCCTTCTCCTACGCTCTCTCTCTCGGTTTGGTGCGGTGTGCCGGTCTGTGCTGCGGTGGCGGCGAGGGGAAATGAGGGTAGGGCTTCGGGGTGCTCCAATTTATAGGCGAGCTTGGCCAGCTCCAATGGCGAACGGTCCTGATTGCGCTCGGCCGATCGAAGGGCCGTGGCTCGAGTGGATCTAGGGCTCCGGATGGTGCGGGTTCGCTTGGCGGCCAAGAAAGGAGGGGACAGGAGGGGAACAGCGGGGTCCAGGGCTCTGCCATGCTGTCGGCTGTGGGACCGGGGTCACGCCATTCGCGCGACACCCTCGGCAGGCGCGTCGCCTTCGTGAGGAAGAAGAACAGTGGGGGGGGCGAGAGCGGCTGACAGGCGGGGCCGGGTTGGCAGCGAGCGCGAGCGCGAGCGCGTGTGTGCCGATCGCGCGCGTGCGCTGCCGAGCCGCGACGTGGGCCGCGCGCGGTGAGATGAGGAGAGGAAGGTCGGGCTGGCTCGGGCTGACTTAGCGACCCGGCTGGCCGAACTCTCTTTCTCCTTTTCTGTTTTCAGTTTAGTGTATATATACATATATTGCCCATTTTAATTATTGAGTAAATACAAACATAAATTGCAATAAATCCCAAATGTGATGCATAAGTTATTATTCTATGTGAATGGAATTAAAATGCAAACTACACTCCTTTATTTACCAATTTCATAATGAAACCTATATGCTTGCACAAGAAAAATGGGTTTTCACAATAAATAAATGAAAAATTTTAATTGGTTGGGATTTTTAGATCGTTTGGATTTTTAGGGTTGTTACAGTAGCTCTGCGCCTTATGCAACTGGGAACCCTGCGAACATCGATGCCGAACAACCAGACGGGTTTGAGTTCGTAAACGAGACCCAACAACCAGACGTCGAACATGTTGTGCCAAATGTTCCTGATCCTGACCAAGGTTTCGCTGGACAAAATGAAGGGTTTAGAGCTAATATGGCGGCGGAAGATGCAGATTTCCTAGAGGCAATGTTGCGTCGTCATGCGGAAGATCCATCAATATTCTTCATAAAAGGTATGTAGGCCTTGATGAAGACAGCAACAGAGCCTTTGTACAATGAGTCTAATGGTTGCACCAAAGAGTTCACGACGCTGCGGTCTGTGCTAAAATTGTTGGTGTGCAAAGCTAGATATGGTCTTTGTGATGCTGGCTTCGATGCATTCTTGAGCATTATCGCAGACATGCTTCCAAAGGAGAACAAAATGCCTGCTAACACGTACTATGCAAAGAAGCTAATCAGTCCACTAACGATGGGTGTTGAGAAGATCCACACGTGTAGAAATCACTGTATCCTATATTGAGGTGATGATTATAAGGACTTGGATAGCTGTCCAAAGTGTGGTGCAAGTAGGTACAAGACAAATAAAGACTACAGAGAGCAAGAGTGTGCCGCCTCCGTGTGTACAGGAAAGAAACGAAAGAAGACCCAAAATAGTGGTTCAAAACCCACTGCAAAAAAGTAGACTATTATGCGCAGAAAAAGATTCCTGCTTTGGTGATGTGGTACCTTCCTGTGGTCGATCGATTGAGGTGTTTGTTCGCTAACCCAAAGGATTCCCAACTTATGAGTTGGCATGCTTCTGATGAGCACAAAGATGATGGGAAGCTTCGGCACCCAGCCGATGGGCAGCAGTGGAAAGATTTTAATGAAAACCATAAGGTCTTTGCAAAGGAACCAAGAAATGTTAGGTTCGCACTTAGTACTGACGGAATGAATCCATTTGCTGAGAGGAACAGCAAGCACAGCACATGGCCGGTGATCCTCACCATCTATAACCTTCCACCATGGTTGATGCAGAAGAGAAAGTACCTTATGCTAACCATCCTTATCTCTGGTCCTACACAGCCTGGAGTTGACATGGATGTTTTCTTGGAGCCCTTAATGGAGGACATAAAGATATTGTGGGAAACAGGTGTAAAAATATGGGACGAATACCGCAAAGAATCATTCACGCTGAGAGCAATTATCTTTGTTACGATCAACGACTACCCTGCTCTCTTTACATTATCAGGGCAGTTCAAGAGAAAACTTGGTTGTGTGGTATGCATAGATGGAACCGATCACGTGTTCCTTACTGCATCTAAGAAGATAGTGTACATGGGGCATAGACGCTACTTATCAAAAGGACACAGGTACCACCAGAAAAAAATGGATAAGAACTTTGACAATAATGTTGAACTACACTCTATTGCTCCATCAGGTAACAGTAAAGGCAAAAGAGTTTTCGAGATAGTCAGCAAACTCAAATTTATTTTCGGAAAGAAGACAAAAGACGGAAAGGCAAGACAGGCTGCTAAACCAACTCCAGGAGCTACATTCAAGAACAAGTCTATTTTCTTTGAGTATTTGTCATACTGGCCAGAGTTAGACATACGTCACGCAATCGATGGTATGCACGTTCAGAAGAACGTGTTTGAAAGCCTAATTGGCACCGTGCTGGACATGAAGGGTAAGACAAAGGAAGGACTAAATTCACGCATGGACATGGTACAGTTAGGCATAAAAAAAGAACTTCATCCTATTAGGCTAGAAAATAGGAAGTACCTCCTCCCTGCAGCAAGCTACAACCTCACCGATGATGAGAAACATGCGATTTGTGAGTGGTTGAAGAATTTGAAAGTCCCATCTGGATTCTGCTCTAGCATACGGAGTATTAGGTCAATGAAAGACCTTACACTCACCAACTATAACTCACATGATTGTCATGTCATATTAACTACTTTCCTCCCTATTGCCATCAGGTCTATAGACCCGGTGTGGATAAAGCTTGCAGTCACACAGTTGTGCTACTTCTTCAATAGGATCTCATAGAAGGTGATTGACCGTGATGAGTTGGCATCTCTCCAGGAATTCGCAGCGAAGACATTGTCACAATTTGAGATGTGTTTCCCACCAGCATTCTTTGATATGATGGTTCACCTTATGGTGCACTTGGTTCCACAAATAGAGGCACTGAGTCCCATGTACTTGCATGAGATGTGGACGTATGAGCGTTTCATGTCAATATTGAATGGCTATGTATCAACTCGTGCTCGTCCAGAGGCGTCTATGGTAGAGGGGTACTTAACAGAAGAGGCCATTGAATCCGGTGGTCCATTCTGTAACAGGGTCCTAAAAGACCAGGTTGCAATAGGTTTGCCTCCGTCACGACACGAGTGTAGGCTAAATGGAAGAGGGAGGATGGGAAAGAAATCATGCGTCCCTCAAGATTACAATATAGTCCTCGAGGCACATCACAGCGTCCTACATCAGCTCTCAATAATGGAGCCTTTGATCGAGCAACACATTGATGAGCTTCGCGAACATAATCATGGGTGCACGGACGAATGGTTAATGAAGGAACACAAGATTTGGTTCACCTCATGGCTAAGGGAGCATGACATTCCAGATGGGGAAACACTTGAGGAACGCACCATCAAGGTGTTGGCATCTGGACCATCACGCCAAGTCACGACATGGCAAACCTATGATATTAGTGGCTTCACGTTCTGTACCAAGTCCAAGGACCAAAAGAGCATGGCACAAAACAGTGATGTTCGATGCGATGCCTTAGACTCTAAAACTGGTGAGGAAACTATATACTTTGGCTTTATTGATGACATATGGGAACTAGAGTATGGTACATTTCAGATCCCTGTTTTTCGATGTCAATGGGTTGGAGACAAACATGTCATAGTGGACAACTACGGGCTCAGAGTTCTTGATCTAAGTAAGGTAGGCTACAAAGATGATTCGTGGATAATGGCGAACTGTGCTGCACAGGTTTTCTATGCTGAACAGATGCTATCTCCTAATGATAAGAAGAAAAGTACCGATAAGTCAAAATATGTAGTTTTCCCTGGAAAGCAACAAGCAATAGAAGTTGATGGTGTATCTGACCTGGATGAATTTAACGAGTTCAGCGACATGTCTCTCTTTGTAGACGACCATCCATCAAAGATAAGGAATGTTGAGCGAAGCATCCCAACGAGTTCATTGCCCTGGGTGCACCAAGATGGCCAAGGAAGAATAGTAGCTGCCTAGATTATATTTGACATTTGCCTTGTAATCCTTCTATGTTAAGTACTCTTCTATCTGTTTCTACAATGTAATATAAATGCTATTAAATTATTATGCTTTGTATGCATGGAGGTGGATGGTACTGAGTCTATATGCTTTTTCTCATTTAGCACGGAGAAAAAAAGTAATAATAGGTTGCATGGCCAAAAAAACATGAGATCTTTTGTGGAGCCATCATTTTGGTGTAAGTACTTGCCAAAAAAATTTAAAGTCATTTGGGGATAGGCATAGTGTGCATGCTTCACAAATGTAAAAGAGTCCTACTACCGAATCATGACCAAACACATGGGGTTTTCAGTTTTGTGTGGTTACTACGAATTGCACCAAGCAATATATTTTTCACACCATGTAAACAGTACAATAAAGCTACATAAATTGGATTCATATTTTTCTGATATTTCTAGAATTATTTATGTATTAAACAAGATATGAGACATATATTCAATTTAAATCATTTTAAATGAAGCTACATATAAAAGTATCTCAAACATGGCATTTCATATTTTTAACATGTAGATCTACTCATGAGAAACACTATAAAAGTTTTTTCACTAATTTTAAACCAATATTTCTTGAGATATGAATTTTCGAAGTTTTTAAATTAAACACTATAGAAAATATATCTAAATAAAACATAAATAAAATTGGAAAAACATTTGTACAGGCGGTTGGTATTGACAACCGCCTGTATAAAGCGTTTGTACAGGCGGTTGTCAATGCCAACCACCTGTGCAAACACATTTGCGCAGGCGGCGGTCAATGACAACCGCCTGTACAAACGCTTTCTACAGGCTGCGGTCAATACCAACCGCCTGTAGAAAGGCGTGGCTATAAGTTGCCCTAACGACCGCCCCCAAATTTTTTTAAGTCTTGGCGCCCTGTTCATTCAAATCGACACCGTCAGACTGCCCAATTTCTCCACGGCGCCGCCGCTGCACTCGCCGGTGTCCTCATCGGTGTCCTCCGCGTTGCGCTCGCCGTCGTCGTCAACGAGCCGCAGCACCATCCTCGGCACGGCCCCTATACGCCACGGCCGGTCCGCCGCCGTGTCCGCCGTGATCCTCCGTCGCAGCCGCCGTCGCGTCCACCGCCGGTGAGGTCTCTTCTCCTTCCTACTCCTGTCTCTTCTCACCTCTCGTTGTCTTCTCGTTTCTTCTCCACCGGCGGCTTGCGGCTGCGGCTCATGGCCCGGCGGCACCTGCGAGTGCGGCGGCGTAGCCGGCGGCTCATGGCGGCATGCGGCGGCGGCGGCGGCTGCGGTGGTACGGCGGCGGCGGTGGCTGGGGCAGCGGCTGCGGCGGCGGTGCGGCACTGCCCGGCTGGAGCTAAGAGAAGGGGCTGACTGGTGGGCCCCACAAGTCAGCCCAACAATGCCAATAATTTTAGAAAAAAAAATGGACTTGTATATTATCTCTTTTTATATATTTATATATGCATATATGTCTATATGCATATGTATATGTATATGTGTGTATATATATATATATATATATATATATATATATATATATATATATATGTATATGGATTTTTGTTATATATGAGGCTAATTTTATTAATTATTATTTCTTTTTATATATGTATATGTCTATATGTATGTGTAAAAAATTTTGTTATATATGAGGTCAATTTTTTTCCACCAAAAGGAAAGGAATTTTATTTTATATTTTTATATATGTATATGTTTAATGCTTTGATCCCTAATTATGTTTGCTGGGTAGTAATGTTTTCGGCCTGCTCGTGTACAATGTAGACTATGGCCTTCGTACTTTACTTAACTTTGTGACTTAAACCCTCATGATTCGGTTGACGAGCGCCTTTATTTTAGCTAGTCATGATTCTTGGATTATAAAATTCAGAAAAATAAAAAATAAGGAAAAATTTAGAGAATATTATTATTTCTTTTTGTTTCTTTTCATGCACATAAGTGATACTCCAGTTTAATATATTGATATTTCTCGTGTACGCCTCTCTTAATCAAGGACATTAAGATTTTCACGATGGCCTCTTCGCGTAAGGACCAAACAGAAGGATCCAAACACATGGAACAAGGCCCAGGGTCCCACCCCACGGTGGAGCAAGGTCAAGTGACCCACGAAACGGGCGAAGAGGGGGAATCCACTCCATCGTACGAAACAGGAGTTAACGACGACATGGAGCCTCAAGAAGCGAGGAAGGCTCGCCGTGAATTAGAACGTGACCCTAATTACATTCCTCAATATGATGAGGTAAATATCAGATCCATGATTTCATGTTTGTATGCAATTACATGATTTTGATGCATATATAATGTCCATACGAGTGACAATGTTCAAATATACTCAGGAGGCATATTCTCAGATGGAAGCGCTCATCATGGAGCACGAAATGGCATGTGGTGCAGCAGACGCACGTGATGAAGCAGACGCAGCAAAACCGAGCACTGAGAGATCAAGGAAAAGGAAGCGTACCGGTGCCAAACAAGGGGGAAGGGGTACGAACAAGTTTCCAGACGAAACATATAACATTGATGAAGTCAGCTCGATTGGACAACCTCTACTTCCTGTGGAGGCCCTACTAAAGTACCGGAATGCCATTGGCTTCTGTGTTAAGGACATTCTTGACATCACCATTCGGGACTGGTCCAGTGTGCCAAAAGTGGACAAGAACAGAATATGGGATAAAATTAAGACGAGGTTCCAGTAGGCTCAGGTAGTTACCAACGCCATATCCCCAAATGGAGGCAACAAGAGGCTGCAAAGAAGACGGCAGGGTTGGCGGTGCTGTCCGAGCAAGTTGGTGAAAGGTCCGTGAATTGGACTCTTGCTCGGAAGCCAAAGGAAACCGATAGTGGTTTATCCTTTGATGACCCTATTGTCAACGAAGCAACAAAGAGCATCTTTGCGGTGGCAGCCAAGCAGCAAGAAGGGAAATTCAAGCCACAAAGGGAGAGGGGCACTCTTAGTGTGGGCCTGGGTAACCCCGAGCATCCTGGCCGTGTTCGAGGCATCTCATCCAAAGAAGGATGGAAGGATGGATTCGGCCCTCAGTGGTCAGGTGAGTACAAGAAAAGAGATCGGTACAAGGAAGAAATGGCAAATTATTTTAAGCAGGAGGCTCAAAAGGAGTTCACAGAGCTGATGGGGAAATTGCTAGAAGATCCTCCTTCTCAATTGATGGAGAAACTGGCGAGTGCGGTGTCAAATCAACAGATGAGCGCCCAGCCTCCGCAGATGCAGCTAGTCCCAGCGGTTGCGCAACCGCCGGTGTCACAGGGTCCATCAGAGATTCCAAGCAGTGTCGCATCTACAGCGAACAAGGCTCACTATCCGGTTGACGACATTGTTGCTCCCGTACCTTGCTCCCTAGTCATAAGGTATGACATTAACAATCATCGTTCAAGGGTAGTGGCCACAGGTAAAGCGATCCCAGGAGGACCTAAATACCATGGTGCCGACATTCCTGAAGACTACTGCAGAGTAGAAGTGTCCACCGTGGTCCAAGGATATGAGGACGAGATGCTAGACATCCCCGGTCCCGAGGACATTGACACACTCGGACAGGCGATAAACAATTTCATCCTTTGGCCACGGCGGGACGTCCAGCTGATGGAGCTACCACCATCCTCTCAAGAGATGCCACACACTCAGGAGTCGGCAGCATGTGTCGATCCTCTTCCAAACTATGAACTATTTGTTCCTGACTATGAACCAACACCTCCCCATGATCTTCCTGAACAACCTGAAGGTCCCGAAGGTCCCGTAGAACCCGAAGGTCAACCCGAAGGTCCTGAACAACCCGAAGGTCAACCCAAAGGTCCCGAACAACCAAAGCAGCCAGCACCGCCGCAAAAGAAGAAATTTTCGGTGCCCAAGTTGGTTTCCCCTTGGGAGCCAAAGAAAAAAACAGCTGGCACGGCCAAATTTTTGTCAGGCATTGGACGAAAACGCACTGTAGAAGTGCATGAGCTATCTGAGCTCTCTAAGTCAACGAAGTCGGTGCCTAAGGTAATTAAATGCAAAATCAAGGTGCCAACTAAACAAGATTACAAGAACATCCCTAAAACATTTGTGCCGGGAAGGCCTTTACTCAGTTGGGAGAAACTGTTAAAGGTCCCAAACAATATAAAAAGGCTGCATGACTGGTACATGAGAGCATCTTCTGTTGGCATCGACACCATCAGCATTTCTATACCGCATAAGGCATTTCTCAGTGATACTACTCCGAAGTGCATGTTTAACTTTGAAGACGTGTGGTTGATGCTGAACCTCGAGAGACTGGACGTACAGGTCGTGACGACGTTTGCACTGTATGTGTTACATATAGTTACACATGCATTTTAGTTGCATCAACGTTCAATATCTGACATACATGTCATTTGCAGAATGCTATTTGAGCAGCAGGAGATGTATTATGGTATGGATTTCGATTATTGTGCAAATGAAAGGAATGCCTATCTGTGCCCAATAGATATATGCGAAGAACGACACATGTTCAGAATCGAGAATGACAACGAGGAGTTATTGGGCTTAGAAGGTGCTGAGCGGGAAGACAAAATCAGAAAGTTGAGGATTGAGTTTGAATCCAAATACGCCTTCTACATTGGAAGAGCATTGAAGATGTTTCAAGACAGGAAATCGGTGGTCCTTCCGTACCACTTTGAGTGAGTGTGAGTTTGCCTACATGAAACTAATAAATAATTCCAATGCACAAATGCATCAAGAATTTGATTCATGCACGGACCACTGGATCTGCTTCCACGTTTATTCAAAGGAAGGAAAGGTGCTGGTACTAGATTCCGCAGATTACCCTAAAGAAACCTATGCAAAATTCATTGAACTCTTAGAGCTGTAAGGCGATATATATATATATATATATATATATATATATATATATATATATATATATATATATATATATATATATATATATATACTTTGGCATTATGAGAGTTTGAGACTAACATGGTGGATTCGGGATCATAGGGCATATAGGTTTTATAAGGTAACAGGTGGAAAGTGCGAGTCCAAGTTAGAAGGGTAGCCATTGCACATTTACTATAACTGGCCGATACGTATGAAAATTTACTCTTATGAATACAAATCATATATGTACGATACATAGGAACATGGTTGCATTTATAAATAACCACTTTCATGTTATATAGTGCCACAAGCAACCACCTGGGTCTGTCCTCTGCGGATACTATGTGTGCGAGCACATGAGAGAGACCGGACGATTCACCAGAAACCCTTCTGAGGTAATTAATATAAGTAATAGTCATGTATGTAGTTCTGACATTGAAGGTGCAAATTTTAAGTATATGATGATGTTAATAAACTTCCTTTGCAGCAATTTAAGGAAACCAAGGCGGAGCGGGTCACCGAAAAGACTATATACAACATAGTCAAGGACGTGTGCGCATTCCTCTTGAAATATGTCATTCCATGCGAAGGGAAATATCATGATCATGAAAGCCAATTATCCAAACCAGAGTTTTGGGAGCTAACAGAGATTAGTGGCCTAAATCTTAGTAGGACAGGTTATTAGAGCACAGGGAGAAACTTTAAGTCATACAATGTGTGATGTATATACTCTTTGTAAATTATAACTATATGTTCGTAAGCACGAAACAATGATGTATATAAATGTATGTATGAAATATTTAAATTGTTCATGTAGATATGTCTGAACACCTTCCAATATAGTAGTCTCAATATCAATATATATGTAATATTTAATAATATAAAAATTATTTATAATTATACTCTGTGGAAATCACTACAGGAAATGCATTTCTACAGGTGGGAACCGCTTGTGTAAATGGCTCAATTACGCCTGTAGAAATGCATTTTCACAGGCGGTTCACAAGGAACCACCTATGCTGGGCTCCCATTTCTACAGGCCTCCCGCGCAGTCGACGCTGGGAAACGCCTATAGAAATGGGTTATCAACCGTCTGTATTGAGGCTCTATGTACTAGTGCATATAGGGAAAGTCGATAAAAACTCCTTTAAACCTTAGTGGAAGAAAGTGTGACGATATATTATTGGTGAGACTTCATGGTCTAACAATTAGTTGGCTATAATGTTTAGCCCTTGAAGATCTAAACAGGTAAAATAATGAGTGGACTAATAACTAGTTCAAACCTTAATTAGTTATTAGTTCACTATTAGTACATACAATTAACTCAACTATTTGGGGGCTAACAACCGGTTCTAGTCTATAGTAACAATTGTTAGTCCTTGGATCCAAACAAGACTAAACTAACTACTATTCCAATTAATTACTAGTCCTAATTTATCTAAACAGGCTCTTATGTCAAACAATACTCTATATTTTTATTCTTGACTTAACGCCGTCAAAGTGGCAAAAACGGACAGAAGGCCATAGAAGGTCTATGACAAACTGATTGTGACAACAGGCTTTTTCTTGTCGGTGTATCTCTTCTATGACTATATTCTGTCGTTATAGAAGCTTTGTCATAATTCTAAAAATTGTCATAGAAAGCCAAATCTCTTGTAGGAAGGAAGATATATTTTTTACAGGGCCATACAGATAAAAAAACTCTATAATAGTCCGTCAGTTCTAATTTTAGGCTTACAAAGGTGCTCAAGTATAGTCAAATTAGCTGAGTGCTCCATAGCTTCCGTGGGCAAGATTTCCTTTGTTGACTAGGGAGCCAAATCGGCACGCTCGTATGGGCAAGCACATCGCCGCCCCGTGCAAGCACAGCAAGTTGGGCGAGGCAAGCCCTCACTTCGAACCAAGCAGTCCGAAAAAATAGCTGCCTGCTCAAACATTGGAGGGAGACAAGTTCAACTTATGGAATCCAGCAGCAGCAGGGCACCTTCTGCAGCTGTTGGATTTCAAAAGACAGCTCTTCCCTTTACCTTTATGTTAACAATAAAAATAATCAAAATATGAGATACGCCCTTCATACCCACAAAACTTGACGTTTTGAATAAGGTTTTAATCAAATATTGGGAATATTAAGAATGAATAACTTTTAAGTTCTTGAGTTTGGAAATGTGAAAACTATATAAATAGATTTGTCTCGAAATATACTTTTATAAAAATATGCATATATCACTTTTCAATAAATAATTTTATAGAAATATGAAGACAAAGTTAAGCTTTAGAGACCATGTCGTTGTCCAAAACATCAAGTTTTATGGGTATGGAGGAAGTATCTCATAAATTTATTACTCTAAAGAAACAATTATCTCAGCTTTTACCATCTACATCCTCCATCCTAAATAAGCATCGTTGTAGTATTCATGCCGATCGAACTTTTAAAAATTTAACTAAATTTTATAGGAAGAATTAGCAAATATTTGTGTCTTGAAATAAGTTTATCGTGAATAAATACCATTACCTTTTTTTATACATATTTAATCAAATTTTAAAAAATATTTAAATTTTCAGAAAGCCAGAACAAGACTTATTTAGAGACGGAGGGGACCTTCTAACCTATAGCCCCAGCTTTGAAAATCTAGCGTCTATAATCTATGTTGTACTTATTAGTTTAAATTAAAAACATGGCGGTTCCATCCAAGACAAGATTAGTTTAATACGCTAGACTAGAATTTTCCACTCACATGCCACCTTGGTTCATTCATTATTTCCCTTCCTCTCACCTCAGGCTACTTCGTTGTGAAGAAAAAGAAACCATGTGCTAACTTGCTGGCCTAGCTTTGGTCACGTGCTTCTTCTGTTTTTGGTGGTCTTGGTCCACCACGAGGCTTCTACACCGCGTCCTTCCGCCTCCTTCGCCACCTCTCCCCTCTCCCTCTCTCCTCTCTTCTCTCCCCAAACCAAACCAAACCCCCTCCTATTCCAACTCCTCAATCCGAGCAGTCTAGAACTCTCTCGCGTCTAGCCCCAGCCGTCAAAAATCCAATCTTGCCGCCGTTTCCGGGGGCCGCCGCACGGGCTGCAAGGTTGATCAATCCTGCGCGGATCGAGCCGCAGACACCACCGGTGCTCGCGGACCACAGGCAGAGAGAGCCCGGCGCGGAGCATGATGGGGTCCCGATCCGCCGGCTCGGCGCTGCGGCGGCTGCTGCTGCTGCTGCTGTGCTCGGCGCTCCTGCTGGGCTGCTGCCAGGGGAGGTTCGTGGTGGAGAAGAACAGCCTCAAGGTGACGGCGCCCGACGACCTCAAGGGCACCTACGAGTGCGCCATTGGCAACTTCGGGGTGCCCCAGTACGGCGGCACCATGGTCGGCTTCGTCGCCTACCCCAAGGCCAACAGGAAGGCATGCAAGAGCTTCGATGACTTCGACATCTCCTACAAGGCCAAGCCGGGGGCGTTCCCCACCTTCTTGCTCGTCGACAGGGGAGGTGAGTCACCGGAATCTCAGCACCATAGCACGACGCGACGCGATTGCTTCTGCTCCTTCCGGCCGCCGGGCTGGCGGTCGGTTGGTCTGTGTTAGGTCACCCATGCGCGGACTTGCGTTTACTATTTACTAGCGAGTAAGACTTTTTTATGCTCCATTGGGTTGGATTGGATAGAGACTCAAGAGTGTGGTTGAAGGTTTGACCACGGGTGCCCAATTTTCTGTTTATTATTAGTCGTGTGGTCTTCAGGTAGATGTGAAGATTAGATCTTTCCATGTGATTGAGTGGTTATGCATTGACCTGATTGGGTACAAAGACCTTGAAATTTAACCTGAGAGCTTAGCTTACTGTCATTGTCTTGGTTTTGGACCGTCCTATTGTGCTCCACTGGTTTTTGTTTTCAACCAACCTGCACTTTATGTAACACTCCTTTTTGTCTGTTCTCAGATGTTGCGTCTTACTAGGGTTAAATAAAATAGACAGTGGATTGCATATTAATACATTACAATGTTTGTTCTTGTTTACAGATTGCTACTTTGCAAAGAAGGCATGGAATGCACAGAAAGCAGGAGCAGCAGCGATCCTTGTCGCCGATGACAAAGATGAGCCTCTAATTACAATGGACAACCCTGAGGAGAGTGGCAACACAGATTATCTAGAGAACATCACTATTCCTTCGGCGTTAATAACCAAGAGCTTTGGGGACAAGCTCAAGAAAGCAATTGACAATGGTGACATGGTTAATGTCAATCTGGATTGGAGGGAGGCCCTGCCCCACCCTGATGAGCGTGTCGAGTATGAATTCTGGACCAACAGCAATGATGAATGTGGCCCAAAGTGCGATAGCCAGATTGATTTCGTCAAGAGCTTCAAAGGAGCAGCACAGGTGCTTGAGAAGAAGGGCTATACGGAGTTCACTCCTCACTACATTACCTGGTATTGCCCAGAGGCCTTCATTCTGAGCAAGCAGTGCAAGTCTCAATGCATCAATCATGGAAGATACTGTGCACCTGACCCGGAACAGGATTTTAGCAAAGGATATGATGGCAAAGATGTGGTGGTCCAGAACTTGCGTCAAGTTTGTGTCTTTAAGGTTGCTAAGGAGCACAAGAAGCCTTGGTTATGGTGGGACTACGTTACTGATTTTGCGATTCGGTGCCCAATGAAGGAAAAGAAGTACACAAAGGAGTGCGCTGAAGGGGTTATCAAGTCGCTTGGTATGTTGTGTTTGCATCTGTTTTCCAATGTTTTTGGTCAGGTGCAGATCTGCAGTATTTATACTAAACTGGTTTATAATTTACAGGCCTTGATCATAAAGCAATAGATAAATGTATTGGTGATCCAGATGCTGATGAGGAAAACCCTGTTCTGAAAGCTGAACAGGATGCGCAGGTTACTACTTCAATGCAAATGCGTGGTCTTTTCAGTTCATCCTATTGTTGATCTGAACACATCATCATCCACTTTGTGTAGATTGGCAAGGGCTCTCGTGGTGATGTTACCATCTTACCAACTCTGGTAATCAACAATAGACAATACAGAGGTATTTGCTGTTCAATCTATCCCGTAAATTACGATAAGGAGTTTGCTGAGATCACCAGATGAACTTATCCGATTCTATGTTTCTCAGGGAAGCTTGACAAAGGAGCAGTTCTTAAAGCACTTTGTGCTGGTTTTAAGGAAACCACTGAGCCAGCCGTTTGCTTGAGTGAAGGTTGGTGCATTGATTTCCCTAATTTTTCCATGTTCACTGTATACATGATCTTAGCTTATACTTCCAAGTGTAATTTGCATGTAGCATGCTCTTAATTTTCATTTTATTTCAACCTTAGATATACAAACAAATGAGTGCCTAGAGAACAATGGTGGCTGTTGGCAAGATAAGGCTGCTAACATCACTGCATGCAAGGTACTTCCTGCAGTGTTAGTTTTTTTTTTTTTTTTCCTTTGAAAATTTGGTTTGTTGATTTGTTCTGATTAGCTTATGCATATAATACGTGTTTGGTTTATATACAGGATACTTTCCGTGGAAGAGTTTGTGAATGTCCAGTTGTGAAAGGAGTAAAATTTGTTGGTGATGGCTATACTCATTGTGAAGGTAAACTACAAGGCATCAGGAGATTCATCTTTTGGCATTTTCTTTTATTATATGTTAATAAAGCCTTCTGAATTATAACATGTGTTTTTGTAGCTTCCGGATCTGGGCGATGTGAAATTAACAATGGAGGATGCTGGAAAGATACGAAGAATGGTCGGACATACTCTGCCTGTACTGTAAGTGTCAGTTGAGGTTTTGCTGTCCTTGAAACTGCCATACTATAAGTAGGATCCTGTCCAATTTTTTTATTGAAAAGTGCTATAAATCTGATGTTTTGGTTATGTGTCTGTAATATGCAGAATGATGGCTGCAAATGCCCAGATGGATTCAAGGGTGATGGTAAACACAAATGTGAAGGTAAGAGACATTTCCTGAGGTCCAATCTTTCTAGAATTGCTTGCCCGTCATCCGCAGCTTCTGCTGTATGCACTTCAGAATTGCCTTTTGGCGTTGAGCCATATCATATATATTGGACTTCTCGCACTTCCCTTGCGATGCTGATGTGAAGCATGTTGTGACAGATATCGATGAATGTAAGGAAAAGACTGCATGTCAATGCAAAGAATGCAAATGCAAAAACACGTGGGGAAGCTATGAGTGCGGCTGCAGTGGAGGCTTGCTTTACATAAGGGAGCATGATACATGCATAAGTATGTAGCCCTCATACATGTACACTATTAGCTTATTATTGAGTTGCATTTTTCATGTTGATTTAGTAACCTTAGAGGTCAAAAGTTAGCAGGAATTTGCTGGCTACCTCACCTATTACATTACATGAGTCATAATTTTGGGATTTTGCTGACAACGTGACAGCTCAAACCTTAAAAGTAGCGACTGTGCTGAATATAGAGACATGAATTTGACACTCAAGTTCTTGTTGCACTCAGGCAAAAATGGAGCATCAGAAGCAGGCTGGGGCTTCTTGTGGGTCATCTTCTTCGGCCTTGTTGCAGCAGGAATTGCAGGATATGCAGTGTACAAGTACAGGATCCGGGTAAGAAATAAGCAGCTTGTATCTGCTTGTAGCCTTTGTACTTCTATGTTCATTACCTTGTGAAAACTCTGGGGTGGCATCTAATTCTGTTCTTGCATTACCCGTGCCTACAGAGATACATGGACTCGGAGATCCGTGCCATCATGGCTCAGTACATGCCCCTGGACAACCAAGGAGATGTCCAGAGCCATTCTCACCATATTGAGATGTGAGGAGGATACAGACTTTGATGAGAGGAGACCGAGACTTGAATCTTAGCTTCTATACACTTGAATTAGATGTGCATAATCATAACGATCTTTTGTGTAGCATTCAGTGCCCTTGAACAATTTGTATCCGTGTGCTTTCTGTGTTAGGTTGTACCATGACATGGTCTTGTTTAGTAATAATTTGCCATCTTTTCTTTCAGTGCCAATAAAGGAGATGGCAAACGGGCATGACAGGTGTTGTTTAGTTATGTTTGTGGTCACTGATCAGTGCTAAAGAAAATTGAGCGCCTAACATGACAGAAAATTCTGCCTGGTGTCAATTGTCTGATGCATGAGCATGATGGCTCATCGCTTCATGTGTCTGTAGAACATGTATGTTTGAACTGAATCCATAACAGAGTGTGTGCATCACATTGCACGTTTAGCAGCATCTGATAATGTAATTGGTGAATTGAAATATGAGATCGACAGCAGCATCTGATATTTGGACAGGTGGTTTGAAATATGAGATCGACAGAGGAACATATCTGATAATTGTTTCGTCAGTTGTACACTACGTTGAACGGGCCTAAAATGAAGCTCCTGGGCCAAAAGAATGCTCTGCTCAAATGGAAGCAAGCTCTTTGCCAAGTGTTCTCCTGAAATCTGAACTCCACTTCATGTACTGCCCTGTTCTTGAATCAACCAGGATATCACCTACAGCTCCAAGGTTGCAGGCTTTGTTCCTCCTACAAAATACAGTGACATTATGATCCCAATTCTGACAACGTCAACTTCCATCGAAAAAAAAGGCCAACAAATTGCAGGTACTTGTTGCAAAAGCGTACTGGATATTAGAGTAATTTGTAACTTGTGCACTTCCCCCCAGGGTCAGTATCAGTTACGTTACGGTCAGCCTCGCAGTGATGGCGAGCTTGAAATCAATGGTCTACATAAATTATCACTTTTGCTGTGTGGGAACACTTAGTCCCCCTGGTTCTGTAGAAAATTATGAGAATTCAGCCATTTTTGCTTGTCACCGACGCCTGCTTCATTTAACCGACTTTCTTGAAATGTTGTCTGAAAAGGGCCATATATCAGGATTGTGAGCTCAAATTTGTCCATGAATCAATAAAGTGGTCATTTTGCATTGACATCGTGTTTCCTGGGAAGACCCAAAAAAAAAAAATACTACTTGCTTCAGAATATGAAATCGAAATTTCTTTATTTTTGTTGCCAAAAGCGCTGATTATTTGCCTTTATTACATCACAATTTGGAGTTTCCCTGGATAAAACAAATAATTCTGAATCAAGTATATAATGGTACAAAAGAGGATGATCTGCCTCAGGGTGTTGAAGTGGGACATATCTGCAGAAAACTGAAAGGCGGGGCAGTGCGTTGGGTAAGTGGTTGGTCAAATTCCTTTACAGCAGAGGAAACTGGAAACTGGGAACTTTTTCTTAAAAAAAAAAAAAAAAAAAACCCCGGAAACTGGCAACTGCTTACGATGAATGAGTGGCAGCGGACGGAGGAGGAGAAAATAACCATAGCATGTCCTTGCAGTTCCATCTCTCTGAGTGAGACAAACCATAGCATATCCTTTGAGCGATAGTGACCCTGGAGAGATTGACTGACGGATATCGGACTGTGAAATCAGATGTAAAGGAAACGGGTCTCCACCAGCGGCAAACTTGTCGCACAACATAAGAGGTTTCAGGTCAAATTAAAACCTTGCAACATATTGAAAAAAGAAATGCAACTAAGAACGAACCCTTGAACTGAACATCATCAGCCTCCATCATATACTATTTTATTACCTAATAAATGCTAGAAAAAAGTCTACTTAACCCCCTGACCTTTTAAAGGTGGTCTTCTTCACCACCTAAACTATGAAACGGTCTAGTTTACCCTCTGAACTTTCTAAAACCGGCCAAAATACCCCCCCCCCAAGGCGGTTTTAGACGGCGGTTTTGCTACAGTATCACAGTGGTTTTGCTACGTATAACTCAGTTATAGCAGTTATAGATAAAGCATAAATTAGTATAGACTTATGCTTATTAAATCTATGCTTTATCTATAAGTTATACATGGTCCAATGAGCACGAAATTTTTACTGTACTTCAAGCATACAATAATTAGTCCACCATAAAAATTTCACCACAATTAGATCATAAAATTCGTAGCTATGAATTATTCTAATTAATTACAGTAAAATTGGATTTCCAATTAATCTAAAGCTATAGCAAAAACTTTGTACTAAAACATATATTATATATTCACTGTGTATATCTACTCATGTGGAGTCCAATAAAATTGAATTTTCTATTTTATGATTTTTCCTATGATTTACTATGTTTTCTTAAAGATTTAGTAGAAATAAATAAAAAACAAAAAAAAACAAAACCACGAATACTGTAGCAAAACCACCGTGATACTGTAGCAAACCACAGTCCAAAACCGCTCGGAGGGTAATTTGACCGGTTTTGGAAAGTTCAGGGGATAAATTAGACCGTTTTATAGTTTAGAGGGTTAAGTAGACCACTCTTCGAAGGTCAGGGGGTTAAGTAGACTTTTTCCATAAATGCTGGCATGCCCACACTCTACATTTCCACCATCATAAACACCATCGACGAATGTGTCCATCCGATGGTATAACAGAGGGTTCGTACAAGAAAAGACTCAAAATTGCTTTACAATCTGTGAACTGCTAACCCAAGGTAACCATATGTTAAACTAAAACAACTTATGGCCACCGAACTTGCTGCATCGGCTATTGATGCCTAGCCCTGCTCTGATTTCTAAAAGTTGTCCTGCAATTTATTTCCTTTTCCTTTCCTAACATGAATCAACATCAGCGGTCACTGGTAACACGAATTAACCCGATGAACTACTCATTGGCCATTGCAGAAAGAAAACCTCTGTGCACAACCCTCTACCGCAGAGAAGAAACTCTTCTTGTTGGTCATACCGCGCCAAGCTCTGAAAGGTGGTGATTAAGACGCCTATCTGATATGGCACAAGAACCGGCCTGCTATTTCTCTGCCTTCGACCTTTTGCTGCCCAGGCTTGCAAACCCTTTCCTGTCTTCTCTGTGCTTCTACAAACCGATTGAACATGCAAGTTAGTGTCTGAATACGAGATACAAGGCAATGGCAGATTCAAATCTTCAAAACTATTGTATTAGGCTACCTTGTGAAGTATTCTGAAGCTTTCGTCTTGCTTTTCCCGAAGAAGCATCCAGTCTAAGGCCAAGTCATACTCGATCGTGTTGGGCTGGGAACAATGTGAGGTTGCTACAGGCCTTCTTCTGCAAAAAGGATAGTAGTTGTGTAAAATATCAAGCCAAAGACTGCAGAACATCTTTCGCAGAGCTTATAAACATAATAAAACGCCCACCTGCTCATCACGCTGCTTTTGACCAATTTTGACATATGGGGAGAGGTGCCCAACAAGATTCTTTGAAGGTTCTGGAACCTCAAGTAACCCTTTGCTGCAGTAAAGGGGTCTGCAAGTTATACAAATGCTACTCTGAGAATTCCTCCCAACAAGCATATATATGAAAGGAATTCTATGCAAACAATAGGAAAGGGCACTCAAGTAAAATGTTGCTTGTGCTAGAAAACTGATTGAAGAATCAATTTCTCAGAGCATCACCTAAGAAGACTCTTTGTTCTAACTCACAAATTCCAACAGCTGAGTTGACAGGAGAGTTCAACACCACTTGAAGAAAAAAAGTTCGTTACAGGATACGATACAAGGTAGATTACATCAACTACAAACACATACCTTCCACCAACAACCAAACCAGAATTGATTTTTGAAATGGCAGTATCAGCAGCATCTTTAGTTTTGAATATGGCATATGCTTTGCCTACAGATAAGAAAACAACTTGTAGTAAATTGCAAGAAGAAGAAAAATAACATTCTCCCATTAACTGGACAAAGCTAACAATTTATGGAAAATTGTTAAGTAAGCAACAGTTTATGCATCTGTCCACAGGTTATTGGGCCAACTATCAGACAAGACTTTGTACACTAGGATGGAGATCCCGATGTCCACTCCCTTCCCCCTTCACTACATCAACTAGATAATACCAGGTCATTTTACACAGCATTGCCACCCCAACCTTGTCATCACCATCCCTGGTACCAGCATGGCTTGCCAGTGAACACCTCCACAACTGGCCATTGTCCCTCCCTCCTTTAGTATCGTCACAAATCTTCTGCCTGCATCGTCCTTCTCTGTATCTCCAGTGAGATGGCCCTGCCCCACCCTCACAAGACCAGATCCACACTCACCGCCCACTCCCTTGCTAACAACTTTGATGGTACACTACCACAGCATACACCCCACCCAATCGGTGGCCTTCCACCAACACCACTGGGCTAGTTACCTTTCCCCACCTATCACCCCCACTCCCCCAAAAAAAACATGGTCCTCACCCTCGCTGTCCATCAATATGTAGCATTTTTTTTTTAATTAGTGAACAACTCACCATTGTTTGGATCATCATATGTGGGGTGGTTAATGGGCTTCGCAGTGCAACTTAACTGTAATGCTTTACGAACCAGCTCCTGCAAACATGGTTATCATGAAAAATGTTGAAGGGGTAATTAATGTAGGAATAAATAAAACCAACCAAAACGTAATAACAAAGCCCAAAATAAACAGAGGAGTAAGAATATAGAGATTAAAAGGAACGAATGTACTGTTGCAAGAGAAACTGTATGAGACAATCATAAGTTACATGGGCTGAAGTAGAATTGCAACTGAACAGACAGCAGAAGATGTTCACATATAGTTGAAAAATACTAGGCCAGGGATACAAAGGAGAACTAGCTTGAGCTTTATGACAACCAAAAAGAAAGGATGCTACTTACTACCTCTATGTCAGCAGGTCCAAACTGGATATCAAGATTTTGAATATAGACAAGTGTCCCTTTATTATCAGCCATCTTTAGTCTGTCATCCCATTCCTAAAATTCCACAAAAAAGGTCATCATAAAAAATCCAAGGCAAACAAAATATTAATCAGTTTGTGGTAATTTTGAGTAATAATGATTTATGAATAATCAAGCACGGGTATGGCATGCTTCAGTACAATCATGACAAATGTACAAGAGGCCATAGCAAGGAAAGGTCACTCACAAAGTTAAACCATTTGCTTCTGTCCTGTTAAATAGAATAAATAATGTATTAGCAAAAAGGAAACATGGAAAATCAGTTGAAGACTCTGTAAATAACAATTCAAAAATATAAAAAGCATTGCTTGTGTGCAGTAGGTATGGGATAAAACTTCACTCAGGTTGGCAGTTCAAAGTTCATAAAGATTACGACTGTTGGCAAATAATGAATCAACAGAAAGCAGCATAAGATGACCATATGCCCTACTGAACTTGTGATGTGCTCATAATTGCATTGTTATGTCTCATTCTACCACTCAGATCAATAAATAAAGAGACATGGTATGGAAAAGTGTAAGCATGTACAAAACTTGGTATGCGGCAACTTAGAAAGATGCAGTTATGTCTCCTCTCCAAAGGCTTTAACATTTAAATACAAAAGGAGCACACTTGCATTACTGTAACGAAACATAAGAGCAGAAGTAGCATGTGGGATATAGGTAAAGTTAGTCCAGAAAATTTACAATATTCTTTGGCGGTAGCTCCAAAGGTGTTAGTTCAGTAGTCGCTGGGGCTATGTCCTGCTCTATTGTTTCTTGGCATAATTTCAACTTTTTTGGCGGCCTCTCCCCAGTGTGAGCATCCTGTAACTGTGTATGTTTGGGATTGTTCTCCACAACTGCAGACCGTGGAGGGGCAATCAAAGCAACTGGTTTCTCATCCTCCTTGACTGCTGAACGGGAAAGAGGAACGGCAGCAACGGATTTCTTATCCTCTTTATTGACCACTGGCTGGGAAAGTGGAATGGCAATGGCTGGTTTCTGTTCCTCATTGACCTCTGATTGGGAAAGGGGAACAGTGGCAGGCGGATTTTCATCCACCTCCTTAAATGCTGGCTGCGGAAGGGGAAGTGCAGCAGCCTGACTTCCATCCTCCGCTTTAACTGCTGAAGGGTGTGGAGGGACTGTGGCAACCAAACCCTCATCCACATTTGGATTTAGCGGAACACTTGTACCAGGACTGGATATGACTAACTCATCTTTTGGATTCAGTAGAACATTAACTGCACCAGAAGGACAATAGTTAGATATAGAATTCAATTGAAAATATTAGCAGATAAAATTGGAGGGCACAAATAAAGTATAAATCCTCTACTGACCTTTCAATTTAGCAATTTGATCAGGTACCTGATCAGAAAGTGTTAAGTTTATAACATCAAAGAACCTATAGAAGATATAATCAGCAATTTCTACTTCTTGAGGGGAAGGTTGACGATTCCTCTCGTCCTTTGAAATGCATATAACAGTGCATTTTCCAGCAACAGCCTCCTAGTTGAGAAATAAACATATAATAACCATTATAATCTTTTAGTAGTAACAGAAATCCAAGAATGGAAAGACGAAAGATTTAACATACACATCTTTCATAACTAGCACAGCAAATGTTAACTTTAACTGTTCACCTCCAACTAGAATGATTATATGATTGCTATGCAAACCAAGCTAGCCCTGCTCTGGCTTTAAAAATGAGCAGGTGAAGTGTGATAAACCTCATTGCCTCAATCAGGCTTAGCTATTTTACCTACCTATTTTCACAAATATACTTCTGAAATGTGTAATGTCGCAATTGATCTTAGCTAATTGTTGGCACATTTTTTTAGTCAAACACACACAAGAGCTGCACATCATTGCACTAAGAAGAACCCAGATATTCAACACCCCTGAGAGTATAAAGTTAGGATACACAAGTTTAACGATGATAGTGGAGAAAAAAAAAAACGCAGAACATAAGGAGTGAAGTTTGAGATACATACCAGTGGGTTGATATCTGCAAGCCCAGTACCTTGTTCACCAGAAGCAAGAAAAATCTCCTTGTCCATCACAGGGCCTCTTAAATAGTTCCGAATCTCATCAGGTTGGAAAAACCAAAGAATTTTTACTCTTTTAGCATCGTTTTGCTCCCAAATCTTAACAATTTTGCCAATGTGTGGTACAGGATCACCATGCTTAAATAGGTAGACACAGTCATACAATGAATACTTCACATTGTCCAATGTGAAGGACCCATAGAACTGTATATCCATCTTATTACCACCGGTTGCTCGATGCTTGCCCCATGAGAATTGGATCGGCTCAGCATTCCCATCCATTGTTGCGCCGATAAGTGTTGGCTCACTCACTGCACACCATAAGCCTACAATCACAAATCCACCAGACTAAACTACGAGGTAGATAAAACGATATCAAGGAAAATGAGTTGATCAGTAAAAAATGGTTGCAAAGCACTAAACTAGTTTGTGGAGCCAATGATGCTGCCAGCTAACTATTCAAAAACCTTTTAAAAAAGCCATAAGAACCACAATTTTAAACTGCGACAAATAGAGGTGTGGAAATTGAAGTAAACGTGTCCTCATTTTTTTCCCCAATATTTATTTTCAATTTGATGTGTTTCCTAGAGTTTTCACGATGTCACCAACATTTCACTATGCTTCTGAAAGGCGATTGAATTGGAGGGCACTCGTTTCAGTTGCGAAATTGATTGAAAGTTGAAACCGAAGACAATGTACATGTTGATGTCTAGCTTTTGTGGAAACGTATACGCCTTTTGTATTTAAAGACAGTTGCGAGACATCCTTTGGTATCAAAAAAAAAAAAAAAAAAAAAAACCTGCAGAGTGAATTGCAGGCTCGGAACTGACTGTTTATCCTTCCAACCCAATTATCCAACCACGCGGAACGAGAAGTCACTCAGCCTCACAGTCCGTGCGTGATGCGTCCTATCCACTTTCAGAAGGGGAAAAAAAAAACAGACAAACCGCAGGACACGCTACATCCTCTATCTGACCCTCTGACTGACATGAATTCTACACGGGCGCGCGCGACGAGAATTGACGGAAGGAATCCCTCCCCAAAGGTCCCACGGACGCCGAGCGAGCGCTCACTGCTGAGAGAAGCAGCCCGCCCCCTGCGCCGCGCGGCATGCACGGATGAACGGATCCATCCATTTCCATGACGGTAACACCAGGCGGAGCGGGAGGTGGGGTGGGCAGGTATACCTCGCGGTGGGAATCCTCGCAGCACAGTCGGGGTCGATCGGGGGGCGCCCTTGTCGCCACCGGTGCGGCGGGAGCGCGTACGGGAGGGGACGCAGCGGTCAGGGAAGGAGTGGGTGTGCTCGCCGCTGCCTGCTGGGCCCCCAACCCGCCCCACGACCTCGCGGAAAAGGGAGCGAGGGTGCCCGCCGCGGCGGCGTCGGCGGAGGGAGGAGATCGTCCGTCGTCCGGTGCGCCGCTGCTGGTGTCCGAACCCTAGTCCTCTCTCTCTCTCTCACTCACTCCCTCTCTTTCCGTACGAGAGAAGACGTGTAGTACAGTGGAGAGGTCACACCCAGACAGAGCCCGATCAACCCAGGCTGCGTTTATGCAAACAGATGCTAGTTGCAGTTGTAATTCTACACTGTACGTTCGTTTTTTATTTGATAATTTTTATTTAAACATGGCTCAAGTAGACTTAAAAGATTCGTCTTGTAGCAAAAAGTACAAACATACAAACATTTCGTCTATATTTAATGCTCATGTATGTGGCGTAACGTTGATGTGACTAGTTGCAATTGCAATTTGTAGTGGATCTAAACGGAGCCTTAGATAATTTGGAATTTTGACACTGTAGCAGCGGGTAATCTTTTTTCAATAAATATCCAATCATGACCTAAATAGATTTAAAAGATTCGTCTCATGATGTACATGTAAACTATGTAAATATGCAAATATTTTATCTATATTTAATGTTTTATATGCCGTAATATTAATGTGACTGGTTAGAATTGTAAGTTGAAGGGTATTTGAACAGGGCCTCATTCCCTCCCCCCACCCCCACCTTCGGGAAGGCAGTGAACTTTGTGTGAAGCGCGGCGTTTGGGTTGGGTTAGAAACTTGGAATGTTGGATATGGGCCTAGCTGGGCCTGCCTTGCGCTGCTATGCTCCTCTTGCTCATCGTCAAGAATGAAGTATTTATTTTTAGACTATTATTATTACGTATTAAGTCTGCTTCTGGTCCTCCACGACCCTTATTTTTTCTAATTTGACTCCAAATATAAAAAACCATCTGATATTTTTTTTGCAAGAAGAAACCATCTAATATTAACACCTGAGCTATCAAAAACTGCTCAATTTTTGACCCTAAGAACCACTCAAAACTAGTCCGGGTCCAAAAGACCCGAGTTTGTAATTAGGGATAATAACTTAGACAAAGGCAAAAGGTTAAGAGGCAAAAAAACTTAATCCATTCTTAACCTTTATATTTACCATTGAATTGAGGCCAAAATGCACAACCATTCAAGGAGAAGTCTTTTCCCTACCCCTCCCTCCATTATTGCGTTTTTTTCCCGATTTTCGATAGTTTTGCTAGAAAACATATATATTAATAAATATTTTAGTAATCAAATATATAAAAGTCCAATAAAGTGTACATATTTTTTCAATACATATAAATATCTATCAATAAGTACATTTAAATATATATTTTTATCAATATATAAAAAGTAGTAAAGTATTTGATTAAGTCCTTTTTTCTTTTGCCCCTCAACTCTTGTCTCTGTGTTGCTTTTGCACCTCAACTATCAATATCGTTTAATTTTGTCTGGGGTATTGATCAATACAACTTATACAGCTGAATTCAGATGGATAAAATCATAAAACCATTGTTGTTTCTCTGCATTATCTATCTTCGGAGTGGTACTGGACATTTAGTTAGTAATTTGATTTGCCATATATCAAATTGACGTGAACCTTACATGCATAAACAGTTGCTCTGCATTCTCAAAAGAAAGAAGGTAAACATTTGCTCTCTATTCAAGCAAGCATCTTCCATGCTTTACTTATTATATATGTACTTTTGTACCGAAACAGGCATTCCCCGTTGGGCGTTGGCACGCAAAGTAGCTACGACAAAATAATACAAGCATTATATACTACCTTAGCAGGCAACGCCATATGTGGTGCTTGCCTGCATCCTAGATTGAAATGAGGCCAGTTGCAAATGGCGGAAGAGCTGGCGGTTGCCATCAGATGGGCAAACAGAGGTAACAAGATGCAACTTGCTTCCTTCCATTTTGTTTATGTTTATTGTGTCTAAAGAATTGTCATATTACATTTATGTGTTTGTTTATTTTTAGTGAATTCGCAGCTGTCATTCTTCTTCCTTATAATATAATATTGAGTCTGGGAAGCATCTATATGCGATGGTACCCCCTGTTTTCTTGCTGATTTGGTTAAGTTGGCTCTTATTTGAATTGGCTACTCATTCAACTGGCGGCAAATAATTCTACAGTGTTTCAAAAAAAAACTACAGTATTTTTTACTAGACGAGTAATGATACGTTCCAGAAATTCGGCTTGATTTGGAGAACTAAAATAAACGAGTAGCAGTGGATTTGTGAGTTGCGACAACAATTGCACTCTTGATTTCTTTAGTGTCTTTATTTTGTGAGAATTATGCATCCCGTGAGAATAGGCTTATACTCACTGCAAGATCTATGGCAGTTTTTGTTGAGTGGCCAACAGTTTTAGTGCTTCTCTCACTAAATATTTTTGCGCCGACAGTAGTTTCTCTGGTGTAATTTGCATCTTTTCCACACAGTTTTATACTTTTATCAAATCACCAACAATGTAATTCCCGACAACCTCATTTCCCACAGTTATGCTGCTAGGTACTTATACTAGTTATCGAAATAGGAATACTAAAAACTGTTGGCCATATGTTAAAAAAAAAACTATTGGGAATAAAAAAAAGGTTAATAGTACTAGCAATATCTACTGACGGGAATATATATAGTACTAAAGTTGAGACACAAATTAAGGCATAAGACGACATTTTCAGATGTTATGTGCTTTATTTGCATTGGTTTCTTCAGTAGTAACTACATTAACTCATTGCATGCTGAACTCCCTCTCAGCTTGGTGCCTGCCGTTCAAGAGCTGTGGAACGCGTGGGAGATCCACTGCATGATCGTCGTCAGCCTTTTCCTGCAAGTCTTCCTCTTCCTCTTTGGGGGCATCAGGAGGCGCTGCTCGGGCTGGCTGCTGCGGACCGTCCTGTGGCTTGCCTACCTTTCAGCGGATTCCGTGGCCATCTTGGTGCTGGGACACCTCGCGGTCCGCGCCAGGCAGCCCCAGCACCAGCTGCTGCCCTTCTGGGCACCGTTTGTGCTCGTCCATCTGGGTGGGCAGGACACCATCTCTGCCTACTCCAAGCAGGACAACGAGCTGTGGACGCGGCACCTGCTCAGCCTGGTTATCCAGGTAGCGGTCGCCGCCTACGTCGTGGCCAAGGGGACTTGGCCGGACGGCCGGCTCTTAACGGCGGTGGTGCTCATGTTCTTCTGCGGGTGCGTCAAGTACGCCGAGCGTACCCTTATCCTCTTCTTGGCGGACCCAAAGCTGCTCAGGTGGTCGGCCAAGATTGTTTTGTCAGCGAAGCTGCAGCGTGAGCGAGGCACGCTGGTCCTTAGGAAAGCAAAGGGGACGAGGGAGGAAGCCATACAAGCCATGAGGGACATACTAGAAGATATGATGTCGGAACAAGGCTGTTCATGCTCATCAACTGCACTGTACTGGGACGCCGTTACGCTTGTCGACGACATCATCTCAGTGGATGCTCCCCTCAACCAGGAGCAGAGCATCACCATAGCTGCGGAGGATGGTCTACCAGACATGCTCAAGAAATTTCTATCTTCGAAAGAGCGCCACAATGCCTACCAGCATGTCGGAGCAGTTCTGGAACATTGCTACCGACGACTCTACACCAAAGCCACTCTTCGAGAAGCATACATTAGTGACATTGGTATGTCATACCTACGACTCTGGACCAAAGTCCATTTTCGGCAAGGATTCTTCATTCTTAGTTTCTTTGCTATGGCTGGTGTTCTACTGTTGGCCCTTTTCCCGTGTGTTTCAACCTCAATAGCACTGGCACTCTTTATGGCCGCTGAAAAGGGGGACCAACTCCATGCTAGCAGAGTTGATATCACGCTGTCCTACTTACTGCTTGTAGGAGCAATAGTCCTAGATGTGTCCTCTGTCGCCATGTTCACTTTTTCCCACTTTAGGTCCCATCTTCCGCGAGGAATCCTATATCTAGCCAACAGTATTCAGCCATCATGTTGCAAGAAACAGTGGTCGCAAGAGCTCTCGCAGTACAACTTGATCAGTAGGGCAGGCACGCACCCGATAAAGCGATTCTTTGACTTGGATGTTAAACCCGTCACAGAGGATCTCCCCACCATCAAGAAGCTCATCCTCGACACTTTGTTAGTCTCCGGTGTACGAGGAGAATGGAACATCACTAGCACCCGTGGCCAGCTAGCACTTCACAAGTGGATGCAGCGCCACCGCCGGCATGACGAGTATCCAGCCGATTCTGCAACGAGGACACTGAAAGCACTAGAGGAGACTGTTATGAGCAGCGTTGACTTCCCCACAAGCGTGCTCATCTGGCACATTGCAACAGACATGTGTTACTACTTTGGAGGCACTAACAATTCTGATCAAGTGCAGGAGCACAAGAAAATCAGCAGGAAACTATCCAACTATATCTTGTACCTTGTCTTCAAGTGCGGTGTGATGCTTACTACCAACTCCGAGGTTGTACATGACTATGCTCTTGATACAATTGTAAAAATCATATCACAGCCAGCTGGACAGAATAATCTAGGTGACAAGGATGCTGTCATGAAGCTTTTTGAAGAAGCAAAGAAGAAGCAACAAGACTCGATGGACGAAAACCAGAATCACAAGTATGTTGCCATGAATCTTAATGATCCTAAGCATGTAGGTGAAGGATCGGCGGAAGACCAGCAAGCCTCGACTGAAGAAATCCAGAACGAGCCTGAAGAATCGGTCAACAATGATGCTGCTGCAAAAGATCATATAAAGAAACTCAAGCTGCGCAGTGAAGCTCTCAAGTCTTCAGTGCTGCCTCGTGCATGTGAAGTGGCCCAGAAGCTCATCGGCATCAAGCATGAAGCTGACCGTTGGGATCTCATCGCCTCCATGTGGGCAGAGATGCTTTTCTATACCGCTCCACGCTGCGGGGGTGATTTCCACTACGACCATCTAAGCACTGGTGGTGAGTTCGTCACGCATGTTCTCGTTCTCATGTATTATCTTGGCCCTTTCCTGCCACCCTCTGATTCTTGAGCTCCTTGAGCTAGCCGTGCGGCGCCGGCGTGTGCCACTGTCCAGTAGACTTAGCGATTTCAAAGTTCCTATGATTGTATTGTATCTGTCATTGATCAGAACCAAGAACTACCAGACACATCTAGCAAAATCTCAATGTTCCATATGCCCTGGTATGGCATCGTCTATTGTGATTATTGAACATTATATGCGTGTAAAAATTAATATATATATTATGTGACATGGATGTTTCGACAGAAAAATTGAGGTACGGTACGTCCATGGAGATTGTGGACAATCGTGCTAAATAAAGGTCAAGTTGCAGACTGCTGCCAGGTTCATGCAGAGATGCTTTCAAAACATTGACAAAATTAGTGCATAGCAAATTACTTATGAATGTTGGGGGAGTCCTTCAGAAGAGACCCAACTAGTGCCATACGAGCAGCAGTAATACACACCCTCACTGAGAAGTCGTATGTCGCGCGCGCACCCTCTGACTCTCGTATGACAACCTAGCTACCATCTCATTCTCTATACTCATGTGCGTTTAGAGCCTTTGACGTAGTGCCTTCTTCATGTTAGCTCCGTCACGGAACCTTCTCCACAAAGTTGTTGACATGCCTTCGACGTAGTGCCTTCTTCACGTTAGTTCCGTCACGTAACCTTCCCCACAAAGTTGTTGACATGGGACCTTCATCCCCGGACCTTCTCCGGCCGGGCCTTCGTCGGAGACATTCTCCGGTCAGCCTTCGTCGCTAGACTTCCGTCTGGGAGCCTTCGCCAAGAAATCTTTGCCGGTGAGCTTTCATCGGAGACCTTCTCCGGCCGGCCTTCGTCACCGGACCTTCGTTCGGGAGCCTTCGTCAAGGGACCTTCAGAGGCCAGGGCTTCGTCAAGATACCGTTTCCGATCGGGCCTTCTCCAGCCGAACCTTCACCGGCCAGCCTTCTCGAAGAAACCTTCACCAGCTAGCTTTCTCCACTCTCCTTGCTCGCAACCAATATCCCAAAATTGGCGCCCACCATGGTCGGCATGAATAATTTTATGTGAGTGAAGATTGGAACCTATCAAGACCCCTAGGAAATGAGGCATATTGTGGTCTTGCCATGAAGTCGGGATTTAGGACTTCACAAGTTGTAGAGTCAGGGATGGCCAGCCGACTAGGGGAAGGGGTGCCCATTCGATCTTCAGTGACTTCAGTGATTGTCCTAGGATAAGTCTGCCATTCTCGCTGGCCCAAGTGGTGATTATAAGAGCGTATTCAGCCTTCGGACTGGAAAGTTCGATACCTCCAAAAAATTTCTTGCAGGGGCTCAAGGGGATCAGCGAATGTGTGTGTGTGGTGTGTGTGGGGAGGGGGGGGGGGGGGGGAGGGAGGGGGGGGCTCTGCTAGATCTGCCCTTGCTCATAAGCTTTAATCTTATCTTTTTTGATAAGATGGCATGCATCTTGCAACAATATGTTTGAGATGCTTGCTTGACTTTTGTGTTTGCATAATCAGTGACAACTTTGCTGCCTCATACACTGATTTGTTGATTGAGACCTTGTTGCCTCACTGAAGCCAATTATTGTAGGCTAAGGTAAAATAAATCTATTTTTCAATAGTGTATTATCCATGATGTAAAGAATGACTTTTATTTCGTACAGAATTAGCTCTACTTAGATAGGAGCTTTCAAATTTATGGAATTTGTGAGTTGGTTAACAACATCAGTTTGTTTCAACCAAAAAGTGATATGGGATACATGCAATTTAATTAATTATTGTGTCACTTTGATCTTCACGTTGGTTAACAAATTTTCATAGCAACTACTATCTCAAAGTTTACGAGAGCCATCAAAACAAAAAAAAAAACAATATAATCATTCAGTATTGCAAAGTTCGTACAATTGCACTACTTACCTTTATTAAATCAAGTTGTTGTCCACACATGACTGATCAAAAGCTACACTAATTGTTGGGCTAATTTCTAACACTTCATAGCAAAATCAAGAATTTATTAGGAATGTTTTTTGACCGAAAAACTGTGGAGCAAAGCTCCCAGCACCGAACATATATTAAGAGACGAAAACAAATATTTAGACTGTCTCCAACAACCATGACCCAAAACATAAGATCCATTTGTCCTTTGAGTAGCACTACATGCAAAGTGTATAATATCCAATTTTAGTCTTCTCCAACAACATGACCCAAAAGACAATTCTTTTTGTAAATGGGTCTTCAGAAGAGAGGATACACAACCAGAATTTTAGACTTCTCCTAGGTGGGATTCTCCTACTGTTTTGCTATTCAAAATTTAGTATAAATTTTCTCTACTAAATGTCTCCTAGTGAGGTTTCCATGTGCTAGAACTAGTGATAGTGTTTTATTACTAATTAAAAAACACTAGGAGAATCCTACCATTTTGGTAGTGATACTTAGATTTATGCCTCTTTTGATATCTAAAATGGATCTTTTGTATAAATACTCTGTTTGAGACTATACGTATCCTGTTGGAAACCCATTTTGGATTTGGATACCCTAATGGGTCTCATGTTGGAGACAGCCTTACAGGGCACTAGCTATGAGCTAATAACGAAAAACAAACCGAACAACACCTTACAAGGAGGATAAGGGCTACCAATTTACAGAGAAGCTAGCCAATGAAGGATAACATGATGGTGACGGGGTTAACACGACATAAGTGGAGCCTAACTTCACTTATAAAACGTTGCTTCTAAGACGAAGGGGAGGGGGCCTTGTGGCTGAAAATTTAATCATTGCGTTCCTTCCAAATACATGTCCAAGAAGAAAGGTATCTGGAGCTGGGCTTTTTTCTGCACTATCATCTGGTTTTCTTTTCTTGTGTTCATGCCGGGCGTCTCTGGGACTGTACTGGACTTTTTTTCTATTGCCTTTTATTTCCTTCAAGCGGACACAGTCCTTAGGAGTAAGTAAAGCTTTGGCCTCGATGTGGGCAAGGAATCTGATCCCTCGATGGGCCGGCCGGGCTCTGGCTGCATATAGCCAATTGGCGCTTAATAACTTGGAAGAAGAGAAGGATTAACCAACCAAATTAAGCATCCGTGTTCGTCCAGCGTCGACGGCTGTGTTTGAAAGAAGAACTGCTAGTTACGGGAGTGAACATAACCAGTTCGCCTCTGCTTCTACCATGCATTGTGGTGAGCTGCTGGCCTTTTTCTTACCTGTTCTGCTACTTCATCGGCCTTACAGTGTCTCTTCATTGTCAGCGGAGGCAAATGATCGAGAGAGGCTATCTCGGTCCTTGAAAGATCAACCCGAACATATCCAAGTTTAAAGTTTTTACGTGTCTCCTAGTTGTCAAAACTTAGCAGTAGTCCACTTTGCATCTCCTGGTTCTCAGGCCCGTCGATGGCCACGAGCGAGGTGAGCGACCGCTCAGGACCCCCAAAACGAGAGGGCCCCCAAAGTCTACAACGAACACGCATAACAATTCATATTTCTAAGATTTAGCACATGATGTCTTCTAATTTCTATTCAGCGGCCAGGCCAAGGGCAACTAAAACGCTATGTCTCAGGTTTTTTGTGATTGCTTCGACGTGAAAATACTCCAATGTGCCGGCACGCCGCTGCTATCGCACCTTGTTCTTGTGATTTTGCCGCCACTAGCAGGGTCCGTACATCATATATATTTTAGGGCCTCCATTTGCATTTTGCTCATGGGCCTCAAATTTCTGGAGATGGCCTGTTCTAAGGTAACGTTTTTTTCTTGCTTGGTCCACTGCTTCTGTGATCAATAATGCAAAGCAGCATGTATGTGCTCAGCACTATCTGCTGAAATTCTGTGCCACATAGACATAGAGCTCAATTTTTTTATACATCTCAACATAAATGGTGACATATAAGTACAAAACTAGTTTCGCATAAAGTTTGTGCATTCTATGCTGACTTAATTGGGATGTAATTCCTTAATACGTTGTAATATGTAAAAATTAGAATAAGTTCATACACATTTCCTTCGAAACAGAGTGTTTTCGTGTACCGAGCCCTTAGGACTATGTAAAACCGTGAGCTAGGATGTAAGCATAAAAACAATGCACAGAAGCTTACCAAAATCGTGATAATAGAAATTCATTTAATCAAAATAAACATCATTCGCATAAATGGACCATCATTTATATACTAAAGAGTAACCTTACACCATGTTTCTCTCTTCTTTTCCTTCTTACCATTTTGTTCTATTGATGGTTAGAAAACTCCTCCCCTTTTGTGTGTGTATTCTTTTTAAGCACCTCCGTAATCCATTGGCGTGTCTTCTATTTATAAATTTGCGTTCAGGTCCTCCAGCCGTTGTATGCACACACATGAATGATAATGCTTGGTGCGTCCTATTCTATCGCTGGCACTTTAACAACTGTTTCTTTAAGCTAATGATTCCATAGTGATTAATACATGACCAATTGATAATGCTTTTAGTAACTGAAGTATGTTGATGTATCCACCAAATCCACGTTCACTTTATGCATGCAATGCATGTGTACGCCATGATCAAGCATGGATTAATCCCACTCATGCATGCACTACAGCCACAACTTCTTCATTTAAATCAGCACGAGTCAAAATCAGCGCTTATTTTCATCTTAAGAGATCATGTGTTTGGCTCGTACTGATTTATTGTAAGAGAAAAATACTGTTACATGACTGAAAAATAAGCGCTTATTGCTCAAGCGAACCATCAGGTCTAGCAACCATTACATTAAAACATTTTATAATATGAATTATTTTTATAATGCATGGGCCACATTTAATTTAACATAGGAAGCCGATTCCTCAATTTCTTTATTACTGTTTCAGATCACCAGATGTCAATTGATGATTACCTCTGAAAGTTGAACTAATTTTTGAGAGGGGGGGAGGGGGGGATGGGGTAAAGATGACTAATTCATTCGAGTTCTTACATAACTATGTCGGTTGTGCTTGAAGGATGATCAAAGTCTCCTTTAACTGCTTCCAATTACATTTTCTATGCTACGACATCATGATCGAGTATTGCATAGTTCAGGTCTTATGACAGTGCGGTGATGAGTTTCCCTTAACATATTCCGTGCCACTTCTAAGATCTATAACTGCTGTATATGTCTTCCCTGTGGATGGTCCTTCAAAAGAGATGTGCTTATTTTTAAATCTAAATATGTTTGGACATATATAAAAACCTACAATAACATCCATATAATGTGGATATGTGATTCTACTATACTTTACCTAAGTCCTACACCATACTTCAAGAATGTATAGTGTAATGAGCAATGTATAATACGAAGGACAAAGAGAACAAAAATCAATTTCCGATAGTACAAGATTTATCATTCTATCCTACTCAGTAATGCAGTACGGCCTTCTAATTGTATAGCCCCTCGGTCTTCCTAGAACCTCCACCTCTCCCACATTCCTTCTCATTGGAATCAGCTTGCATTGTCCTCTCTAGTATGAGGACGTTATGCCTTTAGCTTCTAGTCGTAGGGCTACCATGCACCTCTGGCTGCTAGGTTGTTGCGCATTGTTGGACTCGATCTACACCAACTATGGTCAATGTTGATTCTCTCAGTGGGTAGCACACCTAATCTGGCATTGTTTGCTTTGTCATATGGCATAGAATTGTTCTATTGTCCTCCACTTCCCATAGGTGTGTTGTTCGATTTTGTGGCATTTTTAGCCTTTTTATTTCACGCCATTTTCTAGCATCTTTCTTTCATGCCATGTGTTGATAATCCCATCACTACTATGATTGCAACGATGCCTTCTTCTGTAGTACCTTCTCCTAATATTTCTTATCCTACAATGCCGCCTCCAGGGGATCCTATTGGTATTATGCCTGATTATTGACATGCCATGACACATGTCTACACACTTTGGCATCAAGTTGAGGATTCATCTTCTGTCGAGTTATTTTTTTGTGATTTGACATCTTCCCCTGTGTACCCATCTTCTGTTGAGGACCCTTCTATTGAGTTGCCTTCTAGACTGCTCTTAGTGATTTTCTACCAATTCGATCTCTAGACGAACATGGTTTTTTTTTGCTATATATCATTATTTTTTCTTAGACGACTTCTCATCACATTATACTTACTCATCAGGATTTTAGCGTGAGACAGCGGAGGAGCTTGTTGCACTTGAGTGTAAGTGGCACATGGGATTTTGAAACAACCTCGATTTCCGCGAAGGAAAATGCACAGGCTCGAATTGTAATTCAACAGATTGCTTGGGACAATCCATGAAATTACCCATATCTCAGTTGATACCAGGATCCATACAACGGTAATTAAGTCTTACATAAACATTTATTACATCGCCACATTGGCGGAATCAACATTCAGAGAAGCTTTAGAAGATACGGAAGCGATTCATCCTTCACGGCCAACTTGAGTGTAGCACGTGACCCTATTCCTCGTCATCATCTCCCTCGAAGTCGTACTCATTCTCGTCACCTGACAGCAAATTTATCAGTACGATTTGTACTGGCCACGGAGCCCACCTATGCAGCATTTGCTTTGTGGAAAGTGGATGCAAGGCTATACAAGCAGACCTGTAGGCTGAGGTTTTCCTATGCAGCTGTAATCAATGTTTAATTAGTCAAGTTTTATCACCAGTTAACACCATCATCCCTTTTCCCATCACCACACCTCACATACCCACACCTCACTCTCATTCGACAGGCCCAACTCCCTCTCGGGCCTATCTCAGCGGCACACTACCACAACGGGTACACTGCCGGAAAAAATGTTATCCAGGGGGAGAAAAGAATATGCTCTCATCTAATAGTGGTTGCAGAAACATTAGGAAAGGTCCATAGCCATCGAGTTGGCTTATGTATCGATCGATCAACCATACACTCTGCAGAGGTTTTACTACTCACAAGATTAGCCATCATCGATGCTGTACAATCATCTAGACAGAATTCCAGGTGCTTGCCTGCCTAGGTCGGTACCACCCTACCACTCAGCCCTGGGATATTTCAGATCCAACACCGTCATGCTGAGACTGGGAGACGCAGTACCGGGCCCCATCAGTGGTACTGCGCATCTAGAACGGTACGGGAATCTGTCATCCGTCACCGTCCACCCTTATCACCTCTCAACCTAGCAGTAGTGGCACCGCCCTACCAAGTAGTCCAGCCGTCTCCCGCCCATCAGAAGCGAGTGAGTAGCAAGGGAATCCAGATGTTTCCGGTCACTAGTCAGATCCTAGGTTGTGACCAAGCAGGCATCTCCACTTAGGGGATACTCTCCCCGTGCCATCACGGCACCTCCGCTCACGGGACTTCAATGCACATCCCGGAACCACCTCATAAGTCTTTACCCGCCACAGGTATCTCTCGTGGGGATGCCCAGGTTGCACCCCCGGCACGACTTGCCCCACGGGCTTGTCTCACATCCCACTTGGTCGACATCAACCCTTACCACGCACCCAAGACGCACGCAGCACTCTCTCCCAGTGGTTATAATCAGATATACACCGTCCCAATTCCACCATATAGCATATAGCAAGTAGTAAGTAGTGGAAGAGTAACAGTAAATTAAGCAGCAGCTAACCTAACAGCGGATAGCAGGGTATAGTCTTATCAAGGTAGGGAATTCAAACATACTATCATGCAACCAATCCATGCATAATCATAAAGCAATAGCAACAATGTCATTTGCAATGCGTAAATAGGATCTAAGGATTTGGTGGGACGTGGCACCTTCGTAGTCGTCTCCTAGCTCCTGAAAGTACTCGTGGTCGTCTTCCTTAGTCAGATCCCCTCCGGCTCTGAAATCGAACACGAAATAGTCGCGTCAGCGACTCCTATAGAGTATTTCAGAAAAATCCAATAAAATAAAGAGCCAAATGCACACAAACATAGTCTTAGATTGTAGATCTCATTTTTCTGAGAATTTTGATATATGGTGCGCAATTTTTGGACATCGAATGAATAAGTTATGAATTTCCGAAGATTATCCTATTTTCTGAAAATGGGAAAATTGGTCGGTTAATCAGGGGCAGTTAGGGATTGATCCACGTGGCACGCGGGTCCAGTAGTGCGGCATGTGGTGCCTCATCAGAACACAGACCCAATGGTCGCTCACCAGGTGTTCGATGCTGGTTCCCAGAGAGTCGCTGGCGTCGGCGTAGCTCGACGTAGCTCTGCGGAGCTCGGCGGAGCTCGGCGGTGGTCGGGGGTAGCTCGGCGGAGCTCGGCGTAGTTCGGCGGTGGTCAGGGGTAGCTCGGCGGAGCTCGGCATAGTTCGGCGGAGCTCGGCGTAGCTCGGCGGGGCTCGGCGTAGCTCGGCGGGGCTCGGCGGGGCTCGGCGGGGCTTGGCGGAGCTCGGCGTACCTCGGCGTTCTTCGGCGTACCTCTGCGTAGCTCGGGCGAATCGGACATTCGGGCGCCAAGGGTGTCGCTCTCCCGAGCTCACCCGGGGAGGCTCGGGCGAATCGGAGATTTGGTGCGCCGAGGGTGCCGCTCTCCCGAGCTCTCCCGGGGAGGCTCGGGCGAATCGGAGATTTGGTGCTAGCAGGGTTCCAGGGCGTCTGTTCAAGGCGGCGGTGTCTCTCCGGTGCGGCGGACGATGACAGGGCGGCGATGACCATATTTCGGCAAGACAGGGCTCGGCTTTCCCCAATTGGCGTGCTCAGGCAGTCGTCCGACCAGATGGTGGCGGGTTAGAGTCGTGGTATGGCCTCCTTCTCTCCCTCGGCATACGACGGTTCTCCGACGAGGTGGAGGCGCACGTAGCCAAGGCGACAGACATGATTCGGGGCTCGGCTATCTACGCGGCGGTGCTGAGGCAGACTTGGCGAACCTCGTCGGCCTCTCTCCGCAGCGCGAGGCGATCGGGGATACTCGAAACGGATTTAGGCGAGGCGGATCGTGTCGGCGGTGATCACGTTTCCCCGAGAACGCACCTCGCGGTGTTCCGGGCTGTGGAGGTTCGATCTTCCGCAACTAAGCTTGTTCAAGGTGGTCGGTGAGTTGGTGTTCATGTTCCTTGGCGACGAGGGTTCGACCTCCAATTTTGGCTACCGAGGCTCCCAAGGTGCTTGGTTGTGGCGGCGGCGTGATGCCGGCGGCGGCTGACGACGGCAAGGTGATTACGGTCTCGTTTTTGGCATAACCGGACGTGGTTCAGTCAAATTGGCGTGACTAAACGAGCATACGTCCGCTTAGTGGTGAATTAGTGACAGGGCAGGGCCTCCTTTTGGCTCCGGTCCGCGGCGGCGCTCCGGCGAGGTCGCGGCGCACTGCGGACGAGGCTTCCTCTAGCGCTTAGATCCGCGTAGCTAGCTCAAGGGGTCGTGGCGGTGCTCCACGACGCTCTAACCTATACGGGTGCTAGTCGGATTGCTCGGAACGGGTGATTCGGCGTCGGAACGCGTCGGTGGTGAGCGCGCTCCGCCGAGAACGCATCGTGCTGCGTTCTCGGTCTAACAAGCTTGTAGTCCGGGGGTTTCGGCCGGTCGCATGAGTGCATGGTGCAGGTGATCTTCCTGAGCTGGTAAAGGCTCGTGCCTGTGCGTCCCGTGGGCGGAACGCCATGGCAAAAGCAGGGCGAGGTTCGGACATGGCGTGCGATGGCTCACCGTGGTATCGGTGAAGCTAGGATGGCGGTGCAGTGGCGAGTCGAAGCCGTGCAGAGCGATCGCAGTGCCATGCCACTCCTCGTCCGCAGCTCGGGCTTCTCCTCCGTGCCCGGCTCCGGCGTGCTCCGCGGCGGCAGGGCTTCGGCGGTGCTCTCCTCTCTCTGCTCCGCCCTTCTTCCTTCTCCCTCTCTCACACGGTGTGGTGTTGTGGCCTGTGGAGCCACAGCGTGGCGGCTGCGAGTGGGAATGGGCTAGGGTTCCTCGGGTGCTCCAATTTATAGCGGAGCTCGGGTGGCTACCTATGGCGGGCGGCTCTGATCTGGTCGGGCTGATCGGAGGGCTGTGGATTGCGCGAGCTAGGGTTCTGGTGGTGCGCGTGGGCTCGCTTGGCGGCCAAGAAAGGAGGGGACAGGCGAGGGACAGCGGGGTCAGGGCTCTGCCATGCGTGGCGCTGTCGGTCACGCCATTCGCATGACCCTGTCGGCCATCGTCTTCACGGAGAAGAGAAACAGGGGAAAAGAAAGAGTGACTGACAAGTGGGTCCCGGTTGGCAGCGGCTGCGAGAGGCGCTGCGCGCGTGCGGGGTGGTTTGGCTGCGAGATGGGCCGGTTGGCTGGGCCGAATCTGCTCATCCTCTTTCTCTCTTCTTTTTCTATTTTCACTTAAGTGTATAAATACATATATTACCCATTTTAAATATCGAGTAAATACAAACATAAATTGCAATAAATCCCAATGATGCATAAGTTATTATTCTATGTGAATGGAATTAAAATGCAAGCTATACTCCTTTATTACCAAATTCATAATGAAATCTATATGCTTGCACAAGAAAAATGGGTTTTCACAATAAATAAATGAAAAATTTTAATTGGTTGGGATTTTTAGGTTGTGTGGATTTTTTTTGGGTTGTTACAGATTTTATACCTCTTCCCCCACATGTTCATCCTTTTAGGCTATTCCTAGCAAAGTGGTGTATAAGGTGAAGACTACGTCTGATGGGATCTCTTGAGCACTACAAGGTTCATCTTGTCACATGTAGTTCTTAGCAGGAGCATGGTTGTGATTTTGATGATTTGATGTTACATGTAGTTCTTAGTAGGAAACCAGTCATTCTTGGTTCTAGTGCTTTCTTCAATGGTCATTACGCTGGTTTTCCCACTATTGGTTCATTATCCATCTCTCATTATCAATACCTTGTCTCGTGGTTGAGATTGGCCTTGTCCTTTATGACGATGGTATGATCATGTATAGAGATGGTTTTGGATATCTTTGTTACTTCCTTTTTAGGATTGTGGTTTAGGCTCTAGGGCTTGTCTACGATGCTTCACTTACAAGGCAATGTTCAATTTAGGCCTGACTATGTAATCGTCGTGGTGTCCTTTGATATGTTCCATGCGTTAGCGAGTAGGTAATAGTAACTCTAGCAAAGACAGTGCACTTGAGTCGGTAGGTTGGTCTAGGTTAATTTTAGCTAATGATGGTTAGAGGTGGATCTTGTGTAGTATCTATGAGCTCCCTATAGCCGAGGTATGGTGGCTTGCCGATGAGGAGTGGGGATGATCAATTTGAAGTACCATTCAAAGATAGTTGTGAGCAGTAAAGGGGTTGGAAGAAGAGTGTGGAAGCTAGATTTGCATGACATTAGCATACGAGAGTGGAGGAAGGGCGAATCAAGTGTGGTAGGGACCTAATCGACATCCTAGGTATCTAAAGGCAAATGTTATGGCAGCGACTATTGAAGGGTCAAGATGGTGGACTAGAGGGTGGTGAATAGTTCTTTTTGAAATCTAATCGTGACGGAATTAAACCTACTTGTTTTAGCAAAGACTACACCCCCTCCAACTAGAGTCTAAGCGCCTTCCAAAGATCCTAAGCAAGAGACAAAAGTGCTAGCCTAGCTTTGAGCTTCCCTAACTAATTCTAGCATAAGGTCACACAAACCTAAGCACAAGTACTTTAAGCATGAGGGAGCTCCTACACACTCGCAAGAAAAAGAGCACAAAGCAACCTAAACTCACTAGATGCTCAATGACAAGAATACACAATCTAAATTAAGGAGCTCAACTCACTTAGCTACATAGGCTAAGTAAGAACACTACTTCTAAGCTACACAAGCTAAGAAGGTGAATGGCTAGCTACACAAGCTAACCACATCATAAGAGCAACTACACAAGTAATGAATGAGCCATAAGAACAACTTGTGCACAAAGGATCAAACCACCGTGAAGGATGATGTAGAGGTTGATGTGGTGATTTATTTTCCGAAGGTTCACTTGTCAGCACAAGCTACGTCCTGCGTTCAGACAAGCTCCAAGGTTGCCGCCAATCCTCTAGTTAGAGGTGACCCACCACAAGTCACCTACTCCCACATAGAGTACTCACACCGAACTCTAGCTCTTTGATCCGACTGAACCACTTGTCACCCTTCGTCTTGCTCTACTAGTGTTGCTCTTCGCGATCCCCCGCTGGGCGAGCACTAACCCCTCACAAAACTTTTTTGGAGCCAAGCACAATATCTTGGCTTGCTTCGACAGAGCCATGAGCCACCAAGCCGTCTAAGAGGTGGCAACCTCCAAGAGTAACAAGCACCACCGGCTTGCAACTGAATCACCTAGTGCCAATCTCTTACAAACTCTCAATATGCAACGCACTATCGATCGATCACTCACTCTCAAATATGATCTCTATAAGCATGAGTGAGTTAGAGGCTCTCTAAGCACTCTCCTAGCATGGACACACAGTCCCAAGGGTGCTAGACATCAGCCAAGGCCAAGCCTCACATCTATTTATAGCCACAAAGTTTGAAATAGTTGTTACCCCTTCACTGGGTCACTGCGTATCGATTGAACGCATCTGGTGGTACAACCTGACGCCACCAAATGAATCGGGTCGCGCCACATGTCATCACGTCGTTGTCGACCGTTTTAATCTAACCATTGGCGCTCAATGGCTACTTCATCCAGCGTCCGGTGAGGCACCAGAGATGTCCCGAGAGCTCAAAACAGATTGGACGCGCCCATGTGTCCGGTCATAGTAGCTCTGCCTTAAGCTCGCCACTTCACCAGCATCGGATGCATGAAGAAAGTGCATCTCGTATACGGTCACTCAGCGTCCGGTGCTCCCACCAGAGCACTGTTACTGGGGCAAGCCACCGGACGCACCTGGTCCGACGCCCTTAGCGTTCGGTCTAGCATCCGTTCCTCCCAGAGACCACCGTTTCGGTCCAAATTAAACAACTTCACCTTTACAAATGTGCTAATACCATCAAGTGTACAACCTCTTATGCATGTGTGTTAGCCTTTCACAAATATTTTTTTCAAAGGATTTTTCTCTCTTTTCACCACGCTACTCGATCCTAACAATGCATGCAAAGTTAGATCGCTCAAGTGGCACTAGATGACTGATATGCAAACAGGTTTGCCCCTCTTGATAGTATGTCATCTATCCTAAACCTGATCAAGCGCTTCTCTACTCAACCTAAGACCGGTGAAATCAAAATGCACTAGCCTATACCTTTACCTTGCGCTTTCCATTCCATCTACATCTTACCGTCTTCTAACTGTTGATGCCGATGCAACGCAAGCATCAATATCTCATGAATGATATGATCCACTTCATAGCATCACATGGTTTTTGATTCATCGATCCTTGACTTCACTTGCTCTTCACCCTTGCTTCGGCCTCCTGCGCCAAGTCTTACTTAAGCCTCCCGACACTCATATCAATGGCTTCAAAGCCTCTGACTTGCCCTTTGCCCTCGCAACCAATCCATCAAACCAAGTCATGTTTTGATCTTTTCCACTAGCCACATGACTCCATGTCATATCTCATGCGTTAAGCTCCTCTATCATCACATGTTGAGCTAAGCAAATCACTCCTAGCCCATTTCCACCTCCATGGCATAGTTGCTCACACACATATACCTATGGACTAATCACCTGTGTATTCATCACTCAAAACATAATTAGTCCATCTAAGTTGTCACTCAGTTACCAAAACCAAATAAGGACCTTTCAACTATACGCCATTGTGATGGGCTTGATCAGTGGGGAAGAGAACTATTAAGGGTGCCTGATGTTAGGGAGAGAAGGATTCATGCTAGGAATGACACTGCTTCTGTAGGAATGTGGGAGCCATTGGTTAGAAATAGCCACGGGCGGGGTGGAGTGGTGGTGGGTCAGACATGTTTGGAGTACAATGAATTCAATTTGTGTTGATTATGTGCTATGAAGAGTTAATTTTACCATTGTTTTTTCACCAAAAAATGTCCAAATAAGAAATGCTGGTTGTTCCAAACACTGCTTTGCAATATTCCTATAATTTTATTTTTGAGTAATCAGACAAACTTTATTGATTCGATAATGTAGTTACATCATTTCCAAGTAGTTGCAAGATAGAGTTAGGGGGGGGGGTCATCTACTGTAACACCCCTGGTGTTACTGTAACAAAAACCGCCATGTCATCATGATTTCATGCAAATCATCCTGCATAAACTCATCATTAGGGTGCATTAACTAAAACAATTTTTATTCTTCCATGTGATTGTGCATAGGTAACCTAGAGTGATTTGATTTCATAAATACTAGTTTAATTGCATTTGGTCAAATCCCATCTGGACGATAAAATAAAACTCCTTCATAAACCCTAAAATAGGACCCAACACCCTATTCCAAGAACTAATAAGAATTTGGTCTTGAGCCTTAAATAAAACTTCTAGCTCTTGAAAAGTTGAGCAACTTTTACATTGAGTGATCTCGAAGTTACTATTTGAAATTTTAAATAAAACCCTAATTGGTGTATAAAGTTTTGAACTTAAACCTTTATATTGAAAGTTATTAAGAATTTGCCAAAACCCATTATATAAAGGCTGTAAAGTTCATAAAATGGAACAACTTTTGTATTTAGAGATTTTAAAGTTATTATATAAAATTTTGATTTTCTAGTTCCCGATCAGACTTCCGTCTAAAACCTATTTTGGCCCCAAAAACCTAAATCAAATTCTAGAAGGAATCTTGAGATGGTCCCTTAATGAAAGTTGTAGATCTTTTAAAACGTGACAACTTTTATTTTTGTAGATTTTGAAGTTCTGTTGTAAAAATTTGAATTTAACTCAGAACAGCGAATTGAAAATCAAATTTGAAATGCCATTTCAAAAATTAATTGGAATCTGACAAAACTTCCTTAATGAAAGTTGTAAAGCTCTCTGAGGGGAACAACTTCTATTTTAGCCATTTTTCAAGTTGTTGTGTAAAATCAAAAGTAATTTTGAAAATACAGTTTGAAATTCAAAAACCCTATTCACCCCCTTTTGAATAATTTTCAAATTCGGCCGAATTTGGGGTTGGTCCAAAAATGAAAGATGTTCAGTTTTCTGAGAGCTACACTTTTCCTTTTGATCGTTTTCCCATTTGAAGATTTGAAATTGGTCAATTTTACAAAAAACGACGGAGGGGAGTAGGTAAGAGTTACTGTTCACAGGGATGGGCTCTGTCCGGCCGCACTGTGGCGCACGACGCCGGCGTGGGCGCGTCGCCGTCGGTCGGCTACGGCCGCTCCTGCTCCCACGCTGTGCGAAGACGAGCCGCGAGCGTCGTTTCTCACTGCCCCACCCGTTCCCGTTCCCTTTTAAGGCCTAGAGCCCCTCTTTCTCCCCTCTTTCTCGCTCGGCCACCGGCGAGGTGAGCTCCACCTTTTCTCCAAATCCGACAACACCGCACCCTCGTCGTTCAATTCCTCGTGCCCACAGCTTCTACGTTCCCTGGCGCCTCAATTGCGCCCACTTGCTTGAGCCATCGTGCCCTACTGCATCACAGCGCGCGTCGTCTCTCTCGCGGACGGGTGGAGCACGGCCGCCTGCCTCGCCGTCGTGTCAAGTCTCGTCCCGGGTGAGCCAAGGCCTTCTTGTTCCGTGTTTCCTTGCCTCGGTAACCTCCTGAATCTGATGCTCGCGTCGGCTTCCCTTGCGGCGCAGTAGGATCGCCGGAACGAAGGGCTGTCGCCGGAGCCGAGCCGCTGCCTCTCGTCGTCACCGTCAAGCCACCCCCACCGAGCCACCTCCGTCCTCGCCTACACTCCCAACAGCTTCGTGGTGAGCCTCTGTTTATTCCCCACCCCGTCCTTTGATCTCTACTGCGCTGTGGTGCTCAGTCCGTGTCCGCCGTGTCCCGGCGTCCGCCATGTTCGAGCTTGACTCGGTGTAGGCGTGCGGGGAGGAATTTTAGGGTGCTAGAGTGTTCACGGGGTCCTAGGGTCTAGGTGGCCGCGCTCGGTTTCGCCGAAAGGACCGTCGGCGGCGAGGACCGTGCAGGCCGTGCGCGTGCGCTTGCGCGTCCAGGCGCCGGCGCGAGGTTGAAGGAGGAACTGACAGGCGGGTCCCGCCTGTCAGCGCCTCAGCTCGCGCGGGCACGGGCCGCGCGCGCGCGGGGGAGGGCGCGCGGGACCGTGGGCCGAGTGGGCCGGCTCGGGCGCGGGGTGTGGCCGGCTGGGCCGTTCCGGCCGGCTGGGCCGCTTTTTATTTTTCAAATGAATTTCAAATCCTTTTCCAAATTTAATTCATGTGAATAGTGCTGATGATTGTGAATTTCGTATGAATTAATCTATAGCTTGAAATAGTCTGAAAATTTTTGTGATAGCTCTCTGTGATGCCTAGTATATAGGAAAAATAAAATATATGGGTTTTGAACTTTTTCTGTTAGGAGTAAAAATCACCCAAATAAATGAATAATGCAACTTTGGTGATTTTTAATAAATTGTAGGTAGTCCCAAAAATCATGAAATTAATTGTGGCACTGTTTGATGATGAAATCTAGCTGTTGATAAATTTTGGTCACAATTGGAGTAAGTTTGGTCAGCTAGTAAATATAAGTGAAATTAGAAAAATGAATAAAATGAGTAGGAGAAATGGATTTAGGGTTTTGTGTGTATTTTGGATTGATTGTAGTCCAAGGGTCTACCACCCTATGATCCTTGGCAATGTAAGATGATATTGTAGGTTGTAGTAATAAAGTTGTGCAGCGACTTTCTACGACGGTTAGAAATAATAATTGTTATATTATTTTGCGAATTCCGAATACAACTTCTCCGTGAAGGAAAGTTGTACTCAAGATGTTAATCGTTGATTATCGCATTTCTATTTACATTGTTGCATCATGTTAAGCATGCATCATTGCACACGTGTAGTGACCGGGAGCGAAGGAGTGAAGGTTGAGGCCACTGCTGGGGAGCCAACTCCGGAGGTGATCCAGGGATTTGACATCTGCGGAACCGACCCCGATCCCACCCTTTTCTCAATCGAAGGCAAGCCCCGGTGCATTAACCCTCTATTATGAAATCCTTTACAATTCGAGTTAATCTATTGCATTAGGTTGCTAGGAGTTGATTGTTGCCTATCCAAATGCATTGTCCCATATAACTACCCTGAAACCTGATTTAAATAAATAATTTGAAAAATGCTAGGCATGCTTAATGAAATTAGAATTCCATTAAAAAAAAACTATTTTCTGTGCTATGTACATGTATATACTTTATGATTGGTGAAGAACTTGTTATCCGTTGGTCGATGTGTATTCGGGCTGGAGTCCCGATGCATGGTCGCTTTCGGAATAGTTTGGAACTGGTCGGTATCACCCAAAATATGTTTCGTTGAGTGGCCTGCTCATGGGACGGCGTTTCCCATGTCACACTACTCTTCAGGCATGATAATAAAACTGTCGGGCAGTATTGTATTCGGGCTAGGCCCCAATGCAAGTCTGACGGCAGGAAGGAAGTAGGGACCGTTCGTTGTAGGCCTGCTGTGATCATGATGAACAGCCTAGCCACATACCTATGTGGAAAGCCTAGAGTCAGGTGGCTCTATTGCTGGAACCGACAACCACGCACTGGGAGTGGAGAGATGGCGGGAGTAGCGTGTACCCACGTGGCCGGCGTGCCTGGAGACGAGTGGAGTACTGTGCTCCCGGGTGGCGCAGGACCGGTTCCGGGATAGAAAGACCTAGATGACGGGTTGGTATATGTATGCCGGCGTGCTGCATATGCAGTGTGGTTAGAATCCCCAGCTGGGTATTTTTCTGGATTCGAATCGACGTGCTCCTCGGTTAATGGAGACTTGATCCTCACACCTACCCCGAAAAGTGGTTCGCAACTAGGTTCACCGAATGATCAAAGGAAGTTGAGAATTGATGATAGATGAGATTGATTATTGGAATTATGACTATGATTATAATGATAAATAATTAAAATGTTGGTTAGCAATGCTTTTCTGCAAACCTTCTCTCTCCTGCTAGCCTTACCTATGACTTGCATTCCTGAGTCTCATTTTACACCCTTAGTCGGGTAAGTCTTGCGGAGTACCCCAAGTACTCAGGGTTTGTTAACCCCTGTTGCAGGTGAGCCGAGAGTTCAAGTTCTGTTTAGGACCGTGCCGGTTGTTGGATCGTGCACGGGTGAAGATGTGTTGATGGTACAACCCTTGGGCAAGGGTATAGTTGTATGCTGCTGCTCCACTACGAAGCTCTGATCTGGGTAATGTAAAAATTATATTTATTAACCTATAGATATGTAATACTTCCGCATCTTGTACTCTGATTTAGATTATTTTTTGTAAACTGTTGTAATACTTGCAATGTCTTTACAATGAGATCCTCGGGGAAATTGGGTTTCCTAGGAGACCCGGCAGGCCACCTAGGTCATTAGGGAACTCGTGCACAGTAACCGGATGTCCTTAGGGATGTTGATGGCGCACGTGGGCCCTATGATTAAGGCGGTTCTGTCACATCTACCCATTCAAAAGAATTCTTTTCCAACGAAGCTTGCCTTGCAAATTCATGAGCCACCGAATTTGAATCCCTATTACAATGGTAAATAGATATAGCAGCGAAATACATCTTGTATTGACAACATTCATCATAGATCGGAGCTGCCGCCGTGGCCGAGAAGCCTCCTTGGTTCATAGTGTTCATCATGCACATGTGCATATTTTTGCAAGAAAGTCAGCCCCTCTCCTCTGGGCGCCGCACGTGCCCATGTTGCTTTCACCATCTCCTCTATTGTTTCCTCCTTTAGCCATCTTGCTTCAAATCTTTTAACTCTACTCCGCTCCAAGTTGTCATGGCCAGCTTGTTATACCGTGTTGGCGGCCTGTGATCTGATTTGGTCATCTCACCATTCTTCAATCGGCCCGTTGGGAACAGATCAATCCAGCTAGCATTCGTCACACCCCTATCTAGCCCCTCACGAATTTTCCCATGTTGCCAAGTGAAAATATGGCCCTCATAACTCATATCGGATAGATTACAGTCAATCAAAGCGAAGCCTGCAAGTGGATGGCGCCGCTAGATCCACACAACTTCAACTTAGGAGACTAAGGGGAGGGGAGTTCTAGCGTGGCAGGAGCCCGACACTAAGTAGCTAGATGAACACGTTGGTGGCAGTGAATATATATGTCATAGTTGGGGCCTAAATGTATTAGGAGGATTTATAGAGGGGGCTTATTTATCGAGAGCAGTATCTGAATAAAAAAAACAAATTTTCTGTAGCACCATTTCAAATTACAGGTCATTTTAGATAGACAATAAAAATCATTACTTCTTCGTCACAAAATAGTTATCGATTTAGGATTCAAATTTTGTTCCATAATAGTTATCATTCTCACTTTAAAATGTATTTTTCTTCTCCCAATATATTTTTTTCTTTTTCAAATACATCTCTATCCCTACTTTTAGGCCCTGTTTAGTTGGAGAAAAGTGAGGGTGAAAAGTCACTGTAGCACGCAAGGAATCTTTTTCAATAAGTGTCCAATTATGACCCAAATAGACTCAAAAGATTCGTCTCGAGAAAACCAGGTAAACTGTGCAAACATGCAAGAGCTGCTACTTCATTTAATGCTCCATACATGTGTAAAGAACAATCGATGTGATAGAGAATCTGTAAACTTTTTTGAACTAAACGGGGCCTTAAGGCTATTTTGGTCTTCTTCTATGCTGGTATTAAAACGGGAAAAAAAAATAATACAAATCCACTCCAAGCGCCGTGCGGCCTCGCGGTCGAGTCGTCGAGCGCCGGTGCGCCACCCAACATCGCCGTGCAGCGCGAGGACATCACGGGACGGGCTTGAAGTCGTGCCTTGACCTGCAGCTTCTCTTCCTCCGTGACTACACGAAGGAGGAAGCAGCTGCTGGACCGCAGCGGCTGCAGTTGCGTCGCGACGCGACGCGAAGCACGCACGTGCTGGCGGCTGGCGGTCTTGGGCTCTTCCCTCTAGACACGGTCGCTGTCCACCTCCTCGCGTGTCGACGTGTCGCCCACAACGTGCTTGATGAAATTCGGCCCTTCCCTCGAGCTGGAACCTCTGCTGCCTCCTGCGGCAGCAGCGTGGCGCACCCCGCCATGGTGGGCTGTTGGTGTAGCAGTGCACGTCTGGCGCGGTGTCCGCGGTCCACCCAGGGCGTGTGCACGGGAGCTGAGGTGCAAGGGCCTGCTAGAGCATGGTGGTCACACACGGCATCAGGTAGGTACCTGGGCAAACACCTGAGAACCTGCCTACTATACAAGTGGAAGTAGAAGTGCTTACTAGCTTTAGCTTGTTGGCCTGGAGGAAGGGGATTCTCGGCATCGGTTTGAATACTACAGAACTAATCTGCCCCAAACAAAAAAGGGCCAGGTAGGGTTTTGTATTTTGGAATTGCTTTCTATTCTTACACAAGAGGTTTAGATTTGAGTCAAATTCAAATTTGCAGAAGGGGCACATGAGGTCCAAATTAAATCCCAACAATTCCATTTTACACCATAGACTCAAAGGAGCAAATTACCCTGCTCTAGAGTTTCTAAAGAGCAATTTTTGAGTGAAATTGGTGGTCTTACTTATTTATATTACATGTAAACTGCATTTCTGTTGTAAATTTAAAAGTTTCAGTGATTTTTGTACAATGGAAAATGCACAAAATTTACAAAAAGAGATCTTCATTTTAGTGGACTTCAAGAATATATGATATTAATAGAAAACACATGCTGTTACAAAGGTCAAGTTACAGACATGACATTTATGCAAGGAATAATGGCAGATGACAAGAGATATTTATAAAAATTTGACCCCTTGGGAGTTCTGACAATGGCTCTGAGCTATGAGCCTATGATGTACTTACACCATGAGTGTGTGAAAACTTCATGCAACATGTATTACGCAAGTGCCTTTCTGATGACTCGAATTCCTGTTGAGGCAACTGTCCAAGTCTCATTACTTTATCTTTTAAAAGAAAAACTTGGTCCAGTTTTTCGTGCACCTAACCTGCAATACACTTCCATTGATTGGAGTATTTTATTTCTGTTGTTGCGTGTGTAGTATAATTGATCAACTGCTCATGACGGTCCTTATCTGTGTTTCAGTGACTGATCGATTGGGTAATTCATCACTACAGAGCTTCCAAGCAAGCGATGGCCATGTCCGGAGTGTTGCACTTCTGGAACGAATGGGAGATTCAAATCCTGGTCCTTGTCAGCTTCATGCTGCAGGTGTTCCTGCTCAGCTTCGCGTGGATGCGTCGGCGCAGCATCTCCCGCGTTCTGAGGATCCTCCTTTGGCTTATGTACCTGCTGGCTGAGTTCACAACAACATACACCCTCGGTCACATGTCCATTGGTTGCAAGGCAGGCGAGCACCAGAAGCTCATGGCATTCTGGGCACCGTTCCTTCTCGTGCATCTCGGTGGCCAGGACACCATCACCGCCTACGCCATGGAGGACAGCCAGCTCTGGCTGCGCCACCTGCTCACTTTTGCTGTGCAGGCCCTTGGAGCATCCTATGTCCTCTATAAGAACATTGGCAGCCGGGGGCCATTGGTTGCGCCTGCTGTCCTGATGTTTGTCGTGGGTGTACTGAAGAATGCGGAGAGAGTATGGGCACTCAGTTTCTCCAGGCTGGAAATCATAAGAAGGTACCTCGACGGTGTGTCTATTAAGGAAAAAATACGGGGATTACCCTACTCCAGGCACACAGTCGTCGGAATTTGATGATGAATCGGTTCTGCAGGGTGCTCATGACCTGCTCTACATCTGCATGGGTCAGTTCGTGGATGACAAGATCTGTCCAACAGATTTTCAGAATAATGCCATGAAGATTTTTCATGACAAGAGCAAAACATTCGAGTTGGTTGAGATGCAACTCTCCTTGATGTATGACATCTTTTACACCAAGGCTGCAGTGATCCACACATGGTATGGACGTTGCTTCCAGCCCATTTCCTTGCTTGGAACTGCCATGGCATTCTTTCTGTTTCAGTTCAGCACTGCTGGAAAACATGAGTACAACAGAGTTGATGTCGCTGTCACCTACATACTGGTAACTGGGGCTTTCATTCTGGAGGCAGCAACGGTGTTGAGGGCAATGGGGTCAACATGGACGTGTGCCATGCTAAGACGGAGGAAGTGGGACTGGCTGCACAACCTACATGTATCTCTCCGCCGGTATGTCAGGATAGCACAAGCAAGAAGATGGTCAGCAGGTTTCACCGGTCAGCTTAACTTGCTCGACTCCTACAACACTGCAGGTGCTATCACAAGTAGGCTAGGCGCCGAAATTGTTGCCTTCTGTACAAATGGCAGCAGCATGATTGCACCGGGTGCAAAGGAGCAGGTGCTGAAAGAGATACGAAGAATAGTGGAAGAATGTCAAGGCAAGGAGGAGATGATGTGGAGTTACCGTGGTCAGTGTGTGCTGGAGCGGCAACTTGATGGATACTTGAAAGATCTCACCTGGAGCACAAGCACGGAGTTTGATCAAGGCATCCTTGCCTGGCATCTTGCCACCGACAAGTTCCTCAAGCTCTCAAAATGTACAGATGCAGGGGCCCCCCTTGTGGAGGCAACCAGGGCAATCTCCAACTACATGATGTTCCTCCTTGTGGAACGTCCCTACATGCTGCCATCCCCTGTTCGACCCACATTGCATCTCCAAGCCAGGAAACTGCTGCGGGAATCACGTTATTACTCGTGGTTCATGGAACGAAACAGGCACAACTCCTCAATCCCGGAAAATGAAGCGCCACAAGTCCTTAATCCTGGAGCAAAACTCGCCGACCAGCTGCTAGGCAAGGAAGAATCTGCGATGCCAGGGCCAGGGCCCAAGCTAGAGCTGCTGCCGGTGGTTTTCGGGGTGTGGGTGGAGATGCTGTGCTACGCGGCACATCACTGCAGCAGGGAGTCCCATGCCAGGCAGCTCAGCAGTGGCGGAGAGTTGGTAACCGCCGTGTGGCTTCTGACCACGGCTGAGTTTGATCGCGTCTACTACAGTCCACGAAACTTCAAGGAGCGAAAGCATGGTTCTGTCTGGAATTTCATGAATTTCGTGGATTTCACGGATTTTATGATATACACTGCGATTTTCCTCGCACTACTCATTGCTTTCCCCGTACTACTCATTCTGATCCCATTCTTTGTAATACTCGCACTGTTTTGTGTTTTTCCCGAGAGGTTGTTTCGTGCTTATTGCTGAGGAAATCACTTGAGCCAAAATAGGATTCATTTTAAGAATCATAATTTACACGTGTATTAATTAGTTTAATATGGTTGTACATAGATTATATTTATAAATTATTGTTGGTTATACAAGAGAGATACTTATGTGCTGTATTTTTATCCATGTGGGAGTGAGTTTAAGAGTGTGCTATAAATTGCAAAGAAATGTAGCATGGTGATTTTCACTTCCTACCAAAGATGCACATTTAAAACAATTGCAGGAAAGAAAAGAGCATAGGCTGAACACACTCTGTTTATCTAGAAAAGGAATTGTGTAGCCCACACAGTAAACAACATCAAGGCCCATCATTCTAGCAAAACAGTACAATTGAAACATATATGGTCCATGCTATCATGTCTTAGCATGTTTTTCATAAAGAGGAAGAAATGTCCCACATATATGGTCCATGCAGTTTCCGGTAGCAGTTGGAACATTGGTTAAGAGTTCTAGACAAGAAAAATCATAGCCCATAGAACAATTGAAAAGGAGCCTTCTATCGTGGTGAAGCCTAAAACTGGTAATGTATGTATATGTGGCAGTTATTAAACCAATCAATATTCAAGAATCTAAGGACGTAAGGAACAAAAATAGCAAAAAGGTGAAAGCGCCACTCTACAAACTAAAGAGGGAATAATAACTGTGGTGTGGAAGAGAAAGAAAATGCAGAAATCCAGAGGAAACCAAGATGAGACATGAATTATTAAATCAAATCCTGGATGCTAACAGGTGTGCCAAAAATGCGTGCCTAATAATCCAATCTGTAGGCTACTTAATAGTTAATACTAATACAAGAAAGAAAAAAAGCTTATTTTGGATCATCAGTCAAGGGAAACATCTTTCGGTCAGAAATCAGAATGCACTCCAACCCCATTTCCTTATGCGCGTGCATCTCATCAATACTATATCTAGAATTTATCATAGAATGGGTTTTTAATGGTAAAACTGAGATGATTGATTCACCAAACGGCTGGAGTTTTATAGGCAACAAGCTATTCCATTATCACTCATTAATTCAAAAGAGGTTTTTGCGGTTGCCCAGTGGATAGAGTCAGAGGTCGACCGCTGGACGCAAGCGGGGTACGCCCATCTTGCGGCGTTGTGGGCTTCCCGAGGAGGAGGTTGACTGTTTGGTGTTGACCTGTCGCGGCATCTTTTATCATGTAATGTCTCGTTGTTTTTAGCCGTCTATGGTGCTGGGTTCGCGTTTTCTGGCCATAGTGGGCCGCTCGCTTTCTAGGCTGGCCATAGAGGCCTGAAATTTGGGTGTGCGATGCTTTCTTGTGCGTAGCTCAAATGGGTACCGTGTTTGGGTACTTCTTGTTGAAGACAATCTCAAGGACTTGAATTTGCGTCTCCTGGTTTTAAGGTAACTTTTTTTCTTACTTGCTCTGATGCTTCTGTGATCTTTGTCTGCTGAATTTGTGCCCTATAAAACTCAATTTTATCCGTCTCAACACAAATGCTGACCTAAGTGTAAGTACAACACTAGTTTCGTACAACAATATATAGTTTGCGCATTCTATGTTAGATTGATTGGGATATATATACTCACTCCGGTCCGGTTGATATCACACACTTTTCTAAATTACAATTTTATTATTCATTTATTTTGTATATTATAGTGTTTATGATTATTAATCTATTATTGCTGAATAGTACATTTGATTACAAATATAACAATATTTTTATATTATGATAGTTAGAAAGTATTGGCTAAATTATATGTCAAAAAATTCTAAAATTTGACTGCATATACGCACGTGAGTTATTCCTTGATACGTTGCTTCGATGCCAGGCAATATGTGTAAATAAAATAATTCTACAAGCTTTCATGTCCTGCAAAAGCACAGCATTACCGTCTCCAGAGCCCTTAGGACTACAACGTAAAGCAGTGGGCTAGGAACCTGATTAATCAAATTCTTTATTACAGTTTGATCACCAGATATCAAATATCTGTTACCTCGAAAGATGAACTAATGCATCCGAGTCCTTGCATAACCACGTCGGCTGCGCTTGAAGGATGCAAAGCAATTTTTATTGTGTGTTCGGATTGAAGGATCAAATGGGATAGCATGAGATGAGTGGTTGGTTGGAAAACTTTCTCAAATTATATATTAAATGGGATGTTTATTGTGTCAACTTTGGGGGTGGCTCGGATCCAGATAACTGAGACTCTCTCTCTCTCTTATGAGAAAAGACCGTGTACAGTGGAGAGGTTATTTTCTCACACCCAGAGAAAGGCACAGGCGCAGGCCGGTCATCTCATCCCCCCTCCCTCCCTCCCCTCCCCTCCCCTTGGGAAGGCAAGCCAAGTCGTAGGGAGGGTGAAGCGTGGCGTTTGGGTTGGGTTAGGTTGGAATGTTGGATCTGGGCCTAGCTGGGCCCGTCTTACTTTGCTATGTTGCTCCTGCCCCTGGCACATCGTAAGTGTTGTTTATTTTTAGACTATTATTAAGTCTACTTCCGGTTCTCGACGAGCCTTAATGTTGTCTAATTTTGAATCCAAATCTAAAAACCATCTATTTTTTTGTGAGAAAAAAATATTTAGATATAAAAAACTTTTCAGTTTTTGACCCTAAGAGCCACTTGTCGACGGGATGCCGGCGATAGTTTATCGAGAGGTATGCCCAAGGTAGTAGATGATCGGTGAAAGTGTGCCTGAGACGAGCAAGAGTAACGCAGTATGTGCGAGACACGAGGTTTATACAGATTCAGACCGTCGCGAGGCGTAATACGCTACGTCCTGTGTGTTGATATATTGCTATTAGATGATCTGGTTTGAGGGGATCCCCTGCCCGCCTTTTATAGTCCGGGGGGCAGGGTTACAAGTCGGTTTACCATATATATCAGATTACAATTCTAGCCGAATAAGAAAACTAATCGGCTAGATATTAGGAAAGCTATTTCCTTAACCACCAAGACTTCTGAATCGGTGGATATACATGATCTTCTGGAGAGAATCGCCGGAGCTTTTGCTTGACGGGCTTGGCGGTCTTCGAGACATTTAAGGAGTGCTCGAATCAGCTTACTTGGTACGTGGGTATGTCCGCAGGTTTCCATGCGAAAACGGCGACATGCTTTCTAAGAAAGCTGACGAGCGCGTCTTCCTATTTGGGGTGGAGATCTGTCCCGATGCGAGTAATCTTACTTGGGTCACCGGGGTCGAGGACGATGTCCTTTGTCTCTTTATTCTTGGTGGCGGCTCTGGGCGGGGTCTTCTCTGGGATGACTTGTTCTTCAGGCGTCAGCTTCTGTACGTCTACTGCACATGTGTTCATTAGGATGGAGACGTCGGTGGCTTCAGCCATGCCGATGGCCTCCTTCTCGCAGTCATATGCGGTCTGGAGGTTGGAGCGTACCGTGAGGATGCCGGTCTCCGTCGGCATCTTCATGATGAGGTAGGTGTAGTTGGGGATGGCCCCAAACTTGGCCAGAGCTGGACGGCCAAGTATGGCGTGATACGCGGCGTCGAAGTCGACCACCAGAAAGTCAAAGTTCTCAATACGGAAACACTGCGGTGTCCCAAACTGGACGGGCAGATTGATCTGTCCCAGGAGGTAGGAGGGCTGCCCTAAAACGATTCTCCAGAATAGAGCGGTGGTCGGCTCCAGGTCTTCTGGTCGGAGCCCGAGCTCTTTGGTAGCTCCGGAGAAGAGGATATTGAGATCGCTGCCGCCGTCGATCAGCACCTTGCGAAAGCGGGTTGTGCGTATGACCGGATCGAGGATCAGTGAAAAGCGACCCAACTACGGGATCTCCGTCCACTGGTCATCTCTGCTGAAGGTGATGGCTTTGTGCGACTAGGGCGGGAACTTTGGATCGGCGATGGAGGTGTCGTGGTTGGCGACAGAGTACGCGTCTGGCTACGAGCTTCTGCTCCCTTTTCGACTCCATAGTTATGCGGCCGCCAATGATTGTGGAGACCGTTCGGTGAGCCTCAGTGAAGCATAGAGGCGGGTCGCCATCACCATCACGCTTGTCTTTGTTAGATTCGATGCGAGCCTTCTTCTTCTCTTCCTCTCTGAATGCCCTGGAGAAGACGTAGCAGTCTCTCATGGTATGCTTGTAGAACTTATGGACGGGGCATTGACTGTCGAGCAGTTTGTCATAGGCTTCTTCGTAGTTGCGCTTCGAGGCCGGTCGGGTGTTGTAGACCTGGTAGTGGCGACGCCTTTCTCCAGATCTAGAACCTTCTAGTTCGTCGTGGCGACGCCGATCAGAGCGGCGCTGGTCGTGGTGGTCGCGCTCGTCGCAGCGGTAATCCCGCCGAGTCCCTCAGTCGTCATGTCGCCGATCGGCTCGGTGGTCGGTGTCTTCATGGCGTGATCGGTCGAGAAAACGGAGACGACTATGGATGGAGTGGTGAGCCGCTTCGTTCCTATCCGCGTACTTGTTGGCGATGCGCAGCATCTCGGCGATGGAGCTTGGTCTGCTGCGGTATAGCTTTCTCTGGAGTTCTTCATCAGGTCGAAGGCCACGTATGAAAACGGAGATGGCTTCAGCATCCGTGACATCCGGAATGTTGTTTCTGGTCTCCGAGGAGTGCCAAATGTAATCCCGCAGAGATTCTCGTGATGCTTACAGAAGCTTCTCAAGATCAAACTTCATGCCTGGCTGCTTGTAGGTGGCATAGTAGTTGCTGATGAACTGCTTCTTCAGCTGTTTTCAGGTGTCGATGGAGTTCGGCTTCAGACTCAGTAACCAATTGTTGGTGGATGCGTTGAGCATGACGGGCAAATAGTTTGCCATGACGTTTGAGTTCCCTCTGGTAGCTTTGACCGCAATCTCATAAACGGTAAGCCACTTGGTGGGGTCGGCGGTGCCATCATAGGTCTCGACGCCGATGACCTTGAAGTTTGGCGGCCAGCGCACTGTCTGGAGTTCTGCTGTGAACGGTAGCTCAGGAGCGTTCTTGTCGTTGGTTGGAGCACCGTGTGTTTCATCATATTCTTTGCGGCGCTCAGTTTCTACTTAGTGCCTGGCTTCCCTCCGGTTTTCAATGCGCTCGCGGAGGTCTCTGGTCTTCATCTTCTCACAGAGGTCAGACTGATTCACCTCCTAATCACCATCTTGGCGACGACGTCTTCGCCCGACGCGGGAGTGGCCGCCAACTTCGCGAATAATCTCGGTGGCTGATGCGGTGGAGTGTGACGGTGGCAGCGGCAAGCGTTCTTCATTGATTTGGACCTGAACCGCCTGGAGGTAGGCCATAAGACGTTCAACCTCTGGGGTCTGAGCCAGGTTTTTGGCCTCCGCTATCGCGATGGCGACGTTCACGCTTGGAGTCTTGTAGACCTGATGCTTTCTGACCAGATCGAATTCTTGCTCCAGGTTCTGCACGGGCCCTTTCCTTGCTTCGGCTCGCTGCTTGCGGCGCCCTCTTCGGTCGGCGTTCCTCTTTTCCCTGAGCAGCTCGGGCTTTTTCATCCTCATTTGGCGCCGGAACGCTGTTGTTGCTGATGGCGAGGATGGGCCCGCCGATGAGCTGACCAGCGGGTGGAGGCAGATCAGCGAGACCGCCGTCCCCCATATCATTGTGATCGGAGTGGTCGTTGTCGGCGACGATGTAGGTGGAGCTGGTGCTGATGTGATCGGAGGAGGCGTGATCGGGGCGGTGCAGTAGATGTGCGAAATTGGAGGCCGCGTTCCGTAGGCCGAATGGCATGTAGCCACTCGGGAGGCCGTGGTCGGAGGCCCTCGGAACCGCGACTGCGTGGGGTCGCAGTTCGACGACGCGTCCTTAGGGAGTGACGGTGATGGCCAAAGTCATGTCCCGCCGGGGCGGAGAAGGTCATTGCGTCGTTGATGGGCGCTGAAGGCGATCTGCGGTTGACTCCAAGATCTGGAGACTCTCAGACAAGCTTTGGGAGACCCAATCTATGGATTTGATCAGGTCGTTATTGTCGACGGTCTTCTGGATGTAGCGTGGCAGCCTTCTTGCCGGAGCGGAAGTTGCTGATGGAGCCGGGGTAGACGCGATCTGGGCCGCATCCAGAATCTTTCCTTCGCCGTTAGAGCCGATGACCCAGGTGATGTATCCCACCGTGAAGATCTGGCCTGGCGTCGGGGAGCTCGAAAAAATCACCATCTTGCTCGTCATGAGATCAGGAAGCACACCCCCTACCTGGCTCGCCAACTGTCGACGGAGTGCCGGCGATAGTCTACCGAGGGGTATGCTCAAAGTAGTAGATGATCGGTGAAGGTGCGCCTGAGACGAGCAAGAGTAGCGTAGTATGCGCGAGACACGAGGTTTATACAGGTTCAGGCCGCCGCGAGGCGTAATACCCTACGTCCTATGTGTTGCTGTATTGCTATTTGATGATCTGATTTGAGGGGATCCTCTGCCCACCTTTTATAGTCCTGGGGGGCAGGGTTACAAGTCGGTTTATCATGTACATCAGATTACAATCCTGGCCGAATAAGGAAACTAATCGGGTAGATATTAGGAAAGCTATTTTCTTAGCCACCAAGACTTCTGAACCGGCGGATATACGTGATCTTCTGGAGAGCGTATAGATGACGCGTCCTTGATAGTCTGGGCCTGGTCGAAGGACTTGGCCCAAGTATAGCCATGCGGGTATACGGGCTTATACCTCCACACCACTCAAAACCGACTTTAGGGTCCAAAATTAAGCGGATTTGATATCATAGACGAGGTGCAAAAGTGACCCGAGTTTGTAATTAGGGGATAAAAACTTGTCTCGCAAAAGGTTGAGAGGCAAAAATCTTAATCTATTCTTAACCTCTAGATAGACCATTAAATTGAGGCCAAAATGCACAACCATTCAAGGAGATGTCTTTTCCCTACCCCTCTCTCCATTATTGTGTTTTTTTTTGCCCGCTTGTCGATAGTTTTTGCTAGAAAAAACACACACACACACACACACACACACACACATATATATATATATATATATATATATATATATATATATATATATATATATATATATATAGTGTATTTTCTATACTTCCGGGAGTAGTTACTCCTATCTTTAAAAAATCACCTTGCGTATGTGTTTATACTTGTTTATCACTTTGAGTATGTTTACATATATTAAGATGCTCCAAATCTTCCTATGCGAAAAAATTTTAAGGGAACCCATACTTTTTAATATATTACGAAAATATCACTTACTGTAGTATATAAAATAAGTATGACCATATACTCGGTGTATGTATGCATACTTCATAAATATACTAACATAGATGGTCTAGTATGATCATATACTTCATGTACGTACACTTCATTTGGTCATATATGCCATAAATCTGAAGATACAAGTATAGGAGTAACTACTCCCTGGGAGTAGGAAATAATTTCCCTATATATATATATATTAGTAATCAAATATAAAAAATCCAAAAAAGTGTACATAATTATTTTTCAATACATATAAATATCTATCAATAAGTAAATTTACATATATATTTTTATAAATATATAAAAAAAGTAAAGTACTTGATTAAGTTTATTTTTTCCCATCAACTCTTGTCTATGTGTAGCTTTGGCACCTCAATCATCAAAATCATTTAATTTTGTCTGGGGTATTGATCAATACAACTTGTACAGCTGAATTCAGATGGATAAAATCATAAAACCATTGTTGTTTCTCGGCATTATCTATCTTCGGAGTGGTACTGGACATTTAATTAGTAATTTGATTTGCCATATATCAAATTGACGACAAAAGAAAGCTTACATGCATAAACAGTTGCTCTGCATTCACAAACGAAAGAAGGTAAACATTTGCTCTCTATTCAAGCAAGCATCTTTCATGCTTTACTTATATGAACTTTTGTAGCGAAGCAGGCATTCCCCGTTGGGCGTTGGCACTAAAAGTAGCTACGACCAAACTTTGACAATCACTCCTCGCTACAAGCATTATATACTACCTTAATTAGCAGGCAACACCATATGTGGTGCTTGCCTGCGTCCTAGCTAGATTGAAATGAGGCCAGTTGCAAATAATGGTGGGGGAGCTGGCGGCTGCCATCAGATGGGCAAACAGAGGTAACACAAGATGCAACTTGCTTCCTTCCATTTTGTTTATGTTTATTGTGTCTAAAGAATTGTCATATTACATTTACATTTATGTGTTTGTTTATTTTTTAGTGAAAATTCACAGCTGTCATTCTTCTTCCTTATAATATAATATTGAAATTCTACTGACGGGAATATATATAGCTAGTACTCAAGTTGAGACACAAATTAAGACGACATTTTTGAAATTTTCTCCAGATGTTTATGTGCTTTATTTGCATTGGTTTCTTCAGTAGTAACTACAAATTAACTCATTGCATTGCATGCTCAACGAACTCCCTCTCAGCAGCAGCAGCAGCTTGGTGCCTGCCGTTGAAGAGCTATGGAACGCGTGGGAGATCCACTGCACGATCGTGGTCAGCCTCTTCCTGCAAGTCTTCCTCTTCCTCTTTGGGGGCATCAGGAGGCACTGCTCAGGTTCGTCGCTGCGGACAGTCCTGTGGCTTGCCTACCTTTCAGCGGATTCCGTGGCCATCTTGGTGCTGGGACACCTCGCCGTCCGCTCCAGCCAGCAGCAGCACCAGCTGCTGCCCTTCTGGGCACCCTTCGTGCTCGTCCATCTGGGTGGCCAGGACACCATCTCCGCCTACTCCAAGCAGGACAACGAGCTGTGGCGGCGGCACCTGCTCAGCCTGCTCACCCAGGTAGCCGTCGCCGCGCGCCTACGTCGTGGCCAAGGGGACTTGGCCGGACGGCCGGCTCTTGGCGGCGGCGCTGCTCATCTTCTTCTCTGGGTGTCTCAAGTACGCCGAGCGTACCCTTATCCTCGTCTATGCGGACCCAAAGCTGCTCAGGTGGTCGGCCAAGGTTGTTCTGTCAGTGAAGCTGCTGCAGCGTGAGCGCGGGAGGAGGAGGAGGAGGCACGACGAGGGAGGAAGCCATACAAGCCATGAGGGACACACTAGAAGATATGAATTATGATGTCGGAACAAGGTTGTTCATGCTCCACTCAACCAGGAGAGCATCACCGCCGCCATAGCTGCGGCACTGTACTGGGACGCCGTTACGCTTGTCGATGACATCATCTCAGTGGATGCTCCACTCAACCAGGAAAGCATCACCGCCGCCATAGCTGCGGCGGAGGATGGTCATGATGGTCTACCACCAGACATCCTCAAGAATTATATTTCCTATCCTCGAAAGGGCGCTACAATGCCTACCAGCATGTCGGAGCAGTTCTGGAACATTAATGCTACCGACGGCTCTACACCAAAGCCAATCTTCGAGAATTATACATTGGTGACATTGGTATGTCATACCTACGACTCTGGACCAAAGTCCACTTTCGGCAAGGATTCTTCATTCTTAGTTTCTTTGCTATGGCTGGTGTTCTACTATTGGCCCTCTTCCCGTGTGTTTCGACCTCAATAGCACTGGCACTCGTTGTGGCCGCTCAAAAGGGAGACCAACTCCATGCTAGCAGAGTTGATATCATGCTGTCCTACTTGCTGCTTGTTGGAGCAATAGTCCTAGATGTGTCCTCTGTCGCCATGTTCGCTTTTTCCCACTTGAGGTCCCATCTTCTGCGAGGAATCCTATACCTAGCCAGCAGTATTCAGCCATCATGTTGCAAGAAACAGTGGTCGCAAGAGCTCTCGCAGTACAGCTTGATCACAAGGGCAGGCACGCACCCGATCAAGCGATTCTTTGACTTGGATGTTAAACCCGTCACAGAGGATCTCCCCGCCATCAAGAAGTTCATCCTTGACACTTTGTTAGTCTCCGGAGTAAGAGGAGAATGGAACATCACTAGCACCCGTGGCCAGCTAGCGCTTCACAAGTGGATGAAGCGCCACCGCTGGCATGACGAATATCCAGCCGATCCTGCAACGACGACGACACTGAAGAAAGCACTAGAGGATACTGTTATGAGCAGTGTTGACTTCCCCACTAGCGTGCTCATCCGGCACATTGCAACAGACATATGTTACTACTTTGGAGGCACTAATAATTCTGATCATCAAGTCCAGGAGCACAAGAAAATCAGCAGGAAACTATCGAACTATATCTTGTACCTTGTCTTCAAGTGTGGTGTGATGCTTACTACCAACTCAGAGGTTGTACATGACTATGCTCTTGATACAATTGTAAAAAAAAACATATCACAACCAACTGGACAGAATCATCTAGGTGACAAGGATGCTGTCATGAAGCTTTTTGAAGAAGCAAAGAAAAAGCAACAAGACTCGACGGACGAAAACCAGAACGAGAAGTATGCTGTCATGAATCTTAATGATCCTAAGCATTGTGATGAAGGATCGGCGGAAGACCAGCAAGCCTCGACTGAAGAAATGCAGAACGAGCATGCATGAAGAATCGGTCAACAATGATGCTGCTGCTCAAGATCATATAAAGAAACTCAAGCTGCGCACTGAAGCTCTCAAGTCTTCAGTGCTGCCTCGTGCATGTGAAGTGGCCCAGACGCATGTTCTCGTTCTCATGTATTATCTTGGCCCTTTCCTGCCACCCTCTGATGCTTCAGCTCCTTGAGCTAGCCATGCGGCACCGGCGTGTGCCACTGTCCAGTCTTTGATCAGCACCAAGAACTCACTGCTACAAAAAAAATCTTTTGGGAGGCATTTAGAAAAACTTAACCGAGGCGGGCACGAAGGATAACTACCTCGGTTAATGCTGGCATTAACCAAGGCGGTTACTTTTTTTATTTACCGAGGCGGTTAAGAAAAACCGCCTCTGTTAATAGATTTACGGAGGCGGGCAGCCTAACTCGCCCGCCACGGTTAATATATATTAACCGAGGCGGTTTATTTTAACGCAACCGCATCGGTAAATCATTAACCGAAGTGGTCATCCTAATACAAACGGCTCCATAGATCCGGCCCAACCCATTAGCCCAACCAGAGCCCATGTGAACCTTCTCCCGATCTCATATAAATTAGAGACTTAGGGTTTTCACTCCTCACCCTTCTCCCACTCTCTCTCCAACCCAGCAGCCGCCACCCTCTCTCCTCCACGCGCCCCTCTCTCTCCCATCTCTCTTCCTCACACTACCCCACCTCCCCCTCTCTCTACCTCCCTCCCACGGCGGCCGGTCAGGACGCGAGCGGCCGGCCATGCGCAGCGGCCCGGCCCCGCGGCAGCGCGCGCGGCCGGCAGGGGCGCGAACGGCCGGTCAGGCGGGGCGGCCCGGCCCCGCGGTGGCACGGCCAGGGCGCGAGCGGCCCGGCCCCGCGGCAGCGCGGCCAAGGCGTGGCGGCCTGGCCCCATGGCGGCGCAGGCCGGGGCGCAAGCGGCCGGCCAAAGCGGTCAGGGCGGCTCGGCCACGACGGCCGGGGCGCGAGCGGCTGGCCAGCGCGGCTCGGCCATGGCGGCCATGGCAGCCTGGCCACAGTGGATCTGGCCAGGGCGCGAGTGGATCTGGCAGGCGTGGGTGAGGGAGAGGGCGGATCCGGCGGCCGGGAGGCCGGATCCGATCGCCGTTGACGAGGATGCGGCTGAGGCTGGGTCCCGGCGAGCAGCTATAGTGGCGGCATGGTGGATGGGCTCAGCAGGCCCGTGTGGATGGGCTCGCTGGGCTTGGCCATGGATTTTTTTCTTTTTTTGTTTTTTTACTTGATTTACCGTGGCGGTCATTCTAACCGTCTCGGTTAAAGATTTGATTAACCGTGACCTTCACTCCGAGGCGGTTGCAAAAACCACCTCATTTAAAGGATTTTGCCCGCCACGGTTAATATTTGTGTAGTAGTGACTACCAGACAGATGTAGCAAAATCTCAATGTTCCATATGCCCTGGTATTGCACCGTCCATTGTGATTATTATTGAACATTATATGCGTGTAAAAATTAATATATATTATGTGACATGGAACTATTTCGACAGAAAAATTGAGGTACAGTAGGTGAATGGAGATTGTGGACAATCGTGCTAAATAAAGGACAAGTTGCAAACTGCTGCCAGGTTTATGCAGAGATGCTTTCAAAACATTGACAAAACCAGTGCACAGCAAATTACTTATAAATGTTGGGGGAGTCCATTTTTATGTGGGCCAAGTCCCATAGAAGAGGCTCAACTAGAGCCATAGGAGCAACAGTAATAGCCATAGGAGCAACAGTAATACACACACCCACGGAGCGGTCACATGTAAAACACGGTGCCTTCTTCACGTTAGCTCCATCACAGAACCTTCTCCACAAAGTTGTTGACCTGAGACCTTCATCCCCGTACCTTCTCCAGCCGGGCCTTCGTCGGAGACCTTCTCCGGTAGGCTTTCGTCGCCGCACCTTCGTCCAAGAGCCTTCACCAAGAAACTTTCGCCGACGAGCTTTTGTTGGAGACTTTCTCTGGCCGGCCTTCGTCGCCGACCTTCGTTCAGGAGCGTTCATCAAGGGACCTTAGCCGGCCAGATCTTTTCATCAAGATACCTTCTCCAACCTGTGGAACATCACTAGCACCCATGGCCACCTAGCGCTTCAGCTTCACAAGTGGATGCAGCGCCACCGCCACCGGCATGACGAATATCCAGCCGATTCTGTAACGACAACACTGAAAGCACTGGAGGAGACTGTTATCAGTAGTGTTGACTTCTCCACAAGCGTGCTCATCTGGCACATTGCAACAGACATATGCTACTACTTACTTTGGAGGCACTAATAATTTTGATCAAGTGCGGGAGCAACAATAAATGGTTACAAAACCTGAAAACTATTAGCAATCCTAAAAACATGGGAAACAATAGTTAGAAGTGCACAGGTGCCAGGGTTCAAATGTCGACTGCAAAATGCAATTATGATGTTCAATTCTTCACCAGATTACAAAAGCAAGCATGCCCAGCACGCATCAAAAGTATTGTGAACACATAACGTTGATCCAACTCAAGAAACTGTTCGAGTTACATCGACCTCACTAACTGAAACTAAGAAAATAGCAATCTCCAGGGTGTTTGTAGGGCTAGTCAAAACCCTGCAGGTCAACATAATCAGTGGGTAGCACCATGCGAATACAAGATTGATATGTGCCCTTATGGTTCGGTTTTGTGATGAATGATTGTCAATGGGTATTAGTCAACATGTCTCTTGGTTTGTGATGCACAGGTGCGGAGTATAGACGCGGTGGTCGATGGTGAGGTGAAGATCAAGTAGAGATGAGACATGCCGATTGAATGGGAGCGGTGAAGAACATATGTGAGGCTTCGTCTGAGGGACCGGAGCGCCGGAGGACTAGCTACGATGGCTGACATCTGGGGACATCGATGAGCAGAAGAGCACATGGTGTTGGATCATGGGCCGATAGGGTCGAGACTAGCTGGACACGGCCTAATACGTGGGGAGGACACGTTCCCGAGAAGGTTTGGTGGTTTAGCCCAAAACCACCTCCGAGGCAGGTTTTCGGGTTTGGGCCTCAAAACCTAGGCGAAGCTTCCAAGGAAGCGCGGAAGTACATGGCAAAATCCTAGAGGTTGCATCGAGGTGACATCATGTCTAGGCAGGAAGCGGGGCTGTCAGATCGGATCGACAGAGAGCGTTGTTCCAGAATGTATTAGGGTTAGCTGGTTCACCAGGTAGCTTAGAGAATAAGCAAGGGGTTAAGTGAAAAATATAATAAGCCTCTATAAATAGGAGAGGGCTACCACTTCCCCTCCCTATCACTTCTATTGAACTCACTAGCTCTCTCTTCCCCCCTCTCTCTCTCTAATAGTTTTGATTTGCAGATGTTATAGCCACAAATTTATCTATGTACTCTACGAAGTGAGGCGTAACCTCACCGTGCCCTCTCGGCTTTGGGTGAAACTCGTGTGCCTGTGATTTTAGGTTGTTTTACTTTACTTGTCCATTCAACATGCTTGTGGTTTTACTTGAAAAATTGACAATGTTTAGTTTTTTGGTGTGTTAATGATACAAGATCTGGTAGCTAGTGAGTCGAACACACACTAAACAATGTTCCTATTGCTGGTACAAAGAATATGACATTTTTAGACCTAATTTCCAGCATGTTCCATTATTTACGAAGACAAATTGTGCCTTATGCAATTCAGTTTGTTTCATTATGTCATCTTAATTATATATTGATTATAAATTGTATTTTACTTCTCCATTGAACATACATATGGTTTTACTTGGAAAAATGACAATGTTTATTTTTTTGGTGTGTTAATTTCTGTTAACCTAAGCTTATAGAAGATTGAAATGGCTACTGAAAGAGTTATTTGTTTCGGTCAAAAGATCAAACAAGCTGGTCAACTTCAAGGATGTATTCATAGGAGTCGTGAGCGTATCTGCTCAACCTATTCCCGGCTCCACTGGGATCTATCTGACACCTAAAGATATCTGAGTTTTGATGGAAAATTGATCCTAGATTAGCTTTTTTTCACACGTATAGGCAGTTTTTGAGCATTGGACTATACACGTGATAGGACATCGATTCGGACAATGAGCTTAGGGATGCTTTATTCTTAGCTGATAGCATTACTGGCCTACAGACCTGTCCAATCTGGTGAAGTTGCTCAAAGTTTACAAGCATAGACTGCAATATGCGATCTTACTTCATCCAGCCTTATGGACAGAGGTGGGAAAATTGATGCGGTTTGGTGCACTGTATATGAAGCTTCGTTTTGTTAGAGTGACTGACTAGGCTAAGGATCAGATGATTATTGCTCAAATGTCTTTCTGCTCTATGAGTGAAGACCACTGGAAATTTAGAGCTCTTGAGTGTTAGTCGCTGGATCCTTGTTCTAGGTGATAGCAAGATCCTAACTCTCATTGAGAGGATGACACTCGGAGATGGGCAATTTTCTGGGTTTATTTCTCACACAACGCCATACCAACATGAGGGGTTGGGGATACAAATTTATAGGCTGCTAACCAAGCATATGCTAAGATGCTAGTCTAAGATGTTGTCCTTAAGATGCTTTACCTAAAGATGTTGTCCTAGATGTCGTCCTAACAACCAGTCAAGATGTTGTCCTTGAGGAGCAGCAAAGAACGAGTCAAGAAGCTGTTCTTGAGGGGTAACAAAACACCATGTGCTGCAGCCACAATTCGAAATGCTTCTTTCATGTATTTGTGTTCTTTGGTGATGCATTTTTATCGCTGTTCTACTTTGTATTTCTACTTGTTTTTCTTTTGGTACAATAAGGTCACCATGTACATGGTCTGGTTATTATGGGTTTTTGTTTGAACCCAATCAAAACCGCAGAAGATTGAAACTTGCAAAAAAAAAATTTAGGAGGCGTTTGCAATTTATTTTTGGAGGCGGGCAGCAATGAAAACCGCCGCGGTTAATGCCTCGATTAACCGAGACGGTTATTTTTTGATTAACCGAGGCGGTTAACAAAAACCGCCTGGCAAAATATATTAACCGAGGCGGTTGCATTAAAATGACCGCCGTGGTTAATATATATTAACCGAGGCGATCTGTTTTAAGCGAACCACCTCGGTAAATCATTAACCGAGGCGGACATTATAAAACAACTGCCTCGGTAAATGAGGCCCAACCCAATAGCCCACATGAGCCCAGTATCGTGTCTTATATATAAACGAGATGTGAATCTAAACCCTAACCCTAACTCTCTCCTCACTCTCTCACACTCAGCAGAGGCGGCGACGCCAGCCCCTCCTCTCTCTCTCTCTCCATCCCTTCCTCTTTCTCCCTCCCTCTCCCTCCTCGCCTCCCAAGCAGGGTGGAGCGCGGGCGGCCAGCCCGGCGGGGCGCACGCGGGCGGCGCGGCTGCCGGCCCGGCGGGTCGCGCGAGGGCGGCGCGGAGGCCTGCCCGGGAGCGGCTCGCGGCGGCGGCTCGACGGCCGGCCCAGCTACAGCTCGCACGGGCGGCGCGGCGGCCTGCCCGACAGCGGCGCGCGGCGGCAGCTCAGCGGCCGGCCCGGCAATGGCACGCAGCTGGCGCAGCGGGCTTCTTCCTCCCTCCCTGTGAGCAGATCCAGGCGTGAGGTAGAGCTGCGGGCCCGCGATGGTGGCGGTGCTACGCGGCTGCGACGGCCGTGGCGCGCGACGGTGCTATGCAAGCGCGCCAGATCTCGGTGGCCAGAGACCAGATCTGGCGACCGGTGGGTGGATCCCGGCGGTCCGGCGAGGAAGCGTCACTGTCGACGGAATACCGGCGATAGTCTACCAAATGGAATGCCCGCGGTAGTAGATGAGACGGTGAGGGTGCGCCTGAGACGAACGAGGGAGCACAATTCGTGCGAGACGGAGATTTAGACAGGTTCAGGCCACCACGAGGCGTAATACCCTACGTCCTGTATGTTGCTGTGATGTATTGCTAGTAGATTAGATGAATTGAGTAGACCCCCTGCTCGCCTTATATAGTCCGGGGGGCAGGGTTACAAGTTGATCTTGCCATACATAACAGATTACAATCCTAGCCGATCTGGAAAACCAATCGGCTAGATCCTAGGAAAGCTATTTCCTTGCCCACCAAGGTCTCGGCGGATATACGCGATCTCCTGGAGATCGTATGGGCAACGCGTCCTTGGTAGTTCAGGTCTGTTCGGTAGACTTGGGCCAAGTATGACTATGCGGGTATACGGGCTTATACCCCCACAGCTAGTCCCCGAGCGCCTTGCATTCGTCGAGAGGTGCAGACCTTCAGCGTTGCTTGACCAGACGGATGTAAGGAGCTCAGAAAAAATTGGAAGAAGCTTCTCTTTAGTGAAGTGTATCCACTTTTGGCACGGTAGAGCCAATACCTTCACCGGCAGGTGAAGTGTATCCACTTAGTCCCCGAGCCTGATAGCATGTGACATAGTCACGTGGTGTCAGGGTCATAAATTTTGATGATATCACTGATCATTTTTGGTTGAATGACAAAGTCCCCGAGCACTTTACTGCTCGGAGACGCTTAGCGCAAACGACGGAGTTCCCGAGCAGCTTGTCGCTCGGAGACGCGTGACGAAGACGACGGAGTCCCCAAGCAGTGTTGCTCGGAGACGCTTCATGAAGACGACGGAATCCCCGAGCAGTGCTTATTGCTCGGAGACGCTTGGTTAAGACGACGGAGTCCCCGAGCAGTGTTGCTCGGAGACGCTTGGTTAAGACGACGGAGTCCCCGAGCAGTGTTGCTCGGAGATGCTTGACGAAGACGATGGAGTCCTTGAGCAGTGTTGCTCAGAGACGCTTGACGAAGACGACGGAGTCCCCGAGCAGTGTTGCTCGGAGACGCTTGACGAAGACGACGGAGTCCCCGAGCAGTGCTTATTGCTCGGAGACGCTTGGTGAAGACGACGGAGTCCCCGAGCATTGCTTATCGCTCGGAGATGCTTGGTGAAGACTACGGAGTCCCCGAGCAGTGTTGCTCGGAGACGCTTGACGAAGACGACGGAGTCCCCGAGCAGTGCTTATTGCTCGGAGACGCTTGGTGAAGACGACGGAGTCCCCGAGCATTGCTTATCGCTCGGAGACGCTTGGTGAAGACGACGGAGTCCCCGTGCAGTTTTGCTCGGAGACGCTTGACGAAGACGACAGAGTCCCCGAGCAGTGTTGCTCGGAGACGCTTGACAAAGACGACGGAGTCCCTAAGCAGTGTTGCTCGGAGACGCTTGACGAAGACGACGGAGTCCCCGAGCAGTGCTTATTGCTCGGAGACGCTTGGTGAAGACGACGGAGTCCCCGAGCATTGCTTATCGCTCGGAGACGCTTGGTGAAGACGACGGAGTCCCCGAGCCTTGTTGCTCGGAGATGCTTGACGAAGATGACGGAGTCCCCGAGCAGTGTTGCTCGGAGACGCTTGACGAAAACGACGGAGTCCCCGGGATAGCTTTTCTCTGCAACAAGCGATCTGTAGCATATTAATGGCCCCTGCCAGTGGTTGCCGCATTCAATCTCCTTTATGGCTGACGGTTGGTAGTTGGTAGTTAGAAGTTGGTAAGTTCTAATTAAATGGAGCTCCTTGTGCCCATAAATATTGTGAAACTGGTAGCCATATGTATCTTCTCAGGAGAAAAAACCTTCAAGTTCCCCTTCTCTTTTAATGGATCTAAAGAAACGCAAGTTTCGCCGTCCTCCAGACTCCGGACTACTACGTCTCCTGTAGTTTGAAGAAATCTTGTGAAGGGGACCAACGTCAGGTTGGTCCTGTTGTTGGTAGCAGATTTGTAGCTTGATGAAGCAGTTTGAAGAAGCCTTGTGATGCAGAAGCGATGCCATAATCCCATGGCAATGCTCCATCCCCGATCATCTTCTTGGTCAGCTGCAGGATCCTGTATACTTTTTCTTGAAAAACTTCAATGATGTGATAGTCCCTTATCATTGTATGACAGTCATATGGAAAGAGAGAAAAAATGACTCCAATATCGTCTTCATGCTGCTCTTTGTCTTCTGTATGACCGAGTACCTTTGGTTTTATTTGACGAAGAACCCATAATGCGCCGCTTAAAAAGGCGTCTTACTTGTGAACCGAAAATACCCCTGTGCTGTTTGAAAGGGGAATAAGTAGAAAAGGCGAACAGTTGGTTTGTCTTCTTGCGCATTCAAATCCCAAAATCCGCATCCGTCTCCGCCTATTCCTCCACCGCCGTCTAGGGTTCCATTTTTCCCACCGCCGCCACAGAAAAATCATCGATTCCACCTCTCCTCCGCCCAGATCTGCCATGACGGGCACCAGGAAGAGCACCCGCGAATCGAAAAAGTCAAAGGAGGCACAACCGGGGGAGTTCCGCATGTCGAACGAATGGCAGCCGTCGGTATTGGGAAAATCGCACCTCGAAGCGCTCGTGGCCTGGGGATTCCTTCCTGACCAGGCAACCGGTGGCTGGAGAATATCACAAGGTGAACCATATCCAATGCCTGATTCTGGAGAAATAGTTGTCTTTTCTGACTATTTTACATGCGGATTTGGTTTGCCATGCCATTCGTTTCTTCGCAAATTGCTTGATTATTACTAGATTTCCCTGTGCCACTTGAATCCCAATTCTATCCTCTTGATTTCCATCTTTATCCACTTCTGTGAGGCGTACCTTGGCATTCTCCCGCACTTCAATCTGTTCCGCCATCTCTTCGTTCTTGTGAAATCGAGCGGCACAGGTTCTCGAGTTGTTGGTGGAGTGTATCTGAAAATACGTGACGGAATGTCCGCACATTACCTCCCAATCCCTCTGAATACCAGTGTGCGTGATTGGAGCAAGAGATGGTTCTATATCCCCAACCAAGAACCGAGCGTCCGTTGCGCCGTGGATCAGATTCCAGAAAAACAGAGTAGCTGGACGGAGAAACCGCATATAGAGGAGCTGGGACAAGTAAACGAATTGCTGGAAATCATCAAGGGTTTGACCCTGAATGGAGTTGGGGTTGCTACCAATTTTGTGTTTCGTCGCGTCCAACCTTGCAGGGATAGAGTTCATCCTGCCTTTGAATTTACTGGTCGGAATGATCCGACCAGGTGCTCATCCGGAGATCTATCTGAAGCCGAAGTCAGAGAAATCTTGGAAGAATATTTTGGGAAAGGCTCTCATATAGGGAACCGTGGCCAAAGTGCGGCTTTTAATCTGAAGAATCCCTCGTCGGAGGTAAGTTCTGAACTGCTCTGGCTCTTCCATCGCTCATATTGTATTTATACCATAACTTCTGCTTGATCTCTTGAAGATAAATGGACAGGACCGAAAGGTGTACTTCTCCGATGTGCCAACCGCTGAATGGCCGGGCCGAGTTGACGCGATGCACAGTTATCATCAGGGACGTGCCGAGGACGACTCTATTGAACCATCCGAGGAAGAAAGAGAGTCTGTTGATGAAGAAGATGAGGAGACACTAGCCCAAAGGACTACTCGGGGGAAACAGCCAGTGTCGGAAAAGGCTGGATCTTCCAGTGGGGTCCGAGCTGCGGAAGGTTCGGTAAAGATTTCCGAGGACCGTGCCCAAGCCGCCGCCGACGCCCCTTGCTTGGATCAGGATGAACCGAGCACAAAACGCCATAAGGGTGATGCGCCTGCCGCTACCGCTGGAGCTTCCGGTCAAAGAAAGAAATTCGGCCGAAAGCGTCGTCGCTCAGAAATGTAAGTAGGATTTTCTCCATATTTCTCCCTTTTTGATCCGAGCAGTGTTGAGATTTTGTCTTGGAAATGTAGGGACCCTTCTAATGAAGACGCTGAGAATCCCGGCGCTGAAAAGTTGACGACTTCGGAAGCTGGTGTGGCCGAGGGCTTCCGCGCTGGCTAGACTTCAGAACATGAATCACCCCAGAGGTCGCCCGAGAGGCCCTCAATGACTGATGCGCAAGGCTCACCATCTCCTCCCAAACAGCCGCGCATGCCTACCCCGCCACCTCCGGCTTCTCCTCCAGGGCCGAATGTCAAGGAGCCACGCCGTGAAGATGAAACTCGGACGTCGCCGCCGAGGGACAATAGCGCCATTCCTCCTAGGAGCGCTGATCACGGAGCGGAGACTAGCTCGGAGGTGCGAGCAGGGCCATGTCCTCGGCCTTCTACAAGCGCTTCCCCGGAGGGTGTGGATATCGAAGAAGTCACCCGAAGGGGGCCCGTGCCATTGATTCGCACCTATCGGATGGTGGGGAGCACCTATGCTGTCGTCACGGAGGAAGATCTTGCTCACGCCGAGATAGATGGACTGAAGAATGACATCCGCGATACTCGCGCGGACTTGAGGAAGCTTCTCGGTTGTCTGGGAAATCTTTCGTCGCGTGTGCAGGTGATGCCTATCATATTTTATCCTGACGATATATTGACTTGATAATCTGTCGCTCCTTTGGTCTTCCAGGCAGTGTATGAGACCGCCGAAGATCGCCGGAAAACCCTACACCGCCTCTGGGATGTAGCAGAGAAAAACAAACAGTTGTAGACCGAGGTGACTCGCCTAGAGGGGGTGATGGCAGGCATGCGCGAGGAGCGTGATACCCTGGAGCTGCACTGCTCGGACTTTATGGAGTCCGAGAAGCGTCTATTGCGGGAGAACAAAGGTATGTTGGGCTCTTGTTCTTCTTGATAGCTATTCGTCCCGCTTTTGCTTTCTGAACACCAGTTGTGTGGCATGTAGGTCTTCAGGAGCTGCTGGATGTGTCGACGAAGCGGAGTATGTGTGACGTCTCGCCATTTGTAAGATGTCTTGGTTTGATGATCTGATTGTATTGTTTGTGACGTGCAGCCAATGAGCTGGAGGCTCAGGTGGCGCTGATGCGAGAGGCTGCCCAGAAGAACCTGGAGACGATGACAGGTTGCTTGTTTTTGTTCGGTTTTCCCCTTCCTTTTTATTTTTGTAGTGCGACTGACGTGCTTTGTTTGTCAGAGATGGGACGTAGGCATCGTGCGCAGGTCGATGACCTTGCGGGTCGCCTTGACGCTGCCGACGGAAGGTTTGACGCCTTGGTTGGTGGTGTTAAGCCTGTGCTTGACATCATTGAGTATGCGCCCGCCGTACCGCCTGCCGAAGGTCCTGGTGTCCTTGACATCGTGCAACGTGGACGGGAGGCTCTTCGGTTCTTTAAGGACTTCTGCGTGGATGCTGCTGAAAATGTGGCCGCCCATGTGCTTGGAGTCGTCCGGTCGCACTACTCAGGAGTGAAGAACGACCGAGTGCAGACCGGGTATGCGCGGGGGACCACCAAAGAGCAGGAAGACCAGCTTGAAGAAGAGGCTAGGGAAGCCGCCAAGATGTTGACTGCTGATGTTTAGCTTTTTCCCACAGAGGGGATTTGAATTGAGACGCCCGAGCATGGTCGAGGTCTTGTATGGTCAACGAATAATCCTACACGCCCTACGTGTCGCCCGTGCTTTTGCCGGGGCTTTTGGAGACTGCTGCTAAACTGCCTAAGCGTCCTCGAGGCTTATGTGTTAGCGAAGACTTAACAGCCCAGGCGTCCCCGGGGCTTACGTGGTGGCGAAGCTGCCCGCGCTAGGCGGTGGTTACGCTTATCGTGGGCGAAAGCTACCTGAAATATCGGGGCGGTCGATGAAGTGTCGTAGTTAGGCGGCATATCATTTTTAGGGCTTACACGGCGTCGAACCAGATGCTGCCCGGCGGGTGCGGGGTTTACGCATTGGTGAAATCGTGCTGCCCGAGTAGTGGCGGGGCTTATGCATAGGCGAAGACGTGCTGCCCGAGCAGTGGCGGGACTTACGCGTAGGCGAAGACGTGCTGCCCGAGCAGTGGCGGGACTTACGCATAGGTGAAGACGTGCTGCCCGAGCAATGGTGGGACTTACGTGTAGGCGAAGACATGCTGCCCAAGCAGTGGCAGGGCTTACACATTGTCGAAGACGTTTAGCTGTACAAAATGTAATGGAGGCAAAATATCGAAAAGAACAATGTATTGCCCTTGTTTATAATAAAATGGAAATACACATATCTGGTTTGATCCCTAGATCAGGGGTAGAAGCGTCGCAGGTGCTCAATGTTCCAGGAGTTGGGGATGTCGACGCCGTCTAGGTCGAAGAGCCTATATGCGCCTGGTCGAGTAACTGCCTTGACCATATATGGCCCCTCCCAGGGAGATGACAGTTTATGCATCCCCTCCTTGCTCTGCTTCCGCCGGAGAATGAGGTCGCCGACTGCGAAGGCTCTGCCGTTGACATTACGATTGTAATACCGTCTGATCCCTTCCAGATATTTAGCTGTTCATACACAGGAGATTAGGCGTTCTTCCTCTAGCTTGTCGACTTCGTCTGCTCTGGCCTCGTTGGAGTGGACTTCTTTGTACTCCTCAACCCTTGGAGATCGATAGATTACATCTGCGGGTAGTACTGCCTCCGAGCCATACACCATAAAATACGGCGATACGCCTGTGTTCCGGCTGGGTTGAGTCCGAAGTCCCCAGATCACCGCCGGTAATTTGTCAACCCAGTTGCCTGGGTTTCTATCCACGATTGCGTGGAGACGCTTCTTGAGGGCGTCGAGCAGCATACTGTTTGCCCTCTCCACCTGGCCGTTGGCTCTAGGATGAGCAACGGATACATATTTGACGGATATGCTTCTTTTTTCGCAGAAGTCCCAAAAATCGCTTCCAGTAAATGTTGATCCCAGGTCGGTGATGATGCTGTTCGGAAGCCCGAAACGGTAGGAGATGTCCTTGAAGAACTCTGCTGCTTTGGTTGCCGTAGCCTTGACTAACGGCTTGTACTCGATCCACTTGAAAACTTATCGATGGCGACATAGACGGAGCGAAATCCCCCTTTTGCCATTTTAAATGGACCAACCATGTCCAGTCCCCATGTGGCGAAAGTCCACGACGCAGGGATGGTCTGTAACTCTTGGGCTGGTACATGTGTCTGCTTGGCAAAGAATTAGCATGCCTCGCATTCTCTGACTATCTTCTCGGCGTCTTGGACTGCTGTTGGCCAATAGAAACCTGCTCAGAAAATCTTGCTGACCAGAGTACGTGAAGCCGCATGATTGCCGCACATGCCGCTATGAGCCTCATGAAGGATCCTAAGACCCTCTTCCCGTGGGACGCATTTTTGTAGTACTTCGCTCCTGGTATTCTTGCGCATGAGTTTGCTGTCGACCAGGACATAGCTTTTGGATCTTCTTACCAGGCGCTCGGCTTCTGTCCTATCTTCGGGGACCCCTGCTTCCAGTAGGTAATCAATGAACTGGGTTCTCCAGTCCTCTTCAGGGGTTGGAATATATGCCACTATCTGGTCGGTCGCAGAGCTACTGGTATCGCCATCAGTCTGTATGGAGGGGTTGAACAGATCCTGGATAAAAACGCCGGCGGGGACGTCGGACCGGGATGATCCGAGCTTTGATAGCTCGTCGGCCGCCTGATTTTCGCTTCGAATGATATGATGGAATTCTATTCCGAGGAATTTCCCTTCGATTTTTCTGATTGCGGCGACGTAGGAGTCCATTTTCTCATTGTTGCAGTCCCAGTCCTTGTTAACCTGGTTGATGACCAGGGCCGAGTCCCCATAGACCATGATGCGACGGATGCCGAGCTCGGAGGCTATCTAGAGACCGTGCAAGGCGGCCTCGTATTCGGCCGCGTTGTTGGACGCCATGAAGTGAATTCTCAAGGCGTAACGGAGGCGCTCACCAGAGGGCGATATAAGGAGTACTCCGGCTTCGGCGCCGCTGATGCTAAGGGACCCGTCGAAGAACATTGTCCAATACTCTTCCTGTGCCGGATACGGAGACTCTTGCATCTCTGTCCATTCAGCTATGAAGTCGGCGAGTACCTGCGACTTGACTGTTATTCGGCTGCGGAAATCAATGGAGTATGTTCCCAGCTCTACTGCCCATTTTAGGATCCTGCCGTTGGCGTCTTTGTTCCGGAGGACGCTACCCAGGGGGTATTCAGAGATTACTGCTATGGAATATCCTTCAAAATAGTGACGGAGCTTTCTTGAGGTGACGAGAACAGCGTATATCAATTTTTGCACCGTTGGGTAACGGGTCTTGGACTCGTTGAGGACTTCACTGATGAAGTAAACTGGTCGCTGGACCGGATAGGCGTGACCGTCTTCTTCTCGTTCAACGATGATGGCAGTGCTGACGACGTTATTAGTCGCGGCGATGTAGATCAGCAATGTTTCGTCCTTTTTAGGAGTTGTGAGAAGCGAAGGACTCGTCAAGAAGCGTTTGAGTTCTCTGAAGGCCGTATCTGCCTCTTCCGACCAGGTGAACTTCTCGCCAGCTTTTAGTAACTTGAAGAATGGGAGGCCTTTCTCGCCCAGTCTGGAGATGAAACGGCTAAGGGCCGCCATGCACCCGGTGAGCTTTTGCACATCTTTGACAATGGTCAGAGGCTTCATCCTCATAACCGCGTTGATCTTCTCCGAGTTGGGGAGGATGCCTTACTTGCTGACGATGTTATCGAGCAAGTTGCCAGATCGAACGCCGAAGATACACTTGCCTGGATTAAGCTTCCATTGGAATTTGTCTAGCTTCTCGAAAACTGCTTCGAGGTTGCAGATGAGGCCTTCAGCCGTCCGAGTCTTGATGATGACGTCATCAACGTATGCGGCAGCAACGTCGGGGATGAGGTCGTCGAGACAAGCTTGAATCACCCGTTGGTAGGTTGCTCCAGCATTCTTCAATCCGAAAGACATGGTCTTGTAGCAATAAGCCCCAAAAGGGGGTGATGAAAGATGTCTTCTCTTGGTCTTCTTCCTTCAAAGCGATCTGGTGGTATCCGGAGTAGCAGTCGAGAAAGCTGAGTAGCTCGCAACCTGCAGTTGAGTCAACGACTTCGTCGATTCGTGGAAGACCGAAGGGGTCTTTAGGGCAGTGTTTGTTGAGATCGGTGTAATCAACGTACATTCTCCATTCATTATTCTTTTTTCTTACAAGCACCAGATTGGCTACCCAATCAGGGTGATACACCTCTCTGATGAAGCTGGCAGCTAGGAGCCGAGCTATCTCTACCCTAATGGCCTCCTTCTTGTCTGGAGAGAATCGTCAGAGCTTCTGCTTGGTTGGCTTGGCGGTCTTCGAGACATTCAAGGAGTGCTCGATCAACTTCCTGGGAACGCCGGGCATATCCGCTGGTTTCCATGCGAAAGTGCTTACGTGCTCCCTTAGGAAGCTGACGAGCGCGTCTTCCTATTTAGGATCGAGGTCGGCCCCGGTGCGAGTAGTCTTGCTTGGCTCGCCGGGGACCAGGATAACCTCATTCGTTTCCTTGTTCTTGGTGGCTGATCTTGGTGGGGTCTTCTCTGGCATGACTTGGTCTTCTGGAGCTACCTGCTTTGCGTCCGCGGCACAGATGTTCATGAGTATGGATTCTTCAACAGCTTCAGCCATGGCAATGGCCTCCCGCTCGCAAGCATATGCAACTTAGAGGTCGGCGCGAATGGAAAGGACGCCGTTCTCCGCTGGCATCTTCATGACGAGGTAGGTGTAGTTGGGGATGGCCCCGAATTTCGCCAGAGCTGGTCGGCCGAGGATAGCATGATATGCGGCGTCGAAGTCGGCCACCAAGAAGTCGATGTGCTCGATGCGGAAGCACTGTGGGTGCCCGAACTGGACCGAGAGGTTTATCTGCCCTCGAGGATATGACGGCTGTCCCGGGACGATACCCCAGAAGGGGGCCGATGTTGGCTGCAAGTCTTCTTCTTTCAGCCCAAGTTCCTTGGCAGCTCCGGAGAACAGGATGTTGAGGCTGCTGCTGCCGTCGATCAGCAGCTTCCGGAAACGCGTCGTGCGTATGACCGGATCGACGATCAATGGGAAGCGACCCAAGTACGGAATCTGGGTCCATTGGTCGGCCCTGCTGAAGGTGATGTCTTGGTGCGACCAAGAAGGAAGCCTTGGATCAGCGATCGCGCTGTCGGAATTGGCGACGGAGTTGACACATCTATTGACGAGTTTCTGCTCCCTCTTTGACTCGATGGCGGCGCGACCACTGATGATGGTGGAAACGGTTCGGTGTGCGTCAGTGAAGCCTGGAGGCTTGTCGCTGTCGTCGCGCCGGTCCCTGTCGGACTCTACGCGAGCCTTTTTCTTCTCTTCTACTTGGAACTTCCTGGAGAAACCCTCGCACTCCCTCATGGTGTGCTTGTGGTGCTTGTGGACGGGGCACTGAGCGTCGAGGAGCTTGGAGTAGGCCTCCTCGTAATTGTGCTTTGGGGCTGGTCAGGTGTTGTAAACTTGGTAGTGGCGGCGCCTCTCTCCAGCCCTGGAGCTCTCGGGTTCGTCGTAGCGGCGATGTTCTGGGCGTCGTCGGTGGTCGCGGTCATCGCGGCGGTAGTCTCTCCGAGGAGCTCGATCATCCTGGCGCCGATCTGTTCGGTGGCCTTTTTCTTGGTGCCGCGACTGGTCGGGGAAGCCGAGGCGACCGTGAATGGAGTGATGAGTTGAGTCGTTTCCATCAGCATATTTGTTGGCAATGCGTAGCATCTCGGCGACGGTGGTCGGGCTGGTGCGGTATAATTTCTTCCGCAGTTCCTCGTCGGCCTCAGGCCGCACATAAACACGGAGATGGCTTCTGCATCTGTGATGTCGGGGATGTCGTTTCTGATTTCTGAGAAGTGCCGGATGTAGTCTCGCAGGGAGTCCCGAGAGCCTTGCCGGAGCCTTTCAAGATCATACTTTGTGCCCTGTTGCTTGCAGGTGGCGCGGTAGTTATTGACGAACTGCTCCTTCAACTGATCCCAAGTGTCGATGGAGTTCGGCCTCAAACTATGAAGCCAGTTGTTGGCGGAGGCGCTGAGCATGACCGGGAGGTAGTTGGCCATCACATCCCTGTTTCCACCGGCGACTTGGACGGCGATCTCGTAGACGTTGAGCCATTTGTTGGGATCGGCTCTTCCGTCGTAAGTCTTGACGCCGACAACTTTGAAGTTAGGAGGGCAGACAACTGCTCGGAGTGCCGGCATGAATGGCAGTTCCGGGGCGGTCTTATCGTTGGGCAAGCCGTGCGTCTGATCATACTCTCTTCGTCGCTCGGCCTCTGCTGAGTGTCTGGCTTCTCTCTTGTTCTCGATGCGGCTGCATAGGTCTTTGGTCTTCAGCTTTGCGCGGAGGTCGGATTGGTTCACCTCTTGGTCGCCGTCTCGCCGATGAGGTCTCCAACCACCGCGAGACATCACACCATCTTCGCCGATGAGCTCTGTAGCAGATGCCGTGCTATGAGATGGTGCTTGTCTTCCTTCGTTGATCTGGACCTGAGTTGCTTAGAGAAGAGCGGTGAGCCGTCCGAGCTCTGGAGTCTGGGGTAGCCTCTTGGCCTCGGTGATCGCGACGACGACATTGGCGCTTGGAGTCGTGCAGACCTCGTACTGCCCAAGCATGCAAAATTCGGGCTCCAGATTCCTCACCGCAGTCCTCCTCACTTCAGCTTGCTGCTCGTGGCGTCGTCTGCGATCGGCGTTCTTTGCCTCGCGGGCTGCTCGGGCTTCTTCGATCTCATTGGGCGGTGGGTCGCTGTCGTTGCTGATGGCGAGGACCGGTCCCCCAAAGAATTGCATGATGGGGGGCAGATCGGCGGGAAGGCCACCCTCTAGATCATCAATGTCGGGGCGGTCGTTGTCGGGGGTGATGAAGGAGCTGGTCCGACGTGGACGGAAGCGCGTCGATGCAGCGTCTGAGCGAAGCTGGAAGCTGCGTTTTGTAGACCGAACGGCAAGTAGCCGTTCGGAGGACGGTCCCCTCGAGGTCACTCCTCGACGATGCGCCCGAGAGGCGTGACGGTGACGACCATTGTTGTGTCGTGGGACGGCGATGAGGGGCGATGCGTCGTGGATGCCATGGACTCCAGGATTTGGAGTCCCTCTGACAGCTTCTTGGTGACCCGATCTATAGATCCGATCAGGTCGTCGTTGTTGATGTTTTTTCGAACGTAGTGTGGCAGCCTCTTCGTCGAAGGAGATACGGAGGGGATCTGGCCTGCGTCCAGAATCACCCCTTCGCCGTTCGCGCCGATGACCCAGGTGATGGATCCCACCGTGAAGATCTGGCCCGGCGTCGGGAGCTCGATGGAGCTTGAAAAAATCACCTTGTTCGCCCTGGAATCAGGTGGCACACCCCCTACCTGGCGCGCCAACTGTCGACGGAATACCGGCGATAGTCTACCGAAGGGTATGCCCGCGGTAGTTGATGAGACGGTGAGGGTGCGCCTGAGACGAACGAGGGAGCACAATTCGTGCGAGACGGAGATTTAGACAGGTTCAGGCCGCCACGAGGCGTAATACCCTACGTCCTGTATGTTGCTGTGTTGTATTGCTAGTAGATTAGATGAATCGAGTAGACCCCCTGCCCGCCTTATATAGTCCGGGGGGCAGGGTTACAAGTTGATCTTGCCATACATAACAGATTACAATTCTAGCCGATCTGGAAAACCAATCGGCTAGATCCTAGGAAAGTTACTTCGTTGCCCGCCAAGGTCTCGGCGGATATACGCGATCTCCTGGAGATCGTATGGGCGACGCGTCCTTGATAGTTCAGGCCTGTTCGGTAGACTTGGGCCAAGTATGACTATGCGGGTATACGGGTTCATACCCCCAAAGTTACCGGCGAGCAGCGGCGGTGGCGGCGGTCCATGGATGGGCTTGACGGGCCTATGGATGGGCTCGTCGGGCCTGTCCATGGATCTTTTTCTTTTTGTTTTTTTTATTCCATTAACCGTGGTGGCAGAAAACCGTCACGGTAAATGCTTCTATTAACCGTGACGTTGTGTCCGAAACGGTTGGAAAAACCGCCACGGTTAATCAAAACTACCGTCGCGGTTAATATTTATGTAGTAGTTGGCGGCTTGGAACAAACAGGTTCTACAGAACTTTTGCAATCTCTCATTGGCCGGTTCCTTGCATCGTCCATGGTCAAGCTCTGCCGGTCCTCCTTGAGATATGCCCACACCAATAGGCTCGCCTCGTGCCGGACCCATCGGTATCGCTGGCCGCCTTGCCGCCGGTCGCACTGGCCGTGGTGACCCCGGACGCTCGGAGCTCGCGCTGGACGCGCCACTGGCATCGCTGGCCTCTAGCCGAACACAAGCTAGCGTGTGCGGCCCCTGCTAGGTGTTCCACGCATGACGACGACATCTACGTCGACGACACGCAGGTCAACGAGAAAAGGTGTCTTTGAGGCAGGCGCGACATCAGCGTTGGCGAAGGACATGCATGGCCATGAGCTGCAGCAGCGCGGCAGCCGCATTCGCGAAGAGCTAGAGTGGCATGGCAGCCGTCTCCTTCCTCCGGACAGAGCCCGAACCGAGCACGACTGCCGCCTCCGACCGTATCCTAACCACCGAATCTCCCGAAGTCCGGATATCTTACGCCTCCCTCGCGCCCCTATATAGGTCGGCCGAGCTCTGCCGTCCCTCCCCACAAGTTCCCGAGCAAGCCACGCCCTCCAATCTTGCCCTAGCCGTCGCCCCGAGCTCCGCCGTCGCCCCGAGCTCCGCCGCCACTGTCGATTTCTCCTTGGGAAGACTTCTCCGTCGAAATTGGTTGTTCTCCAAGCTTCGCAGCAAGGTCAGGAACCTTCCCGACCCCTTTTCCCTCGGTTTTGTGCATTATAGCCATGATGCCGAGCTTCGCAGTCTCCATAGTTCCGCCACCTAGCTCGCCGCATCCTCCCCGTGCTACCTCTGTGGCAACCGAAACCATAGATAGGATCGGCTTGAACTCCTCTTGCTTCCCGACCAGGTCCCGAGGTGTGCCGAGCTTCGTAGCCCCGAAAACGCTGTCTCCGGCCATCTTGCCGGCGAGGAATCGGTCGGGCGCCGCCCGACTCCGGCGACCAGAGCCGCCCCTCTTTTCCCGAGCTACCTGCGCCGTCCACGGCCGATCCAACGGCTCACAGTGAGAGATACCCTTTCGACCGGCACTTTTGCAAAAGAGCCCCTGAGCTTTTTAATGTTCTAACCCGCGATCCTTTGGCGTATTTCTCTGCTTACGCTTTCCTATTTAGAAAACGTATTTCCTCGGTTTTAATTCAAAAGGGCGTTTTCAATATTTACAGATTTGTCACTCAGTTTATTTCGGCCATATTTTATTCGTTTTAGCTCCGATTTGATCCGTTCAAGTCTCGTTAGATTCGTAATTTCGTAATCTACCTAATGATGCTACTGTTACTCATGTTTTCAACTTTTAAAATTCGAGATTAGATTTAATCTATTATTTTATTAAAGTAAAACTTGTTTATTTCATAACTTTCCCGTTTGAACTCCGATTTTCGTGATCTTTATATCGTTGGAATCGTAGCGACGCATAGATTATTTTTATGCACTTTTCAATCTATTTCTCCACTGTTGGTGTACTGTTTCTAATATAGATCTTGTTTGCTTCGTGTATGATTGCCTCGATGATTGTGTGGTGATTTTATGATCGAGTTCAGACGGTGAACAATACGTTGGTGATCAAGAGTACACGGAGGATCCAAGTTCTCTAGAGCACTTTGATCGAGGCAAGTATAGCATGGACCATCCTTGTTGCCTATTCACCTTAATCACTAAATTCATGATGCATGTGTCCACCTTGGCAACCATAGTGTTTATTCCTAGTTTTGATGAATTGATCCTTGTTACCTATGAGATTGCATTTGAGTAGTGATGCTAGCGCTTGATGATGCCATGATCTTATGAACTTGAATAATTAATTATGAGATAAAGATTAAAACATGCTTTTTAGCAACATGGACTAAGGACTTAATTGTAAGTATGACATCGGGACTTACAGTTTTGATGACTGTAGGACGCAAACCTAGAAATTCTAGAGATGTTTTTCTCACCTCATTCATGCTTTCCACCTTAACTTGCTAACTGCTAAAATTTTTATGCTTCTCTTACCCTTATTCCATTATAAAAATATTCAGTCTATTCTAAATCTAACTTTGTCTTGATCTATATTGGAGAAGATGGTTCGTAGTCGCAAAACTGCACGCATGAGCACCGGAGGCTACTACCCACCGCGAGCTTTGGACATTTCAGCTGAAGACGACGTGGTGATCGCCTCGGAAAATGAAAGTGAAGAGGAAGCTATGTACATGGAAGATGTTGAAGAGATCCTTCCGTCGCCGACGCCTGTTACTCCGTCACCTCCACCGCCTGTTGCACCATCCGCACCCGAAGCCCCCGCCAGAGGTGAACCGCCCAGGAGGATGGGATGGATCCAGGAGGAATATACTAAGTATCCAGAAGAAGATGCATTTTTTCACACAATGCTCGTCAACATGCTGACCCTCTACTACGCCGACCTGCAACCTACTCTCCACTACTATAGTATGGAGCACACGCATCCTCTACGAGACACCTACTGGACCACAGAGTTGAATATCAAGGTTTGGGATGCACAGCATAGAGCCTACAAGATGGAATCTGTTCACAAGAGCGCCGCTCCACGTGGGACCGTGGAAGAGAGCATGGAAGATGCCGCTACTCATGCCTACCTCTACTACCATGGTCGCCGCTATGAAGATATGGAAGGAGATGTCCATAGATTCTACCCTCGCGTGGTGACTAAAGAAGGTGACGTCGCTATGACTATGCCCGAAGTGGATCAGCCCGCTCTTAGAGCTCTAGCAAGATTGTCTTGGGCACTTATGGGAAGAGTCCATGGTTTGGAACGCGATTTGGCAAGAGCTAAGAGTGCCAACACACAAGTAGATCAAGAGATTGATGGATATCGAGCAAGACTCAACCAACCAAAGCTATTCCAGGAGATTCCCACACCTCCACCATTTAAGGATTCCGCTCCATAGGGTTAGGAAAATTCCCTTAGCAATAAAAGATGCTAGTAGCGCTAAGTTGAGTCGAGTCAAGTCTTGTGTTCGTATGAAACTCTATGTGTTTGTTGCTTTTTTCTTATGAAATGTTTGTGATTTGGTTCTTTGTAATGAGTGCTGAGAATTGTGGGCATGACTACAACTCTCTTAGTTAGGGTCTAAGATTTGAGAAGTATTGAAGCAATAGTTGTTTTTGGTTAAATCTGGGTTTCACCAAATCTGTTTTTCAGACCTCTCTGTCTTGTTCATTATTCTTAATTAATTTCGTAATTTCAAAAATTATGACAATTTAATGGGGAACAGTAGACTTCCAGACCTTTTCATTGCCACAAGAATCAAGTTAATATCCATTACGGTTTGAGAGATGTAACTATTGCAAATTGAAGATTCTGCGCAGACTGGCATCCTGGACAGTTTCTGTTCGTGTCTATTTTTGGTTAATTTAACTTCCGAATCGGGAGAAGTGATCACCATGGAAGTTGTAGAAAATTTTCTGATATTTCCAACGGTATAGAGAACATCTCTGTTTGATTTCGGAAACTCCAGATATGATTGTTTTTCTTCACTGCTGTTATCGGATCTCGCCCAGAAAATTCAGATTCGTTATTCATAAGTGATTGCATAATGGTAAAAATACTAAAACTCATTTATGTGTTGAAAAACAGATGGCCGGTAACAGGAGGAATGCCAATCCACCACCACCACCGCAACCTAGCATTCAAGACCTCATCGTTTCACAGAACCAGCTGATGCAAACTATGATGCAATTCATTCAGCACCAACCAGCTGGAGGACCGCAGCCTGTTCAAGCTCCTGCAAGAGATAAGCGAGGAGAATTTCTGAAGGGTCGACCACTTGTGTTCAACCATGCCGCTGACCCGCTGGATGCTGATGACTGGCTTCGCGCTGTGGAGAGGCAACTCAACATTGCGCAGTGCAACGATCAAGAGAAGGTGTTATATGTATCTGGACAGTTGCAAGGAGCTGCTCAAGACTGGTGGGAATCATTCCAGTATGGTCGTCCCAACAATGCACCTGCTATCACCTGGCAAGAGTTTTGTGAAAACTTCAGGTCATATCATATCCCTGAAGGTCTGATCGAGCTGAAGCAGGCAGAGTTCAGATCTCTGAAGCAAGGACGGATGTCTGTGCCAGAATTCCGTGATCATTTTATTCAATTGTCACGGTATGCTCCTGACGATGTTGCTAATGATAAGGACAAGCAACGTCTCTTCCTCAAGGGACTTCATGATAGATTGCAACTCCAACTCATGACAACCACCTAACCCAATTTCCAAGAGCTTGTGAACCGCGCTATCGTGATTGACAACAAGCGCCAGGAGATGGCTGATAACAAGAGGAAGAAGCAAGGACCAGGTTTTTCTAGGAACAACCGTCAGCGGCCCAATACCGCGCAGCAAAAATTTCAGCAGAAACACCAGGGGCCATCCAACCAGTGGAACCAAGGGGGATCTAGTCAGTGGAACCGTAATCAGAACCAACCTCGTTCCCCCTATCCTTAGCAGCAGCAGAAGACTCCCTCTCAAACACTCCAGCAAGCTACCCCGAGTAAGACTCTCATGAGGACTAATACACCGGGCACCCCCATCAAGTGTTTTGGTTGTGGAGAAACTGGACACCTCTCCTATAACTGCCCCAAGAAGCAGAACCAGCAGACTCCCCAGGGGAGAAACCCAAAGAGCAGATACCAGCCACCATCTAATCAAGGAAGGGTGAATCATGTGTCCACAGAGACAGCTCAGGAAGCACCAGAAGTTATGATGGGTACGTTCAGCGTCAACTCCATCCTCGCTACTGTTCTTTTTGATTCCGGTGCTTCGCATTCTTTCATATCACAAAGTTTTGTTAGAGTACGGAGTATACCACTTTTAGCTCTACAAAACCCAATATTAGTAAATTCACCGGGTGGGGCTATGCAAGCTCAATATTATTGTCCTTCGGTTAATATTGCTCTAAGGGGGGTAGACTTTAAAGTGAACCTTACCGTAATAAGAACAGCTGGGATTGATGTCATATTGGGTCTGGATTGGATGAAGAAAAATAAGGCAGTTATTCAGTGTGAGGAGAAGGTCGTTGTGTTAACTACGCCTAAAGGAGACAAAGTCAGTGTTGATGTAGTAATGCAACCACCACCTGCAGCGACAGTTAATCAACTCCAGGAGGATGACAGCCAGCTAGATCATGTTGTGGATGAGTTTCCGGACGTATTCCCTGATGAATTGCCAGGTATGCCACCCGACCGCGACATTGAATTTATTATTGAATTGTTGCCTGGAACTGCACCCATAGCTAAGCGTCCATATAGGATGGGAGTAAATGAGTTAGAAGAACTTAAGAAACAAATTAAAGAATTATTAGACAAAGGTTTTATTCGGCCTAATTCTTCACCTTGGGGAGCACCAGTTATTTTTGTTGATAAGAAAGATGGAAGTCAGCGGATGTGTGTGGATTATCGGTCACTTAATGAGGTTAATATCAAGAATAAATATCCATTGCCTAGAATTGATGATTTGTTTGACCAATTGAGAGGAGCCTATGTATTTTCCAAGATTGATCTTCGTTCTGGTTACCATCAACTAAAAATTCATGCTACAGATATACCTAAGACAGCTTTTACTACACGGTATGGATTATATGAGTACACCGTGATGTCCTTTGGATTGACCAATGCACCTGCCTACTTTATGTATCTAATGAATAAAGTGTTTATGGAGTACCTAGACAAGTTTGTTGTGGTATTTATCGATGATATTTTAATTTATTCGAAAAATGAGGAGGAACATGCTGAACATTTAAAATTGGTGCTACAAAAATTACGAGAGCATAAGTTGTATGCTAAGCGGAGCAAGTGTGAATTTTGGTTAAAGGAAGTTGCCTTTCTTGGTCATATTGTCTCCAATGGTGGTATAGCGGTTGATCCTAACAAAGTAGAAGATGTTCTGAATTGGAAGCCACCAACAACTGTTAGCGAGATTCGTAGTTTTCTGGGATTAGCAGGGTATTACAGGAGATTTATTGAAGGGTTCTCAAAGCTTGCTAAGCCTATGACTGCTTTATTAGAAAATAATGCTAAGTTTGTTTGGTCGGAAAAATGTCAAAAGAATTTTGAGGAATTGAAGAAAAGATTAACCACAGCCCCCGTGTTGACTTTGCCGGATTTGAGCAAGAGATTTGCTATATATTGCGATGCATCTCGTCAAGGCTTGGGTTGTGTTCTTATGCAAGAATGAAGAGTTGTGACCTATGCGTCAAGACAGTTGAGGAAACATGAATTGAATTATCCTACTCATGACCTTGAGTTAGCTGCAGTTGTGCATTCGTTAAAAATTTGGAGACACTATATTATTGGGCAAAAGTGTGATATCTACACCGACCACAAGAGTTTGAAATATATTTTTACTCAGTCAGATCTGAATTTGAGGCAACGTCACTGGTTAGAGTTGATCAAGGATTATGATTTGGAGGTACATTATCATCCGGGAAAAGCGAATGTTGTCGCTGATGCCCTTAGTAGAAAGAGCTATGCTAATAAGATGCGAGTAACACCTATGCCAGAGGAGCTATGTGCTGAATTTGAGCAGTCTCAATTTAAGTTTGGTTACTAATGCTATGGAGATAGTGGTTGAACCTACACTAGAGCAGGATATACGCAAAGGGCAGCTGGAAGATGAGAAGCTCAGAGAGATAGCTGAAAATGTAGTGGTTGGTAAGTCACCCGGATTTAGAATAGATGAACAGGGTACTCTATGGTTTGGAAAAAGGTTGTGTGTACCCGAGATAAGATCTATTCGTGACGCGATACTCCGAGAAGCTCATGACTCAGCCTACTCCATACATCCCGGCAGCACAAAAATGTATTTAGATCTTAAAGAAAGGTATTGGTGGGTTGGACTTAAAAGAGATGTGGCAGAATATGTAGCAATATGTGACACATGTCAGAGAGTTAAAGCCGAGCATCAGAGGCCTGCAGGTTTGCTACAACCTATGAAGATACCTGAATGGAAGTGGGATGAAGTTGGTATGGATTTCATAGTTGGTTTGCCACGTACTCAGTCAGGGTATGATTCTATTTGGGTAATTGTTGATCGTTTAACGAAAGTTGCTCACTTTATACCGGTTAAGACTACCTATGCCGGAGCAAAGCTAGCTGAATTATATATGGCAAGAATTGTGTGTCTACATGGGGTTCCTAAGAAAATTGTGTCTGACAGAGGTACTTAATTCACGTCTCACTTTTGGAAGAAAATACATGAATCTTTGGGAACTGAGCTGAATTTTAGTACTGCCTATCACCCTCAGACAGATGGACAAACAGAAAGGACCAATCAAATATTAGAAGACATGTTGAGAGCCTGTGCATTGCAAAAGGGTGATAGTTGGGATAAGAGTTTGCCATATGCAGAGTTCTCTTATAATAATAGTTACCAAAAGAGTCTCAAGATGGCACCGTTCGAGGCTTTGTATGGTCGTAAATGTAGAACATCTTTATTTTGGAACCAAACCGGAGAAACTCAAGTGTTTGGACCAGCAGTGTTGAGAGATGCAGAGGAACAAGTTGCGAAAATTAGAGAAAACTTGAGAGTGGCTCAGTCGCGACAAAAGAGTTATGCAGACACAAGAAGAAGGGAACTGACATTTGAAGTAGGAGATTATGTCTACCTAAAAGTATCACCTATGCGAGGTGTAAAAAGGTTCAATATGAAAGGTAAATTGGCACCAAGGTATATTGGCCCATTCAAGATTCTAGCAAGACGCGGAGAAGTAGCTTATCAGCTAGAACTACCCGAAAGTTTGTCGGGTGTTCATGATGTGTTTCATATATCCCAACTTAGGAAGTGTTTGCGAGTGCCCGAAGAGCAAATACCATTGGAGGAATTGGTTGTTAAAGAAGATCTCACATATGAAGAATACCCAATTAAAATATTGGAAACAGCAGAGCGAGTCACAAGGAGCAGAGTTATAAAAATGTGCAAGGTTCAGTGGAATCGGTATTCAGAGGATGAGGCAACCTGGGAAAGAGAGGAAGAATTGAGAAAGTCGTATCCCCAATTATTTGAGTAAGCTAAACTAATCTCGAGGACGAGATTAATTTTAAGGGGGGTAGAATTGTAACACCCTAAAATTTGCTTTTATTAAAGTAGGGATAAATTGATTTATTTATGCAATTGTTTGGCATATTAACCCAGCAAATAATAGCTTTTAGCAATTAAAATAAATCATAGGATTTAGAAACATGATTTGTTGCATCCATGCTGCTCGATGATATTTTTGTTTGATTTGCACTTTATTGAGATTTGGAAATATTCAAATGTATTTGGAAACCTCCTCTCTTCCTTTTTTGCCCGCTTGGGCAGAAGGCCGCCCGAGCGTCGGCAGACCGCCCCATCTTCCTCGCGCAGGCGCCTTTCTCCTTTGGCTGCCATGCGGGGCCTGCTGCTCAGAGTCGTCCCTTTCCTTCCTCTGGAGTCCGAGCAGGACTCGATGTCCAACCGACCGCCGCCGGAATTTTCGGACGAGTCCGTCCTGAGCACGCCTCCACGGCCCGTAAAAGGAAGCCGCGACCCTCTCCCCTTCCCTCCTACTGGCACTGATGCGTCGGGCCACGGCACAGCGCCGTCTCCTTCCTCCGGACAGAGCCCGAACCGAGCACGACTGCCGCCTCCGACCGTATCCTAACCACCGAATCTCCCGAAGTCCGGATATCCTACGCCTCCCTCGCGCCCCTATATAGGTCGGCCGAGCTCTGCCGTCCCTCCCCACAAGTTCCCGAGCAAACCACGCCCTCCAATCTTGCCCTAGCCGTCGCCCCGAGCTCCGCCGCCACTGTCGATTTCTCCTTGGGAAGACTTCTCCGTCGAAATTGGTTGTTCTCCAAGCTTCGCAGCAAGGTCAGGAACCTTCCCGACCCCTTTTCCCTCGGTTTTGTGCATTATAGCCATGATGCCGAGCTTCGCAGTCTCCATAGTTCCGCCACCTAGCTCGCCGCATCCTCCTCGAGCTACCTCTGTGGCAACCGAAACCATAGATAGGTTCGGCTTGAACTCCTCTTGCTTCCCGACCAGGTCCCGAGGTGTGCCGAGCTTCGTAGCCCCGAAAACGCCGTCTCCGGCCATCTTGCCGGCGAGGAATCGGCCGGGCGCCGCCCGACTCCGGCGACCAGAGCCGCCCCTCTTTTCCCGAGCTACCTGCGCCGTCCACGGCCGATCCAACGGCTCACAGTGAGAGATACCCTTTCGACCGGCACTTTTGCAAAAGAGCCCCTGAGCTTTTTAATGTTCTAACCCGCGATCCTTTGGCGTATTTCTCTGCTTACGCTTTCCTATTTAGAAAACGTATTTCCTCGGTTTTAATTCAAAAGGGCGTTTTCAATATTTACATATTTGTCACTCAGTTTATTTCGGCCATATTTTATTCGTTTTAGCTCCGATTTGATCCGTTCAAGTCTCGTTAGATTCGTAATTTCGTAGTCTACCTAATGATGCTACTGTTACTCATGTTTTCAACTTTTAAAATTCGAGATTAGATTTAATCTATTATTTTATTAAAGTAAAACTTGTTTATTTCATAACTTTCCCGTTTGAACTCCGATTTTCGTGATCTTTATATCGTTGGAATCGTAGCGACGCGTAGATTATTTTTATGCACTTTTCAATCTATTTCTCCACTGTTGGTGTATTGTTTCTAATATAGATCTTGTTTGCTTCGTGTATGATTGCCTCGATGATTGTGTGGTGATTTTATGATCGAGTTCAGACGGTGAGCAATACGTTGGTGATCAAGAGTACACGGAGGATCCAAGTTCTCTAGAGCACTTTGATCGAGGCAAGTATAGCATGGACCATCCTTGTTGCCTATTCACCTTAATCACTAAATTCATGATGCATGTGTCCACCTTGGCAACCATAGTGTTTATTCCTAGTTTTGATGAATTGATCCTTATTACCTATGAGATTGCATTTGAGTAGTGATGCTAGCGCTTGATGATGCCATGATCTTATGAACTTGAATAATTAATTATGAGATAAAGATTAAAACATGCTTTTTAGCAACATGGACTAAGGACTTAACTGTAAGTATGACATCGGGACTTACAGCGCAACCATGAGGGTCATATGGCTCTGACTTTAGTTAAGTATGAAGTTACTTTCTATCATGTTGTTAATCTTGAAAGGTTTCTTGCCGAGCTGGTTGTTTTGCGGCTCCTGTCTTTGTGTGTACTGCTGCGTGTGTGTGCCACTAGAAGGAGGGCTCTACCACCCCTTGCCATTGCGCCCGGATTGATTAGTGGCATGTTAGGAAGGCTTTTGAAAGACTTCATAGTGTACCCTGCCGCACTTCCTTGGTGAGGTGACATGGGAGTCATGACCCTTGGCATATGGGAATCACGACTCATGGTGAAAGTGTGCAACCTCTGCAGAGTGTAAAACTGATATATCAGCCGCGCTCACGGTCACGAGCAGACTTGGACGTCTTACAGGAACTTAACTAATTTAATATTGATTTATTTGGGAGTTTCTATTGAAGTTTATTTCATATTAATTATCATGTTTATATGATCATGCAAATCTTGTTCCTTGGTATATTCTATCGCTGCTACTCAATTGCTAAAATATGATCAATTAAAAGCAACCGCTGTCAACCAGTGTCAAGCGTTATTTGAGCCTCATGAACCCATGTTATTCTTGTTGAGTACGACATGTACTTACGCTTGCTTTATTTTTCATATTTGGATAAAAATCCCGGATGGGTAACAGATGACTATGATGATTCTTCTGAGGATTACTAGGATTGTGGTTCACCAGTCAACTACTTCCCTGTGATTTGGAGCTTCCGCGAGAGATTATAATTATTAGTCCGCTGCTATTTATGTAAAGACTCTGTGATATTATTCGTTATATATATTGAACCTTGTGATGGTACTATGTAATTTGTCGCTTATGTGTGTGATTGATCTGTGGGCGCACATAAGTTGGTTCATTCAATTTTATCCTTAAAATTGGGTGTGACACACGGCAGCCGAAAGCCGACCACTAGTACACAGAAGCTCGCTCTATAGTGGCGGTTAATAAGCCATCTTCACTTGCGTTTCACAGGGCTGCCTGTGGGAGAGGCCAGTGAAAATAAATCTTTTCACTGGCGGTTGCCTGTGAACCGCCAGTGGAAATATATTTACACTGGCGGTTTATTTCCACTGGCGGTTTTCTTAAGGAACCGCCAGTGGAAATTTCCACTGGCGGTTCACATGCAACCGCCAGTGGAGACTACAGCCCTTTTTAGGGAATTTCAGCCCCCTACCCGGCCATATATATGTATTTATTTATTTATTATAGATATTAAGCTGTATTAGATCATGATCAAATATATCAAAACAAAATTTAATTATTATACAGTATATTTATATACATCAAAGGACTGTGCTCATAATATACACATATATATGTTCATCAAAGTTACATGTGATAACATCTCAAATTTACACATCTAATTAATAACCCTCTCGGGTAAGTGATAGGTCCAAATAGGCTAGAGGGGGTGAATAGCCTAATTAAAACTTTCTACAACAACAACACTTGATCACAACATTAGTCACAAAGGTGGCGAAGCGAATTCTTGCACTAGCCTAAAAGGGGGTGCCAAGCCTTCCTAACCGTTCTAGCTAGAATCACTAGAAGAACACAAACTAGCCTAAGTTGAGCTACTTACTCCTAAGTGGATAGGTATACTACTCTAGCAACTCTACATAAGTAAATACACAAAGTAAAGAATAGATTGTAGAGATGATTATACCGCCTTGTAGAGGAGGAAGCCAATCACCGAGAGAGAGAATACCAACTCACACGAAGGTGGTGGTCACAATGAAGCCAATGATCAACACAAAGATGAACACCAATTTAACCCGGGGTTCACGTGCTTGCCGGCACGCTACGTCCCCGTTGTGTGACCACGACTCGGTGATTCGGTGGCTAATCGGCAACCAATGCCAAGCCCAACAAATGAGCACCACAAGAATCTACCACGAGAAGGGTAACTCAATGACACGAGCAATTTACTAGAGCTACCTTGTGGCTTCTCCGCCGGGGAAGGTGCAATACCCCTCACAAGATCACTGGGAGTGGCCGAAGACAATCTCCAACTCCGCCAAGCTCCTCCGCTGCTCCAAGCCGTATAGGTGACGGCAATCACCAAGAGAAATGAGAGAACTCCGCAGCAAACACGATCAACAAGTGCCAATGGATGCAAAGATCAAGCAAAGCACTTTGATCAACTCTCTGGCTCACAATGGATGAGAATTATGCAATCTATGTGAGTGAGAGTGTTGTGAGGGTGCTCAAGAGGTGTATCAGCAAGTTAGAGAGCCAAGAGCACCTTCCCAAACCAGCCAAGTCGCTATTTATAAGCCACACACAAAGAACTAGCCGTTTGGACAAAACTGCGTACCGTCGGACTGTCCGACGGCCAGATCGTCGGACTAAACCACACGGTCCGACGCTCTGGATTGACGCCACGTGTCCTCTGCCATTTGAAGTCGACCGTTGAAACACAACGGCTATTTTCTCGCACCAAAACAATCGTCGGACGGTAGGGTGCCGGACCAAAAATCTCGGTCCGACGCTCTCAGCAGACCACCGTCGGACTCAGCCAGACGGAGCCGTCGGACTAAAAACTGCGACAGTCCGACGCTTCCAGAGAGCTCCCCGAGCGCTGAAGTCCGTCGGACGATAGTCCGACGCTCGCCATCGGACCAAACAGAACGGTCCGATGCCCTCTGAGATCTCCACGTGTCAGCTCTCGCTCGTTCAGCAACGTCGGACCCTGAGGCTAATGGTCCGACGCTCAGAGATTGAGCGTCCGACGCTCTAAGCAGGGTTAGCCGTCGGACCGAAGACAATGGTTCGACGCTCAGGCGAAGCTAGGGTCCGACGCTCTATTTTCTTAGGATTTTCACTCAAACCTTTCACCCTTTGTTCCCAAGTGCTAACACCAAGTGTTCTACACCTTGTGCACTTGTGTTAGCCTTTTTAAAAGAGTTTTCCAAGGATTTGTTAGTTAGCCACTAGATCTAAATGCAATGCATGATCCAAACATCTAATGGCATTTGATAACCGTGTTAACCATGGAATTACTCCCCTCTTTATAGTACGGCTATCTATCCTAAATGTGGACACACTCTCTATAGTGTCTCGTCCACCAAAACGGAAAGAGCCCTATTGATATACCTTTGCCTTGAGCTCAATCCAAATCACCAAGTGTTCGAGTTCTTGATCTTCACTTTGATGGGCTTACTCCAAGTCTTTGGATGCCTTCATCACCTCCACACTTGATCCTCTAACCATCTTGTAATCAAACACTTAGGTATAATGGTTAGATACTTTGGTGTTATCAATTAGCCAAAACCAAATATAGAGCTTTCAATCTCCCCTTTTTTGGTAATTGATGACAACCTCTACAAAGATATTCAATGAATTCAACTTGGTACTAATAGCTCCCCCTACATATGTGTCTAGTGTTTGGATTTGAAAGGCTTTGCACATATGTATTGGATTTGGAGTTTGGGAGAGATATTACTACCAATTTGATGCTAAGGTTTATAGAATTGGACCTTTGAAGCGCGATACCATCGGAGTGCATCTATACACCATCCTTAGCACCATGGATAGCTAGATTCCATTTAAAAGAATTCTTGCAATCAAAGACACTAGAATACCTCATGAGATCACATTATAAACAAGGTTCTAGTACCAATTGATAAGAGTAAGGAACTAGCTACCACTTCCTATACATGCTAGCACTTCAATACACCACACAAGTTATGACTATCATACACTAAGCAAGCAAGCACATTTTGAATTTTTAGTACAAATGCAATGCACCAAACATATGAAAATGCACAATCAAATGCTTGCAACCATGCTTATGAGCTTGCTCCCCCTAAGTGTGAGATCTAAATTTTAAAAGTTTGTGATCCCTCTCACTTGGCCTATTGCTCTTCCATCATCGACCTAATGACGGTTCATCGCGTAACAACCCTATTCCTCTCCATATCTTTGTTCCATTCTCTCCCCCTTTGTCATCAATGACCACAAAAGGGTAGCGTGGTTAGGATATGATTTGAAATCAATGGAGGGAATCACTTATTAGATTGTTTCTATTATCTTCCTTCTTTTAAGCATTTAGCTAGATTACTTGCACCAATATATAACTCGGTTTGTCCTTTGGCAAGCTTCTTCACGCCACTAGGGATTATCTTGACAAAGTTGGCTTATATATTATTGTGCTCATATTCTAAATAAATACTAGGTTCACAAGCCCACAAACTAGTCACATGTCACTACTAGATCAATCAAGTCATAGAAGCAATAGTAGTGGCATATGAGTTCAAAAACATTTAGTTTGACATGAATGAGCCTAATTAAGGAAAATATGTCTATATGTTCTAACAAGACCTACTAGCACATGAATGACATGCCATACAAAGATACCTTTGCTTTGTTGGAGTAGAGGCAAGTCATATACCGGGGGTGCTAGCTCAACTCATGTTGGAGAAATCAAGGATGTTCAATTCATTCTTCAATTTGTAGAATCTTGCTTCATCAAGTGGCTTGGTGAGAATGTCGGCTAGTTGATCATCGGTGCCCACACTCTCAACTTGAATGTCACCTTTGGCTTGGTGGTCTCTAATGAAGTGATGCGTTACATCAATATGTTTAGTTCTTGAGTGTTGTACCGGATTGGTGGCAATCTTCACGGCGCTTTCATTATCACATAGTAACGGCACATTCTTGAATTTAATTCCATAATCACTCAATGTTGCCTTCATCCACAACAATTGTGCACAACAACTCCCCGCACTAACATACTCGGCTTCAACGGTAGAGAGTGCAACCGTGTTTTGCTTCTTGGATGACCATGATACTAGTGATCTTCCCAATAGTTGACAAGTGCCGGAAGTGCTCTTCCTATTGATCTTGCAACCCGCATAATCGGAATCTGAATAACCAATCAACTCAAAGTTTGACCCCTTAGGGTACCATAGTCCAACATTGGGTGTGCGCTTGAGATATCTCAATACTCTCTTGGTTGCCTTCAAATGACTCTCTCTAGGTGAAGCTTGATATCTTGCACACATGGAAACACTAAACATCACATCCGGTCTAGAAGCGGTCACATAGAGTAAGCTTGCAATCATAGACCGATACTTCTTTTGAATCACCATGTTGCCACTCTTGTCTTCATCAAGATTACCATTAGTGCCCATAGGTGTGCTAATTGATTTGGCACTTTTCATCCCAAATTTCTTCAACATGTCCCTTATGTATTTGCCTTGGTTTATGAAAGTTCCATTCTTCAATTGCTTGATTTGAAGACCAAGGAAATAACTCAATTCTCCAATCATGGACATCTCAAACTCATTAGCCATCATCTTTCCAAACTCCTCACAATAGTCTTGATTGGTTGAACCAAAAATAATGTCATCAACATAGATTTGCAACACAAATAAGTCTTTGCCAATTCTTTTGGTGAAGAGTGTGGTGTCAACCTTTCCCATTTTGAATCCCTTGGATAGCAAGAAATCTCTCAATCTTTCATACCATGCCCTAGGTGCTTGCTTCAAGCCATATAGTGCCTTTCTCAACTTGTAGACATGGTCGGGCTTCTTCTCATCTTCAAATCCCGGGGGTTACTCAATATATACCAACTCATTGATGAATCCATTCAAGAAAGCACTTTTGACATCTATTTGATAAAGCTTGATGTTGTGTGCACATGCATAAGCTAGCAAGATCCTAATTGCTTCCAATCTTGCAACCGGAGCATATGAGTCTCCAAAATCCAATCCTTCCACTTGAGTGTACCCTTGTGCAACTAATCTTGCATTGTTTCTCACTACAATGCCATCTTGATATTCCTTATTCTTGAACACCCACTTAATGCCAATGACATTGTAATTCTTGGGCCTCTCAACTAGCTCCCATACTTGATTTCTTTCAAAATTGTTAAGCTCTTCATGCATGGCATTTACCTAATCACTATCATTCAAAGCTTTCTCAATGGTAGTTGGCTCTTCAAATGACACAAAAGAGAAGTGCTCACAAAAGTTTGCTAACTTTGATCTTGTTTGAACACCACTTCTAATATCCCCAACTATTTGATCCAAAGGATGATCTCTTGCAATGTTGACCGGTTAGAGAACTTGATTGCTTGAGTTAGGTTGACTTGCTTGAGATTGGATGACTTGTTGATCTTCATCTTGAGTTTGAGTTTGATCATGAGAATCACTAGAGCTTGCATTATCTTGATTTACTTGCACATTTGATTGAGGTAGCACTTGATCTTTATCATCTTCATCTTCCACATCAACCACTCACCTTGGCCGGATGTCACCAATGTCCATGTTCTTCATAGCTTCTACCAATTGAGTTCCTCTCACATCATCTAGATTTTCTTGTTCACCTTGAGAACCATTGGTTTCATCGAACTCCACATCATGAACTTCTTCAATTAGCTTGGTGGTATGATTCCATACTCTATATGCTTTGCTTGTGGTGGAGTAACCAACTAGGAAGCCTTCATCATATTTCTTCTCAAATTTTCCCAATCTTGCCCATTTCTTCAAGATATAACATTTGCATCCAAACACTCTAAAATATGCAATATTGGGCTTTCTTCCATTCAATAACTCATATGGTGTCTTCTTCAAGAGGCGGTGACAATAGAGCCGGTTGCTACAATAGCATGCCGTGTTGATTGCTTCGGCCCACATGTCCACACTCACGTTGTATTCACTAAGCATGGACCTTGCCATATCAATGAGTGTTCTATTCTTTCTCTCAACAAGGCCATTTGATTGAGGAGTGTACTTGGCCGAGAAATGATGTTTGATTCCAAACTCATCACAAAGTTCATCTACCCTTGCATTTCTAAACTCACTTCCATTGTCACTTCTCACTTGCTTGATTGTTACTTCAAATTCATTTTGGCTTCTCTTGATGAATGTCTTGAATATGCCCAATACTTCACTCTTGTCAACAAGAAAGAAGACCCATGTGTATCTTGTATAGTTATCAACTATCACAAAGCCATACTTGTTTCCACCAAGACTAGCATAAGTGGTTGGGCCAAAGAGATCCATGTGCAATAACTTAAATGCTCTAGATGTACTCATCATGTTCTTATTAGGATGTGTGTTTCCAACTTACTTTCCCATTTGACATGCACTACACAATCTATCCTTCTCAAATTGAACATTCTTCAATCCTCTCACCATGTCATGTTTGACCAATCTATTGAGTTGCTTCATTCCAACATGACCAAGCCTTCTATGCCATAACCAACCCATACTTGATTTGGTGAACAAGCATGTTGACAATTGAGCTTCACTAGCATTGAAGTCCACCAAATAGATATTGCCATACCAAAAACCCTTGAATATCAAGTTGCTTCCATCAACACTAACAATCTCCACATCATCAATACCAAAGATGTATTTGAATCTCAAGTCACACAATTGAGCCACGGACAACAAGTTGAAGTTCAAGCTCTCTACTAGCAAGACATTGGAGATGGACATATCATTTGAAATTGCAATCTTTCCAAGACCAATAACCTTGCCCTTCTTGTTGTCATCAAATGTGATACTATCAAGATTCCCATCTTCATTTGGCTTGATTGAATTGAACATATTTGATTCTCCGGTCATGTGTTGAGTGCACCTACTATCAAGCACCCAATGCCTCCCTCCGGACTTGTAGTTCACCTACAAAGAAATCAATTAGATTTTGGTACCCAAGTTTGTTTGGGTCCTTGGAGGTTAGTTACCAAGCTTTTGGGCACCCAAATTGCCTTCTTCTTTGGGTTCTCCTTAGGTGCACCAATAAACTTGACTCGCACTCCCCTAGCACCCTTTGTAAGCACATAGCAAGAGTCAAGTCTAATGGATGAAACCATAGGCTTGCTTTGCTTCATCATCCTCTTCTTGCAATATTGCTCCTTGTGCCCCACTTGCTTGCAACTATAGCAAACCACACCATTGCCCTTCACAAGGTTGTCTTGTGAGGGACAAAGGCGGCTTTGCCCTTCTTGGGGGTATAGCCAAGACCCTCCTTGTTAATGAAGAACCTTTGACTACCCAATCACTTAAGCAAGCAGGGCATCTCCACCATAGGCATTGCCTAAGGCTAGAGTGAGCTCATGCACCTCCTTCTTGAGGTTCTTGTTCTCATCCATGATTTTAGCATCACAAGTGACACTAACAAACTTGGGTGAGGTAGAGGTGGATGTGCTACAAGATGTGTTAGTGGAGGCAACAACAATAGGTGTATCAAATAGATCACAATGGACACCTAAGTCACATGTTGTGGGCACATCTTCCACCTTAGCCAACTCCGAAAGTGATGAGTGAGCCTTCTCAAGCTTGGAGTGAGCTTCTTTTAGTGCCTCATGGTCTTCCTTCAGACACTCATGAGATGCACTAAGCTCCTCAAAGGATTGCTCAAGGAGTTTCTTCTCCTTGGTCAAAACTTTGCACTCCTTCACTTTCTTCTTAAGGTAGGAGTGTGTGTCACGTAACATGTCAAGGAGCTCCTCCATGGAGAAGTCCTCCTCCTCACTCTCACTATCACTCTCATCGGATGAGGATTGTACCTTAGATGGCTTAGCCATGAGACAAGTTGGTGTAGAGTCAAATAGAGAAGGCTTGCTTTGAATAGCAAGACTAGCAATAGCCTTCTTCTTGGTGAACTTGTGATCATCATCACTATCTTCATCATCGGAAGAAGAAGCATCACTATCCTATGTGACACAATATGAGTGCCCCTTCTTCTTCATGAATTGCATCTTCTTGTCTTTCTTTTCCTTCTTGTTCTTCTTCTTCTTGTCATCATCATCATCACTCTCATTCTTGTGAGGACAATCGGCTATCAAGTGATCCTTGCTCTTGCATTCATAGCACCTCATGGTGGTGCTCTTACCTCTTGTGAAGTCTCTACTCTTTCTAGCACCATAGCCCTTCTTCTTCATGAACTTGCCAAATCTCCTTACAAGAAGTGCCATCTCCTCATCATCATCACTTGAGCTTTTCTCATCATCACTTGAGATTGGCTTCTTTGCTTTGCCCTTGTGCCTTGATGAAGTAGCCTTGAATGCAATGCTCTTCTTCTCACCCTTGTCCTTCTTCTCATCCTCCTTCTCTTCCTTGACCTTGGCATCAATGTCATCTCGGTAGGTCTCATGTGTCATGACCTCACCAAGCACTTGTGTAGGTGTCATCTTGGAGAGATCCTCTCTCATAAGAATGAAGCGCAAGGTCTCATACCGAGACGGTAAACATCTCAAGAAGCGATATGAGAAGTCCTTGTCATCAATCTTTTCACCGAGAGCCTTGAGATCACTAACAATTACACTCAACCGGTGGAACATCTCCGGTATGCTCTCATCTTCCTTCATCTTAAAGCTTGCATATCTATCTTTGAGGATGTAGAGCTTGGCACCCTTGACGGCGGTGGTGCCCTCATATGTATCTTCCAACTTCTTCCAAACCTCATATGCAAACTCCAAGTCCTTGATTTGTTCAAAGACTTTCTCATCAAGAGCACTATAGAGAGCATTGAGAGCAATGTCATTGAATTGGAGCCTTTCTTCATCTCCTGGTGTGGGATCATTCATGTCAATCACCACAAAGTCTTTCTTAACAATCTCCCACATCTTCCGGTTCATTGATTTCAAGTGAGCCTTCATTTGCTTCTTTCCAATAGCCATAGCTAGAACCATCAAACCGAGGTGGCTTGCCCATTTGATTGATCAAGTTGTTGTGAGCCATCTTGAATACCGAAAGATGTTAAGCCTTGCAACAACGGTGACCACGGCTCCGATACCAATTGATAGGTCCAAATAGGCTAGAGGGGGGTGAATAGCCTAATTAAAACTTTCTACAACAACAACACTTGATCACAACATTAGTCACAAAGGTGGCGAAGCGAATTCTTGCACTAGCCTAAAAGGGGGTGCCAAGCCTTCCTAACCGTTCTAGCTAGAATCACTAGAAGAACACAAACTAGCCTAAGTTGAGCTACTTACTCCTAAGTGGATAGGTATACTACTCTAGCAACTCTACACAAGTAAATACACAAAGTAAAGAATAGATTGTAGAGATGATTATACCGCCTTGTAGAGGAGGAAGCCAATCACCGAGAGAGAGAATACCAACTCACACGAAGGTGGTGGTCACAATGAAGCCAATGATCAACACAAAGATGAACACCAATTTAACCCGGGGTTCACGTGCTTGCCGGCACGCTACGTCCCCGTTGTGTGACCACGACTCGGTGATTCGGTGGCTAATCGGCAACCAATGCCAAGCCCAACAAATGAGCACCACAAGAATCTACCACGAGAAGGGTAACTCAATGACACGAGCAATTTACTAGAGCTACCTTGTGGCTTCTCCGCCGGGGAAGGTGCAATACCCCTCACAAGATCACCGGGAGTGGCCGAAGACAATCTCCAACTCCGCCAAGCTCCTCCGCTGCTCCAAGCCGTATAGGTGACGGCAATCACCAAGAGAAATGAGAGAACTCCGCAGCAAACACGATCAACAAGTGCCAATGGATGCAAAGATCAAGCAAAGCACTTTGATCAACTCTCTGGCTCACAATGGATGAGAATTATGCAATCTATGTGAGTGAGAGTGTTGTGAGGGTGCTCAAGAGGTGTATCAGCAAGTTAGAGAGCCAAGAGCACCTTCCCAAACCAGCCAAGTCGCTATTTATAAGCCACACACAAAGAACTAGCCGTTTGGACAAAACTGCGTACCGTCGGACTGTCCGACGGCCAGATCGTCGGACTAAACCACACGGTCCGACGCTCTGGATTGACGCCACGTGTCCTCTGCCATTTGAAGTCGACCGTTGAAACACAACGGCTATTTTCTCGCACCAAAACAATCGTCGGACGGTAGGGCGCCGGACCAAAAATCTCGGTCCGACGCTCTCAGCAGACCACCGTCGGACTCAGCCAGACGGAGCCGTCGGACTAAAAACTGCGACAGTCCGACGCTTCCAGAGAGCTCCCCGAGCGCTGAAGTCCGTCGGACGATAGTCCGACGCTCGCCATCGGACCAAACAGAACGGTCCGATGCCCTCTGAGATCTCCACGTGTCAGCTCTCGCTCGTTCAGCAACGTCGGACCCTGAGGCTAATGGTCCGACGCTCAGAGATTGAGCGTCCGACGCTCTAAGCAGGGTTAGCCGTCGGACCGAAGACAATGGTTCGACGCTCAGGCGAAGCTAGGGTCCGACGCTCTATTTTCTTAGGATTTTCACTCAAACCTTTCACCCTTTGTTCCCAAGTGCTAACACCAAGTGTTCTACACCTTGTGCACTTGTGTTAGCCTTTTTAAAAGAGTTTTCCAAGGATTTGTTAGTTAGCCACTAGATCTAAATGCAATGCATGATCCAAACATCTAATGGCATTTGATAACCGTGTTAACCATGGAATTACTCCCCTCTTTATAGTACGGCTATCTATCCTAAATGTGGACACACTCTCTATAGTGTCTCGTCCACCAAAACGGAAAGAGCCCTATTGATATACCTTTGCCTTGAGCTCAATCCAAATCACCAAGTGTTCGAGTTCTTGATCTTCACTTTGATGGGCTTACTCCAAGTCTTTGGATGCCTTCATCACCTCCACACTTGATCCTCTAACCATCTTGTAATCAAACACTTAGGTATAATGGTTAGATACTTTGGTGTTATCAATTAGCCAAAACCAAATATAGAGCTTTCAATCTCCCCTTTTTTGGTAATTGATGACAACCTCTACAAAGATATTCAATGAATTCAACTTGGTACTAATAGCTCCCCCTACATATGTGTCTAGTGTTTGGATTTGAAAGGCTTTGCACATATGTATTGGATTTGGAGTTTGGGAGAGATATTACTACCAATTTGATGCTAAGGTTTATAGAATTGGACCTTTGAAGCGCGATACCATCGGAGTGCATCTATACACCATCCTTAGCACCATGGATAGCTAGATTCCATTTAAAAGAATTCTTGCAATCAAAGACACTAGAATACCTCATGAGATCACATTATAAACAAGGTTCTAGTACCAATTGATAAGAGTAAGGAACTAGCTACCACTTCCTATACATGCTAGCACTTCAATACACCACACAAGTTATGACTATCATACACTAAGCAAGCAAGCACATTTTGAATTTTTAGTACAAATGCAATGCACCAAACATATGAAAATGCACAATCAAATGCTTGCAACCATGCTTATGAGCTTGCTCCCCCTAAGTGTGAGATCTAAATTTTAAAAGTTTGTGATCCCTCTCACTTGGCCTATTGCTCTTCCATCATCGACCTAATGACGGTTCATCGCGTAACAACCCTATTCCTCTCCATATCTTTATTCCATTCTCTCCCCCTTTGTCATCAATGACCACAAAAGGGTAGCGTGGTTAGGATATGATTTGAAATCAATGGAGGGAATCACTTATTAGATTGTTTCTATTATCTTCCTTCTTTTAAGCATTTAGCTAGATTACTTGCACCAATATATAACTCGGTTTGTCCTTTGGCAAGCTTCTTCACGCCACTAGGGATTATCTTGACAAAGTTGGCTTATATATTATTGTGCTCATATTCTAAATAAATACTAGGTTCACAAGCCCACAAACTAGTCACATGTCACTACTAGATCAATCAAGTCATAGAAGCAATAGTAGTGGCATATGAGTTCAAAAACATTTAGTTTGACATGAATGAGCCTAATTAAGGAAAATATGTCTATATGTTCTAACAAGTCCTACTAGCACATGAATGACATACCATACAAAGATACCTTTGCTTTGTTGGAGTAGAGGCAAGTCATATACCGGGGGACCCTGAGGCTAATGGTCCGACGCTCAGAGATTGAGCGTCCGACGCTCTAAGCAGGGTTAGCCGTCGGACCGAAGACAATGGCCCGACGCTCAGGCGAAGCTAGGGTCTGACGCTCTGTTTTCTCAGGATTTTCACTCAAACCTTTCACCCTTTGTTCCCAACTGCTAACACCAAGTGTTCTACACCTTGTGCACTTGTGTTAGCATTTTTAAAAGAGTTTTCCAAGGGTTTGTTAGTTAGCCACTAGATCTAAATGCAATGCATAATCCAAACATCTAATGGCATTTAATAACCGTGTTAACCATGTAATTACTCCCCTCTTTATAGTACGGCTATCTATTCTAAATGTGGACACACTCTCTATAGTGTCTCGTCAACCAAAACGGAAAGAGCCCTATTGATATACCTTTGCCTTGAGCTCAATCCAAATCACCAAGTGTTGGAGTTCTTGATCTTCACTTTGATGGGCTTACTCTGAGTCTTTGGATGCCTTCATCACCTCCACACTTGATCCTCTAACCATTTTGTAATCCAACACTTAGCCATAATGGTTAGATACTTTGGTGTCATCAATTAGCCAAAACCAAACATAGAGCTTTCAGTAAGCCCTAGCATGCTGATTTCCGTTAGCTCTCTGAACTCTTCACTTCCTAGAGTGTCTTCATTGTCGTGATAATTCCTGTTGCTTGGAGTAACATGTTTCATGATGAATGAGCACATGTCCTCAACTATGTTGTATAAAGTCTCCATGCTCATGTTCTCCACCTTGAGTTTTTTATAATTCCGCAACTGTACTTATATATAACTATATTAATTAATATGTATAAACATCATATATAGATTTGTAACTTTAAGGTTATAATGACTATTACTTACCTTATCAACGTTCTTGATGTACCGTCCGGACTCCCTCATAAACTCACAAACATAGAATCCACAGTGCACCAATCCGGGTGGTTGCTTGTGGCACTATATATGTAAACAGATAAGCGAATATTTAATTAGTTGCAACATTGTCTTATATGTTGTACATGGATGATAAATATGTAGTCATAAATAACTAACATACCGGCCACTTGTAATTTATTGTTAATGGTCTTTTTTTGTTTTTGTCGTGCTTTCCTCCTTTTAGTTTATACCACCTATATGCCCTATGATTTCGAAAGAATCACCAAGTTATATATTCTCAATGCAAACTCTCATCGAGAAAAGAATGCAAATATTTCTCGGCTTACGTACTTCTCTAAGAAGGTCAAGAATGGCGCATACGTAGTGGGATCATAATCTGCGGAATCAAAGACAAGCACCCTTCCCTGTCTTGGATAAATATAAAAACAAATCCAATGGTCCCTGCACAAATCAAGTTCTCGCGATGCATGGGTCAGGGCCACATATATATATGGATTAGACAATAATAACATTAATTGCAAAAAAAACTCGAGCTTACCTAAAGTTGTATGAGGCCATTATGACTTGTCTATCTTGAAATTGAAGCATTACATTTCCTAAGTATAGGCAGTATCTGTCTTCCATCTCTCTTTCTAGCTTAGTAATAATCTGCTTAGTTTCTTCCTCAGTCTTGTCCTTCAATTTGTCATTGTCCTTTCCGATCCTGAATGTGTGCTGCTCCTTGCATATTTTGGTGGGGTCCAGATAGCCAATCCTCTCTTCTGCGTGTGAATAAGGATCGATACCAAATCTCTCCTCCTGCTGGTCATGTTGTAGTCTGCAAGGCACATGTGCAAATGAATCTCATAGACTAAAACATAATACATCAAAATAATAATCAAGTGAGTATATGAGCAACACTTACAATGCCCACACTGTTACGAGCTGAACGTCGAGTCTCTTGAGGTTCATCATCAAGTGCATGTCCTCGAACTTGACCACAGCTTTACTTCGCCCGTTCATAAAAGCTCTTGGTGGTATACATACGTTCAGAGCATCGATGCCAACAGAAGCTGCTCTCATGTACCAGTCATGCATTCTATTAATTAGAGATGTGATTTAGGTTACCTTTTCCCAAGTGAAAAGCGGCCTGCCCGGCACATATGTATCAGGGCACGGCCACCACGGCGCCACCACTGCCTCCACCGCACGCCCACCGACGAGCCCACCAGAGCAGGGGAGGATAGATCCACCGCGCGCCACTCGCGCCGCCGCGCCACTCGCGACCCGCCGCGGCGCACCACACCGATCCATCAGAGAAGGGAAAGAAGCACCTGCACGTATAGAGAGGAAGCTTGGCGGCTTACCAGTCACTTGCTTGGCGGCACGGCGAGTCACGACGATGGCGGCGCGGCGCGTGCGGGCCGGGCGACGTGGGCGTGGCCGTGCGACACGGCGGACACGGCTACGGCGAGGCGCCTGGTGGGGCGAGCGCATGGCTGCGGCAAGGTCACAGCAGCGGCTAGGGCATGCGCGCAGCGAGGGCACGGCTGCGGCGAGGGCATGGAAAAATCCGGCAGCATGACGGCGTCGGGGAAGAAATGGCGGGCTCCTCCAGACTTAGCGAAATTTCGGACGGGAGCGCGCGTTATATACTGGGAAGATTAGTGCTGGCGGTTGTCCTAAGGAACCGCCAGTACAAATATTTTTAAATTTAATTTTTCAATAAAGAGTCTGTATGTTAGGGTTTAGGGGTTAAGATTTTTTTAGGGTTTAGGGTTTAGCTAGGGTTTTAGGGTTTAGGGTTTACCTAGGGGTTTAGGGTTATTGAAGAAATGAAAACATGTTAAAATAGAGAAATGTAAACATGTTAAAATAGAAAAATGTAAACATGTTAAAACGCATAAATGGTAGCATAGGATACATGTTGAAATAGAAATGGATTACATGACAAATGACAAATAGAATCTAACTAGCTACTGTTCTTCCTTGTCCATCGGGGCGCACCCATGGCAACGAACTTTGTGGGATGCTTCGCTCAACGTGTCTTATCTTCAGTGGATAGTCTACAAAGAGAGACATGTCGCTGAATTGGTTAAAATCATCCAGATCAGTTACACCATCAACTCATAGAGCTTGTTGCTTCCCAGGGAAAAGTATATGCTTCAGCTTGTCGTAACTTTTCTTCTCATTTTTAGAAAGGATTTGTTCAGCATAGAAGACCTGTGCGGCACGGTTAGTAAGGATCCACGTGTCATCTTTGTAACCTACCTTACTTAGATCCAGAACTCTGAGCTCATAGTTGTCCACTATGACATGTTTGTCTTCAACCCATTGGCATCGAAACACAGGTATCTAAAATGTATCATAGTCTAGTTCCCATATGTCCTCAACGAAGCCAAAGTATGTACTAATCTCACCAGTTGCATCATCTATGGCCTCGTATCGAACACCACTGTTTTATGCCATGCTCTTTTTGTCCTTGGACTTGGTACAAAATGTGAAGCCACTGATGTCGTAGGTTTGCCATGTCGTGACCTGGCGCGATGGTCCACACGACAACTTCTTGATGGTTTGTTCCTCAAACGTTTCTCCATCTGGAATGTCTTGCTCCCTTAGCCATGCGATGAACCGACGCTTGTGTTCCTGCTTGACCCAATCGTCCGTGTGCCCACCATTATGTTGGCGAAGATCATTCATGTGACGCTCGATCAAAGGATCCATTATCGAGAGCTGATGCAGGATGCTATAGAGTGCTTCAAGGACTACCTTGTAATCTGACGGGATAAAAGATTTTCGTCCAGTCCTCCCACTTCCATGCAGCCTACCATCGTGTCGTGACGGGGGCAAACCTATTGCAATCTGGTCTTTTACGACACTATTGCAGAATGGGCCACTAGAAACAATGGCCTCTTCGGTACAGTACCCTTCTATCATGGACGCCTCAGGATGAGCACGAGTTGATACATAGCCATTCAGTACTGACATAAAACGCTCATAAGTCCACATCTCATGCAAATACATGGGCCCCAATGCCTCTATTTGCGGCACCAAGTGCGTCACAAGGTGAACCATTATATCAAAGAATGATGGGGGGAAACACATCTCAAGCTGTGACAGAGTCTCCACCGTGAATTCTTAAAGTGACGGCAGCTCATCGCGGTCAATAACCTTCTGTGAGACCTTGTTGAAAAAGTAGCACAACCTGGTGATTGCCATCTTTAAGAACACCGGATTTATAGCCCTGATGGCAACTGGGAGGAAAGTAGTCAGCATGACATAACAATCATGTGAGTTGTAATTGGTCAGTGTAAGGTCTTTCATTGACACAATACTCCTTATGCTAGAGCAGAATCCAGATGGAACTTTCAAATTTTTCCACCACACACACATCGCACGTTGCTCCTCTGTGTTGAGGTTGTAGCTTGCTGCCGGGAGGTGGTACTTCCCATTTTCTAGAAGAGCAGGGTGTAGTTCCTATTTTATGCCCAAATTTACCATGTCCATACGTGAGTTAAGTCCATCCTTAGTCTTGCTCTTTATGTCAAACAACGTGCCAATGACGCTTCCAAAGACGTTCTTCTGAACGTGCATACCGTCGATCACGTGTCATATGTCTAACTCATTCCAGTATGGCAAATACTTGAAGAAAATAGAAATCTTCTTGAATGTAGCCCCTGGAGTTGGTTTCACATCCTTTCTTGGTTTTCCGTCATTTGTCTTCTTCCCAAAAACAAATTTGATGTTGCTGACTATTCTGAAAACTGTTTGACCTTTACTGTTACCCGATGTAGCAGTAGAATGCAGTTCATCATTATTGTCGAAGTACTTATCCATCTTTCGCAAGCGGTACCTGTGCCCTTTCGATAAGAACCGTCTGTGCCTAATGTACACTATCTTCTTTGATGCATCAAGGAACACGTAAGCGGTTCCATCTATGCAGATTACGCATTCAAGCTTTCCCTTGAAATGCCCTAATAATGTAAAGAGAGCAGGGTAATCGTTGATGGTCACAAAAATAATTGCATATAGTGTGAAAGTTTCTTGGCGGTACTCGTCCAATATTTCGACTCATGCTTCCCATAGTATTTTCATGTCCTGCATTAACGGCTCTAAAAATACATCTATGTCAACGCCGGGTTGCTTAGGTCCAGAAATAAGAATGGTTAGCATAAGGTATTTACGCTTATGCATCAACCAAGGTGGAATGTTGTAGATGGTGAGGATCACCGGCCATGTGCTGTGCTTGCTGCTCCTCTCGGCAAATGGCTTCATTCCGTCCGTACTCAGAGCGAACCTAACATTTCTTGCCTCCTTAGCAAATTCTGGATGGTTGGCATTGAAATCTTGCCATTGCTTGCCATCGGCTGGATATCGTAACTTTCCATCGTTTTTGTGCTCATCTGAAGCATGCCAGCTCATAAGTTGGACATCCTCAGCGTTTGCGAACAAACACCTCAATCGATCAATCACAGGAAGGTACCGCATCACCAGAGCAGTAATTTTCTTCTGCACGTAGTAGTCTACTTCTTTTTTATCTTTCCTGGTGGGTTGGGTCTTTTGTTGGGTCTTCTTTCGCTTCTTCCCCGTACACACGGTGGTGGCACAATCTTCCTCTCGATAGTCTTTATTCGCCTTGTCTCTACTTGCATCATAATTAGGACAACTATCCAAGTCTTTGTATTCATCACCTCAATATAGCATACAATGGTTTCTACATGCGTGGATCTTTTTGACACCCATTGTAAGCGGATTGATTAGCTTCTTTGCGTAGTATGTGTTAGCAGGAATTTTATTCTCCTTTGGAAGCATGTCTGCGAGAATACTCAAGAACGCATCGAAGGCAGCATCGCACAAACCATACCGGACTTTTGCCATCAATAACTTTAGCACTGACCGCAACGTCGTGAAATCTTTCGTGCAACCCTTAGACTCATCGAAAAAAGGTTCTTGTGCAACCTTTCTCATTTCCTCCATATCTTTCATGAAGAAGATAGATGGATCTAGATGACTAGGCAATATTGCATCTAAGAAGCCTGCATCTTCCTCAACACTAACATTGGGCGGACCATCAGCATTAGGCACAACAGGTTCACTCTGAGGATAAGGTGTTTGTCTCTCGTGTATGAAATGACATCCGTCAGCAAGTATATCTGCACCATCGACACCGATGTTCATAGGAGTACCAGTTGTGTAAGCTGTAGAGCTAACCTCTCCATGCTTTGTCCAAATCAGGTAATTCTCCATAAATCCTCGGCACACGAGATGAGAAAATATTGCTTTCGTGTCATCAAATACGATAACATTCTTGCAGTCTATGCATGGACAATATATGTGCTTCGTATTTAACCTCCAAGCATGAATCTTAGCGGCATCGATAAACCTCTGCACCTCAGGTATGTATGATGGATCAACTCGTGATAAATTGTACATCCAAAATGACCTCTCTATCATTAACTATAAAAATATAATGAGTTTATTATGACCAATGCAAAATAAAAATGATTGTTTATAGATATTATTTAATTAACGAACCTTTTTTCCAGCAACCTTGTTCGAAAAAATACAGATGAAAACCGTTTCCTTGAGAATTTTTAAATTTATAGACCTTTGGAACCTTAGTTCATTAAAATTTAGAAGAATAATGTGTGTTAAGACTCATTCTCATTGTCAAAGATTGAATATTTTGCAAATAATAAAGATAATTTATAATAAACAAAATAGAAAACTAATTAACAACCTATTAACATAATTAAAAAATAGAAGAATAATATGTTCTAACAAAGGATTGAATATAGACACCCAATTAAAAAAAAATAGAAAAAACTAAAAAAACTAGCTCTCTCTACATGAATACACAAGAGTACACACCATTCATGGAAACAACTAATATAACCTAAATTGAGAAGTAATTATGAAAAGGGAGAGAAAAGAGATACGCCATCTAACCATCATAAACAACCTAATTTGAATAAATAAAGGCAATAACCTACCAATCATTCTCTCTAACTCATGACAAACCCTATATCCAAAAAGTGGCTTAAATTGAGCAAAGTAGATTAAATAGAGGCAAAAGATACATAAAGTAACCTTTTTTAGCAACCTCCTCCAAAGAAATGAAGAAAAAAACTTCCCCCCTTGTATTTTAGCAGATTCGGACCTCCATAAATGCTTCCAATGGCGGCTGGCTGCGAGTAACTGTTCGGTCGGGGGGAGAAGGGGTATTTATAGCAGATTTGATACTGGTGGTTGGCCTAACGAACCGCCAGTGAAAATCAATTAACACTGGCGGTTTTCTTAAACCAACCGCCAGTAAAAATAGTACCTTAATACTGGCGGTTGAGCTAAGCCAACCGCCAGTGTAAATGGTGTTTACACTGGCGGTTTTTTTAAGCCAACCGTCAGTGAAAATAGTACCTTAACGCTAGCAGTTGGCTTAGCTCAACCATCAGTGTAAATGGTGTTTATACTGGCGGTTTTCTTAAGCCAACCGCCAGTGTTAAGGTATTATTTTCACTGGCGGTTGGTTTAAGAAAACCGCCAGTGTTAATTGGTTTTCGCTGGCGGTTTTTAACTCTGGCCCTCCATTTTATTTGCACTAGCGGCCAGTGAATGAAACCGTCAGTAAAAAAAATATCCGGCGCCACTGTAGAGCTCCTGTGTACCGGTGGACGGCAGTTGCTGCAGCGAATGTGCGTCGTGTCTAGCTGTGTATGGCAAGCTCTAACTGCGTCTGGTTGGTTGCTACACCTACAATGAAGACAGAATGGGGGAAAGCCGCCCACGGGAAGAAGCGTCTGTGCGGCGAGGCCATGAGAGGCTGTCACGGGTTACCCAACTTGGAACCGTACCCAAACAAACCCAGAGATAACTCCGAAGCGGTTTAACATGGCCTGGTTTCACGAGTTATTCGGTTTGAAGCCGGACCATGTATAAGGTATTGCATACTGAATGAACTGCAAGTTCTCCATTGAGGTTCCAATTTCCATGTAGCACCCAGCCTCTGTAAGGAAAATAATGGAATGCTGAACAATGTAGCATAAATTTGATTAAACGAACCTACATGAACTCATTTCTTGCATACAATTTATATATCGTAATCCAACATGGGGTGATTCTGGAAACATTTTGCCAGCCGAGGGGTTGAAACTAAATGTTAGGTCATCAATTAATGTGTTTTAAGTGTGTAACATAAGCAAGAAGGTGAACAAACTTATCAAATGATGGCCATTTGACAATCTGGAGTTCATGCAGTGGATGAAATGATATTGTGATTCTGTCAGTGGTGGCTTCATGAGCAGGTAATCATTGACCTGGTCATTGGAACTTCAGACTGTAGCTCATATATGGCTTTTGAGCATTTCTCAGTATTATATTAACTTTATTGCCACCAATTGTAAGAAAAGAAATTCTCTAAATGCGTACTTATTGTCCTGTTCTTTTTTGACATACACAGGTACAATGCTTTTGAGAGAAGGGAAAGCAGCGAAGGGGAAAGGATACCAATAGAAGCTTCGCATGGTGCTAATCGGGCAGACGGCCGCTGCACCACAACACAGTGCTAAGCCATCACCTGCCAGCTCTGCCGGACCAACACCAGTTTATGATGAACAAGTGAGCCATGATAGTCATTCTGTGTGGATGTTTTTCCTCATTTCTTTCAATTTCCATAATTATGACGGCTTGTGTGAATGCCATGGTTTGCAGATAACTGATCTGAAGCTCCTTGTGGATAGCCTGGAGAAGGAGAGAGATTGAGATCTTGTGCCAGAACCCTGAGGTTGAGCACATATCGGTGAGTACTTATCGTGCGGCTATCATCATTTGAAATTCTTTTGAACATGTACTGTTTTCCTGTTGTATTGTATCCATTCTTCAGAGCTGTATTGTGATGATGGTGGTGGTGGTTGCCTTCCGGTCTCAGGTCCAAGTTATCCAGAACATACTCTGCAAATCAAAAGACTCTCAACACCAGCCTCTGGCCCTGAGCTCCATCATGGAGGCGTCCGAGGAGAGGCCAAAGCAAGAGACGGCGCACAAGAGGAGAAGAGCATTTCGGATCTGGACGAGTTCTTTTGGTATGTCATCCAGCTCAAGGCAGAGGCTCTCTGGCGTGCAGCTGTGTGGATCTCTGCTGACGAGTTTCAGCTGAAGGAACTGAACTGACATTGCTACAAAATGGGTGGCCATTTGCTACCCATTTCTAACACTCAGCGGCTGCGGCCCACCCGTTCCAAGGGCCGCTTTGACCAATGCGAAACGGTTCAGGCCCTGTGCAACTTTGTTCAAAATTAAGAACCTGCTCTGACCCCAAAAAAGCAATGTGCAAGCAAGCATCAAAGTGGGGCACTCCGTCCGAACAAGCAAAAAAAAGTTAACATGTATCTGTTTCCGGACAAGCCCTGGATAGAGGGAGACGCAGAGCAGACAAGTAAGCAAGTCACAAGCCATTGATGCACAAGCGGAAGCATCGAGGAGCAATCAGACCGGCGAAGCAACAATGGCGCACCAGGAGATCGAGCACATCCAGCTCCCCGTCCGCGGGATCAACCTCCAGCCGTTGAGACCTTAGTTGCGAGCGACTGTGCCAACGCGGTGAGGAGCTTCTAGGGCGAGGGGTTCGGCAGGTACGGAATCATCGTTCGGGGGGATTAATGCTAGGAGACGGAGCTTTACAAGAGCAGATTTTGTCTTTGAAGGGCGAAGATCGAATGTTGGGGCTCATCTAGTTGCTAGAAGCTCTGTAAATTTATTGATAGGTAGACATGTTTGGCTTTTGAAGCCTCCTGATAGAGTTTGTAATTCTTATATTGATTGAATAAAGTCAAAGCTCCCCAAAAGAAAAAAAAAATATTTTTTTAACTAACTTCCGTTTCCAAATACTTGGCAACTTCGACTAAAACATGGATACCAAGGCAATTCACCTTTTAAGGTTGAAATGGCCAAAAATGCTCTCATAAAGCTAGTAATTATTTCTAGAACATTCCTTTAGTATTAGTATATTGGTACCTTTAATGTTTTCAGATCATTCATTTAGTATTCTTATAAGGGCAAAATGGGAAATGTATCTCCAAAAACGTGAAGTGACAAGTATATTTTCAAAAGTGACATGTATTTGGAAAACGGAGGTTAGTATACCATGTGTAGTGTTTTCTATTTTTGACAAGAATAATGTGTAATGTATTAAGAAAAATGGTGCTCTACAAAATACCCCCAATTCTCTTCAAGCATTCAATTTCAAACTTTCTGCTCCTGGTGGCCCAGTCACTGGCCCAAATGCCCCCAATTCTCTCTTCATCCTAGTACGGGCGCTGTTCCGCCAGTTCGCCAAGTCGAATCCGCGCAGCACGCACGGCGGCGGCGGAAGCAGGTGCGTGGCTCGCGGCCGGGCGGCTTGCGCAGGCCGGCGTCCGCAGGCGCCGAGGGGCGCCGCACCACAGCGGAGCGCCGGAGCGGCAGAGGGCAGCGGGGGCACCGGCCACAGGGCAGGCGCGGCGGCGGGGGGGCGGGCGCAGGCGTCGATCTGCGTTGCGCCGCGGCGTAGGGGCGGCGTTCGCGGGCGCACGACTCTCCCATTCTCCCTTCTCCGGCTAGCCATTAATGGAACTGTAAGTTTGTAAGTTAATTGGCATCCTATTTCGATGTATGAGTCGATTTGCGAATGTCTATGAATTTGAGACCATGTGACAATGAGGCAGTGAACATTACTTGAAATTATACCCTGAAACTTGATATTATGTGATGCTATAATCGGTAACACATGCCAACAAATTGGATTTGGTCTGTCAATTTTTTTTTTTCTTGTACCCTTTGAAATTTTGAATACACATGTTCCAAATGCTGGGCCCACTTCTGGCTTTACTAGGCCCATGTGTTATTTTGCAATCAATTACAAGCTATTTTTCGCTTAGAATTTTTCAGGGGCATCGAATCACAGGCATCAAGTGGAATGTCTAATCAAGCTAAAGTTTTACTTACTACATACAACGTTATTGATGTTGTGATTAAGAGGAAAGCTAAATCTTTTTAGTATTGCTAAGTTATGTTTGTGAAAAAAGAGCAACATGAGCTATGTTAGGTTCCTTACGGTGAAATTTACCCATAAGACTGAGCTCCTGCCGTCCCATTTTGTACTGCATTTTGCAAATAAAAAGCTTCAGATAAGAAGATGTAGTGACCAGCTTCACCTATCTAGACATAATGAAGTCATCTTGCGTTTAACACAACAGACATAATGCATTTTTTTTTCCCATAAACCCAATAATGTTGCAACACATGCATGCTGTTGTGCTTGGAGTGGTAAAGGGCTCAAAATTTAGCCCAGAAATTTGAAGGATCGGGTTAATAAGGGCTGGGCAAATATACTATATGTTTTTGAGCTAAAAATGAGTTAAGGGCTGAGTTGGATTGTGAAGGAAGGCATTAGGGCCATGATCCGTTACCACCCTGTCTGCATGATGTGTTCCATTTTATCAATGGAAAGGCCCCATGCCTGAGTCGATTGTGGTGTTGTGCTAGTGTGTAATAACACTACATTAATTATGTTTTCTTTCTCAACAAAAAAAGGATGGTCCATACCTCTTTTTTGTGTGAGATTTGACCCAGAATTTATACACTTAATTTCTTCCGCTAGTTATAACATGCATCAACTCACCAACTTGTCTACCATGGAATCACTTCAATAGGAATTGAAGACGTTCTGCTACATCTGCCATCTCTGGCCTTAGATCAACATCAAGATTTAGACATTGCACAATAATTTCTGCCAAACTATGAAAGATCCCAATGGTTCCTTTTGCTGAAATTTCTGGGTCAACAAGCTCGATCACTCCCTTCTTCTTTGTGTAGGTGTCAAGGGAATTCCCGAGTAAGTTATTGATTTCAGGATCTAAGACCTTCTTCCTTGTAATGAGTTCTAAGAGCACAACACCAAAACTGTAGACGTCACTTTTACTTGTATATAGGCCTGTTTGCACATATTCTGGATCCATGTAGCCCCAGTTACCAATGATAGTGCTTGTGTAATTTTCTTCAATGGTAATCATCCTAGATGTACCAAAGTCAGAGATCTTTGCTACGTACTTCTCGTCCAAAAGGATATTAGCTGGTTTAACATCACCGTGGAGAATTGGTGTTGTGATTTCTGAATGCATATACGCTAGGCCCTTCGCTGATTGTGCCGCAATCTGTAGGCGTAGATCCAAGTCAAGAGGCATCCCATTGCTTTCATGCAGAATCTTATCAAGGCTACCATTGGGCACATACTCATAGACCAAAATTGGGACATCAACCTCTAGGCAACAACCTATGAGGTTGACAATATTCTTATGCAAGACTCGAGATTGAATGATAACTTCATTTGCAAATTGGTTTGCCAATTTAACATCAATCTTGGGCTTCTTGACTGCCACTGGTCGAATTTCATCTCTAAGATACCCCATGTAAACCTCACCGAAGCCACCTTGTCCAATACGATTACTTGGTTTTAGTATTGGCTCTAGCTCCTCCTTTTTGAATAGCTTAATTTTATTAACCTTTTCAATTAGAGGGCCCCCGTTCTTCCTAAAGAATTCTTTCATCTTCCGTTTCTCTTTGCCAAGAAGAAAGATGAACACCACAATGGCTATGATGAAAAGTCCACCTATTGCACCTACAAAACAAATACAAACATCAATTAAAGTGTTCCTATACCCGAACTCGACAACCTCACAAGAATATACGCAGTTCAAAAGATGACAGCAGCACTGCTGCTTCCCTTTTTTGTGTACTTTAATCGTTATGGCAAAAAAAAAAAATCCCCAACTTTTGACACATGAAAGACAACTTCAAAAATCTTCATCATTCTAGTGATAAAAACCCCCCTAGACTGCCAGGTTCTCTTGTTGGTTTTATACATCAAGTTTAAAGGCTGTACAGTGGATCCTATTACAATTAGGTGTACCATATGTAAAGTAGCGGTCCACAATTGGTATCTGAAAGTGCCGGTCCATAATTAGTATCCGAAATGGTCATAATTGGTAATTTGGTATATGAAAGGATCCTATGTACTAAATTTATATGTACCAAGAATAAATACCTTGTACTTATTAGGAGTGAATAAGTGAAAAATATATATGCACAAGGATCATATGTATATACCTGTGACAATTTTTGCTGCAAGCGGAAAGTTGGGGTTGCAGGGAATATTCAGTGGATCGGCACTGTGGGTACCACTAGGGCATTTGCACTCATAGGAACCTGGTGTGTTCTCACAAATGCCTCGGCATGGATACTCCTTATCTTCACACTCGTTGATATCTGCGTTGTTTACCAACCATGTTTATCAGATATTCAGAGCCATATAACACTATCCATAATTAAGGAAAACCAATTAGAAATTAAATTGACTTTTTTGAAGTATAAAATTACAGGTGCAATTAAGTATTGTAACTCTTAGGTGGTGAGTGCGATTTTCTACTTTGGTCCGTTGTCAGTGACTCTATCCCACATGTATGGGAGGGGATTAAGACCACATATATACTAACTGAACTAACAATCAGATTGCCCGTGATTAAAATGTAGCAAGATGGACAGATAATTCAATTCAGCCTGTTTTAAATTCAGAATTTTGCTTCCTCCAAAACATTGAATTTTTCTTTTAATTACCCTATCAAATTGTGCAGACTTACCAGTACAACCGCCGGCGATATAGGGATTGCCTTGGTATCCCTTGCTGCAGTTGCAGACGTACCCAGGTCCATTGGCAGAGTCACGGCACTCACTATTGGTGCTCACAGCAAGCATAGCTCTGTGTCTTGTTTGCCTCGTTGCAGGTGAGGTTGTCGCGGATGGCCCAATCCAGCCACACTGGCATCATGGTGTTGTTGTCCATGTTGAGGTCAGTTGTGTGGAAGGTGTAGTTGTCCTTGTCCACCAGGAAGGCGTAGTCGCAGGGGCTGAAGTCCAGCACCGCCGTGTGGTTGTAGTGTTCAAAGGCCATGTTGTTGTTGGTGAGGCCCGGAGGGATGTCGACATGGCAGCACCCAACGCCAGCGCAGGCGCCATCCACTGCGCTATGGGAGTTGTTGCAGAAGGACATGCAGCCGGTGTAGTAGGCGTATGGGTAGTAGCCGTTGCCTTGGCTCCGCTGGCTTTGGGTGTAACCCAGGGTGTTGCAGCCGATGACGACGACCTGATTGTGCGTGTTGGAGATGCGGTAGACGTCGTCGCGGTTGAAATGCACATCGCCGTCGCTGGAGGCGTACACGGTCTTGGAGGAGTTGAAGCATTCCCAGGCGACAGGGAGCATCACACGGGCCTCCGAGGTTCTGATGGAGAGGAGGTTGACGGGGACGGGCCTCGTCGTGCCGGCGAGCACCGGCGTGCCTGTGACGTGGTCGCAGATGATCTCGAAGCCATTTCGGAAGCAGCCGGCGCCGATGCCGAAAGGATATTGGATGGATATGCTGCCGCAGCTGCCAGGGCAGGCCGAGATGTTCTTGGCCTCCGGAGTAGCTCTTGAAGCCATTGCTGCTGCTAATGCTAGCAGCAGACACGATTGCGAGATCAACCTTGTAGGCATTGCTGTGTTGCTTTTTCTTCAAGGGTCGTTACTTCATACTGTCCTGAGAAAGGGGTCCATATATATACTAACTAGGGAGATTTCTGTTTATGGATGGACAATGACTTGACAACGGTAATGGACCACGACTAATTCTATTTTAATGTCAAGTAGCGCAAAGGTCATGTGATTCGTGTGTACTAGAAACTCTGACTGCCTTTGATTTTTTTTTCTTGTTTTGGACGCGTGATGTAGACGGAACTCTTAACTACATTCATCAGTGATTCAGCTTGACGTAGTTGCCAACTTTGACTATGATTCGTGTGTAAATAGAAACTCTGACTGCCTTAGACGCGTGAAGTAGACGGAACTCTTAGTACATTGATCAGTGATTCAGCTTGACGTACGGAGTAGTTGCCAAACTCTGACTATCCTTCAGATAGAGTACATGTATCTGCCGACTCCAAAGAAGGGTAATTATTACTTGTTAGTTGTTACTATATATCACCTTAAGGATGATATAATATATATACATCTATCAGAAGATGCACAAATGCACAGTTCCCCAATGGAGCACTGAACAACATTCCGCAAGAGCAATACACATATCATTACTTGTGGAGTGTTACCTAAAACAAAGTGTCGTCTAGTACCTAATACAAGGTCATACATCTAAGTATATAAATGAGCTGATGCAGGTATGTTATCCCACCGCTAAAAGCTGCAAGAAACTGCGAGAGAAAAGAGCATTAAATGAATCGATTGCTGAGATCAAACCTTGGCGGCTGCGTTGTGGCCAGCAGCACTTCGGAGAACAGACAAGGTAAAAGGAGAGGAGTTGAAGAGACAAGGTAAAAGGAGGAGACAAGGTAGTCAGGGGGCGGGTGGATGGTGGAGTGAAAGAGACGAGCTCGACCAGTCTCCCCATGTGAAAAGATGAAAAGTATACTGTACTATTTTCGTTTGTATTTGACAACTTTTGTCTAATTATGGTCTAAGTAGAGTCAAAAGATTCATTTCGAGCTAGCCAGATAAAAAGTATAAATATGTAACAACTGCTACTTCATTTAGTACTCTATGCAGGCGAAAAGTACAATTAATATGATGGAAAAAGAGAAAAAATTTTATGAAATAAACACGCCCAAGAAAGCCGATTCCTGACTGACTGAAGAGTGCATGGAGGCTACCGCCCAGAGCACTGGAGCAGGCCGCAGGGTGGCCAATTCCTGATTTTTTTTATAATACATATCTGTAAGGAAAACGTACAAATACAGATACGATGACACAGGATACAAAGACAGATGCCCAAGCGACTTTGCACAGAGGCCCCTAACAAAAACAAAAGTGACAACAAAGACCATGGCCACCATGCTCGTCGGCGCAACCTTCTCTATCCTTCTCCGGCATCGGAAGAACCCGCCGCCGCCCAGATCTGAAAGAGCCCCATCGCATAGAAGCTTTAACGAACCGCAGTGGACGCCCGAAGTCGAGTTCGGGTTGCCGTCGTTGAAAGACCATCGGTCGGGGACGCGCCCCGAGCTCCTCCAGACTTGAATCAGAGCTCGCCGTCTGCTCGCGCCGAAGGACCCTCGAGCTTGATCCACTCGCCTGCTCTCCGCGACACCCGCAGCCATCTCTGCACCGAAGACGAAGCGCGCCGCCAACCCCGCCGTCTTCCCGAAACGACAGAGAAGCAGATCACGCGGACTCCTGTACAGGGACTCCACAACGGGAGCACCACCTCCACGGACTCGCCATTGACGCCGGAGCAAAGTGCCAACAGGGCGAGGAAGAGTCCGAGAGGACCTTATTCCGTTGCGCCGCCGGAAACAAAACCCTAGATGATGAAAGGACCGTGACGCCTAAGAGGGGGGGTGAATTAGGCGACTAAAAACTTTACTTCTAATCTATGGCCTCTTTTTCTTAACCTTAGCAAAGCATATACAAAAGTAAACTATTCAATGTGCAACTAAGGTTTTGCTAAGTGTGTTGCTATCTCTACCGCAAAAGAGTTATGCAACCTAGGTTCCAACCCTATCAACTAGCCTATCAACTAAGCTAGGAAAGGTAAAGCACACAACCAAGAAAGCAATGTAAATGCGGAAGGTAAAGATGAGGTAGAGATGCAAACTCCCGTCGACGACTCCGGTATTTTTACCGAGGTATCGAGAAGCGCTCAAGCTTCCCCCTAGTCCTCGTTGGAGCCCCTCGCAAGAAATCCCTCGCAAGGGCCAAGCTCCCGGTCGGGTCACTCCGTGGATAGCCCCGGGTGTTCCCCACAGGCAAGTGGGTCTCCGGTGTGCCTCGCAAGGCAAGCCTCTCCTCGGATGCTCCCCGACGTCTTCACTATCAAGCTTCCGGCCAAAACGCCATGGGCCTTGTTCCCTTAGGTACACGGTGGCGGCCACACCACAAGCGCGGTCGGTGTGGTCTCGCAAGACTACCAAAGTTCAAAAAGGCGGCGCCTAGGCGGCGCCTAGGCTCGACTAGGCTCTAGTCGGAGGGTGCCCGCCTCGCCTAGGGGGGTAGGCGGACCCCTAGGCGGCGGCGACTCGGCGGCGGCGCCGGTGGGGCTAGAGGAGCGTTTGGCGGAGGTCGTCGGTGGGGAGGAGTCGTGCGCGGCGGCGGGCACTTGCACAGCTTGTGCGGGCGGCGGAGGGAGCGGGCGCGGGCGGTGGCCGGCGCTGCGCAGGCGCAGGCGGCTGCGGGGTGGGAGGTGGAGACGGGGGAGAGGATGAGGTGGGGAGATGGGCTATTGAATAGTTGGGTTGCTTTGATGGGCTTCCTTTTCGACTTAAGGCCCAATAGCCCTCTGTGTTTCTTTTCTTTTAGACGTATTTATGATGTATATGACAAGGTATATGTCTGTATACTGCACCGCCTAGAAAAACGCCTTGAAACGCCTAATCCCGCCTAGGCGCGCCTAGGCTCTAGGCGGTGGGTCACCGCCTAGAGACCGCCTAGCGCCTACTTGAACCTTGAAGACTACAAGCCCCGCCGAGTACAAGCACGGTGCACGCAAGCACCAGCGAGTTGGAGGTATGCAAACCTCACTAAACACTAGGCAACAACCTAGAGCAAGCGCATAAGCGGTGGTCTAATCAACCTAAGCACTTCGCAAAGCACTTATGCTAATCACCAAGTGTATCACTAAGCACTATGCAAGTGGAGAGCTTTAGAATGGTGTAGCAACAACCTTGGAATGATCCCTCACTTCTCCACACCCTCCATAGCCGGTTGGAGGGGTATATATAAGCCCCAAAGCAAAGGTAGCCGTTGGAACACTCAATGGGCTTCTCTGCGAACCGTCGGACCGGACGATCGGGCCAACCATCGGACTATACCACAGCGTCCGACTCTCACAACGGTAAAATGACCGTTACTGTGTCAGCGATCGTCGGAGGTAAACTTTGGTCAGACGCTTACCGTCGGACGGCGTCCGACGCCCTTTTTCCTTCTCTGATGCTCTCTGGATCCGTCGGACTGTCACCTCAAATGGTCCGACGCTCAACTGTTCACTCCGTCCGACGCCTTCTCTCGCTCTCAGGCATCGTCGGACGGACGGTCTTTGGTCCGACGAGCATCAACCGCAGCGTCCGACGCTTGCTGCGCCAGAGAACCTGCCTGGGACCGTCGGACTCCAAGCAATGGTCCGACGCCCTTGATCCTTAGCGTCCGACGCTCTTGTTTTGTCCGGTTGACTCCGTTTCTTCGTGATCTTGTTGTCTGACTTGGTTCCATCTCGTGTCTTGGACTTGTGCATGATCTTTGAGGTCCGGTGCATGTTTTCCATAGTGACACCTCCAGAAATCGCTGAATCCTGTCTCGCAAGCTCGGTAGGAGGGAGAGGGAAACCAAAACCTCTCTTCACTTGACTTCGGCATGCCTTCTAATGTCTTGCTTGAGATGTTGATCACTTGGATCACACCGATGCTTAAGTCCAAAGCACTTTTGTATCCTATTGAACTACAATAATGGATTTTGGTGTTTGATGATCAACATGACCAATATTGGACTAATGGTTTTACAAGTGTTTGTTTTGTAGTTCAATAGGATACAAAAGTGCTTTGGACTTAAGCATCGGTGTGATCCAAGTGATCAACATCTCAAGCAAGACATTAGAAGGCGTGCCGAAGTCAAGTGAAGAGAGGTTTTGGTTTCCCTCTCCCTCCTACCGAGCTTGCGAGGCAGGATTCAGCGATTTCTGGAGGTGTCACTATGGAAAACATGCACCGGACCTCAAAGATCATGCACAAGTCCAAGACACGAGATGGAACCAAGTCGGACAACAAGATCACGAAGAAACGGAGTCAACCGGACAAAACAAGAGCGTCGGACACTAAGGATCAAGGGCGTCGGACCATTGCTTGGAGTCCGACGGTCCCAGGCAGGTTCTCTGGCGCAGCAAGCGTCGGACGCTGCGGTTGATGCTCGTCGGACCAAAGACCGTCCGTCTGACGATGCCTGAGAGCGAGAGAAGGCGTCGGACGGAGTGAACAGTTGAGCGTCGGACCATTTGAGGTGACAGTCCGACGGATCCAGAGAGCATCAGAGAAGGAAAAAGGGCGTCGGACGCCGTCCGACGGTAAGCATCGGACCAAAGTTTACCTCCGACGATCGCTGACACAGTAACGGTCATTTTACCGTTTTAAGAGTCGGACGCTGTGGTATAGTCCGACGGTTGGCCCGATCGTCCGGTCCGACGGTTCGCAGAGAAGCCCATTGAGTGTTCCAACGGCTACCTTTGCTTTGGGGCTTATATATACCCCTCCAACCGGCTATGGAGGGTGTGGAGAAGTGAGGGATCATTCCAAGGTTGTTGCTACACCATTCTAAAGCTCTCCACTTGCATAGTGCTTAGTGATACACTTGGTGATTAGCATAAGTGCTTTGCGAAGTGCTTAGGTTGATTAGACCACCACTTATGCGCTTGCTCTAGGTTGTTGCCTAGTGTTTAGTGAGGTTTGCATACCTCCAACTCACTGGTGCTTGCGTGCACCGTGCTTGTACTCGGCGGGGCTTGTAGTCTTGCGAGACCACACCGACCGCGCTTGTGGTGTGGCCACCACCGTGTACCTAAGGGAACAAGGCCCACGGCGTTTTGGCCGGAAGCTTAATAGTGAAGACGTCGGGGAGCATCCGAGGAGAGGCTTGCCTTGCGAGGCACACCGGAGACCCACTTGCGTGTGGGGAACACCCGGGGCTATCCACGGAGTGACCCGACCGGGAGCTTGGCCCTTGCGAGGGATTTCTTGCGAGGGGCTCCAACGAGGACTAGGGGGAAGCTTGAGCGCTTCTCGATACCTCGGTAAAAATACCGGAGTCATCGACGGGAGTTTGCATCTCTACCTCATCTTTACCTTCCGCATTTACATTGCTTTCTTGGTTGTGTGCTTTACCTTTCCTAGCTTAGTTGATAGGCTAGTTGATAGGGTTGGAACCTAAGTTGCATAACTCTTTTGCGGTAGAGATAGCAACACACTTAGCAAAACCTTAGTTGCACATTGAATAGTTTACTTTTGTATATGTTTTGCTAAGGTTAAGAAAAAGAGGCCATAGATTAGAAGTAAAGTTTTTAGTCGCCTAATTCACCCCCCCTCTTAGACGTCACGGTCCTTTCAATTGGTATCAGAGCCCGGTTTGGCTCATTTGGACCTTTGGCTTCACCGCCGTTGAGCCGACGCTATGACAAAAGGGAGTGGGAAGGATACTTCTAGGCCTCCACACTTTGACGACACTAACTTTCCCTATTATAGTGTTAGAATGGCTTACTACCTAGAAGCGGTTGATCTAGGTATTTGGAGAGTCACTCGTGACGGGATGAAACCCCTCAAGAATCCTGCAAAACCCACCGCGAGTGATGAAAAGGAAATTCATCTTAATGCAAGAGCTAAAAATTGCTTGTTTGAATCTTTGGACGAAAACATTTTTAACCAAGTATTCACTTTAAAAACGGCAAATGAAATATGGTTAAAATTGCATGAGCTCCATGACGGCACAACTAATGTCCATGAGCAAAAACATCTTCTAGCTCAACAAAATTATGATTCCTTTAAAATGAAAGATGATGAACTTGCTCGTGATATGTATTCTCGTTTGAATCTAATGATCAATGAGCTAAATTCAATAGGAATCACAAAGCTAGAAGATAAGGATATTGTGAGGAAGATCATTTCCGTGCTATCTCGTAAAAAATATGCAACCATTGTCACCGTCCTTCACAACATGGAAGACTTGAGCAACATGACCCCGGCCATGGTTCTTGGAAAATTGACGGCATTTGAAATGTCACGCAATATGGGTAAAGAAGAAGTCTCTTCATCAGGCAAGAACAAAGCTTTCACATGTGATAAGCACAAGGAGATGAAGGGCAAAAAGCAAGTTGAATCAAGCTCAAGTTCCTCAAGTGAAGAAGAAAAGGATGATGAAAGTGAAGAAGGTGAAGGTGATGATGATGATGAATCAAGCAATGATGATCAAGCCTCCACCTCCTCCTCCGATGTTGATGAAGAAACAATCAACTTGATCAAGAAGGTGGTGAAAAATATCCGCAAGCTCAACAACAAGGGTGTGCCCATTCAAATTGAAGATTGCATCTTCACAAATCAAAGAAGAGAGCAAAGAAATAATGGATGCTATGGATGTGGCAAGAGAGGGCATTATGTGGAAGATTGTCCAAACAAGCCCACACCCAAGGACAAGAAGAAGGCAAGAAAAGTTAAAGCCCAAGCCCTCACATCAATCAAGAAATGGGATGATTCATCAAGCGATGATGAAGTCCAACATAAGAGGTAGGGTCGCAAACACTCATCATCAAGCTCTTCAAATGTGTGCCTTATGGCACGAGGTAACGAAAGCTCCTCCTCTAGTGAGAGTGATAGTGATGATGACTTGCCTTCATATGATCAACTTGTACAAGAAAATGTTAAATATGCTAAGCTTTGCACTAGTCAACAAAACAAGTTAAAAGTGCTAAAAGAAAAGGTAGAAAGCTCTCAACAAGCTTATAATTCTTTGCTTGAACAATATGAAATCTTTTCAAATCAAAATGTTGAGCTATCTACTAAAATTGAGAAACTTGAGGCTAGTGCAAACAAAAATGAAAGCACAAGTAGTGATGAGCAACTTGTAAAGAAAAATGAAAAATTAAAAGCAAAGTTAGCTAGCTCACAAGATGCATATAAAGGTTTGCTAATTAAAATGGAAACCCTTTGCAAACATTGTGATGAGCTAGCCACTAAAGTTGCTACACTTGAAGCCATCAATTCAACCTCCACCGAGGCACCTAAAATAAATAACACACCTCTTGAAATATCTAAAACGGATGCCTCTACTTCTTGTGATGATTTGATTGTGTTAAACTCACCCTCTTGCAGCCAAGCATCTTTTGAGAAAGTGCTTGTAGAGACTTGCACACAAGAAGTTGCAATGGAGAATGAGAAGCTCAAGCAAGAAGTGGCTCGCCTCACCATGGACTTGACTCAAGCTAATGGCAAGGCAAAGCAAACCCAACCTCATCAAGATAACACCATCAAGGGAGTGAAGAAGCTTGATGAGGGACAAACCGTGGTTTGCTATGTTTGTCACAAAGAAGGCCACAAGTCCTATGAGTGCAAGGTGAAGAATGGAGGAACAAATAAGAAAGAGAAAAGCAAAAAGCAAGCAAGCAAGCTCTCTAACACCTACACCAACAAAGTTGACAAGAAGGCCACTACACCTTATCTATTGAAGAAGAAGAAAAATAACAAGGTGGTGGCAATCAAGGTCAACAAGCAAGCCAACAATGGGGCCAAACGCATTTGGGTGCCAAAAGAAATTATTTCAACCATGAAGAGCACCAAGAAGGTTTGGATCCCAAGAGGGAAGTAATAAGTCAAAGTGGCTACGGGGAATTTGGAAACTTGGCAAAGTTTGGGTGCATAGCATGGGGTGCATCATATCGGATCATGCCATTGCCAAGTGGGTTAGTGAAGACTATGGACCCAAATTCCCCACCCATGTTAGGTAACTAGATTTACATTCTTGCAATTCCAATTATCATCTAGTTCCTTTCATGCCTAGGTGTGCCTTTGGATGTTTAAATTCCTTGTCATGCATACACTAGGCACATCTTATGGTAGGGTTGCTAGGTTTCACTTTTAACCCTTGGAGCAAGTCTACATGAGCTTATTTGTTTGGGAGCATGGCACATAGCTTCTTCCAAACTTGAGTATCTTATATGTGCCAAAGACCAAGTTGTAGCTGAGCCTTCCCTACTTGACCTTAAAAGTCTATGTGCATGACTCCCACAAGATTTCTACACTTGTATGCACACTTTAAGGGGGAGCTTTTTCTACAACTTAAAATCTTTGAGACTAACAATCTATTCAAGTTTATTATGTGTGTAGTCTCATTGTAAGGAAAATGGAGTCCCCGGAGATAAGCACCATGTTCTTCAAGGCTAAGTCTTTATATATGATTTCAATTCGGTATCTTTTGTGTTTTCTCCATATATTATATAGATTAATCTCCCTTGAGCTTTAATTAGCCGATTATGCATATACTTTGTCATCCACCATATCTATGCATACATTTAGGGGGAGCTTAATCTATATAATGTGAGAGTTAAGTCTTGTGATCAACTCCACTCCACTCAAAAAGGATCACAAAACTTGACCCTTCCTTGTGTTTCTAATGTCTTCCTTTTCGGTGTTTGATGCCAAAGGGGGGGAATTTTGATGGACCAAAGCAAGAAAATTCTATCATCTAGTTGGTCCAAGAAAGGGAGAAAAGTGGATTATGGACTTAGGGGGAGCTTAAATCTATAATACCACACAAGGGGACAATTTTGCAAAGGCTAGCTAAGTATTTCATTTTGCATCATTTGATCTTGCCTTTGCATTACATCCTAGCAAGTAGATTGCATGTTACTTTTCGCATTATTTATTTACTTGCTTTGGTAGTGTTGTCATCAATCACCAAAATCCATTATAAATGGGTCTAGGGTCCATTTTCCTCACAGATGACCCAGGACCTACCCAGCCAGCCGGCAAGAGACCGGCGGTCCCTGCCCCCTCGCGACGCCCCTCGGGCCATCGGAGGCGGAAGGGACCCCCAGCTCCACCGGCAGCGACCGAAGCACCCTTTTTCGCCTCTCTCAAACTGTAGATGGGGAGGAGCCTTCGAGTTTCTCTGGCCAATTCCTGATTGATTCATAAAGATCTGAACTCTGGATGTAGTAATTGTCTAATTGACTAATTGTCTTATATTATTGGTGGAAACATTTCTCCATGTTAATCGATTTCTTGTATGGGTGAATTTTCATCTACTGATGATTATAGGACTAAACATCAATAGGCAAAACTCTGCAATATTGTAACTTTTTCCACCGATTATCTTTTAACGGTATAAACAAAAAAGTCATCAGGTTAAAAAGTTAACTGTACACACAAGCATCTGCGAACTTACAGTAAGGCATCTTCGATGCTATAATCAGTAGAAGCATCCGTTAGTCAGCGCACCGTCCGTCCCCTGTCCTGGTCGCCTGACCCACCTGTCGGTCCTGCACGTTCTCGATGGAGATCGAAAACAAAGTTCATGTACAACCCGTATACACGTACACAGTAATAGGGCACACAAGTAAAGGAAAGAGATAATCCGGCAAGTCAAATCTAAAAAAAAAATTACAAATCGAATCGAAATAGGCATACAAGATTTTCCATTTTTTTTATATTAACCAAACTATAAATACTAGCCATCTACGCTGCCACTTATATCAAATCAAAACCACAACAGATTTGATGAAGGAGAAAGAGGACCAAATCAAACCCACCATGCATGTACTAGATCGAGACGAAATCAAAAGAGCACAACAAAATGGAATAAAGGTACCCCAGTACAATCCACGCAGTAACGGGAGTCGGCAAGGCCATGAGCTCCGCCGCGTGGAGGTACCAGAGTAGGAGGACGTGGCTGCGTGGAGCTATGGGAGCACGGGTGCAAATCGAAGGCTCGAAACCTCCAGATCTGCAGCTCCAGCCTCTTGGAGTCGCTCCATCTGCCAGCCAACCAAAGTCCCGGCTCACCACAGGCGGTGATAGCCTGCAAGGACTCTAGGATGTGCGCCACCCCTCGCGCCCCGCACACCACAAAACGGCACTCGGCAGGTGAGGGCGCGAAGAAGCTAGCCGGCCCCATCCTCTCTTCCGTCTCCAGCGAGTGGGCCTGGACGCATGGCTACTGCAGCAGGGTTCGTTTTACCGACCGGTAGCCGGTAACCGCCGGCCGGCGGTATCGGTATACCGGACCGGTATTACCGGTTACCGGTAGAAACCGGTCGAATTCAAATTTTGAATTTGAACCCTAGTTCAATCGGTTCCGGACCGGTATACCGACCGGTTTGACCGGTTACCGGCCGGTTTGACCGGTTACCGGCCGGTTTGGTGGTTTAGGGTTTAGGGTTTAGGGTTTGGTGGTAACCGGTCGCATTTTGAAATTTCAGATTTATTTTTTTAAAAAAAAATGCTGAAAAAATTTCTAAAAATAGTTAATGATTTATAGAATCCAATGATGTCAAAGTTTTTCAAATTTGAGTGCGTTTAGTATATTTTTCGACCTTCATGATTTAATGGGCCTTAACGGGCCGGCCAGGGTTTTTTATACCGACCGAAATCCGGTTACCGCCGGGCGGCGGTAACGGTATATCGGCCGGTATAAACAGTAACCGGCCGGAAACCGGCCGAATTCGAAATCGAATTCAAACTCACAGCTCAATCGGTTTTAGACGGGTATACCGGCCGGTATGACCGGTATAAACGGTAACCGGTCAAAACCAGCTGATTTTCTTTTTTTTAATGCAGAAAACAAATTTTTTTTTGAATGGCCTTTGCACATAATGAAGTATAAACACCATACATTTCAGGGATAAATAGTGCCGTAGCAATACATAGGGCATACACATACTTTTATTGTATCAATACATAAGGCACATCAAAGTCATCAATACATAGTATCATATAAATAGCATATTCTTAGTCTCATACACGAACAAATGTGATAGTCATCGGCATAGGCATAATCAACGTTGTATGAAGTATGGAAAGGCCCCCATGCTGCAAGACATCTGATATTCGGCGGTGGACATCAAAGCGATACCTCGCAGTCTAAGCAAGTCGGCCTTAAAATCATTCCAAGATTGGCCCGTCCATGCCGCTATTGTCTCCCATTCTTGAACTAACATAGCGTAAAAATGGGGGTCTTCCCATTCATACACCCATCTGGTCGCAGGTTGCGTGGTAATGTCGGGAATGTGATAGTTATAGCTTGCCTGGGAGGTATCACTGTACGAGGAAGAAGAATGCTGCGGAGTGTCGTAGTCTGTAGGTGCATAAACAGTCCTCTGCGACTCCGGTTGTCCATGGTCGCGGTCCTGAGTAGCATGCGTGAACTGGGTCTCGTCTGCAAAAAAACATTATTAGTAGTTTAGAAGTCATACACAGAAACAATTGTGCGTACGTAGGTGCAATGGATACCTGTGAAACGAAGACCACCACCTCCACCAGAACCACTACCACCAGCACCAAACCCACTGCCACCACCACCACCACCAGAACCACTACCACCAGCAGCACCACCAGCACCATCACCATCACCATCACCATCACCGCCACCGTCACTGTCGTCATCAGAACCGTCATCAGTTGAGCTGCTATCCTGAGACTCCTTATACGGTGGACTACGCTGAGCCTCATCCTCAGTTTCAGTGTCACTGATCACTTGCTTTTTCTTTCCGCGTTGACGCTTGGGGTCACCCTTCTTAGGCGGCATCTGCATCTTCCTCTTCCCGAGGTGACTATCACCCACATGTCTACGGGCCCAATCACTGATGGAATCATCTCCCGTGGCCTGACGTAGATCTTGGGCGTCTATGTGGTCACTACGAGCACAAACAAATAAATCACATAAATAAAATGGACATACATAATATGAAAGCCAGACAGAGACACACATTATACCTAACAATATGTGATGGCATAGGAGCGTCTACTTCGTCATCATCCTCATCAAGAACTGGTGCCTGGTTTGATCTACCATACTCCATCCATTGCCTAACTGGATTGTTCGAGTCATAGAATGAGATTTTGGCGAACTTGTCAATGAAATCTTCGTCATCATGCAGTGGCGGTCCAGAGATATCCGCTAGTCGCAGCCAAAGATTGTAGTTGACATACACAAGCTTGTTTAGTTTTTTGTGGGACAACCGATTGCGAACCTTCGTATGAAGCAAGGCAAAAGTACTCCAATTCCGCTCGCATCCACTGGAGGAGATACATTGTGCAACAAGCCGCAAAGCAAGACGCTGCAAATTTGGAGTTTGACTACCAAATATCATCCACCAGGCCGCTGCAAGTGTAACACATTATGTTAGATATATATTCCACGAGAGCAAAGCATCAAGGGTAGAGAAGTGCTCTTAGGCTCTTACATGGGCTAGTCCTTAGATCCGCTGCCATTTTCATAGCGAGTTCGGAGCCAAACTCACCAAGCTTCTGTCGAAAAATCTCTGCCTCTTGTAAAGCCTGCATGGCGCTCTGCAAATCCGTCATGCGCGAAAATGTATCTTTCAGACCATTAAACATTGTTGGAGTTGGATCCATGTTACATGCGTACTTTGGATTTAGGACAGCACCTGCAACACATGACAAATGCCAAACAAGGGAACGGTAAGTATTCATTTCATGGAGCTTGCTAAGTAAATATAATTCATGATCGTACCTGCACCCACATACGTGTCAATGTACACGTCAGTAATCCTGTTGTCCATAATCTGTCGATACTCATTCCATGTCTGCTTATTTCTTCCAAAGACAGACTCCATCTCCATTTTGCAAGTCTGGTAGGCATACACTACATCACACATGTTAGGCTGCTTGTCTTGATCAGCGAAGCGGAGGAACTTATAAATTGGTTGAACTGTTTTGATGATGTATTCCAGTCCCTCCCACCACTGGATACTTGATAACCTTGAATGAGCAAAGCGACCGTCTTCACATTTTATCCACTTGCTTTGCAGAAATTCAGGAGAAGACATCCACTGCATGAACTTGTCACGTTTCCGGTGAAAGCTCTCTAGGAACATGTAGTTGGTCCCAAATCTAGTAACATTCCACTTGACCAACTCACCACCGATTGCCTTCCTCATCATTGCATTCAACTGAGCATGGTTGTGCAAAAAGGTTGAGATTCGCTTGCATGTTGCGATTGTACCTGAATGTTCGGGCCTTTCACCAATATCCTTCAACATCAAGTTGATGGTGTGTGCAAGGCATGGCGTCCAAACAATATGAGCATAATGGTTCCCCAGTATCTTGCAAGCTTTTTTGTAGTTGGCGCCATTGTCGGTCACCACATGTACGACATGCTCGGCGCCAATCTCTTCAACAACCTTACGAATTTCCTGAAAAATAACCACAACAGTTTTTACAAATGTGACGTAAATCACAATATTATAAATAGTATGAACCTAACAACATGTTCAGAAGCTACCTGGTATAAATAATTGGCATCTTGACTTCGCCCAGTTGCATTAATAGATTTATGAAACCATGTGACCCCATTGCAATAAATCAGGAAGTTGATGACACTCATTCTAGTGGGGCCAGTCCAAGAATCACACATCAACGTCACGCCAAAGTTGGTCCATTCCTTCTGAAACTTTGCGTACCTAGCCTTCAAGTCTTTCTCGTTCTCATCTAGGTACTTGCCATCGATATCCCTTCCAGTAGGTGACACAATGCCTTCACCTGTAGGCAGAAGCCATTCGTGAGAATACATAAAGATACAAACGTCAAAATTGAGAGAGATGACTCTGAAAGTTGTACTAACCCCACTTTTGTGTCTCTCTCACCGCACTTATGAAGTACGGATTGTCGGCCTGTCGTCCTGGGATTCCTGCAACATGGAAAAACTTTCCCCAAGCTTTCCCAATAGCTTCCTTTGCATTCTTCCCCTTCTGCGTCCAAGACCCTGTATCAATCCTTGGTTGGACCATTTCTCTCCTCCTACCGGCTGCCAAATTGTAGTCCTGCAGAACCACAGGAGTCTCCCTCTGTGATCCTGCTCTTCGAAACATCCTTTGCAAAGGATTCCCACCCTGTGAACCACTACCCCCTCCACGGTCGTAATTACCTCCTCTCTGTTGCACCCCCTGCTCGTACTCATATTCTGCTCTCGACTGATTAAGTGCTTGCTGGAGCTGCTCCTCATATTCATCATCACCAAGTGGATGGTTACCCTCCGCTGCAGCCTTCTCTCTTGCCAACTTTTGTCGAGACCGGTCAGAAGTTGCCTTTTTAGTTCTATCAAGATCACGTTGAAAGTACTCACGCACATCATCTGGCACGCTTCTGCAATGCACCACCTGCGACCCGCGACCGGCTAAATGTTCTTTGAATCTTGTTGCACCACCACCTCCTTTCATCGTATGACAGTAGTTGCACCTCCACCCAGGAGAAAGGTTTTCACCATGCTCCCATACAATGTCTTTTCCTCTGCTTGACATTGTGCACCTGCATGAATGGACAACACAAACTAATCAATCACATAGATTAAATCTACGTAAATAAGTGGCTAAGTCACAACCTTCCACCTAAATAAAATTTACCTAAACAATATAAACCTAAAATATACATCAGTATTTACCTAAAATATACATCAGTATTAGCACACCTACAACCTAAAATATACATCAAACCTAAAATCCTAAACCAAATCCTAAACATAACCCTAACTAATAACCTAAACACACCATAAATCCTACTAAAATCCTAAATCAAATTACCACTGCACCCTAGATCAATAGATAACTACTTCCTATTCCAAATCCTAAAGCTAATCCTACTAAAAATGCTCAAGAAAAAAAAGAAACAACCTTACCTGTCGAAACCGGCGAAACCGGCCGGTTACCGGTAGAAACCGGCCGAGAAACCGGTGAAACCGCCCGGTACCCGGCGGATCCGCGCGCGCGGCGGTATCCCGGTCTTACCGACCGGTATACCGGTGCTACCGGCCGGTAAGAACGCGGCGGCGAGCGGACGAGCGGGGAGGCGGCGCTTTCGGGCTGCTGCGGCGCGGAGGGGGGAAATGGGGGGTGGCTCTGCCCCCCCCCGTGACCCAGGGTGCCGTTTTGTGCCCGTTCGGGCCTAATGGGCCTAACGGGCCTTAACGGGCCTTTTTTTTTTTACTTCGGGACTTCGAAAAAAATTCTAAATGTAGTCAAATTTGAAAAATTTTGACACCACTGGAATCTATAAATCATGAAGTATTTTTAGAAATTTTTTTACCATTTTTTCCTCCGATTTTAAATTTGAAATTTCGGTTTTTCCAAACCGGCCGGTACCGGTACCGGTCCGGACCGGTATTACCGGTAACCGGCCGGTTACCGCGGTATGCCGTCGGTAAATAGAACCCTGTACTGCAGTGCCGGTGCTGTTGCGGCTGGGCTTGGGAGTGGATGGACGGGACGCCACGGACAAGATAATGAAACGATATATATATATATATATATATATATATATATATATATATAAACAGACTAATTAGCTTCGGTTGTTCCTTATTCTGTTTTGTTTCCTGTTTCGTTTCCTCTGACTGATTAATTTATGGACCACATAAGGGCGTCCGCAATGGTACTAGTTAAGTACTCCCTCCATCCCAAATTATAAATCATTTAAAGAATCGTGGAAAGTCAAAGCATCTTAACTTTGACCAAGTTTACATGATAAGACAATGATATTTACAATATCAACTAAGTATCGTTAGATTGTTCACTAAATATATTTTCATTGTATACTTTTTGGTGTCATAAATTTTTATATTTCTTTCTATAATTTTAGTCAAAGTTGAAATACTTTGACTCTCCAAGATTCTTGGAATGACTTACAATTTGGAATGGAGGGAGTAGTTAACTAACGTGGAGGTAAGAGATAAAAGTAAAGAATATTTTTTATATCTCCTGTACAGAGGACCCACGTGTCTGTCTCTGGGTTTTTTTAAACCACGTAAAATAGATAGCCTATTTGTTCGTCACTAGTGACTACTCTCTCCTACTTTTTACATGTCCACGTCATAATAGCTAGCCATTGAAGACGCTAAAAGGACGTGTGTGTGATGACGTACAGTTGACCAGAACGTTTCCGCCAACATGATGAATGTAGAGTGATGCAAACATCAGACAACAGGAGCCACTCCTCAGTGAAAGAAATGGTATGGCGCTATATGATTATTTTAAACTACTGGAACTAAGCAGTTTTACTTTTATGAACTGTGACAACTACCTTTTTTGAATTAAATGTTAAAGTACACCCTGTTTGCTTCAGCTTATTAGCGAGAATCAGTTCTACCTTTTAGCCATGTAATAGTGCTTCTCTCATAACAAATTAGCCATATAAATCAGTCGCAGTCATAGTAAGTCCCGCCGAAACATAGACTTTTTTATCTTTACTTCAAGCCACCGTGATCATTGTGATAGATGGAACTATTCGAGCACAATAATTTTTTACCTATACAAGTATAAAAGACAATAATTTATAGACATGTTAGCTAGCCCACATTTCTATGAGAAAGTGCAATTCTATATTCATTGCCTGAAACGTTTGAATCGCATAAAATTGTAACAAAATCTTATAGAGAAATGTATAAACAGGAAAAAAAAATCCCTATAACCTCACAGGCGCCATTTTGCGTCATGTGATGTTACTGTCAAATACTCCCTCTGCCTAGAAAAGGATGCAACTATGGGTTGCGTCCCAATAAAATATGTCATGTTTGACCAAGTTTCTTGTCAAGTTCATATTTATGGCTCCAAATTAGTTTATTATAAAACTACATTTTTATAATTAATCTAATGGTATTTTTTGATAATATAAATATTTATAGTTTTTTATTTATAATTGGTGAAACTTGATATACTAAAATATGACATTGTGCTACAGTTACATTCTTTTTTAGACGGAGCGAGTACTAATGGTGTGTGCCATTCCAGAGAAAACTAGAAAAGTATATCAACATTATTTTAGTTTAAATGCATGGACATTTTTATCGATATTATTTTATTTCAACCAATTTTTCATCCCATTGCAATGCCCATTGCAATGCACGGGCATTTTTATCAACATTATTTTATTTCAATCAACTTTTCGTCCCGTTGCAACACACGGATATTTTCGGGTATTTTTGTTAGTATAATAATAAAACGGCAAAATTTCTTCCACTTTTTTGTTCCATCTGTTTTTTTCTTCCACCCCTCCCTAACTATATATCTTACCGTGAATGGACTCCGTGAATGGACTCCGCTCACACACAACCACTCGACCGAGTTCAACTCGCTAAAAATAGAGTAGAACTAAATGTTCCGACTTTTTTTCCACCATCACTATAGAGATAGTGTCCCAACTTTTTTTCCACCATAGAGATCGTGTCTTCATCAGTCACGAATTTGGTTGGATTTGGGACTCTTAAAGGACCACATATTTAGATATGAAAATAGCAGTACAAATATATAAATAAATATGCAACACTCCTGGATCTCTTCACCGCTGCAGCATCACCGACCTACTTCTGTACCCACCCGTTTGATCTACTGCTAGCCGATCCTAGAGATCTATCGGTATGAATTTAGGCAAGTTAATAGTTCAAAAACGAGCTAATTAGCCGGTGCTCAACATCCATTATTTTTTTTAAGAAACTAGTAAAATGAGAATATAACATTGCCTGGGGGGGGGGGGGGGGGGGGGGGGGGGTTACAATATCATTAAAAAACGCTTCAGCGATGAACACAGAATTTTTGAAATCTTGGATCAAAATCAAATTGGTTTTATAAAATTCAATATCAGTTTCCTTGAAAGGCTCTATAATCGATCATGCATCACAAATTTTTATAACATCAAAGAATAATACAACATATCACCGAGGTAAGCAGTAATAGTACGGCAATACTGATGGTGAGTGAGCTGCCTATGCTTTTGGGCTTTTGGCCTTGGGTGTGGGGGCCAGGAAATTGAGAATTTGAAGAATTTTAGGACTTTGATACGGGTATAGGATAGGGAGAAATCATTCTCAGGTGATTTGGTGCAATTTTGGGCAAAATATGAATTAAAACGTGATTTTTTTTGGAAAAAAAGTTATTGGATCCAGAGGCTAGAGGAAAAGGAGATATATATGGAATTTCATTGAAATTTTGCTTTTAAACGATGGCACGAAGAAAGAAAAAGAAAACTGATTACAGATAGCCAAAAAATAGACTACTATAAAGGGCTTGAGTAACTATTTGTTTTGTTTTTTACGTTTTTCTATCATTTAACAAAATCTGCGGCAAAGCTTTTGCCGCCTTCTTGAAAAAAAAAAAAACTAGTCTGAGCTATATATTGTACTACACACAACAATACGAGCCAGCGGTAAAGAATTCTTTTAACCCTTTTTAATAGTATTTTTAATTCTAACACCGTTTGTACTTATTATAATACTAACCCTTTTGGACGCGCCAGCAGGGGAGGCGCGGCAAAACAACACTGCCGTGCCACATGCAGTGGCACGGCAGCGCCGCCAGCGTGGCATTCGGCCGCACGCGTGGTTGGTTGTGGGGCCCGCCCTGCCGCGCCATCCCGCCAGGCACGGCAGGCTGACGCGCCACGCCGCCTAGCGCGGCAAGATGAAATACCAGCGCGCGGCCAAGCCTCCTTCCTCCTCCTCCCATTCTTCTCTCCTCCTCCTCCACCAGCCCCAGCAGCAGTTGACCCCTTCCCCTTGACACCATTTTTGGTTAAGCTTGTGATTTTGGAGGCCCCCCCCCCCCTCCTCTTCGGAGCCTAAGGTCATTCTCTCTATTATTTTGAGGTCATTTGTGTTTTTTTTCTAAGTATGTTAGGGTTAGGGTTAGGATTGAAGTTGTTATTGAGTAGTTTGTTTTTGTGGTAACAAATTGTTGTATGATGCTTACATTTAGTAGTTAGGGTTAGATTTTGTTATTTAATTTTTTATGTATTTGTTTAATTGGTTTCGTATAATGTTTTAACACTTTCTAATATCATTTTTATGTCACCATAGCATGCCTAAGCGTGGTAGGGCTCGTAAACCAAGCTACATCATGTATTTTCATTTTAACCTAAGATTGGTATAGATTGTTAAACGATAATGGTGTTGACTGGAAATGTGTCAATTGTAGCGAACGGCCGTGGCCCGCAAATGCCTTCGACGTCTTGCCACTGCCTAATGGTGTTCATGTGCCTATGTGTTTTTACCGTGATCCATGCAAGGTAGCTAAGTCGGATTAGGAGGACAGGCAGCATTACTGGATGTGCGCCAACTATGTTTACGAGCCAACCGTAAAGATGCACCGCATTAACATGCTGGTGATGAGAATGTGGTATTGTAATATTGTGTTTGAAACTTATCGATACATTATTTATGTTGCCCTAAAATTTGTTTATTTTGTAGACTCCTCCACCGCTCTGTGATTTTGAGCAGTGGATCGACACCGAGATCTCCCAGGAGGACAAGGGGCGGATGCAGTAGCTTTTGAGGTTGGAGGCAGAGAAGAAGGAGAGGGTGGAGACCGCGGAGAAGGAGCGGGAAGAGGCGCAGCTGAGGCGTCTCGCAGCTTTCAGGGAGGAGAAGGAGAAGAAACTTGAGCGTGCACGGCGTGCAAAGCAGCCATGGAGGAGAACTCGGATGTTTTTGCCAAGGGAAAGTGTCCTCGTTGCACTCTGTAGTTTGTCAGATTTGAGTGTTAGTTCTGTGTTTTCGTATGTGGACCTTATATTTGGCTATCATGAATTGCACTTATGTCTATTATAACCTATTCGTACTATTGTGCTTCTTTTGCTTGTGGTTTGAATTAATGTTTTTATATTGCGGACATTTCTTTTTTGTCAAACATATTATGAAAAGATGCGAACAAGCACAGGACATGAAAAGGCATGTGTGGACCCCAACATGCCTTCGCTAATTAAAACATCTACGAATATACAAAATGGCATGTGAGAATCTGCACCAAACGAGGGTAAATACTTTCTGCACTAGACCTAACATGCCTTAGGTAACTGAAGCACGCAGCAAACACATAGACGTAGCATGTGAAAGCCTACTAATAGTGTTGCCACATATTGAGCTGTATGGCACCTTCTCCATAGTACCCACCCATTGGCGGCGGCGGTGGCGGTGGTGGTGGCGGCGGAGTGCCATTGTTCTGGTGATGAGGGCGGATGGATTGGTGCATATTGGCTCCTGTGATGCAGCCCCACTATTGTCTTCTTCGTCATCGTCGTCCTTGTTACCGCTTCTGCTGTAGCCCTTAAGTTTGCCGATGTGGTCCTGCAGGTAGAAGATGTACTCAGCATGCGGGGTAATAGGTCGAGAATCCACCCACCTAGTGAACCCGCAATTTTCTTTTGCCCATGAAGTCTGCAATGAAAAGGTTTGTTAAGATGCAGTTATTTTGGCATATATTTCAAAAATAAAAGACCAAAAAACATTACCCAAGCATAGGGGCACTTGAAGAAACGCCGGCCCACGTCTAACCCCCCCCCCCCCCCCCCCGGTGAATATCTGCACAAGGCAGTCCTCACCATGCCTGCATTTTGGCCAATCTTCCTTTCCCTACTTCAGGTAGTCTCTCAGAGGTTTCTCTTGCCCAAAATCACTCTTGCTCTCTTCTGGAAACCTATGAATGGGTTCGTCGAAGTCGTCAGGACCAAGAGACCCCCCTCTCTTCCCAGACTATTGGCGGGCCCTTACTCACCCCCTTTCCCTTCCCCTTCCCAATCCCAATCCCCCATCCCTTACCACCGGATGACCCTCCAGACATCTTGTACTGCTGGTGAGGATCCTCCATCGCCCCCCCATATATATAGCGAGTCGAGGGGTGACTTCCCGTTTGAATTAAATTGAATTAATGCAGAGTTAATACTTTGAGCATAGTACTTTCAAATACTCTGAAAAGGATAGATTCCTAGACTGAAAAAGTAAAGGCTAGTTGTTGTGAAATCTGTAGCACTGACAAGGCTATTCGCTGTGAAATTTGAATCACTGAACACGCTCGTTGCGACTTGACAAGTCGATGAAAAGCCTAGCTGCTGTGGTCAGGGCTGCCGCGCCAGCATCAGTGGTACATCAGGCCTGCCGCGCTAGGCGGGTTGGCGCGGCAGGTTGTCGCGCCATCCCTCATGGCGCGGCAATATTACTTTGCCACGCCGTCAAGCCTGGCGCGGCAAGGTCACTAGGAACTTTTTTTTGGGTTTTCATTTCAGTTTGGCTTTGGTACGTGATTCTTGCTTCCACACGGTTTGTTTCGATTAAAATACGCGCGTAAACAACACCGAATGAAATTAGAGAAACATTTTGACGACTAAATCACGACATGTTGAAAGGCCAAGTCCTGAATAAATCACAGGGTCCACGTCCTTATTACATCACAAGTTCCAAGTCCAAAAGAATTGCCACGTCCTCCATACAAAAATTGCACTGACGTGATGGCCCTATGTCGGCTCTACGGCCCTCCTGGAGTGTAGCGTGTCCTAGGATGCCTCTGCCTCCTGTCCATGGTCGGCAGCACGTTGGGCGTGAACGCAACGTTGGACCGGTCACAACGGCGACGATCTACACGAGGCTGTGTCACGCAACTGGGGCCCTGAAAAAATTTGGACATAACCATAAGGATAACAACGATACGACGATTGAAATACATTAGTACACCGTTGAAATTACCGGCTCGTCTGGCTGTGAAGGAAGCGGCGCTCCCTAGGTCGTGTAGATCTCGTCAGGCTGTGTCTTGCTGTATCCAGGAGCCTCCTCCTCGTCGTCATCGTCGTCCTCGTTCTCATCGTCGCGTTGCCTCAAGCCAGTGGGTGTGTCTGCACGGGGTCCCTGGCTGTAGTGGACCGGAGTCCTGACCTGAGAGGACCCAGCTGCAGTAGGAACACAGGACGACGGCAATCCATTGGACTACGAAGGGTCGTACGGTGGCAGGTATGGTGTGTCGATGCAGCTCAACTTCTGTGCCAGCTTCCTACACGTCTTCCTCACTTTCTGTTCAATGCGATGGAAAAATGCAATCAATCTGAAGGTCACAAGTTTTTTTCTCTAATTGCGAAATTTAAATGAAACTTACCTCTCCAAACTGGGAGAGAATGCTGTCCGGCTCATGGCAAGCTTCGTAAAGGCGTACGGAGGCTTCGTTGGAGAGACGAGCTGTAGTAGAACCTCCTAAATTATATGGTCCACACGCACCTGTCATTGTCCCAAGGACCTCCGACAGCTGTGCATATAACCCAAATAACCTAAGATGTTCTACCGGGTTTCCTCGGAAACCCATAACCTTCGAGCAGGATCAACAATGGGGTGACTACAACATTACAACATTTGTTACAAAAATATACATCAGAGTGCGGAAGGGTAATAATAATAAATTTACAAATTATAATTAATTTAACTTTTACAAACTTAACTTAAATTGCGGAAGTTGAGTGTAACTGCAGGAGATAACTTAGGTAGAGAACCTAAGTCAGAAGGGAACAACTAGTCATGCCGTGCCCACCGACGTAACCTTGGTTAGAAGCACCAGTCAGAACCTGCAATAGGGGTTAACAAACCCTGAGTACATGTGGTGCTCCGCAAGACTTACCCAACTAAAAAGTGGGGAGAAGACTCAGGAATGCAGACTGAGGGGAAATCAAGGTGAGGCTTTAGCAAGAATCAAGTCTTTTGCGATCTTGAGTCCTATTTTCAATATTTTATCTTAATATTAATTATTAAACCTGAATCTAGATTAATTTATATATGTCATCACATTCTCATTCTCATTCTTACTGCATTTTATCTTGCCAAACTACGATGTAGGTCAGTTGATCGAGTCTCCATAACCGAAGAGCAACGACGATTAGAATCGATTATACCCAGCTGGGGATCCCTAACCACACTACATATGTAGCACCTAAGCTTGCATATGCCAACCCCGTCTACCACGGCTCCTCCAAAACCTGAACCGGTCCTGTGCCATCCGAGAGCACAGTACTCCTCCAATCCAGCCCATTGCCACGAGGGTACACGCTACTCTCGCCATCTCTCCACTCCCAGTGCATGGTTGTCGGTTCAAGTAGTAGAATCACCGGAGCCAGAGCTTCCCGTAGTATGCGGTTAGTTGCAAGTCTCAACCAAGCAGGCCAACAATGGACGGTTCCTAAGCGACATAGTCGGAGACACTATATTGAGACTCCTTTCTCAATGCAAGTCACCCGACCGGTCTCAAATTCAATAACATCTTTCATAATTCATCAATATATATCATCATAACTTAGAAAATAACATTTTATGAAAAGATTACTAATTAAGCAGGGCTAAGCATTTTCTAAGCATTTTTATTTAAATCAGGGTTCAAGGGTGATATTCAAGTAATCAAGGTTGGTAATGCAGCAATTAGGTCATCACTCAACTCCTAATAACCTAATGTAGTAATTTAACTCAAGGTGATAAAATTTTGTAAATCACAAGGAAGGGTTTAAATGCATCGGGGCTTGCCTGTGTTGCAGGGTTGGTTAGATTTCTTTGACGGATTCAGAAGTTGACATCAACATCATTGGTGGATACACCTCTCCAGGTCTGGATCAATGGAACACTTCTCTGAAGCTTGGTCATCCCGAATCTTCACACTCTCGTACACTACACGTAACGAGAATGCATACTCTACATGATGATATGTATGCCGTGATGCATGAAATGCAAACTCATATGTGTATAGTAAAGTAAAACATATATTAATCTAACAACATTGAGTATAACTTTCCTTGACGATAAAGTTGTAATCAAAACTTCACTAAGCAAGATGGTGGTTACATAATTAATTTATTAACCATTTTTAACAGTCGTTGGAAGCCGTATTAAGCAACTTCTAATATTCCTTAAACAAGTAAATGATGAAACCACTTAACAAATAAATTGCCAAGGATCATCTAGGGTTAATGATCCAGGGTCAACACACAACCACAAAATCATACAAATCCTAAATGGATTAGGTTTAATGTTCATTTTATCCTTTATTTAATCAAGCATATATTATGAATAAAATTCACTTTGTCTAAATGAGCTACAAATTTTTGTGGAGGTAGCTCATAGTATAAAACAGTGACACAATAAATTTCATGATTTTTGAATAATTATTTTGGTCTACAAAAACTCTAGAAATTCTATTTATTAATAAAAAGACAAAGTTCTGAAAATGTATATTTCATATTTTCCTAAATAAAGTATATCACAGAGGGGCTTCCTAATTAATTTTATAGTTTTTAGAGTTCTGGAATTAATCCTATGAAATAAACAAAGTCCAGCACTATTCCCTTTTTCAGAAAATGAAAAACATTCACTTAATTCCCTCGGCCAGCAACCAAGCCGGCCCACTCGATGGCCCAGCTCGGCCTCCCTCTCTCTCTCAGCACTCCACTGCGCCACTGGGCCGGCTGACTCAGCCCGCGCGCGGCCCAGCTCCAACTCTCTCTCTCTCTCTCTCTCTCTCCCGCGCTCTCCTGCGCTGCTGGGCCGGCCCAACACGGGCCCGCGCGCGGTCTGCTTCCTCTCCTCTCCCTCCGACGCTCTCCGAGCGTGCGCACGGCGGCGCGACCGCGACGGTTCGGTGCCGGCGGCTGTTCCGGTGAAGGCGAGAGCACCAGAGGCTTCCCCGCGATCTTGCGCACCTCCCCAGGGACTCAGTTGGGCGAACTAGGGCTCAGCTCGAGCTCCACCGCGACCATGACGGCCATGGCGGCTCGGCTACGGCGGCAGAAGGTGTTCCGGCTGCTAACGATCCTAATCAGGACAAACAAGGATTTCTAATCATTGAGTGAGCTCACCACGAGGTTCTAGTTGAACTGGTTCGAGCAGTAATGCAGCAGAGCCTGCTGTCGACGTTGTAAGTCACGGTGGCGGCGCGTACTGATGGCGAGGTCACCGTTCCAGCATATCCCATGCACCATCCAAGTAGAAAATGGATTTCTGAGCTTAAGCATGCCTCCAGGAGAATAGAACAGACGGAGAAACGTTGAGAGTATTACTCAGACGCCTTGGCCATGGTGGAGAAGCTCACGGCGGCGCTCCGTCGGAGCTCGGGAAGACGGACGCGGCACGGCGATTACGACGAGCAAAGGAGATGCAACAAGGCTCAATTGAAACGAGAGGGAGTGGCGGAACTGACTACAATACCGAGAGTACAGCGATGCAGTAGGTGTGGCGAATTTCGCCGGTGAACTGAAACTCGACGGCGGCGAGCAGAAAAGAGGAAGAAGGCAAAATGACGACGACGGTGCTTTATATAGGGCTGCGGTGTGCTCGGGACGCGGCCGGGGCCCCCCACGGGCTCGTCCTCGCAGCAGGACACGCCACAGGGACGGGGATGGCCGGCGATGTGCAGGCCCTCACCGGCGCCATGCCTGCACAACGAGCCGAGGACGATGCACTGCTCGGGTACTATAGCTCCATACCCAAGTGTTCCTAGATTTTTGTCCAATTACTTTTTACTTCATGTAACAACTCGAAAAATTACCAAGATAAAAGTTGTGGAGAATTTTAAACTGAACAAGTTTGATTTTTGAACTATATTCAAATTTTGAACAAATTTTGAATTATGGAAAATGGGGTAATTCGGTTGTTTGAAATCCAAATCTAATTCGATTCAAAAATCAAAATTCTACTCAATAACTTGAAAATCTCCAAAAATAAAAGTTGTCCAATTAAACAAGCCCTACAACTTTAATTAAAGCAATTTTGTCAGATTCTTCATAGTTTTTGAAATTGGATTTCAACTTTGAATTTTTAAACATTGATCAGGGTTTTATTTGAAATTTCATTTAATAACTTCAAAATTGCCCAAAATAAGAGTTGTTCCATTTTTCAAGAGCTACAACTTTTGTTTAAGGCCCAACTACTAATTCATATTTTCTTTTGAATTAGGTTTTAACCCTAATTTCTAAATTTAGAAATTAAAAACTTAATTCTTGATTTGTCATTTCATGCAATAATTTCAACAATATAATTCAATACTTTATCCTTGAAATACACAGATGACATGACGCTCAATGATTAAGCATGATAGTAATCACGTGTGGGGTTTTATTAAATACAGTAACATCAGGGGTGTTACACGAGCCAGCTCCGTGGCCTGTGCAAAACAAACAGATAGGTCAAAACAATATACGAAAGCTTCAATATGCGGTATGACACCAATATCTGACCACGTAGTGCTGGAGGAGGGCCCTCTATGGCTGAGTAGAGGCCCTCGTGGCAGCGTCGTAGGCATCCTCACGTGCATCCTCGTCGTCGGAGTCGTCGTCGTCAACAAAGGCCACGTGTGGTGGCCGGACGTGCAGCCTCATGGAGCGGTAGAACCACTCAAGGTAGCGGTAGAAGTTTGCCTCGTTGTGTGGGTGGCCCTAGTTGACATCTAGGTGCTCCCTGTTCTCCCACATGACGAGGTACTCGTGGTGCCTGACCCACCAATCCGTCTCCCAGTACCTCTTGTTTCGCTTAATCCTACAATTTAGAAAACGTTAGCGTAGGATTACATGTCACCTCAAAAGAAAACAAAGGGTAGTAAGGACCAATAACCCGTGCAGGCTCTGACTAGTGGAGAACTCTGGAGGTGGGTTATACTGCCTAAGACCAAACTGCCTCCGGACCCTGCACGGAAGGTGCCACTCCGTGACGTGGAAGTAGATCAGTGGGACGTCCGCGTGCCACAAGTCTGACTCCTCACGACAGACGGGACTGAGGTAGCCAGCTAGCTTGTCGCGACCCCAGGGCTCCCAATGTACCTAAAATACGAGACCAGTTAGTATCCGGAACACAAGCAAACATAGTTGAAAGAGTAGGGTACGGTCACTAACCCGGTACTGTCCAAGCACATCGAGGTTGTTTGTGTACTCGTTGTACCGGCGCTGTGGATTGCCTCTGACGTGTTGCACACCCTTCCAGATGTAGAGCCCCACTGGCCCACAGTCTTGGTGCAGCCATGCCTATATTTCAAGAAACAGTCAATGATAGTAGTAAAGCATTGGAAAGATGCAAAATATGAGGTAGGGACTCACGGGCGTGAAGAATAGGCCGTGCCACTGGCCATCTCTCCTAGCACCAAACCTGTAGCAGGTACGAGCAGCTGCCAAGGCTGGAGGTCGGTGCCGAGTGGCGGCACGCCTCGCAGAGCTGTCGGTAGGTCCACGCCAGCAAGGCACCGCCCCAGCTGTACTGAGTGATGTTCTCCCAAGGCTGGCTGAGGATCGTCAAAGGCGCCCAGCTCACCGTGCTCCCCGACGCGTCAGGGAACAAGAACAAAGCGACAAAGTGCCACAGCTAGATCTTGGCGAATCTCTCGATCCGGTCTTCTCCAGCATCGAGGGGCAAGTACTGGAAGTTCTGGGTGATCCAGGGGGAGGCCACACTATCGCTTTTCCTGCAACATGTAGATTTGTAATTAGTGGCTATAGAGACAAATGTTTAAAATTAGCAGATTTGTGGTTGCACTTACTTCACTCGTTTGGCATCCTCGTCCTCCGGTGGCCGGATCCCACACACCTGCTCGACTCTGCTCGACAAGGTCCCTCGAGGTGCCATCGTTGAGTCTGCCGCACACTGCAAGGCCGTCGACTCGAAGGCCCATGATGAACTTGACGTCCTGCAATGTCAAGGTCATCTCACCGCACGGGAGGTGAAAGGTGTGGGTCTCCGGCCTCCAACGGTCCACAGCTGCTGTCAGAAGGGCGGGGTCAAGCTGCGGGAGGCTGGCGTTGTACGCCCTGACCAGCTCGAGGAAGCCTGCGCGATGGACGTAAGGCGTGTAACGCTCGTCCCAGCGGTGCGGGCCGTGCGTACGTGGCCGTAGAGGGCCAAGTGCGAACTGAGGGTCCACGTTCGTCAGCAGGCGCGCCCGGTGCGTGCGGTCGTAGTGCTCCTCAAGCAGGGGGTAGACCGGATGCTGCGCCATCCTGTTCAAAAAAACAATAAATAGGTTAGATGAGTTTATGGTAATCAATTTAAAAATTAATACAGATAATGACATTTAAAAACAATAACAATGAATGTACAAAACATTACAACCATGGCCTCGCATGCATAAAACATTTCCTATGCTATACCTGTGTATTTGCTCGTCTCTGGTTTTATCTTCTATGCCTGCTAGCATTGTGTCCGGGCTCATGGCACTCCAAGCAAAGGTTCGTCCCGGGGCGTCTGGTCGAAGTCCCCACCACCATAGTCATCATGGCGACCCCCTCTCATAGCGTCCATGTCACCCTTCAGTCGCTTTTTCTTCCTCCTGCCCTTGCCTAGTTTCCGGAGGTCAGGATTAGGCATGTAATCGGGGCCAACATAAGGTGGCCACTGAGACGGGTCAAGGTAAGGCTCGAAAATGCTTTCCCATATCCTGACTGTGTTGGACCGAAGGTACAAGGAAGACATGTATGGTTCAGCTTGGTAGTTATATCCGCGGTGCCTGCATGCCGTTACCATATGAGAGCAAGGTGCGTGCATAATCTGAGGGATGCAGCAACTGCACTTTGCGTCCTCAAGATCGACCCTGTAGTTGCGTCCACCGTACCGTTCCCTGCCTAAGGTTGTGCCACCAGCAGTCCTTACACTATATATGTGTCTAGATGGCCCAAATGGCTCGCACAGTGGCTGGTTTGACCATTCTTCAACCTCCTTCAAGTGTTCTGCTCCAGCCTTTCCCCATATGCTACCCGGAGCAAAGGGCACCTGTGCTAGTCCCCATCTCTTCACAAAGTACTCGTTGCACTTGTGAAACGAGTACTCTAGGATTCCAGAGACAGGTAGCGATTGGATTCCTATGAAAACACGGTTGAAAGATTCAGAAGTGTTCGTGGTCATGATGCCATAGCAGAATCCACCCTCATCATACACCAATGCCCACTTGGCCTTGTCTTCGATCTGGGAATTTAACCATGCCTTCCCTTCCCTATTTAGCATCTTTTGTAGTTCTTTCATGGTCTCCTTGAATTGGCACTCCGTACGCTGACAACAAAGCGACTTCAACTTGTCTGACACCTTCTTTTTCCTTTGCGGCGCCAGAAATTTGCTGTAAAATGTCTCATGTTCTGCTGCATTGAGTAGTCCTATATGACGATCCGAGATCATGCATATCCTGCATGACAGGCCAAGCACATGTACTCGCAGAAGCCCCATAAACCAAGACCATGAGGCAACATTCTCTCCCTCCACCAAAGCAAAAGCAATTGGAACTATCTGATTCTCTGGATCCACAGCGGCAGCCATCATCAACATGCCCCTATATGCCCCAGTAAGAAAGGTACCATCAACTAGTACCACCGGCCGGCAAAACTGGAATGCATGCTCAGACTGTGAAAACGACTAGAACACACGCTGCAGGATATGAGTAACCCTGCCATCCGTGTGCTGAAAGTAGTTGCCACCAGTATTGACGAACAATTTCAATCCAAGGTTGTAGTGGCTCATCGCACATAGTATCCTCGGGATCCTGTTGTAGGTTTCCTTCCAGCTTCCCTACCGAATCGGCAATGCAAGCTACTTTGCATGCCAAGTGGTCCCATACTTTGGCCAATATCCAGTGAAACCTTGTATGGTGACCCTCAATAACGCCACCGAAACGTCACAGTTCTTGTCAACTGCACCCAAAATACGACGGGCAAGGTATCGAGCCGTGAGCTGAGGATGAGATTCCTTCCCCTTGTTATCCAGACATTCGTGCGGCTGGACCACTTTAGTGACCCTCCACTTGCCATCCCTCTTCTTTCGAGCTTTTAACCTCCACTGGCATCCGCTCCTGCATATCATGTGGAAACGCAACTCTTTATCTGAATGAGTCATAGTGTATGGCCTATGGTGATGCACCGCACAGTCCTGAAGGATCGCCTGTTCATGATTGTACAGTGATGACCTACAAAGCTGGAGACCTGTGTCACAAACTGCCATATCTGTCATGCTAACATCCCTGTAGTTTGGAACTTTGGGAAGACGAATGTTCACTGAACTCAGCTGCCTAATTTCTGCCTCCGTATAAGGTGGTGGTGGAACATACCGTTGTGCTTCTGTCAACCTAGGCCACGAATCGAAAGGAGTACCATCCTTTGCAAAAACACAAGCTCTTTCACGTGGAACAGGCATCGTAGGTCATGGTTGACTAGAAATTGGGACATCCATCACAGGTGGTGCTTGGCTGCTACCTGCCCTATCGCTGCCAAATGTCCTAGGCGTTGGTACGGCCATGTCATCTCCGCCGCCTTCATCGTCGTCCGACTCATCCAAATCTGTACTGTCATCATCAGCAGCAATTGTTTGCTCCTCCTCCTCCTCTCGCTCATCCCGCTCGAACTCACCCACATTGAAGTCATCGTTAATACAACCAACTGGGCACCGCATAACCTCATCACCTGCGGTGTGAGGAGGACGAACCACCTCCTGGGTCAATTGGCCGTCCAAATCCATGTTACCTATTCCTTCGTTCTCATGAAAATCATCATTAGACAGCCCATCGTACGCATCATCCTTCCGAAATCCGTTCTCCACCAAGACCTCAGCCATACCCACATTTGAGACTTCAATTAGCCTCTGGTACTGCTGCCAATGCCTCTTGTTCTCCAATGGCATAAGCACGTAATGAGCCCGGTTCTTGCCGTTGTCAAACCTCCCTCTCAACGACCAATCACCACCAAACTTCTCCTTCACACGATCCCAGCACTCACCAAAGCTAGGACGGTCCTCAAACATCTCCAATTCTTCATCCATTTCCTCAAACTCTCCATTCCTAACGCATCCACCGTAAAACAAACGGACTAAACAATCTATCTACAAAACGGCATGAAACTTCATCAATCAATTGGACATGAGACCAAAATTACAAATCGTAAACACTACCTAAACTTCATCTAAATCTAGCTAAAACTAACACTAAACCCATACTTAAAATTAAATCCAAATCTAACTAAAAATAACACTAAACCCTAAACTACCACTACATCTAAATCTAAATCTAACCCTACATCAAAATCTAACTAAAACTAACACTACACCCTAAACTAACTAATACTAACCCTAAACCCTAAACTATAATACTAACCCTAAATCCTAAACAAACTAATCACTACAAATCTTGAAGAGAAATCTAACCCTAAATCTAACTGAACTAACTAAAACATTATGTGCAAATCCAAAAAAAAGAGAAAACCACTTCCATACCTTGAAGATAGGAGGGGGATAGGCCACCGGCCTAGCCACGAGCGCCGGCGCCGCCCTGGAGAGAATGGGAGGGCCAAAATGCAGGTGGGGGAGGAGGGGGCTTTTTTGGCCGGGGAGGCGGCGTACGGCGGCAGGGCGGCGAGAAACGGCGGCAGCTGCGCGAAGGCAGGAGCGCTCGGGCTGGAGGAGGGAAGAAAGGGAGGAGGAGGAAGGAGTCTCGGCCGCGCTGATATTTAAACTTGCTGCGTCAGGCGGGATGGCGCGGCAGGGCGGGCCCCACGACCGGCCACGCGCGCGGCCGGGTGCCATGCTGGCGGCGCTGCCACGCGCCTCCCCCGCTGGCGCGTCCAAAAGGGTTAGTATTAAAAAAATACAAACGGTGTTAAAATTAAAAATACTATTAAAAAAGGGTTAAAAAATTCGCTGTAAAACTCTGTTCTATGTACTTATCCAGCTCATATCATCCTAGTCTCGCAAAAAAAAAAAAAGGCTCATATCATGCTGAGCACTCTTTTTGTCCTGGCGTATGCTTGTTACACGGTTTTTGGCAATATTTATTCAGCGTTGACAAGAAACTTTTTCTTTTATACGACTTTGATTTGGAAATTTTATGTATCAGACATGGTAAAAAAAAATACACCGAAAGAGAGCTCCAAGCGCCTCAATTTCAAACATCATGACGATATCGACTTTTGCCCATCTCTTTCTTGGTTACCTTAACATTGAAATGGCGCAAGACAGAGCATCCAAATCTATCACCAACAGCAGACAGCACAAAACAACTAAATGATACTCCTGAGTAATATAAAAAGAAAATGCTATCCGGCAGGCCCAGGCGCCAGCTGTTGATTTAAATCCTATATTTCAAAAGCTAGGAACGAAAGCTTGATAAATTTCATTTTAGCGTATGACTTTCCTAGTGATTTCCTAAGTATCAAATGATTAGTATAACAACCATGCTAACTGATAAAAAATGGCTGGCTCTTCAATAAGCTTAACCCAATTACTGTAAATGATAGTACTCCAGCATAGCCTAAAATATTTTGCTATGCAATCAGCTTAATTAGAGAGAAGAAAAATTGAGAAAGAAACGGAGCAAGGAAATATGGAAAGAGTCAGAGAGAAGAAAAATTGGGAAAGAAAGAGAGCAGGAAAACATGGAAAGGCAGAGGGAGAGGGAGACTTGATGAGGTACTCCGTAGCTACTCGTAGCGGTGGAAACTTCTGGCACACTAGCACCGACCAGGCCCTACCAGCCACTCGCTGATGTTGAGGTTCCACGAACACCACTACACGAGCCAGCTTAACCGTGAGCTGGGCATTTGGAACAGTGCGTCTCGTGGATTATTCACACATTTCAGTAGCCGTGCACTGTTTGCTCATTGATTGGCTGTTTGTTTTCTTCCTTCCATTTTGCTAAGCAAACCTTCCTGCTTATTGCCTGCCTGCCTGCCTATATAAGGTGATGGCTACTTGTCTCATAACCCACAAGAGCTTGCATTGCAGCGGCTCCTCCTGTTTGCTCACCAATAATATCGCACAAGACACTCTCGACTCCAAGTACTGTCCAGAACTGTTGTACGGCCAGGACAAGATATTCCTGTGAGAAGAAGAAGAATTCCGTGCAACAAGGATGGGCAAGGTTGGCCGCTCATCCAGCCGTCTTCATTGCTTCGTTCGCTTGTGTGCCTGAATGTTTTTTTATCTGAATTTATTTGTTCTGGGTTCTTTGACTTCTCGCTGCAGCAAAAGATAGTGCTCAAGTTGCCCCTGGATGACGAGAGGAAGAGGAGGAAGGCCTTCAAGGCTGCTGTGGGCATGAATGGTGAGATATCGCTGCAGTTTGATTAGCGGTTCGATCTGTTGAATAATTAAATAATAGGATTAGATCAATGTGATGGCGGTTCAGCTGGCTGGATTGCTGGCTATTGTTGTAAAGCGAATCAATGCTGCTAATGCTGCTGATAAGTCAATCGACATAATAATGAGCCGTTCTGGACCTATGCCGTAGGTGTGACTTCCGCCACGATGGAGGGCGACAAGATCATCGTCGTCGGCGACGGTGTGGACCCCATCACACTGGACGATCATGCTCCGGCGCAGCCTCGGCTATGCGGAACTGCTCAGCGTCAGCTCCGGCGACGACAAGAAGAAGGGCGACGGGTATGGCTACGTGAGCGGCGGTGGCATGATGTACGGTGGTGGTGGTGGCATGGGCTACGGCGGAGGATTTGGTGGCGGCAAAGAGGGCAAAGAGGGCAAAGAGGGCAAGGGCAGTGGCAGGTGGTGGCAAGGGCAACAGCGGCGCTGCAGGCTACGGCAGCCACTACCAGGCGATGCCACCGGTGTCCTACCCTGCCTACCAGCAGTACAATGCCATGCCGTCCTACCCCGCAGTCTACTCCTACCCTGCAGCTTACCCGCAGCAAGAACAGGACCCAGGATGCAGCATCATGTGAAAAAACAAAATGTAACGTTACGCAATATCCTGCAAGTTCATCAGGGGAATTGATTGAAGGTGGCCAAAAATATGAAGATTAACTTGGTTGGGTTCGTCAGGACAAAATGATCCACGCCTTGAGCTGTGCAATAGTGCAAGGCTGCTGGATGATGATCCAGGATGTGATGCTTCGTTGTGAGCATCATCATCCGTGTAGTTATGTACCCGTGTGTTTGGTTCTGGAGCCACGTGGGTTGGGTTGGATCCATCCTATTTTTCTGGGTTGGGTTGAACCCATCTCGTGTTTGGTTAATGGGGTGGGTTGAACTCAGTTTGCTGTTTGGTTGGAAGGATGGAGAAGGATCGAATATAACCGTTTCATGCCGTTAAACCCAACCATTAGTGGGCCCACTTGTCATCCTCTTTAATTTTTTTCTCCGCCTTATCTTCTTCCTCAATCCTATCGAGCATGCGCCGCCAAGCTTCAAAGGTCGCCGCCCAGCCGAGCATGTGCGGCCGCCTGAGCTCCGTACTGGTGCTTGCCCAGCCCGTCGGTGAGCGACGGGAGCGGAGTGGAGCTGCCGCAGTAGCTGCTAGGGCGGCACCGTGTCCGCCATGAGCGCGGCCACCAGTGTCGGGGCCGGCGCGGTCTCCGCCTGTGAGCGTGACCGCCATGGCCGGGGCCGGCGCGTCCTCCGCCATGAGCACGGCCGCCTGTGGCCGGGGCCGACCTGGTTGACTTCCGGGGGCGGGGGCGGGGGCGCTCCCGCCGTAGACGCTAGGGGCCCGGGCCAGCGCCGTCTCCGCCAGTGAGCATGGCCAGCCATGGTCGGGGCCGGCCGGCTCTCCGCCGTGAGCGCAGCCGTCGTGGCCTGGGCCGGCGCGGTCTCCGCCGTGAGCGTGGCCGCCGTGGCCGAGGCCGACGTGGTTGACTCCAGGGGCGGGAGCAGGGGCGGTCCTGCCACAGACGCCATGGGCGAGGCGCGCCACTGGGCCGGAGCGTCAGCAGTAAGGTCACCGGGGCCGCCGCAAGAGCCGAGGTCCGGGATGAGGCGCGGACCGCGCGGTCGAAGGCAGAAGAGAAGACGGAGAGGGATGGCGGTGATGTGGGGTGGCTGGATCCCCTCGTTTTGGTGGAATTTGCTCAACCCGGATATTGAGAGAATATTCCCTACTGGGTTCAACCCAGTTTCACGGTTCCACCAACCAAACAGCACATGATTTGGGTTGAACTTGAGATAACCCGGGATATCCCACAATCAAACACACGGTACAGGCTTGCTAGCAAAGGTGGTGGGAACAGAGAAGGAACAGTGGAGGTGTTGGTGGAATGGGAGGCAGAGCTGTTCCGGCAGCCGTAGTCGTACGCAAGATTGTGATTCAAGTGCAGACCGGCAGCAGTGCTTTCCGTTTCTTTTGTTTTGGAGAAAGTAGTGTTTGTTGAAGAAAAAGGAGGCAATAAAACTAGTATTTATATATTTATCTGTGTGTTTGCAGATTATATATCTTCATACAGTTCTGACTTTGTGTGTCATGATGTTTAGTTTATTGATGAATTGACCAGATTGTTCGTAAAGTAGAGTAGATCAAATCAAATTATGGAACTGATTGATTTGGTTTTTCGGTTCTCAAAGAAATTTGGCTACCGGTAAAATGTGACCAATCTTTATCTTTACCTTTCGAAACGCAAGTTCAAGCTCGACCATTTCAGCGTGCCATGTCACATGCAAAATTTTATGCCAACGGATCAGACGTGTGTTATAATCCTATGGTTAATATTAAGCGGTTATCATCTTCCGGTCCCTTTGCCTGCCGCAAGTTCCAGAAAAATCATGACGCTTCACCTTGACACCTTTTTATCTTCCGGTCAAGCACGCAAGCAAAAAGAGCAGTACTGTCACCGTCTCATAAATAAATAAACACAGTTGCTTGACTTCTACGATTTCTGATTGACCATTCGTCTTATTTAAAAAATTTAATAAATATTATTTGTTTTGTTATGACTTATTTTATTATTAGAGATATTTTTATAATAATTTATTTAATTTATTATTTATATAAAAAATTTAAATAAAACCAATGGTCAAATAAAAACAGTAGAAATCAAATAATTGTGTTTATTTGTGAGACGAAAGTAGTACTCAATTTCAAAAAAAAAAAAAAGGAGTAGTACTCCAACACCTTCCATCTTCCGGCCAAAGCATGGCAACAGCAATAGGTGTGGATCCAAGAAGAAAGCGACGTAACAGTACTCTAATTTGTGGAGTAACCCAATTTTCTCCGGGTCAAGATCTCGGGCCAGATAGAGGTCTGATGGCACATGACCGGGCCGCGAGCCTGGTGACGAGAACCGACCATCGCCGTCGGCCTCATCCACTGTGGCCTGGGCGACGCTACACGGTGGTGGCACACGAGGTCCCCGGCCAGGGCATAGGCTGGCTGCGGCCCGCGGGGTCGTAGCCGGGGCATCCTGCGGCCGTCCCGTCATGGCTGGCGGAGATGGCGTCGGGCGGCTGGCTCGGCGAGGACAGGGACGAGGTGGCGAGACGCGCGGCGGGGTGGCGGGCATGGCGAGCCGATCGAGGCTCGGCAGGCGCCCGGCGCGGCGGCGGCCCGAGAGCGGCCGGATGCACGGAGCTGCGGCCGACTGCGGCGCGGTGGCGCGGGGCCGTGCGGCGGGTTTGGCCGGCTGCGGCAGTAGCGGCGAGGCAGTGGTGTGCCGCGGCTGGCGCGAGCGGGCTGGGCGGCGGCCAGCCGCTCGGGCCGAGCGGTAGGGAGCGAGGAGTGAGAATCTGTCTGTATCTCGGTAAATATCTAAGGCCCCGTTTAGATAGGAAAATTTGGGGTGAAAAGATGAAAAGTTGCACTGTAGCACTTTCGTTTTTATTTGACAACTTTTATCTAATCATGGTCCAAGTAGACTCAAAAAGATTCATCTCGAGGTTGCCACCCCTAAAGTATCAACATGCAACACATGCTACTTCATTTAATGCTCCATGCAAAAGGAAAGTACAATCGATGTGATGGGGAGGGAAAAATATTTTTACGATCTAAACGCAGCCTAATATACTGTAGGTGATATATAAGTATATCACTGACATAAGTAGGTACCATAAAGGCATGTTTACTTCCCCTTCAAATTTCTAATTTTTTTATCACATCAAGTCACTTGAATATTTGACGTATGCATGGAGCATTAAATATAGAAAAAAAAAAACTTAAGCCTACTTAGACCATGATTGAGTACTTATTACAAAAGTTAGCACATGTGCTACAGTAATCAAAATTTCAAATGTTTGAATCTAAACAGGCCCGGCTTATATATACATAACATATATATTGGGTGGTCTCTAAGTTTTTTTACTGAACCTAAATTGTCTGAGAAAGTAGATTTGTTTGTTTCAGAGCGTAACGATTGAGGCAACAATTTTCTTCTAGCTTATTCAGATCTGAAAATCAATTCTCATTTGATTTAATCTAGATAAGTAGAATTTGTACTCTAACGTATAATCATTTTCACATTTTTTTAAAAACCAAGTTCATTGCCACTATCACTCTAAAGTATATTCACATTTAAAAAAAAAACTAAGATCATTTCCACTGGCCACAACAAATGGCAGGTGCGGCTCTTGTTTCTAGTTAGGTCTGAGAACGCTAGGAACTTGAGCATTTTAGTTTTTGTTTCTAGTAATTTCGCTTCGATTTTGGTTCTAACTGAATTTTGACTGAACATTTTTAGCATAAGCTAAGAAACAAAAATATGTATAGGTTCTAAAACAAATTTAAGCAGCACTTTCCCTATTTTAGGTAATAATGATTGATAAGAGAACAACAACAATATAGTGACACAAATACACATCAATTCAATTATGATACGTCACAATAAACCAAAACATAATTTTGCAAATATAACCAAGTGAAGTCATGTACTTCGTTTTTTTTTTTGGGTAATTTGGTTAATTGATAGTACAAACCGAAATACCAAGGAAAATTCAGCTCCATGTGGTTTGCAACCGAGCTTTTCAGTTCCAAGTACTTCATTTTTTATCCCAGTTCTTTCAGCTTCAACTTATTTACTTATGACCAGCCTTATTTGTGCCTTGCGGGCTTGATGTCCACAGTTTCTCATTAACATCAGCCATCCTCGAACCATTCATGTCCTCACAAAAGGCCACTCAGTGAACTCTTCATCTCCAATCTAGGGACTAATCACGAACCCCATCTCGATTGTAGAGCATGTCCAACAAAAGCCCAATAATCTAATAATGGGGCTAACCAATACCATTTCAATGTTTACAGGAGAGGTGCTCTTACGGTCTCCTAATAAAACCCTATTATTCTTCCATGCAGGTAGACCATATATAATCTTCACTTTTATCACCCTAGCCCACCGAACAACTCTCCCTCCCCGTGAATGCCGCTGGTGGACCGACATTTGGATCCACACCCAGGCCCCCTCCTCGCCATATTCCCTCCTCCAAGGCCCAACGAGCTCAGCAGCTGAAATCCTTATGTTTGGTTTCAGTAATTAAGACAACTACTGGTCTAACCCATATCTTAGTGTGGTGTATGTGATAGGTTAAGTCTACATCCAATACTGAGCAAGATGGCGACCATAGAGATGACGGTGATGACTATAATGATCAAGTGCTCAACTTGGAAAGGAAGAAATAAAAAATAAAATGCAAGGGCTCAACTCAAAGGTATAAGCTAGGTTTTTTGGCCGGTCAAGACACAATAGTGTGATCGGATTTACGACATATGGTCATACTATTAAGAGGGGGGCTCTATTTAGACAAATTGGATTTAGGATAGGTCCCCGTGATCGGATTGTTTATCCACATGCAAGCATGAATAAGAATATTAATGCATATGTGACTTGACTATATTATAATTAATATACAAAAGTCTATTGAGGGTAAATCAATAAAAGAAGGGTAATGAATCAGACAAGTAGAATAGAGTGTTACAAAGATACAAGTTGATGAATATCATATATAGTCGAGAAGACAACGAGATAAGTGAAGCCACAAGCACTTTCTACTACTTTAGTCTAAATGGGCATTTATTCCTTTGGTAAGGGCTCGCGATTTTGAGTCCTTGAGATGGACTTCTTCATCACATTTAGCTCAATGATGCTTGATCCGGTCCTAGAGAAGATAACATGGATGACTGCACTTCTTTTTTCCACCAGACTTATTTGGTATTCTTCAAATATGATTGTTCCTAGGTAGGTTCATCAACCTTCTTCTAGTTGGGGTTCAAATTCTCCCATTCATCTTCGACTAACTCCTCGGTCGAGTCATCTTGACCTATTTGAGGTTAGTTGAATTCGAATCATGTATAACGAATGCAAACCTCTCTTTCTTCCTTCGAAATGGAGTTGAATTACTCCAGCTCCGCATATATGCAAGCATTCGTGGTGTTAGAGAGGAATGTGCGAACACAATGTGGGTTTGAGGCCTTATGGTTTGAGTCTTTGATGAGTGATTGTCAACGGTTATTACTCGACATGTCTCTTGGCTTGTGATGCGCATGTGCGGAGCACGGAGGCGGTGGTCGACGGCGATGGTGAAGGACAAGCGGGTTCATGCCGATAGACTGGGAGCGGTGAAAGGACGGACGCTGAGGCTTGGACTGAGGGACCGAAAAAGCCGGGTGACTAACTGTGGCGACTGACACTTGGGGACATCGATGAGCGGAAGAGTACGTGTGGTGGATCGTGGGCCAGCGCGGTCGAGGATCATGGACCAGATATCAAACTAAAAATTTAGATTATTTTTGAGGCAATCAAATAGTTAATGCAAATATGCAAAATAAAAAGCATCAAAAATAGTAATATTGTTCTGGATTTTCAAATATCCTGCTTTAAAGGAAGCATGAACCAAGGAACTCATTCGAAAGTGTCTAGAAATAAACCTACTGTACAAAATTCTGAACACTGCAGATAATATATAAGTTACAGGGAGCTAAATTTAGTCAATCACATCAGTTAGTCACTTTTCAAGGGATATAATATAAGTGAACTTTAAAATCAGGAAGATCTTGGTCTTAGAAAAAGGAGAGGAAAGAAAAAATTATGATGAATATTCAGGGCTTAGTTTGGAATTGTAGAGGCCTTAAAAAAGTTACCTCTACTTTCCTTAAATTTCTCATATATCAATACCAATTCCATTTTATTGGCATACAAGAAACCATGCTTGAGATGTGTGAGGACTCACTGATTAGAAAATTTGACTATCAACAAGACTATTTGTGGTTATGGAACCCTGCAAAAGGAAAGTCAGGTGAAATTTTAGTTGGTGTGAAATTAGAATATTATGATGTGGGTTCATTCAAACAAGGTGATTATATGATTCAAATGAACCGTTTGGGACAAAAAAAAGCTAGATTGAAGTGGAATTTATTGATAGTCTATGGGGCAGCTCATGATGAAGGGAAAATCCCTTTTCTATCTGAATTGTCTAGTTTTTGCTCTAATAATCATGAACCATTATTAATCGGAGGTGATTTTAACATCATTAGATATTTAAGGATGAAAACGGTCGGAAACGGTCAAAAACGAACTTACGAAATAGAAAACGAAATCGGTTTGTTCGGTACATTTCTATATTTTAGCAATTAAAGAGTACAAAAAATTATTAAAAATGGTTGTGAAACCAATTGAAACTGACAATTTTTTATGTTCGAAAATGGAATCATAATATAGAAAACGAAAACAGTCAGGTTCAGGATATTTCCGTTCCGTTTTCATCCTTAGATATGCTCATGAGAAGAATACTAGAGATCATGTAAATAAATTCAGTGATCTTTTTAACTCTTTGATAGGCTTCTATGGGTTGAGAGAGTTGACAATGAATGGTGGCCAATATACTTGGTCCAATAATCAAACTCCGCCTACCCTAGAAAAATTGGACAGAATCCTGGTAACTAGTGATTAGGAAGACATTTTTTCCTCAAGCTACTGTGAGGAAACTGCCTAGGGAAGTTTCTGACCACAATCCTTTGATTCTCTTTTGTGGATTGAACCAAAAACTACCTTTCATCCAGTTCAAATTTGAACTAAGTTGGACAGAAAACCAGGAATTTATTCAGGGAGTGACTACGATTTGGAGGCAAAAATGTAATGCTAAATCTTCCCTGGATAGAATTCACCAAAAATTGAAGCTGGTTAAACAATATTTTAAAGGTTGGGGTTTTAACCTACAAGGAGAATTGAGGAAAAAAAGGGAAAATAATTCAAGATGAATTAAGTGAATTGGAGGAGTTAGAAGAAACTATTGGGCTGAATCCTGAGCAGATTAATAGAAAAATTAACCTTGTAGTAGAGAATCTCAAATGGTTGGAACAAGAAGAGACTTATTGGTATAGTATGTGCCATGAGACTTGGTTGCTCAAAGGTGACAATAATACTAGTTATTTTCATAAATGTGCAAATGGAAGAAGAAGGAAAAATGCTATCATTTGCCTTGAAAAGGATGGGGAGATTATTGAAGGGGATGAAAACTTATTAAATCATGCCACTGAATGTTATAAAGAATTATTCGCTCCTGAGCAGATCCATGATATCCAAATGGACCCTTCACTGTGGGAGGACTGTTAAAGCCTTGATGACAATGATAAATGATTTTCTTTGTCATCCTTTTTTGGAAGTGTGATTAAAGATTCTCTTTTTCAAATGGAAAGGAATAAAGCACCTGGACCAGATAAAATTCCAATTGAATTCTATCAATGCTTGTTAAAAATGATATTGTTGAATTGTTTAATGACTTTCATGAGGAAAAAAGTGGATATCAGCAGATTGAACTATGGCATAATCACTTTATTGCCAAAAATTAAGGATGCTGCAAAGATCCAGCACTATAGGCCCATTTGCCTTTTAAATTGTTTGTATAAGTTGCCTATAGAAACTTTAACTATCAGAATTGTGGCATATGCCAGCAAGCTTATACATCAGACTCAAACAACATTTATGAAGGGAAGGAATATTACTTCTAGAATTGTGTGTTTGCATGAAATCCTTCATGAAACCAAAAGGAAGAAAGAAATTGGTGTTATATTCGAGATTGACTTTGAAAAAGCATATGACAAGGTTAGTTGGAAACTTTTATTTGACTGTTTACACATGAGAGGTTTCTGCACTAAATGGTGTAATTGGATCAGTCATGGTAACTGGAGGGACTGTGAGTCTTAAGGTCAACAACTTATCTGGTCCTTACATCTAGAGTTACAAAGGGGTTAGACAGGGGACCCCTGCCCCCCAATTTTATTCAATTTTGCGGCTGATTGCTTAACTAGAATGATCATTAAGGCTCAAAAAATGAGTTATTCACTGGTCTGGTGTCTCACATAATTCCCCCGAGGTGTAGCAGTACTGCAGTACATGGATGACACTATTTTATGCCTAAAGCATGACCTGGATGGAGCTAGGAACATGAAAATGTTTTTATATATGTTTGAAATGCTAGCTGGGCTAAAAATGAATTTCAACAAAAGTGAGATCCTTGTGATCAATGATGAGGAAAATTTGGGGGCAACTTATGCTGAACTGTTTAATTGCCAAATTGGTGTGTTCCAGTGAAATATTTGGGGGTCCCATTTAGTCTGAGCAAATTGCATATTGTGGATTGGCTCCCTTTGGTGAAAAAAAGTAATAAAAGATTAAACATTTGGAAAGGAAGTTCCTTAACAATGGCAGGAAGGACTACTCTTATCAGTGCAAGTCTTAATAACTCTCCCATTTATCATATGTCAGTGTATATTCTGCCAAAAACTATAGTCAAAACACTAGATAAAATAAGAAGATCTTTTTTCTGGCAAGGTGGAGGAACCAAAAAGAAATATCATTTGGTTAAATGGGAAAAATTATGCAAAAGCAAGAAGAAAGGTGGAGTGAGCATTAAAAACTTGGAAAGAATGAATGCCAGTCTGCTATGCAAATGGTGGTGGAAACTTGGAAAAGAGGAGGTATTGTGGCAGGACTTAATTACTGCCAAATACTTATCCAAAGATACAATTCATATGGTTACCCATAAACTTAATGACTCTTCTTTGTGGGCTGATCTGATTAAGGTGAAAGACATTTACTTGCAAGGCAAGAAGGTATCTAATGGGGATGGCAGCAAAACAAGGTTTTGGGAAGACCCCTGGTTGCATGATAAACCTTTTTATGCCTTGTTGTTCCAGACTTGTACACTTTAAGTCAAAAAAAAATGTTTCTATTGCAGAAGTAAAATCTGGTGCAGTGGGTATAACTTTTAGGAGATGGTTACCCTCTGAGTTACATAATAATTGGGTGACAATTTGGTCCCTGGTGGAGTCTTATTCTCTCACAAATAGACCTGATGCAGTCTGTTGGAGATTGGATATATAAGAAGGGGGTTTATACTGCTAAGTCAATGTACAATGCATTAACACAAGATGATAGGGCAGTTACTATAAAAATATCTGGAAAGGGAAGATCCGATCCAAAATTAAATTTTTCATGTGGCTTCTTGCAAATCATACATTGTTAACTAAAGATAACATGTTAAGAAGAAATTGGAAAGGTAACCAGACTGTTACTTTGTAAACATGAGGAAATTGTTGATCACTTGTTTTTTCAATGTTCTGTGGTGAAGGCTATCTGGTTTTGCATTGCTATTTGCTTGAGAGCAACTGATATACCTGATAATGTAGATCACTGTTGGGATTGGTTGATGAAATGGCTTTCAAATGGGAGAAAAGGTGCATGTGTGGGGAGTAGCAGCCATCTGCTGGGCAATTTGGAAAGGCCAGAAACAGAGCATGTTTTAACAGAAAAATTATCAAGAATCCTCTTGAAACTATTTATGCAGAGGTCGATAGGAAGATGATGGATGACGGCGTCAACACCATGTTGAGGGTGGCGATGAGCTTGCTAAACAACCGTGAAGGCGAAACTGGTAACCTACATGGAGACGGTGATCGGGCTTGAAGATTGTGCTGCGTGTTCCATGTTGAGGTTGTTGAGATGTTTGGTCTCTGCCTGTTTCGTTTCTGGTTTTGCTTTTGACTTGTTCTTTTGTGTCGTTTCCTATTTGCCTGCTCTTGCCTTGTTTGCTGTCAGAACACTGTCTGGTTGCATGGTTGTGGTGGACGGCCTTTTGCGTGATGGTAAAAAGCATGATGTTAGATGGTTTCTTTTTGCGTTGGAGGTTAAACGCATGATATTAGGTTGGTTGGTCCTCAGATGCCGGTGGGCAAGCGCAGTGCTGTGTCTCAGACCTCTATACTCTGTTAAACCTTGTATTTCCGTTTTTGAATGGAAATAGGAAGATCCCGTGTAGAAAAAAAAGTGAACTTTAAAACACTGGAAACAATGATGCACTGATTATTATTTCATAAAGTTGGTGATAAGTTGTGTGTTAAAAAAAATTGGACCCATAGGACAAGAGTAATCCTCTGCTGTCTGTATATATGAATATCTGGTACCATGATAGAACTGTTTCAAGCACAAAAATGAAAAATAAAGCAAACAATAATTCCTAAAGCAAGCATAAGATTCCGATGCACATATAACCATTGCGTCTCAGCTATCGATTATTTGGAGTTTATTTTCAGTATGGATCACACCAAAGCACTTTAGGCAGCATGTGGCCAACCGACAGAAGAGGCAATCTCGATCGAGCGTCTGGAGTAGACAGCGCTGTCATTTGGTTCCACCTCCTAAACTTCTGTATCACATAGAGTGTTTGACACTAATTTGAAGTATGAAATATAGACTAATTAAAAAAACCAATTTCACAGATGAAAGCTAATTTATAAGATAAATTTTTAAAGCCTAAATAGTTTATTATTTAATAATGTGGTACTATAGTAAATATATACTAATGATAGATTAAACATATACTAATGTGCTACTGCATCCGCATCATCCGGCCCGGCCACCCCATCGGGCATCTTCAGCGACACCCTCCATGCCCACTGCAGCACCCCGGATCGCCTGGCTGTTGACCGCTGGCTGCGGTCTTTCTGAAGTCAGCGACTCACGAAGGCCAGGAACGGAATGAGCTTGAGAGCGCCCGGCGGCGAGACACATTGAGTGTGTTTGGTTTGTTGGCCTCATGGAGCCTGGCCAGAAATCCTAGCCTGGGCACCGCACGCCTGGTTCTAGCAGACCAACAGGCCTCTGTTTGGTTGATTGGCCTGGTTGGCTTGGCCTGAGCGAGATCATGTTTGGTTGCTTGGATTAGTTGGTACCGCTACCCCTTCTCCCACATTGGTGAACTCACCCTCCCTCACCTTCATCCTCTCAGTTCATCTCAACGGTGGGTGGTGCTCGCCATGGGCGCCGCCATGAACCTCTCCGGCTACGTCATGGTGTACCTCGCCGTGTCCAGGCGCACCGCGCGGCCGCCGCTGTGGCTGGTGTGCCTCTACTTCTTCGTGGGCGGAGGCGAGCAACAGCAACGGCGCCGCCTACGACTCCGATAGCGGGTTCGTCGCGGGCTCGTCGATTCGGTTCGCCGACCGATTGGCTAGAGGAGGAGTGTGGATCTGGCGTGGTTGTAGAGGAGCAGGGTCCTAGGCGAGCTCGCGACGGTGCCGAACTTGGGGAAGAAGGTCACGCGCCCCTCTGCATCCGCCGGAGCTCAAGACGATGACCGACGTCCGGCGCGCTCCTTCTCTCCCCCACGCGCGCCCCTCTGGATCTGCCGGCAGAGGTGGAGGAGGACGGGCTCGCGGAGGTGGAGGAGGGCGGATCCCGTGCCGGTGGATCCCGTCACCGGTGGAGGAGAGGGAGGGACGGAGCTCGCGGAGGTGGATCCCGGCGGCCGAGACGGAGGAGGAGGGGACGGGCTCACCGCCGTCTCCCCCGACGGCGATGCAGGACGAGAGGCTGACCGGGTGCGCAGGAGCTCCTTGCCGTCGCCGACATCCTCATCGTCCTCGTCGCCTTGCCATCGGTGACGGAGGTCGGGGGAGGAGGAAGCAGTGCGTTGAGCTTGCTGGGAGGGAGCAGCTGCGGTGACGGAGGACGGTGAACCGATGCTGCACGGACGCGTAGAACAAGCCTGGCTAGCTGGGAACGCTCGACCTTCGCGTTTCCAGCAAGTCTGGGTTAAGAGTGGTCGGTGCATTCAGCAGGCCAGGCTAAAGGGTCCATCCAGGCAATCAAACAAGTTTGTCCTGTATTACTGGAGCCTGGCTAGGGGGTAAGCCAGGCAACCAAACACTTTCATTGTAGCTGTCAGTTGTACAGGGGTTATTTTGGCTGCGACTGATTTCTACAGTTAATTTATTGTGTGAGTAAAATATTATTCTATGGCTGAAAATTAATAGATCAAGCGAATACGGTGACTGTATACAGTCTTTTAGAAGAAAAAAAAGATAGGCAACGAGGCCACACCCACAATGGCCCCACCTAGCTCCGCCGATGGTTGCTACTAACCACGAGGAGCAGCGTGCAACTTCCTACCACATAGGCTATAGTTAAAAACACTCCCTCCACGATGCTAAAAGAAATTATTCTGGATAAAGCTTGAATCAAACATTAAGAATATAAATCATGAATAACTTTTAAGTTGTTAAGTTTGGAAATATGAATAGATTTATAAAAATATACATATATCACTTTCTAACATATTTTTTTTATAAAAATAGGAAGTTGAAGTTACGTTTTTGAGACCATGTCGCTGTACAAAATGATTCCATTTAGCAACCTAGAGATTGTAGCATGTTGATGAAACAACAAATAGGCTTACAATAGACAATCAATGTTATTTGCCTTGCTGTCGTTGGGCTACACATATTTTAGCCCAAGCTTTTAGTTATCTTTGACTTATATTGCACTGTATTTGGTACAACTTGTTTCATCACTAGTGGAGCAATATTTTTTTTTTACTTTAGCTGATGGACGTTTGGTAAAATAGCTTCTTCTGTTTCTTGTTGTCTCCTTTATTTTTTCATCAACTTTTTTTTTTTCTCTCAAACCTTATCTTCCCCTGCACATCGTCCTCACGACTCCTCACATCAGCCTCCTCCGTGTACCCTGGCCAAATGGAGCCTTGCACCATGTTCGACAGAACTTACTTTGGCTACGACTGATTTATTGTGAGAGAAAACTATTATTTTATGGCTATAAAACAGGGGTGAATAAGGTGAAAGTGAGTGTCGGGCGCACATGGGGCGCACCAGTTTGGTAAGTGCACGATGTATGCATGTTGAATTGGCGTGTACACTCTCTATTGCTTTTGATATGCTCGTGTGCTTCGATTGCATACTGTCACCGCAACAACTGTCACCGCCTGACACGCAGTCACGCACAATGCCCTTATGTAACAGTTGCTCTGAGATCAAGTAGTAAAGTTTTAGTGCTTCGGATCATCGTTTGGAACGGATAATCTCCGATGGGGGCAGCCGGTGTGTCCGGGCTTTCTGATTTCATTGCTGGTTGTGGGCTGGGCTGCTGGACCGTAGCCTCAGACAAGGTCCCCACTACTAAGACGGGCTTGCTTTTTATCAGCATCTCTAGTCTAGAACATGATATAAATTCTACCCACATTGACTCTAGCTGAGTTCCTGACATTTTCTTACTGGCTGAATAGAACACATGACAAATTCAAGGACTTGCTTCCCCTTTTGCAAATGAACAGAAAAAAAAGAAAAAGACCAGCCCATCCCATGCCAACAACAAGAAAAAGACTCCAAATGACCTTATGTGCAAACAAAAAAGGCTCTGGTTTGGCAATTACTTGATATACGCATGGCTAACATTTAAGTAATTAGATGTTGGATTGAATAAGAAACTCGATATGCAGTGGGTATGACAGCCCCCGGAAAACCTTCTCATGCATGTCGAGAAAACCCTTAAACCTCTATCCTACTCATATACAGCGGCACAATAGCCCTTATGAAGCGAGCAACTGATGACCTAGGCTAGACCTTATATACATGTAATTTGGCATGGGACAGACGAGAAGATTTTTTTAACCCCATGACCTAAGAAGTGCTATTGAAGCCAGCTAGAGGGCCTTTCTAGTTGGGCAAAGTAATACCAGGAGCACGTATAGCTATATAGGCTATAAAAATAGCTGAAATTCATGTTATATATAGTATAATGTATCAGGAAAAGTGATAGAAAAGTTGGGACATACCTCTCACGTATCCTTTTTCTCCGCATGTTGTCATGACTTTGCCTCTCATGACGTCGTATATCAACCTCCTCATTGGCCGCTTGCTATAAACTAAACATTCCTTCTCAAAGAGGCAAGCAGTATTGTCAGGCCTAATTTAATTTATAGTATCTCTTTGTACTCTTTTAACTCTAGAAGTACCTCATATGTGAGCTAATAAGTTTATAGTAGCATGCCGAGGTATATATATAGGAGTATATATATATTAATAACTATCTCTCGTCAATTTTCTCGTGCACTTCTTGACAACTTCTCTTTTCTCTAGTAGTCTTAGCAGTGCCCGCTCTTAGTGCAACCGGAACATTTAATTCGTCACTACCACTTCTTATAAAAGAGTGAAGCAATAAGTTGCCAGTGTTGCTTGACCTATCTTACCACAAAACAAATTATGATTCGAGTATGTGCATCATTTTCATAGGTGAAAATCTTTGTCAATCACATCTGTTACAATATATATTGTGAAAATCTTTGTCAATCACATCTGTTATAATATTAAATATTATCCATGGCCACATTTTCTTGATCTAGACATTTTATCACCAATCCTTTTAAGCTGGTGGTGGATATTTTAGCCATATTCATTGATAGGGCAAAACAGGATGATCAAATTCAACAAGCGAAAAAAAACTACAATCCTGCAGTATGCTGATGACACAATACTTTTTATGGAGCATGATATTCAACAAGCAAAAAAAAACACGAAAAGTCATTTTGTGTGCTTTTGAGAAACTCTTGGACTTAAAAATTAACTTTCACAAAAGTGAACTATTCTGATATGGAGAGGCTAAGAATTATACATAACAATACTCACACATTTTTTTTTTGTGGCATGGGCCAATATCTTTTAGATACTTGGGCATTCCTATAAATCATAGGAAGCTCAACAACAAGGATTGGAAATTTGTCAAAGAATGCTTTCAAAAAAAAGTTGAGCAGCTGTGAACGGGAACTTTTGTCTTATGGTAGTCACGGTTAGTTTTGATAAAGTCAGTGTTGAGTAGTACATTTGGTTGTGCATATAATGTCTTAATTCTTCGATGGCACGATGTGCTGATGGCTTAGTGGTTGAGCATCCAAGGTGTGGAGCTCCCCACCACAGTTTGATCCCTGGTCCATGTTGAAACTATGCAGATGCATGGGTCTGCGGCCGCCAAAGAAGCGTGCACGTGTGAGGTTCCTTTCAGCTCCAGGTTCGGTGGGCCCCATCTTTAAGGCCGAAGTCAAGGGGACGTCTCTCCCCTTGATCAAGTCTTTTAGTTCATAGTACCATGCCCAGGTATATATATAGCTAGCCCTCCTCACAAGTTGCCTTCTTTTTCTCGTGCACTTCAATTCTTTGACAACTTGCCTTCTCTCTGGTAGTCTTGGCAGTGCTTGCTTTCATTATTGCAAACGGAGCATTTAATTTGTCACTACTGCTTGTTATTAATGGGGGTGTGCATTGGAGCCTATGGAAATTTTCCACATACAAAAAAGTGAAGAAAATAAGTTGCCACTGTTGCTTGGCCTATCTTAATTACCACACAGCAAATTATGATTCGAGTATGTGCATATCATTTTCATATAGGACACCGTAATTATATGGTGAAAGTCTTTGTCAATCACATCTATTATATTAAATACCATGGTCACATTTTGTTGATCTAGACATTTTCCTATGAAGAACAAAAATGGAACAAAAGAAATTTTATATGCCTAGCTATGCTGTCCACAATGAGCCATCCTTGTCCACAACTAAAAATCTTTGCTGCCTTGGTCTCCAGTTGAGAAACTACTATATATACACACCGTTACCATTTAAACAAAATTAGAGATTTAATAGTAGTCCAGCAAATGCTAGTATCATGAGCATAGACAATAAAATAACACCAGTTTTATGTTATATAGACTTGTCCATCGATAGAGAGACGTCTGTAGAGTGAATGCAAACATCCACCGAAAAAGTGTAGATATATATTTTGTAGCACACCTAAGAGTGAATGCAAATATCCACCAAAAAATATAGATGTGTAGATCTATATACTTGTCTCGTGTAGTATATATGGTGCATGGTCCATACTTTTTTTATTATAATTTTTCATGTACGTATGAGGATTTATTTTACACGATAGTATGATAGCACCATAGCCCACAGTATCACTAGACCTTCTATGTATCACGCATATACCATAAGACGATGCATCACTAGTCTTTTGGCCACCTAATCCAAAGTTGACTAGTGATGTGCTCATCTCCTGATACATAGAAGAAAAATAAAAAGACTTTTACCAACTCTGCATTAAACAATATTAATAATAATATTATCCTGATGCGTTCAAGATAATGGTAAGGAAAGAGCCGTTAGATCCGCCACCCCTCTAAGTTGACATAGCACAGTCGAGCTCGATCTCCTATATAAGATCCAAACAGAACGGACCTCACCTCCACGCGCTTGGCACAGGCGCCGGAGAAGAGTGGCGCCGAGACAGGAAGGAGCACGAGAGGACCTTATTCCTTAACACCGCCGCCCAACGCCACCGCTGCCAAAAACCTAGTCCTAGCACTACTAGGACCCGCTCCTCCGACTGGTGAGAGGCCAACAATCTCCACCATCTCATAGAGGCCCGAAGGCCATTATATGTGAGGAAGACCGCTGCCTCCCCCGGCGGAGATCGGAGCGCTCGCGCTCTCCTTTCTCAACTCAATTGTTGCTGGACGGGAGAGTTCGAGAGAGAGCCACGTCAAGATTTTTTTGTTCCAAAACAAGCGAAAAGAAGACAAAAAAGAGGCATTTTTTCTGTATAGGAAAAAAAATATCGTTTTAGAAAAGGTTTTGGTCAAACATTGGAAATATAAATCATGAATAACTTTTAAATTGTTGAGTTTCGAAATATGAAACCTATATAAATAGATTTGTCTTCAAATATGTTTTTATAAAAATATACATATATCACTTTTTAATAAATATTTTTATAGAAATATGAAGTTAAATTCATGCTTTGAAAACCGTGTCGCTATCCTAAACCACGTTCTTTTCCTATATGGAGGGAGGGAGTATATGAATATATACACAATCGATTTTTACCAATTGTATAGCCTTTCAAGAAAAACAAAAAAGATATTTTTTACCAGCTCTACATTAAAAAAAATGTTAATATTAATATTATTCTGATGCGTTCAAGATAATGGCAAGGGAAGAGGAGTACCATCTCGGTTCCGATGGGCGCCTGCTTCGCTAAGCCGCTTTCGACTTCCTTCGCATGGGTGTCGTCAATCTCAAGCCGCTCTGACGTCTTCCTCCTATCAACAGTGGTGAGAAAGGGGACGACGCGAATTGCAATTGCAATCAGCCAATCAATCAATCAAGGCTTCTCCCTCCTCGTTCAACCCTCGACGCAAACAATCTCGATCCGTGACAAACAACAAACCGCATTATTATTTTATCCACAAAACCCATCGCATCATCCATCGCTCCACACCATAAGCCAGTTGAAGGAGGCGCCGAATTGGATTGGATCGAAGAGAGAGAGAGAGAGAGAGAGAGAAACGAAAAAAAAGCGAAAAGCGAAATCGTGCCTTCAAGCCTCCTCTTCGTCTTCTTCTTCCTCCGGCGGCGCCCTGCGAGCGAGAGTGATTGAGCCGAGCCCCGAAAAGCGGCAGCGGCAGCAGCAGCGAGCCGCGCGCGGCGCGAGCGTCTCGTCAGCGTCATCTCCATCCGCGCGACGCAGAGCAGGCGAGGCCTAGGAAGTGGAGGCAAGGAGGAAAGCGAAGCAACGGACGCCCGCCGAGAAAAAAAAAAAAACTGACTCTTTTCTCTCTCTCCCTCTCTTTCTCCTCGCATTAAAATCCCCCCCGCTCGGCCGGCCCCCCCGTGCTCCCAAATCCCGAGCTCTCCCCGTCTTCCCCTGCCCTGACCTGACCTACCTCGCCGTCGGCGGCGGCGGCGCGCAGATCGCGGCCCCTCGCCCGCACCGATCGCTCCCCGTCCGTTCCTGCTCGAGCGACGGCGATTCCTGCATCATCGCCGCAGGCCTCCTCCACCACGGCGGTCCCGCGTCGCCTCAAGTCGCCCGCCTCCTCTTCCAGCGGCTGCTTGGCGGCGCCCGCCTCCTCAAGCTCCGGCGAAGAAGGAGCGTCGCGGCTAGCGGCCAGCGGCTAGCGGCTCTCTCTCTCTCTCTCTCTCTCTCTCTCCGGGGGCCGGCCATGGTGGACATCAGCGAGTGCTCGCCGGTGCCCGAGTCCGTGGCGGCGCACCCGGACCCGGCGTCCGTCTCCCCGGACGCGTGGCGGCGCTTCGAGACCGCCGCGCTCGCCGTGGTCAACAAGATCCAGCCCACCGCCGCCTCCGAGCAACTCCGCGCCGCCGTCATCGACTACGTCCAGCGCCTCTTCTGGTTCCAGGCCCGGTATCAGGTATTCTTTCATCCATTCCGCTCACCTCCGCTGCTCCGATTGTGTTCTGTAGCTTAAATCCTCGGGCTGTTACTGTATGCATCGATTCTTCAATAGCGTGGGCAAGCTTGAAACACCTAGGTTTTCGTTATCAGCATCTGTTATGCTATGAGCCATCAGATTCTTCAGATTATGCAAATGGTTGCTTCGCTGCTTTATTAGGAGGAATCCATAGGGTCTCAGTGCCAGTTTTCATATTTTAGGTCATAATAAATTGAAGCTAAAATACACATTCTAGGTTCGTTCATACTGCTGACTGCTGAATTGCTAGTTACCATGCTTGCTATTTCATTTAGTTGTGTTCTACTTGCTGGCGTGTGATTGCCCTAACCCTAGTGATTGCCGCGAAACCGGTATTGCATATTCAAATCCTTTCCCTTTTTTTCGCTCGGTACTTGAGGTGTCAAGTGTTTATTGGTGAATGAGTAAAGCTGTACTGATTTGCTTTGTCGGTTGCGCGCCTTGAGTCTCCACGTGGTTCGGCGACGACCTTTAATGGGACCGTGAATTGGCTGTCGGCGCTCGGCATGTTATCACATTAAACACAGTGAAACTGATGATCGTGGATTGGAGGGCTGGACATTCCGTGTGTCTTACTGTCTTCTTTTTCTATGACGTGGCACTCCGTACGTTACTCATGTTACCCGAGAAGGAACAGCTGCATGTTTGTTATGCCCCAGTGAAGGCAGTCAGAACATCTTGAATTCAGCTGGAAATGGTCTGTTAGGATCTATTAATGGTAGAATTCAATCATAGAATCTAAGATCCTGCCTGATTTAATCTGAGATACACATGCACTATTTAAAGTATACCATGTCCTTCATTAATTGTAAAACATTAGATTAGAAGCATGTAAAATTGTACTCCAGATTAATTGTCTTTTCTTGCCTCTGCAATTATTTATATATATGAATGAGTAAAAGGTGGACCTTTGCTATTGAAAGGACATTTAGAAATAATTATTGATAATTGCCTACTAGTATTGGTCGAATCAGGTAGGATCATATTTAAACTGATATTATGATTTTACCAAACTTGTGCTAGAATCATAGAAATGTGAATATTGGACAAAATTTAGATCCTACCTTAGGAGCGAATGAGTCAATAAATCTATGATCTTATCATGCAATACTTTAATATTTGATAATTTCTGACTGGCTGTGTTATTGAGGTTGTTTTCTTATTGTTATTTGTACATGGGGACACATGTGACCTGGCAAAACGTGTGTCAAAACTTGAGATAAATTGGATACAAGGCACAAAGGGCTGAAGTTGATTTTTTTATTTTATTTTATGAAATCACTAAATCACTTAGGCGAATTACGCGTTTGCTTCTACTAGACGTTCACATACATAACATCTGACTACAAGTGGCACTTGTGTACATGCACATGAGTGAAATATCACTGTTCTACCAAGTTTTGTGCTGCTCTGGTGCTTTTTTGTTGCTATGGTAATGCCATGTCAGATAGAAAGACCTACTCCCTCCGTCCCTAAAATATGGTCGCCGTTGGTGTGCGTGCCACAAGTTTGACTCTATTTGTAGTAAATATGTACAACATTTGTATCCTCAAATAAATTTATTAAAAAACTACATAAAAATATCTTTCTAATGATACTAATTATGTGCCATAAAAAATAATAAATTTTAATATATATTTAGTCAAAGTTATTTCTCGGGAAGCGAAAACGACACTTTTTTAGGGACGGAGTACAATCTAACCTCCTGTGTTTGTGAAAAATAGGTCTTTCCATTTGGATCTGTTCCATTGAAAACATACCTTCCTGATGGAGATATTGACTTGACATTATTTGGCCCTGTAATTTCTGATGAGAATCTAGCAAATGAAGTATGTGCTATTCTAAAATCAGAAGAGCGAAGAAAAGATTCTGAATTTGATGTCAAGGATGTCCATTATGTCCCTGCTGAGGTATTTCAGTCTGCCATATCAATCTTTTTTTTATAGGTACCATGTCGCTCTTTGTTTTGAATATGTGTTTAATTTGAGGTCAAGCATCCCTGTATCACTTTTTTAGAGTTTTCACTCACTGGAGGTGGTTGTTTCATATGCACTCCACTTGTTTAACTGACATACTTTTATAATTGAATGCAACTCTTTAAATTGGAATTTGGAAAACACAACTATTGTTTAAATGTACTTGAATGCAACTCTCTCCATCTTGTCTATTACATACATCATATGAAATTATGAATATGCCAATATTTCACCAGGTACTAGCCGACTAAAAAAATAAAAACATATAGTTGCCAAATTTTATACTCATAACATTTTCAATTGCTGTTTTTGAGGGTTCTTGCACTCTTGCTATGCCCATTAGTTAATGCCTTAATGGAGAAATCCATCTTTTGTATGTGTTGTTTAGGGACAAATTTTGGGCATATGCGAGCTTGTTGTTTCACATATGGTTTTCTGATCGTAAATCTCCCTGGTGGCAGGTCAAGCTTGTGAAATGCTTGATACAAAACATTGTCGTAGACATCTCTGTTAATCAGATTGGTGGGCTATGTACACTCTGTTTTCTTGAGAAGGTAATATGTCAAATGTTGCCATAAAGGTGTTGTGTGGTTCTTTTCATCCATAAAGCTCAGATTTTATACTCTTAATAAGATAAAAAAAAGGTTCCCTTGCCTTCCTCATGTACATAGGACTTAAGAGGATCAATTCCAGTTTGTGGTTCCTTATATCATAATGCATAGTGATAACTGGTAAGCATATTGATAATAATTTTCTGTAGGTCGACCATAACTTTGGAAAAAATCACCTGTTTAAGAGAAGCATAATGCTTATCAAAGACTGGTGTTATTATGAAAGTCGTATTCTTGGTGCCCATCACGGTTTAATTTCGACATACGCCTTGGAGACTTTAGTTCTGTACATTTTCCATATCTTCCACAAGTCTTTGGATGGTCCATTGGCTGTAAGTTATGGCTTAAATTTTTCTGCTGTTGTTTTCCCATCTTATGTCACCAGTCTTCGATACATACCTTCCTGTGGGTGTGATGACTATATGCCCTTCTGCAGGTCCTCTATAGGTTTCTAGACTATTATAGTAAATTCGACTGGGATAATAAGGGGATCAGCTTGTTTGGACCTGTTTCCTTATCTTCACTACCTGAGCTAGTTAGTAAGTGAATGCACTCTTAAGTGTGCAGTATGTTGTCTATTTGCGATTGCAATTATTGGTCATTGACATGCTTTTGTTGAACAGCTGACCCACCAGATACCCAAGATGATGATTTTCATCAGCGGGAGGAGTTTCTGAAAGAATGCACAGAGGCTTTTAGTGTTCTCCCTAGAAACTCTCAGACGAATCCACGAGTGTTCTCACGAAGATTTCTAAATATAGTTGATCCACTGAAGCAGAGTAATAATCTTGGACGCAGTGTCAGTAAAGGTTTGTTTCCTGCCTCTGGATCATTGATTATGATAGTTGAAATGAATCATGTATTCCTGAATTTTCTCTTGTCAATTAAGACTGTCAATAAGATTTTCAACTTGATGTTCCAACCTTAAATCTTTGTATGAGCCCATTTGCATAATGAATTAAGGACTTGCAGTGCCAATCAGAGAACAAAATCCCGCTTCACTTGTTTTTGTCGAGTTTGAATATTTATTCCACAGACTGCTCAGCTAACCTTTTCAACTCTGTGCAAAATTTGCAAAATGTTCTGTTTGATGGTTTGTGGTTTTATGACCCCGTCTCACTGAATCCTTTTGCCTACATCATCACACTATCTTTTCACCTAATGCATGATTGAAGCGGACTGACCTCATCCAGAATTTTACTGTTTCGTAAGTGCTTATTCAAATATGTGCTTCCATATCTACCATTGCTATCTAATGTTATATTGACTGCCTTGCTTCTACATTGCTGATGCACACCCAAGAGTTATCATTTCAATTGTGCATAGAAGAAACTGTTTCCATTTAACAGTATAGTATGTCCATGCTTACTTACCAGCCACCCATTGTGCTGCGCCTAAGCACAATTCAGTAACACCTTGTCACCATTCTGCACTACATTAATATCACATTCGCTGCCATTGCTCGGGTCAGAACATGGGTACTGATTTCATTATGTTTTGAGTGAGTATTTATGCATTTCATTTAAATTTACAGGAATAGCTTTCTTGTGGTACACAGCTGAAATGCTTCATTCTGATTATTTTTTTCTCAAAGATAAAAGAATTTTAGCTTATTGCACTGCTCCATGTGTAGGGAATTTTTACCGGATACGCAGCGCATTTGATTTTGGTGCTCGTAAGCTTGGCAAGATTCTTCAAGTGCATTCTGATCTCACTGTCAGTGAAGTCAATCAGTTTTTCAGGAACACTCTAAAGAGAAACCATACCGGTTTAAGGCCAGATGCTTGGGTGAGCTCTTCTGGTCTTGATACAAATGATCATGTATCATCAGGCTTAGATATGGAAAGAGTCAACACGGTCAGTTCGCTCAACAATTCCTGCGATGTTCTGTGTAATCAGCTCAGTAACATCAACATTTCAGATTCCAACAATCATGGCTCAGTAAAGCCAAAAGAATATAACTCTAAGGCTGACCACAGGGAGATAAAATCAGTTTCTTGGGGTTTGCTAGATAGTGATGCCACGAGTCATGCATCTACTGATTCAGTAAGTATGAGGGGTGGTGGTGACTTCTCTGAAGCTTCACCAACACCTGGTGAAACCTATACCTTGCAATCAGAAACAGGCAAGAAGATTGATGTTAGAAATGACACAATCCCATCATACCATGGGGTTTCAGCAAAGCATTTTACAGGCAGATCTCACCACTATATTGAAGATGCTAAGCATAATGCTTACTCCTATTCTACTGGCTTAGTTGATGGTCTGGGCACATCTAATTCAGTTTTAACATCAGATACGCAACCTGGAGGTACCACCAATGACACAGTGCCAAATCTCACAGGAGATTTCGAGACAAATTTGCATAATCTTCTGTATGCACGGGGGTTCCAGCAGGACAATCCTACCACTCAGTTATACTATCCAATGCCTATGCCACCACCCCTGCAATATCAGAACATGCACCCATCAAATGGCTATGGCAGAAAAAATCCGTATGGATATGCTGGTAGGAATGGAGTCGTCCATGGTCCTGTTTATCCACCTGGCTATTATGTGTATAGGCCATTGTATCAAGCAGATGATCATATGGCTATGAGGGCTCGTGGAACAGGCACCTACTTTCCTGATCCAGTACGTTCCTTCCTTGAGCTTTCATCTTATGTTCTTAAAACTGAAAGGAGCATCTGGTACTTGTCCATATGTTCGTTTTCTTCATTCTGCATGCTGTACATGTGAACAGACATGCTAATTTTCTTGTAATTCAGTTTTCTTGAGTTACTATTCTTTTGTATGCAATGATTTGTCCATTATGCTTCTGTTTTTTTACTTCAGAATAGTGTGCTTTTCCTAGGTTTGTCCTCGAATTTTGATAGCTTGGACGGTTTTGTCGTGTTCATGCTAATTTTGTCTGCCTCATGGGACACTTCAGAATTTGCGCAAGGACAGACCACCTACTGGACGTGGGGAGAGAGGAAGGAATCATTCCCATCAGAATAATCATCAAAAGTTTCACCACCATGCGCGACTGGATATGCCTGTGGATATGATACCTTTTGAGGAGTTGCGGCATGAGCCACCACTGCAGATGTATGCTCCCAGCGCTAATGATCGTGGAATCCCATCTCCAATGAATATGCCAATACTATCCCCGTCTTCCCACTCTCCAAGGGACCCTTTGAATGTATCAGTGCATTCTCCGTCTTCCCAGGTTCGAAAGGATAATTCTCATGGCAATGGTTTTATGCCCCCGCAAGATAGTAAACTTGAGTTTGGGACCTTGGGGGCGTTGCCAAGGGAAGTTGCCTCCAAAGACCATGCTAACAGATCAGGTTCTGCCTCCAACAATCCAGCTTCTGGGCCTGTGAGCCCCATGTCTGTGGCAAAAAACACTGGAATGGGTTCCAATGGGATGAGGTAAGTATGCTGCGATATTTTACTTGCCAACACCAACAATTACTATCTGATGGAATCAATATGCAATTGGTATGCTAGTCTATTGTATGGTGCGGTTGTGTGGTGTTTTAGGGGTTCCAACCCCCTTTTTCTTCTTGATATAATGATAAGCAGCTCTCCTTGCGTGTTTGAGGGAAATACATGAAATTAGTGGGCATTTCCATGCTACAAACGATGAGATAAAATTTAGCTCCTTTTTAGGTTGGTGTTTCTGTAAAGTTATTTAGATGCTCTTATTGTTCACTTTTGGGCAATTGGTAGATGGAGTAAATTATGCCGTAGCCCCTAAACTTTTAATTGTTTGTTGCTTAGTTTTTTTAATCGGTAGTTACAAATAATCTGTGATAATTTAAATTGCCATTTGCTAGATGAATGAATAGAAGTTACCTTGGATTTGCATGAGATTTTTTCAGCTGTGTTTGGACAAACTTTTACTAGCTTATTTAGACCATGTTTGGGACATATATATGGGCATTTCTCAAATCCATGGATGCTGTGTGTTGGAATTAACAAAGTTCAAAAAGGCGGCGCCTAGGCGGCGCCTAGGCTCGACTAGGCTCTAGTCGGAGGGTGCCCACCTCGCCTAGGGGGGTAGGCGGACCCCTAGGCGGCGGCGGCGGCGCCGGTGGGGCTAGAGGAGCGTTTGGCGGAGGTCGCCGGTGGGGAGGAGCCGTGCGCGGCGGCGGGCACTCGCACAGCTTGTGCGGGCGGCGGAGGGAGCGGGCGCGGGCGGTGGCCGGTGCTGCGCAGGCGCAGGCGGCTGCGGGGTGGGAGGTGGAGACAGGGGAGAGGATGAGGTGGGAGAGATGGGCTATTGAATAGTTGGGTTGCTTTGATGGGCTTCCTTTTCGACTTAAGGCCCAATAGCCCTCTGTGTTTCTTTTCTTTTAGACGTATTTATGATGTATATGACAAGGTATATGTCTGTATATTGCACCGCCTAAAAAACCGCCTTGAAACGCCTAATCCCGCCTAGGCGCGCCTAGGCTCTAGGCGGTGGGTCACCGCCTAGAGACCGCCTAGCGCCTTCTTGAACCTTGGGAATTAAGACATGCTTTTCCTTAACTTCAACCATGTCTGTATTCTCTGTTGAAAGTATGCTAGTTCAGCTTGATACTGTGCTTTTGAGTTTCACATTGGAGATGTTCCACTCAATTTGCAGAGTTTACAATGGCTGAACGCATGCCGTACAATTTGCAGGAATGTTCATCCATACCATCTCAAGGATAGTGGCGACTTCCCGCCACTATCCAGTTGATGTCGATTCTGTGTGTATGAGAGGCAACAGGATAATGATGAATGGTGCGCTCCTAACGCAGGAATGGGACACCATGTCAGGGCGCCAGAGTTCTTTGGCAAAAGCATATGCCATGTTGTACATCTTGTTTTTTTCTTCCTTTTTCTCCAGTTGCCATAAGCACTGTCACTGCAATGCAGCCTGCGCTTTCTGTAACTGAGCTTTTTTGCGACAAAAAGGGAAGGCAAAAAGAAAAAGAAAAGAAAAAAAAGAGAGAAGAACAAGAAATGAAGGGGAAAAAGGAAAGCAAAAGGTCTCGGAAACTGGATGACATGTAGATACTTTTAGGGGTATAGCCCCCTTGTTTCAGTTTTACAGATTATCCCTCGAGGGGGAACAGAGATGGTGGGGAAAGATTTAGAGCTAGCTAGCTTTTGACCTCAGGATCATTGGAGAACTAGATTTTGTCCATGATCACGTGTAATGAGGATAGAGTTGTAGCCCCTGTTTGCATTTAGAGGGAGGGAGGTCTTGTGTTGAAAGGCCCCAATGTTTGAAGTCACTTTAGCTGCTTGAAAATGGATTAGGTAATATAGAATGTGTTAACTTCACTAGTCTCAAAAGAAGCTTTAACCTTTGCCAATCGAAAATGCCTTTGTTGTGTGTTCCCGTGTATGCATAATAATCTGCCAATTTGTAACTTAGCATTACGCTGTCTTAAAGCTCAATGTCTCGTTATTTCAGGTTAAAAAGAAAAAAACAACTCGCACCTTCCAGTAAAAATGTTCTTTTTTTCTTGTTCCATCGCAAACATCCTCTAGCATGTAACTATATTACTAGAAAGTATATATTATGTGGGCATGCCACTAAAATGAGGAGAAATATGGAACTTGGTGATTTGTTAACCATGTTTCACAACCAAAAAGGTGTCTACTTGTGAATCAGGATTCTAATTGATGGATACACCTGCAATATTAAATTTGAACCGGCACAAATAGGCTGATGAATTCTGAATTATTTCTCATATCTGTATGAGTATTTTAGCTCGTACTGTACTGAACAAGTCTGTATACAGTGAGGGCCTGATTCCCTTTCAAAAACAATTTGTTTGGGCCAACCTGCTCTGCTAATACTCTCTTATTTTGTGTCTCTTTCAGGATGGGCTAATTGATAGACTCACCAAAGATCCTTGTAATGGATTAGTCAAAATTTCGAACAGCAATAATTGGCCCAAGCATAAACTGCCAACCAACTTTATCCAATCCAAACCTCCAAACCTAGCATGTAGGGAAGCAGAGACCTCTCACTTTCAAACCACATGCCTGCAAGGTTCAGTAGATATCGACATATAAACATGAAAACCCACTGCATGTTAAAGGACATTTTATCGCATTTGTATGAACCAAAAAATGTGGAATTTTTCTTTTCTAAAAAGCAATCATTTTGCTAGTTCATTGAATATTTTTTTTAGAACGGGACTGGATTTCATTAAATTAAAAACCCTTTTACAACTGAGACCTCCACATAAAATAAAATTACATTGTAGCACACCACTGGGTCCCTATGCTTCATCTTTCTCTCGTGTCCGGCGGCATACACCCCTTTAGGAAGCTCTATCACGACCATGGAAGTATATCAGATTTGGACCTAAGAACCGCAGTCCCTACGAACAGAAGACTCCACGAACATGAAGGCTGTAAAAAAGACGTGGTAAGCTCAACCACTATGGGGAGTCAAGGGCGTCGAGAGCATATTGGCCATATCTTTTGAAGGTTGAACCGAACACAAGATTTGACGTCGCTAGCATCACCAGCAACCGGAAGGGTAGATCGGCTGCTGCCAGTAGCATCACCAGCGGTTGGAAAAACGATCCCGTACAAGGGGAAAAATAGATCCAATCCCTCCTCGAGAAGGACTATGCCAACATATCCTCGGTCTCTCCAGGAAGAGCATGTCATCACCGACACATCCAACGGTGATCCGGTATGAAACAGAAAGCCGGATCGAAAACATCGAAACGGGCAACCAAAACCTAGCCCAAATTATTATGGATGAAAAGAAATTAAAAGGAGAAAAACCTAATAAAACAGTTGATCTGCTAAAAGGGCGAATCCCCGCTCCTCACCACCGGCAGGGAGGTCGGAGGCGAGGAGAACGGGCTGAAGGAGGCAGCGGCGGCAGAGTCGCCCCTGGGTGAGGAGGCGGACGGGAGCTGAAGCGGTTTGGGAAAGGAAAAGTTCATTGAATATTTCGATATATCTTGTTGGATACAAATGTGGTGCTAATGTTGCTTATCTTTTATTGTACCGACCCCTTTTTACTCGATACAAAAGTGAAAAGTGCAACATATCTACTGTGGATTATTAGATTATAGAAACACATTTTGATTTTCCACTCATATGTCACCTGATCCATATAGGATTGGCCCTGTTCACTTGTCTAGTTTTCGGCTTCTTTTCAGACATAGAACACTCACAACAAATTAGCATTCAACAGAAATCAGCGCTTTTTTTTCAGACAACTGAACAAGATTTTCTATCCCATTTCATCACTCCAGATAACCAATAATTCTGTTTATTTAAACAAATAGCAATTATTTCCACAAAATATTGTACCTATAGACTGACGTCCTGTTGCATGTATGTATGCACTTCAATTATGCTCACTTTTATAGTGTTGATTGAATTGGTGGTGGGACGTCTAGATGCTAACAGTAGATTCTACTACTACTACAGGACTCAATTATTGCAGTCGATGTTTAGAAAATTTAAGATTTGGCCAAGCTGCTCTTAGGTGGGCCTTCAGTAGTTGCAGGGGCAGAATAAGATGTGGACTGAATCATGGACAATGGTTCATTTGGTTTACATTTCCCCTGTAATTTGGAAATAAGAAATGAACCATGGCTAAAATACATGTTTCCTCCTATATCACCTTTTTGATAGTATGAAGAGTCAAAGAAACAGAAAAAAAAAAAAAGTCAAAACACCAAATTTTGACTCTTCAATTTCTTGGAAGTTGATTCTTTTTACAGAGAATCACTTGGCTCCCAAGTCAAATTAAGGGGTCAAATGAACAATTGACCCCTATCTTATGTTTGTTGTCTAGGCAAATTTGTGTCGATTCTTTCTTCAAGGGTCATTTTTCTCTCGTCCCAATTGCACCAACAGCGCGCGCATACGTTGCAGAGTTGACTTAGCGCTACCTTTTCTGTCACAGCATTCTGATCGATCCCCTTCTAGACAGTGGATAAGAATTTTTGATCTTTAGATTGGATCTTTCTGAATTATTGAGGGACATGGGCATGGTATGTCTGAGTGCTGACTGCCGGTGCCGGGCATATATAGCTAGTGGCAGCAACAGGTGTCAAATCATACTGCATGGGGCCCATAATTCATTTTGCCTGGGTACTAAGCATATCTTCAAGTTGTGGTTATGCAGCTAGCTAACTGAACTTTTGTCAAAGAGCCACGACGTCCAACTCAATAGTTTTGTCTACCTTGTCTGCCACATAAGTAGACAGCGACCACTTCACACATAATTTAGCAAAATAATTGTACATTGGTAGAGGAAGTACAGATTCTAGTACCATCATACATATAGAAGCTAGTTTGTACCCACTCTTATCTTGAAAAAAAGACTAGCATTCTAGCTTTGTCTTTAAGTCAAACCATTGTAATGGTAAGCTAATCAACAAATTTATATGAAAAGATATATACTAATATTTTCATATTAAATTAGTAGCTTTAAATCTTCGCAAAAATGCATTTTCATAGTATATCTATTTTGTATCGTAAATGTCAATATTTTTTTCTCCATGCAATTAGTCTAACTTCAATATTTTTTCTCCATGCAATTAGTCTAACTAGGATAGTTTAACTTTTGACAGAGATGGACTATATATATGATTTTGACATACTACAAATCAGAAGTGGTTATGTTCTGTTTTATTTTGCAATATACAAAACAGACGCTTACGTAATTTAAAGTTCTACCTCCATGAGCGCCATCAAAGAGATTTTGGTGTCGGTTAAGACATTTCTCAACCTAAACAGATAGCACAAGGAACCTGACCATTTGAGTTAGGCTCAACAAACGGTCATGTTCTTTGGTGTGTACATACCGAGGCCTGGATTGTTCTCATAGGTAGAAGAGACATGTGGCCTGACATGTGACGTTTTCAGGTACTCCATTTGAAGACGTCGTATGCATGATTGGTCAATTGCTAATAAGGAGCAGTTGTGTCGGCCATCATCAGTTGGGAACCATCTTCAGGTTTGAGCCGGTGGTAGTGCTACTCGTACCCCACAATGGGTGCTGGCTGGCCATGAAAACGACTCATGAGGAATCTTGAACCCTGAACGAAAAAGATGGCCACTTTCCTGAATATATGCATGCCACAAGATTTTTATTTTCAACCTGTTATATTAGTAGTGCCACAATGCAAAGATAATTTAACTTGGGCCACATTATGCGTAGTAGAATGCACATAACTTTATCCATATCTATCATCAAGAGAATATGTAGTATAAGCCAGAGCTTCCTGGAGAAACTGATACTCCCTCGCTCCGTCAAAGAAAGAATACAAGTTAAACTATAATTGTTGCGTGCCATTTTAAGTAGTGGTTACGTTTAACCAAGTTTAAGTTGTGGTCATGTTTGACCAAGTTTGTAATGAACAATATTCATATTTATGGCCCCCAGATCAATTTATTATGAAAATACATTTCGTAACTAATCTATTGATATTTATTTGATATCATAGATTTTATTAAATTTTTATCTATAATTGGTCAAACTTAAGATACTAAAAATATAATGCCGCGCTAGAATTGTATTCTTTCTTGGAAGGAGGGAGTACTATTGAGCAAAGTCAACCAAAGGATGAATGACCAGTATTATTGAAAAAAGAAACTTGCATCCAATTTTAATATTTTCTAGATCAGAGAGCGAGACGTACGCATTGCATTGTATATGTTTATATTGCTAGCAGGATGGGTTTGCCTTGGCAAGAAACTTTTGTTTGTTTTATTTAAGGCTCCCTCCCTCCACCTTCCCCTGCTACATATATTTCATTTCAACTGTGAATGAACTGAAGAAGCACCTGCACTGCATCAACCTTCAACCCGCTCTCAGAGAAAGGCGTTACGAAATCCCTGAGCTCGATCCATCTCTCTGTCGCCGGCCCCATTTCTTGCACACACAAACTCTTCCAGCATACAAATTAAATCCACCAGACAACAACAACACGCAGATCGAAGATGCTTCTTCCCAGGCACAGATTCTTCAAGTTCAGATCCTTGTAGCTGCAGCAGCTGCAAACGGAATTCGCAGGATCTCATCAGCTAGCTCAACTAGCTGATCTGATCAGATCAGAGAGATCAGCAGGGAAAATCTGTCTTCCCTCTCTTCAGTTTCTTCCACACATAGTCGTCTTTAATTCCAGGTGACAGCAAGGGCAGGGTCGAGTGAGGTCGACTGCTTGTTGGCTACTCCGAGATCCGGTACATACATACATAAATACATCTTCCCCGCACTGCACCGGCCGGTAATTTCCCATCGTTTATCTTATCTACTATCAATCCATTTCTCTGTATTCATTCATGTATCTATATCTCTCAAGCTAGCGCTGTACTGAGTACTGACAGTACTGTTGTCTGTGTCTGCGTGGCCTTGTCTCTCCCAGTCCCAGCTCGATCGATCGCCATCAGACGCGACGCAGACGGTGGTGACAACCACGATTGGTGCTGCCCCATCTGCAATAGATAGAGAGCTGCACTAGCTAGCTAGCTCACTGAATCTCCAAAGTTGCTTAGAGGGAGGCAAGGCATAGGAATCTTGTCCTGTTCCATCCACGTCCATCCAACCACACTACATCGATCACTCAGCTTCTTCAGCCTTCAGCCAAGCCAAGCCTGCCTGTCGTGGTGTCACCTCTTCATCATCATCTCATTCTCATCTGCTGTGGCCTTTGCTTTTAGCAAGCAGCCTGTGGTAGGAGTACTAGTGTTATTGGTGTGTGCCTACTGTGCCTACCACCACGCACACGCACGGCACTTCCGTCTTCCGTCTCTGCTGCCTCTACCTCTTCCTGCCTGCCACATATAACCTGTTGGTGTCGTCAGAGTCAGATGAGTGCACGGCCCTGCCGCTGCCGCTGCCGTTGCCTCGTCGCCGCGCACAACGCGGACGGGAGGACGTCCATGGCGCTGCGGACCGGCGCGGACGACTTCTCCTGCCTCAGCTGGCTCCTCTTCCGCGTCTTCGTCTTCTCAGCCTACGACCACAACCACAACCAGAACCAGAACCATCCTCCTGATCGCTGCCGGCGCCCTCTAGCACAGGACACGCCCACAGCTCGATCTTCTTCCAATTCTACAAAAACACGTACATACAAGCCAGATATATACTCCTACTAGCAGGTTAGTTCGTCTCTGTCTGGTGCAACTGAGTGCTGTTGCCGGGTGCCGGCCATGTCGGCGGAACGGCGGCGGTGCGGCGGCCGGCGGCCGGAGAGGAGGGCGGCGGCGGTGCTGGGCGACAACGGATACGTCGAGACTGACCCCACCGGTCGCTATGGACGGGTACGCATGATGCATGTCCTTCTTCTTCTTTGTTTCTTCTTCCTTACAATTGGTGATTGATTGAATACGCGCATGTTCTTGTCCCGTGCTGTAGTGAACTTCTCCTCTCTGCCTTTTTCCCTCTCTTGCTACTTCAAAATTGGAGTTAGCTTCTAAGTAGTATATCTTAATTAATTGCTACTACATGAACAGCCTCGATCACGTTCCATTTGAGCTAACAAAATTTGGTTCAGTAGATTTTTGGTTATGAGTGTCAGCACAGCGTCCAATCATGTTTCCTCTACTCCCTATCCTTGACCTAGCTAGCTACCTCTATTTTGTTACTATTACCACTACGTTCTACAATTAATACTACTAATAACTAGCTAATTATGTTATTATTATTCTATCATCCCATCAAGTTAGAGTTGGCCAGCATTAATTTGGCTTCTATGTAGAGTTCATATATATTTTCTAAGCACAATATTCCAACATAGCTAGCTAGTGATGTGCACATCGGAGCTACCTTGCTCTAAAACATGGCACAATTATTGAGCCTTTTTTTTCTTTTGCTTCCAATGCCAATTTGGCTTTTGCTGTGTATATAAACAAAGAAGCTGCACATCTTTATTTTTTGATATTTTTATTTTTTTACAAATAAGCTAGGTTCATTGGCAACCATGTAAATTAGAAAAACAATGAAGCCTGTCCTTTTTTCTGGACTACTATATATGTAAGGCTTTAGGCTTCCCTGTGTTGCAGTACAAAAAAGTACATCTATCGTCCCAACTTGTAACAGAAAAATATTATAGCTGATCTTGTTTGCAGTAGCATCTGGCCTGTTGTACTTGGTTGCCATAAAGTGCATAAAATTTGTTGCAGCATGAAAAGTTCAACCACATCATTAAACATATATTTAGACCAGAACTTGAATCTACAACTGCTGCATACTTTATTAATAAAAAAACGAGTTGCTCAGATGGATCCGATCCACAGATGGCATCATGCATACAGAAAGATAGGTGGCAATAATAATACCAATAATACATATATATTCTATACTTGGGTCAACTAGCTAGTGGATCATTAATTCGGCGATGGTGAAAGCCTGCAGATTGTTGTGTGATTATTCCACTTCCAATCAGAAAAGAGTGCCAACTTTCATCCAGCGGTACGTAGTAGTCAGAGTTGGTGTTTGATTGGTATTTGAACTTTCCCAGCTTGGGTATGCTCAACCGTTAGCTTAGTTTTTTTTTTCTTCGTCCTTTCTTTCTTAGTTTCTTCCCACATGCGTCAAGATGCCAATAATAAGATGCTTTGAAAGCTTCATAAAGGATATGCCGTTGCCATGTCATATCGTACAGATTTGCATGGTTCAGTGCTTCATCATCTTTTCTCCTTTCGATTGGGATCAAAATCAAATCGTGTACTTCACTTTTCCTCATCTTTTCAGCACTTCCAAACTGTGTATATATGTATTTTAGCATCAAAGTAGTATCGCTTTTAGATAAAGATAACAAAGAAAAATGCAATTTCTACATCGGTTCCGAAGAAAAAAAATCATTTCATTTTTTCATCTGCCAAAAGAAGCGTTGTCATATTTTCACCACTAACTAATAATCTAAAAAAACATGAGATACATCCAAATCAAATTTGTTTCTAATTAATTGATAGTACTTCTTCCGTTTCAATTTATAAGTCGTTTCACTTTTTTCTCCAAGTTTGGTCATTCGTCTTATTAAAACATTTATATAAAATATATTTTTTTTATGACCTGCTTTATTAATAAAAGTTCTTCAAAAATAAGCTAAATTTAACTCTTTTACGCAAATAAGTTTTTGAATAAGACGAGTGATCAAAGTAGGGTTGAAAAAGTCAAACGATTTATAAATTGAGACGGACTAAGTACTAGTTTTGCACGTCGTGTATACATCTGGACGCTGACACGTGTCCATCAATCCATCTATCCATGGAACATGCAGTTCGACGAGCTGCTGGGCAAAGGCGCGATGAAGTCGGTGTACCGCGGGTTCGACGAGGAGCGCGGCGTGGAGGTGGCGTGGAACCAGGCTTACCTCGCCGACGTGCTCCGGTCGCCGGACGCCGTGCAGCGCATGTACTCGGAGGTGCAGCTCCTCTCGTCGCTCCGGCACGACGGCATCATCGGCTTCCACGCGTCGTGGGTGGACGTGCGCCGCCGCACCTTCAACTTCATCACCGAGCTCTTCTCCTCCGGCACGCTCCGCTCCTACCGCCGCCGGTACCCGCGCGTCTCCCTCCGCGCCGTCCGCTCCTGGGCGCGGCAGCTCCTCGCCGGCCTCGCCTACCTCCACGCCCGCGAACCGCCGGTCATCCACCGCGACCTCAAGTGCGACAACATCTTCGTCAACGGCCACCGCGGCCAGGTCAAGATCGGCGACCTCGGCCTCGCCGCCGTCCTTGTTGGCGGCGCCACCGCGCACAGCGTCATCGGCACGCCGGAGTTCATGGCGCCCGAGATGTACGACGAGGAGTACGACGAGAGGGTCGACGTGTACGCGTTTGGCATGTGCATGCTCGAGATGCTCACCGTCGAGTACCCGTACAGCGAGTGCTCCAACCCGGCGCAGATCTACAAGAAGGTCACCGCCGGCAAGCTCCCCGACGCCTTCTACCGGGTCGACGACGACGACGCGCGCAGGTTCATCGGCAGGTGCCTCGTCCCCGCCGCCGCCCGCCCCTCCGCCGCCGAGCTCTTGCTCGACCCTTTCCTCCTCGACGACGACCACCATGTCGTCCCTGCTGCTGTTGCCGCCGCCGGCGGCGGCGGCGCTCCTCCGCCGCCGCCCTCGACGACGTGTAGTAGTAGTAGTAGCTCCGTCGTCTCGGCGTCGGCGGCGTCGTCGTCGTTGGACGACGACGACGACCACGAGGGCGAGGAGCATCATGAGGAGGAGCCGCCGCCGCCGACGAGGCGGAACGAGATGAGCATCACGGGGAAGCTGAACGCGGAGGAGGACACGATATTCCTGAAGGTGCAGATCATCGCCGGCGACGACGAGGAGACGGGGCAGGCGCGGAACATCTACTTCCCGTTCGACATGGCGAGCGACACGGCGGCGGAGGTGGCTGAGGAGATGGTGAAGGAGCTGGACATCACGGACCGGGACGCGGCCGAGATCGCCGCCATGATCGACCAGGAGATCGGCAGGCTGCTGCCGGGGCGAGCGCAGCAGCAGCACGAGTACACGTACGCGGCGGAGCGTGACGGCGACGACGACGACGACGAGGAGGATGTCCGGCCTCCGCCCTTCTGCTACCTCTCCTCGTCTCCCACCTCCTCCTCCCATGGCTCTCACTGTGGGGTGGGGCCCTACGCCTCCGGAGGCTTCTCTGGCCCACCTGGCGGTGGCTGGTCCAAAGGTACGTAATTGCGTCCACGTTTCCATCATCCGTCAATCGATCCTTTTGTATTTGACATGAACAACTTTAGTTTATTTGAATTAGAGTCATTTATTAAGGCTAGCTTGCCAAACCCTTTTTGGCTACAAAATGCCCTTTTTACAAATTGAATTTGAATGACTGAATGTGATTGGAGGGTACTTGTTGTTTCAAAAGGTAGGTTTTTGTTATTAAATAATAAAATATGTATAATGGAGGGAGTAGTCGAGTAGTAGATGTACATTTTTGAGATTTTGTGTGCCTCATCTTGAATTATTTAGGCTCCAACGCTAGCTAAGTATGGTTTGGTACAAACATATCAAATTGCACATGTCATATACATGTATGTATGACATATCCTACAGATAGGACATCTTTGTTCAACTGCTTTTGTACCTATGTGGCCGCCTACGTGCAATGCATGACGTACGCAACCCATGAATTTGACCTGCGCCGAAATGTTGGTCCATGTCCTTTTCATTTTTTTCTTTGGGACCGCATGCAGCAGTCGTACAACCGTACGTGCAGCCGGACAATTTTGACACTCGCTAGCAAGGCCAAGCCACATGCAGTCCAAGCAGGCATCAACGGTCCCCAAATGCCTGCCGACATCTCCTTTGTTCGGTTGTCCACGTGGGCATGATCACGACTTATATAGCCTAGTGCCAAATACTCGATATGGTGTGTTTGGTTGCTTAGTCTATCCTAGCCCGTACTAGTTTTCTAACCTAGGCTAGTCAGAGCGTGCTTAGTGCTATGCAACACACATATGATTGGTTGTTTAGATTGTCTAAGCCTGCATTAGAAAATGTGCTTTTGTTATCTGTGTTAGCTTACATAGAAACACCTTATTTGTGAAAAGGCAAGTTTACGACTCTCACATAGGGTGTGTTTAGATCCCAGTTGCAGTTGCAATTCTGCACTGTAGCACGTTCGTTTGTATTTGACAACTTTTGTCTAATCATGGCCCAAGTAGCCTTAAAAGATTCGTCTCGTGATGTCATGCAAAAAGTACAAACATGCAAACATTTCGTCTACATTTAATGCTCCATGCATGTGCCGCAACTGTTGATGTGACTAGTTGCAATTGCAATTTGCACTGGATCTAAACAGGGCCATAATCTATCGAACACCTGGTGGTGGGAGTTATGGCGCCGGTGGTGGTGGAACTCGCATAGGGATCGGTGGCACTCCCATAGTGACCGGCGGAGCTCGTGTGAAGAACGTTGTGACGCCCGGTGCGGCTGGTGGCTGGCCGTGGAGTCCAGAGCATGGAGGCGCCAAGCCTTCGCCGCACAAATGGCGGAGCTCGCATGAGGAAGGAGGCTAGTGGAGCTCACGCGAAGGAAGGAGGCTCTAGTAGCCATCGCTACTACTCTGCGCGAGCATAGTAGAGCGAGGCTAGAAGCTAGCGTCCCCCACTATCTGATGCGGATGTAGAGTGAAGGCTAAGCGTGGATCCATGGCTGGCGGCCAATAGAGTAGAGTGAGCGTGAAACACGAGGCGACAACTGACAGGGCCAAGGTGGAGTAGGAGGAAGAGGGAGGCGAGCCGCGGTTGAACGGTGCCGATTCTTCGATGCACGAACGGCGAAGCTCGCATTGCCACCAGAGAAGAAGCACCGAGAGGTGAGCCCAATACAACAAGCAGGTTGTCATCGCTTGTACAATCCTGGCTTGCTAAAAACGGTGGTATGAAGCATTTCCAGCACCCCAGGCCAGCCCCTCTCTTTTGCATTAGTTGGAGCAGCTAGGTGAGGGGAAGCCAAGGATCGAAGAAGGCATCGATGGGGCGGGGCTGGGGCAGCTAGGTGTTGTCTAGTGGAAGGGCAATCAGTAAGGTGCCCTTCCACTAAGTAAGTTTTAACAATCCTTCCATGGTTCAATCTATGCCATCTCCAAAATTTGATCCTCTCGGGTTCAACTATACAATCTTACATTTTACGCAAGACTATCAAATTAATAAATTAATAGTTCATCAGGTTTCTATGATGGTCTTTATTTGTGCTTCCCTGGCCCTAGTTTACCAGCCATGGAGTCCGGGCTTTGCTTCGAGTGGTTCAAGTAGCGGTAGCCGTAGCCGAATTTTATGTACTAGAGTGATTATTCTTCTTGTTCCTGTTTTTTATTCTTCTTCTAATAAATCAACTCCACAAATCTCTTGTTGAGTTTTTTTTCCTTTGAAAAAAACAACATGTAGTGTGTGTGCACACGCACGTGAGAGTACTGTGACAATGAGCCTTGACACGTGTGCATTCTTGTGCAAAAAATTTTTTTGTTGGTGTAGAACATCATCACTGGTACGCTTTAAGCGACGACGATGACATGAGCTCCGTGCACTCCGGTAAGTACTCTCCTCTGCATTACGCCTCAGGTGCCGACGACGAGCAGCCGCCCATGCCCAGCTACTCGACCGCCGCCGGCGCCACCGGCTCGTCGTCGAGGACAAGGTTCGGCGGCGGCTGCGACGGCGGCAGCAGCAGCAGCAGCTCCTCCGCCGCTGCGCAGCTCGCACGGCAGCTACAGCGGCAGTGCAGCATGTCGCCACAGCAGCACGCCGGGCGGCCGCGGCGGCGGGAGGACGGCGACGACGGCCGGAGCCGGACCAGCAGCGGCCGGCGGAGGATGCCGCGGAACCGGTCGATGGTGGACATGCGGAGCCAGCTGCTGCACCGCACGCTGGTGGAGGAGCTCAACCGCCGCCTCTTCTTCAACACCGTCGGCGCCGTCGAGAACATCGGCTTCCGCGCGCCCACCACCACCTCGCCCTCCGCCTCGTCGTCGTCCGTGGCGGCGGCGGCGCGCGGCGGCCTCGACCGTGGTAGGAGAGGCGGCGGCGGCAAGCAGCCGCTGGACGATAAGCAGCAGTACTTCATGCTTTAGTTCCTGCAAACCGATCGAATTTTTTGTTTTTTAGCCATTGTGTGGGTTGAGAGTACAGTATGTGCATGCATGCAGCTGGGAGAAATGGAGAATGAGAACTGGCCGGCTCGGTTCACTCTCACCATGCAAGCAAAAATATGTGTATATTTTTCAAGAGTATAGGCTTATAGCAAGCCACTGCTATTACAGAAAGCTTAATACAGGCGGTTCTAGAGGCATTCAGTAGCGGTTCTAGAGGCATTTCTACTGACGGTTGTATTTGAACCGTAAGTACAAATCGATTTGTACTGGCGGTTTACTTAAAAAATCGTCCGTCTCCGTCAAAGTCGCAGTATTTTTTGCGCAAAATTTGCGCGCTACGCGGCCGCAGGGGTTCGAAACCCATGACCTCAAGTCGTGGCATTTTTCGCGCAAAATTCGCGCGCTACGCGGCCGCGGGGGTTCGAACCTATGACCTCTCCCTCGCGCGTAACCTGTCTAACCACTCTACCTAATATTCACTTGTGTCTCTGTAAAATTAGGTTCGCCACATATTGTTACGAAGCCGATAGAAAACTGACTGTTTGAGGCCCTAAATGAAGTTATTTGAAAAAGTTGTCAAGTACAAAGTTGCATAACTTTTCAAGATCTATAACTTTTATGTTGGAAGTTTCTCCATCCGAGGTCGTTTATAAAATTTGAATTTTAAATTTGACAATTTCAAACGCATTTTTCACTGACAAGATGATTTCAAATGAAAAGGTTGTCAACTACAAAGTTTCATAATGTTTCGAGATCTACAACTTTTATTTAGATAGTTTTTTTAATTTGAGGCCATTTGAAAAACTCAAAAAATTAAAATTTAGATTATTTCTAGTGACGGGTCACTTAACGAATCCGCCACTAGAAATCGATTTCTAGTGGTTCCTTAAGTGTAGAAATCGATTTTTAGTGACGGCCGTCAACCAAAACTAGCCGTAAAAAAAATTTTAGGCGTCAGCTTAGAGCTTTTTTTACTAGTGATAATAAATCAAGTAATACCCTTATATCAATATAGACCAATTTATGTGCTTGATCAATGTTAGTTTTAAAACTTTTTATAAAAGTTCTGATTGACAGCAGTATGTAGAAGAAACATTTTGAAAAGAATAGTGGTGTTACATGAAACAATTCATAAATCACATTTATCTTTTCAGGAACATAACGCTGAAAACGCGTAATTCATGAAGTATTACATAAAAAGAAAAAGAAAGTCCTAGAGCAAAATAGACCAGATGGCCCAACATCACAGCTAGAGGCTTCAGTACACGAGTAACAAACAGGGCAATATTTATGTCTTATTTGAGATGCATCTTCTTTAATTTTTATGTCACGTAAGACACTGCTGTTAATTTGGCCGTTAAGTAGCAGTGGAAGGACAGATTTACCCCTATGGTCAATTCCCGTTTTGTCTCAGCTTAGATTCTTATAGCACAACAATGAAACTTTTTTCACCAACTATGTCATTTGTTTCACAAATATGTTAATGTCATGTTTCATTTTGTTTCCACATTAATGACAAGATTTATCTTCTCCGTAGTCCTAGTTGGCAAAACAAAGCATGCATTAGTAATTGGCGAATATGAGAACATTTTTTTTAGAAAAGGAAATATGAGAACATTTTGTATCTTAGACAAAGGAGTTCACAAGATATTGTAATAATATATATCAACCATCGCACAACTTAACAAGTTGAAGCACTAAACAAAACTTGGTTCAATAGTACACATTTAACAAATCAAGCGAACACTTGAGGCCAGCAACACATGGTCCAACACATATAGTTGACAAGTTCAAACACAGCATACAAGTTCAAAACTACTGGTTCAAAACATGGTCACATAAGCGCGAGCATGGTTCAATATATAGACTCAATAAAAGAAGTAGGTAACTGAGCACAAAAAGCACAAGCTAAGCATTATTGTGCTCATTGCATAGCAAGAAGGATCAAGCTTGTTTTCTTCTAATGGCCATTGCAGATCTGTGAAAGATACTTAATTTTAGCTTGCTTCTTCCTTGGTCCTTTATACCTGCACAGTGTAATAACACAAAAAAAGGAATTCTCACAATAGAGGTGCAGCTATATGCGGTTCAAAAAGAGAACATGTAGTAGAGATTACCTTATTAATCGTACGTGATCCTCCAGAAGTTGTTTTCCTTTTCGGTTTGTCTATGGTGAGACGGAAGCTAATTAGATGTTAAGCCAGATCTAATATAAACATTGCTAGAAAGCAAGTGTATAATTGCTAATATTGGTGGAGAAGGCATGGTTGATGTTGATGCTTCATCATCATCAAAAGAGAGTTGCTGCGGTGGTGGTCCTCTGCATAATAAGCAAATAAAACCCATGAAGTTAGGCTAGGTAGAATGAACTGAAAAAATAAAAAAAGATCAATATTTGTGGGACCTATCATCTCATCAGTGGGAGGCTTGAGTATACAAACAATTATAACAAGCTGGATGTATTAGCAACCAAAGTCTAGCCGTGTAGCCTACACATTTCTTACTCTGTGGTAGTGGAAGCAGGCGACAAATAACATTCCCCTGTTGCTCGCTTCAGGATGCCGGCGTTGGAGAGTAATGCCCAGAGATGCGTGATGAACTCCCCACCTTTGGCCAGGTGCTCGATGTGTGCCTCAGCATTGTCGGACGGCGCGACGTACAAGATCGTCTCTGCCTAGAACTCTGCCATGACCTTCCACCTCAGGTGGGTGTCGTCGAGCATTTCCAGTTGCCGTCCCAGCTCAACACCCTTTTGAAAGGTCGTCTGCTGCTCACGCTGGAGCGGTAGTAGTAGCCCTTGCATCTTTGTGTACTTCTCCTTTTCTTCCATTGGTGTCATTCCTAGTGCACCGTGTGCTTCCTGCAAGACTCTTTGAAACACTTGTTTGGTGGTCAGGCTATGCTCCGGGAGAAACTCCGGAAGAAAGGCCACCAGGTAGGCACAATATCTTGACAAAGCTCTAGCAGCATCATGATGCCATTTCGCCAATAGATCATCACTTATTGGTGTCATATCACAGTAGCAGGTTGCTATGTGCCATATGAGTATGGTATCTGTGTGAGTCCCTTGTTTGCAGGTCCATAACAAGTCATAATTAGGAACATCCTCCTCCTATAGTCCTATACGAAACGGAAGAAGGACGTCCCTCCCAGCCCCGCTCCCCCCGTGTCGCCTCACGACTCAGGGGCGACACCGCCGCCGCCGCCGAACCACCCTACCACGCCGGCTCCCCCGGCTGCCACTGCCACTCCCCGAGTAGCAGTGGCGGCGGCCAGCTGCGGCGCCCAACAAGGCCACCCCGCAGCGGCTCCCCTTCCTCCCTCTCCTTTCCCCTCCTCCTCTCTACCTCTCCGTGATGGCAGCTAGGATGGCCGGCGGCGAGCTTGTCCCTTCAGATCCGGGTGCTCTCGGCTCAGATCCAGCGTCTACAGGCTAGGATTTGACTCCTGCGCAGACAACGGGGCATGGCCACCTTCTTGGGCCTCTTGATGGCGGTGCTGGTGCTGTTCAAGGAGCTGGACATCCTGCTCAACCTCGTCTGCACCGGCCCGCTCTTCGTCTTCTACGGCAGCGCTCATCTTGGCAGCCTTCCGGCGCTGGCGGGACGTGGTGTGCGCCGGCGACGGTGCCATGGGCCTGAGCGCCGCGACGGCATGCGGCCTGGCCGTGCTGGGCCATCGCCCAGGCAGATCCGTGCCTCCGATGACCGGATTCGTGCTTTGCTGCCAACCGGCGGCGGCTGGACCTTGCTGGTGGTCGCCCCCCTGGGCACCGCTGCTGGCCTGGCCGGTGGCCGGTCCCGGCTGGCCGTGGCCGTCCCTTGCGCGCCGCTGCTGGCCTGTCCGGCGGCCGGACCTGGCTGACCATGGCTAGCCCCTGTCCAGATGTGGACGCCTGTCGGTGCGAGCCTCCAACCGTAGCGGGCGAGTCCGAGATCGGCTTCGCGTGGTGTGGCGGCGGCCGGCACCTTGTTCAGGCGTGAACTTGCCGGTGCGTGCCTCCCACCGTCGCGGGCGAGTCCGAAAACGGCTCCGCCTAGTGTGGCGGCGGCCGGCGCAATCTACAGGCGAGGGTTGCCGGTGCGGGCCTCCCACTGTCGTGGGCGAGTCCGGGAGCGGCTCCGTGCCGTGTGGCGGCGACCAGCACACCGCTTCTGTGCTGGTGGACACGTCTGCCGACGTGCGCATCTAACCGTCACTACTGGAAACAGGGTCTTTGCCGAGGGCCAGAGGCTTTGCCGAGGGCCAAATATCGGGCACTCGGCAAAGACTTTCTTTGCCGAGGGCCTGTCCATACAGCCCTCGGCAAAGACAGGCCCTCGGCAAAGAGGCCTTTGCCGAGGGCCAAGCCCTCGGCAAAGAAGCGACCCTCGGCAAAATTCATCTTTGCCGAAGGCAAAGCCCTCGGTAAATTAGCCCTCGGCAAAATTGGCGGGACGGGTCACGGCGGTAGTCTTTGCCGAGGGCCTGCCGTTAGGCCCTCGGCAAAGAAAATTTCTTTGCCGAGGGCCCCAAGCATGGGCTACGCTCGGCCCTCGGCAAAGAATTTTTATTTTTTTGTTTTTTTGAACCCAATTTTTTTGTGGACCTCTAATACATCATTTAAGACTCAATTTCAAAATTATGGCCAATTTTGAAAGTTTTTGATATATTTCCTTAATTTATTTCTTTTCGTAGATTTTTTCTCAATATTTCAAATTTGAACTGCAGGTGCATGGAATAATGCAATTTAATTATTACGAAAATGTTATTCATGGTATTTGAGGTATGTTGAGTCCCTGTCCACGAGCACGTAACAAATTTCGAACATCTTATTCACGTAACATGACGACCAACTTGTGGGAAAAGTGTTTTAAAATTATGTAAAATCTATATGAAGTCCAAAAATTACGAAACTTGTCGACGTGTCATGTTATGGCATATGTAGACTGTGGTAAAAAATTGACAACATTTCGAGTAAGCTGTGATATCGGATACTTGAAACGCACATATATCCACATGCAATCACATGTTAACACATGCGGAGATGTTCGGATTTCAAGCTTCGGAGGTCACACCTTACTCGAAACATTGTCAATTTTTTACCATAGTCTACACATGCGATAACATGACATGTCGACAAGTTTCATAATTTTTGAACTTCATATAGATTTTACATAATTTAAAAACACTTTTCCCACAAGTTGGTCGTCATGTTACGTGAATAAGATGTTCGAAATTTGTTGCGTGCTCGTGGATAGGGACTCAACATACCTCAAATACCATGAATAACATTTTTTGAATCATTAAATTGCATTATTCCATGCACCTGCAGTTCAATTTTGAAATATTCAAAAAAAACCTGTGAAAAGAAATAAATTAAAGAAATATATAAAAAACTTTTAAAATAGGCCCATATAACCATATTTTGGAATTGAGTCTTAAATATTGTATTAGAGGTCTAAAAAAATTTGAGTTCCAAAAAATAAAAAATAAAAATTTCTTTGCCGAGGGCATAGGCCCTCGGCAAAGAGTGTCTTTGCCGAGGGCCCAAATTAAAGCCCTCGGCAAAGAAGGAAAAAAATAAAAAAAAAGAAGGGGCTTTGAAAGCCCAACCAACCTAATCCCTCTGCTACTATTCGCGCAGCTCGCGCCCAGCTCCCGCCCGCCCGCCCGCAATGTGCCGCCGCCGCACCCCGCCTGCCGCGCCCCTCCGCGCCCCGCCGCCGCCGCTCCCCGCCGCGCCCCGCCGCCGCTTCCCGCGGCTAAAGGCCGCCCGCGCCCCGGTCTTTGCGAATCGGGGCTGCACGCGCCCGATTCGGCGCCGCCCCGGCCGCCGCCGCACACCTGCCGCCCGCGCCGGCTCCCCGGCCGCCGCCGCGTCCCGGCCACTGGCGCGCCGTCCGTCCGCGCCCCGGCCATCCGAGCCCGCGCCCCGGCCGGCTGCGCTCCTCGGCCGTCGTCGTCGTCGTCGTGGATCCGCGCCCCCCACCGCCGCGCCCCCGCGCCGCCCGCCTCCGCGCCCCCGGCCGCCGCGCCCGATTCGGCCGCCGCACCTCGGCCACCCGCGCCGGCTCCCCAGCCGCCGGCGCCCCGTCCGTCCGCGCCCCGGCCGCCCGAGCCCGCGTCCCGGCCGCCCGAGCAGGAGGAGCAGGACGAGCAGAGGCCCGCGCCCCGAGCCCTGCACCGCTGCCGCCCTCGCCCAGGCCGCCTGCGCCCCTGCCGCGGCTCTTGCCCTCACCAGGGGTCCCTGCAGAGAGGAGGTGAAGGATAGAAGAGAGAAGAAGAGGAGAAGAAAGGAGGAGCAGAGGAGAACAGAGGAGGAGGGAAGAAGAGGAGGAACAGGAGGAGAAGAAGGAGAGGAGAAGGCGTGCGCCGGCCTCGGCTCATCGACCGTCACATACTGACATCCCCGCGTTCGTCCCAGCCGTCGTCCCTGCCCTCATCGTTATCGTCCACGCTCAACAAATCGCTAAGGTATCCCATCCCCTCAACTCTTATAGTAGTAGTAAGTAGTTGTAGTTAGGGTTAGTAGTCGTTAGTAGTGTTTGTTAATAGTTAGTGTTAGTTAGTAGTGTTACTTAGTAGTAGTAAGTAGTAGTTAGTATTGTTAGTAGCAGACCCTAGACCGCACTTGAGAACTAGTGCCGAGATTCGTGCTCAGATAGATGCTCTCGTGCCCAATGAAGAAGGTGGTTTTGTGGGATATGGTGAGGAACATATGTGGACTCATAAGTCTGGCTTGACGAGGCTCCCCTATTTCGATGACCTTCTTCTGCCACATAACATTGATGACCTTCTTCTGGCTTGACGAGGCTCCCCTATTTCGATGACCTTCTAGTGCGGAGTTTGTACGACCGGCACTGATGGCCTTGACTATCATGGTAGGGTTGAGGAAATCTATGAACTCTCATTTCATGGAGACAAACCTCTTAAACCTGTCATCTTCAAATGCCACTGGTTTAATCCTCGAGAAACGAGACGAACCCCTCAACTTGGGCTAGTCGAGATTCGAGAAGATTTCATCTATCCTGGAAAAGATATCTACATTGTGGCTCAACAGGCCGTGCAGGTGTACTATACTCGATACGCCAACCAAGACAAAGAGGATCTTAAGGGTTGGGCTATTGTGCACCAGGTATCTTCACATGGTAAACTACCTGCCCCAAACGATGATGATTACTACTTCAACGCAAGCACATATGATGGACAATTCTATCAAGAAGATGGGCTACCAGGCACGTTTGAGATAGTCTTACCTGAAGCAATCGAAATGGAAGTCGACAACGAAACCATTGATGGTGAGGTTCCTGGAGATGTGGTGGTAAATGCCAAGGACATAGCAATGCTAGAGCGATTACTGCTAGGCAATGAGGACGATGACAACATGGAACCTTCGGAGAGTCTTGCTGATTTGGAGAATTTGGACAGTGATGATGATACCTATGATCCCAATCATGAAGATTATTCGTAATACATGTAATGCGTTGTTTTTTATGCCGTGTTTTGTTTATATATTTTGAATCTATTTCTAATATATGTACTAATTAGTCTTGTTCATTATTTGTGATTACAGGTGATTGAACGAAGATGGCGAGCAGACGTCCACGCCGTGACACGCCCTCGGTTTACGGGAGAGACCGCCTTCTCCTTCGAGGTGAGGGGTCGTCGTCCGGGGCAGCGTCTACAGGAGGTGACGAGAGAAGGACTAGGGGCACCTGCCGCAGGAGGCAGCGGTCTCCTTCCTTGCCACGTGACGAGGTGTCGGAGGAGGAGCCCTTGGTGGAGGAGGACGAGGACGAGGACGAGAGGGGTGAGCAAACTGGCGAGGGAGACGAGGCGCTCGAGGGCGAGGGAGGCGAGGGAGGGGGTACCGCTACCCGGCCTCTCTATGAGCGAGGTCCCGCGAGCCTCCCTCCGGTCCCACTTCCTCACAACCGTTCAGTGATTCGGCCTATGGCAAATAGGTAAGGAACTATAGATGTTCTCACAACTACTTCACAAGATATGCTAGAAATCATAAGGAAAACTCATAAATTTTCTTAATCACTTGTGCAGGGCCTGGTTGGTTTTGTCGGGTACTCTAGCACGCACCCCTGCGAGCATCCTTGGTGTTCTGTGCAGGAAATGGTACCCTGGCATTGTGACACTTGTCGAAGAGCCGGTCCAGCGGGAGCCAGCCTCCAACTGGGATAGGTACGCGCTGGCCAGGGATGACACTTACCGCAACAAGCAGGAGCGGGTATTGGCGGAGTTTTGGGTAAGTCTAATGCACAACATTGCTCAATATATCGCATTGATCGGTTTAATCTTTTTTTGAAATAATGAATACATACATTGATTTTGTATGCAGAAATTTTTCAAGGCTGAAGAAGGACTTGAGGCCCAGGCGGATCGGGCGGCTGCCACAGCTTGTAGGAAGTACGTCACCGAGATGCACCACAATGGGCGCGTCCAAGCCCACATAGACTACTATAGGTCTGTACTTAAGAAGCCTCTCCCCAAGAGTCAAGCAAGACAACCGACTAAGGCGAAAGAAAGCGACTCGAAGCAATCCGAACCCGATACCTATCTTTGAAAGTGATCTGAACCTTATTGAATCCGACCGATGACCCGGGGACAGTACCTTGAGGTAGACAACCAACATTGATAATGCTCCGTTTTTATATTAAGTAGGCGATTAACTTCTTATATGTTAAATACTCGATGACTTGTAGGTGATTCCTTGGTGGTGCCGATCGTATCCCGAGTGCTGGGAGATGATCGTGGACAAGTGGTTATCACAGGACTTTGTTGACATTCACGAGAGGCAGCGGCAGCAGCGTATGATGAGGCAAGCTCCAACTCACCATCAAGGCAGCTACAACCTCCCCGCATTCAAACAAGCATACGTAAGTGATTTCTTTCATTTATTTTGACGCTCAATTTTCCTTGATTTCTCACCATCTTCCTGTCTATCTCGTAGGAGGCTGCGCACCCAGGCGTGGAGGTCTCGGAGTTCGCTGCGTGGGCTATGTCCCACATGGGCAGGGCGTCGTCCTCTGTCTCCTTCGACCCGGCTGCCCCGGCCCAGGCATACTCCGACCCGAATGTGTACACTAAAGTCCAAGAGTACACATCAGCGGTAAGGACGAAGCATGGGGAAGACTACAATGTGTGCACTGAGCCCATTGATGCAGAGGCAATCATGAGGCTCGGAGGAGGCAAGAAGCACGGGCGGCTGTGGATTGCAGACAGCGCCATCGACTCCACCACTGTTCCCTCCCTCGACGCTATCCGAGCACGGAGCACGAGCTCCAGCCAGCCCATACGACCACGGCCTAGTCCAACAATCCCCAGGGTCGAAGCACTAGAGGTAATTCCTGTTTTAATCGTCATACAATGATCTTTACACAACTAAATTAGATTTGCACTACTAAAACGTTGGAAGTCAAATATTGCAGGTCGAGTTGGCACAAACAAAAAGACAAAGTCAAGAGCTGCATGCAGAGCTGGATGCCACGAAAAGGCATAGTCAAGAGCTGGAGGCCACATTGGTGGCCCATCAGAAGCAGATGGCGGAGATGATGGTGATCATGAAAAATCTTGGGCAAGTAACGGGTGTACCTGTGCAGCTGTCGGCTCCTGTGCTTCCCTCGGCTCCTATGCTTCCTCCAGCACCTACTCCTGTAAGTATGAAAGTTCACTTCTCACTTGTGTTTTTCATGTATGTCGGCCTTCGTGCCGTTGTGGATGTCGGCCTTCGTGCCATTGTTTTTTTGCAGGTTGTGAAACCTCCCCGTGTAGGGGAGGTGCTGCCAAAATTTTTAACTAAGTCTAATCTTTCGGAATTTTTACATAACTACCTGCAATCTCAAGATTACTCACTATACTCTTTGCAATCTCAATATCAAGTTTAATACTGTATTTCAAGATTACTCACTATACTCTTTGCTCCTTTGTGCAGCCTTTATCCGCGGCTTCTAACGCCAATGCGTCACCGGCGTCCAATCACCCCGCCAATGCATCACCGGCTTCCGATCAACGCACCAATGCATCACCGGCTTCCAATCAACCCACCAATGCGTCAGCGGATGAACAAGCCTTTCCTTCGCCACCATATCATAGGCAATAGCTTGATGAGGACTTGTGCTATGTGATGTGCTTGGACTTAGTGTGGTTTATGGTTGTGACTTGTGCTTGGATTTGATGAACTTATCGTAATAAACTTGTGAACGATGATAAACATGTGACTTTTGCAATATATTTCGATTTGTGGTTGTGGTTGTGATATATGCATGTGATGGTTTATGTATATCTATATGTATTTATGAAATGCTTGTGCTGACGGAATGCAAAAAGTAAAAAAAAAATTACAGTTTTCAGCCTCTTTGCCGAGGGCCATGGGACCAAGCCCTCGGCAAAGAGTTTTCCCCAAACAACCAGCAACGGGCTCTTTGCCGAGGGCAAAGGTCCAAGGCCCTCGGCAAAGAATTTTTTTTTTCAAAAATCTCTTTGCCGAGGGCCGGCCCTCGGCAAAGACTTTTAAAAAAAGAATTCCATACGGGTTTTTTTTTAAATCTTTGCCGAGGGCCAGCCCTCGGCAAAGAAATTCCTAAAAAAAAAGGAAATTCTTTGCCGAGGGCCAGCCCTCGGCAAAGACCCCGTCGACGAACGGTAATACTAACGGCTACTTTTCTTTGCCGAGGGCTGACATGCGGCCCTCGGCAAAGGCTTTGCCGAGTGTCCGAGGATTGACCCTCGGCAAAGACCCACTTTGCCGTCGGAAATTTTCCCGAGGGGTCTTTGCCGAGGGCAGCCCTCGGCAACGCCTTTGCCGAGGGTTTTTCGGCCTTTGCCGAGGGCTTGAAGCCCTCGGCAAAGAACCAGCCTCCAGTAGTGCGTAGCGGGCGAGTCCGAGATCGGCTCCGCATGGTGTGGCGACGGCCGGCACCCTGTTCAGGCGTGAACTTGCCGGTGCGCGCCTCCCGCCGTCGTGGACGAGTCCGATAACGGCTCCGTGTGGTGTGGCGGCGGCCGGCGCACCCCTACAGACGTGGTTGTTTGTCGGTGCGCGCCTCCCACTGTCGCGGGCGAGTCCGGGTGCGGCTCCGCGCAGTGTGGCAGCGACCGGTACACCACCTCTGTGCTGGTGTGGACGTCTGCCGGTACGCGCCTCCCACCGTAGCGGGCGGTTCCGAGAACGGCTCCGCGTGGTGTGGCGGCGGGCCGGCACATTGTTCAGCAGGAACTTGCCGGTGCGCGCCTCCCACCATCGCAGGCGAGTCCGTGAACGGCTCCGTGCGGTGTGGCGGCGGCCAACCGCCCTACCTCTCCCAGGGCTCAAGCGGTCGTGTTCGTGGCGCCTGTGGCCTTGTCGGCGGGACGTGCTAGGGTTCAGGGCGAAAGCTCTGCTCAGTCCACTGGGCCAGCGATGATTGACGCCATCGGGCAGTCATTCCTTCTTGAAGGCATTGCTGAAGAACCTCTAGCATCCTCCGCAGGGTCCTCTTTCCTCGACGTCTGGATCAGGTACAGTCACTCTTTGGCACAAGACTAGGGTGAAAGCCCTATCGAGTTCTAACTTGGTTGATGATGATGACGTTCTGGCGCCATTCACCTCCCTGGAGGCATCGTCGTTGAAGTTCTTGTGTCTGGTGTGTAGTATCCTTGTCTAGCCGCTGAAATTGTGGTTGTGCCACATTTTACCCTTATGTTAGGGTTTTGTTCTTCTTGTCCTTTTTCCTAATCATAGGTGTTCCACTTTCTCGCCCTTGTGTTGGGGCTGTTGTTGTTTGGTTTTAGTCCGGTTTTCCAAAATTAACTGGACAAAAGCGTTTTTGCTTTGTTCCCTAAAAACGAGGTCGTTGATAATATATCAATACAATCAGGTGGGGAACGCCTCCCCCCGTTGACCTTAAAAAAAAACAAGTCATAATCAGCAATGTCTCTGTTTTTCCTAGCCCTGTTTATCTTGTCCTTGTTTATCTTGAGGGACCTAGTACGGTTGGTTGGTGGGCCATCTATATCTCGGAGGGTATTGGCAACCAACTCTTTCATGCTGTCCAGCTCCAGCATATCGACTTCTTCTTCTTCGACTGGGAGATGCTTGATGAACTGATATGACGGTTGGGATAGCATATTTTGTTGGAACCAGGCTATAAGTGCCTTCTTGGGAGAACGACGACGGTCGTAGTCTAGGAGAATTGAGTATTGGCCTGTTTTGTTCCTCCAGTAAACACCACGGATTTGAATTTTGAAACAGCTGAAAAGCATCCTGCTCATCAGAATTCGGTCTAGAGTGGAATAATCTCACCACACGGACTGAACGTGGGATGAAGTTAAGGTTGGGGAGACAATTCAGTTTATGAAAGGCAGTGTGTATTGGACGCCAATAGATGGCCAAAATAAAGACGACGTTGAACTAGCAACATTGGAAACCCAATTAGTACAAACGATATCTGAAGCATAACCATCACTAGCATTGCTAACATTATAATTATTGCACCCACCGGTTTATCGGGCCACTTAACGGGCATTGGAACGGCAGTGGGAAGGAAGGTGAAAATGACATTTGCAAATTTGGCCGTCAAGTTTTGGGAAGCATCAATGTAGCGTAATCCCGATTCTAAGATTGGGAGGGATGCGGTGAAGAAGTAGTCATGAAGGAAAGCCAACTGCACCTCAACAATGGTGAATGCCCTCTTGTAGTCATTATTTGTTCTTCCCAGGTCCGCCAGCGCAAAACGGCGCACCTTGTCATCTCCTTCTTCTGCACAATGAAACCCATAGTAGCGCCTTGCCAAAAGCCGGCACAAGCTGTAGGAGAGCCAAATGTCCCTGTCCTCATTCGGCAGGTCATCTCGCTGCACCAAATCTTTGACAGTCACCCATTCGCCATCTTTCCCCTGCACAAATGGATATCTACAGCAATCCAGCTGCAGGCTGCTGTTACTGTTAGCATCACCATGATCATCAAAGAAGAGTGAGCTTGACGATTTGCTGGACTCCAGCTTCATGTAGTCAGCAACTGCTTTGGTCTGGCAATCCAAGGGGGAGTCTGATGTATTAGCAGACAGGATGGCAAGCGCCGTGACACAAGGTATACCCATATGCGAAAGTAGTCGCCAACTGCGGAGCCAGTTGCAACATGGAATCCGAGCCCATTCCCAATCTACCCAACCAAGGAAGAGTAGCCAGATTAGATAATTGAATCGATGTCGTGGACGGTCGTTGAGAGAATAGGCTCTCATGTTAGTGACAAGCAGTGCATACTCATCTTGAGCTAGAACGCTCAACTGAAACATGTAGAGGACGCCGAGCACGAGGAAAGCCGTAGATTCATCGATGTGGGAGGCGTAGCACACAGCACTGGCAGCGTAGAACGCGAGAGGAGCGGGGAGATAGTAGGCCGCCATTGCACCGTACTGCACAAGCCAGTGCCCCGAGCAACGGCGCTTTCCCACCAGGACACCCTGAAGCAGGTACAGGGCAACCCATACCAACGACACGGCCATGAGCTTGCCTTCGAGGCTTAGCATCGCCGTCACCGCACGGCCAAGGAGCAGTACTAGCGTCGAGGACATGGCGACCATGACGGCAGCAGTGGCCACATTCTCTCTCAAGGCTCGCCGCATCGTGATCATGGGCATGGTGAGGAAGGATCAGAGAGGACTTCTTGCGTGGGCCGGTGCAGACTGCAGATGCAGTGGAGTACATACGATGGACTTAATACTACAAGCAGCGCTAACCTACTAGCTAGGTCTTTCTTCTACTTCTTCTTCTAGACTAGATGGAAACGAAATGGGGGCAAGCGTTGTGTGGTTGGCTGTGTTGCCCGCGTGTTTACTCTTCTTTTATCTTTGGCGTACATTTCTAACCACAGGAGCAGGCTGTTGGCTTCGGTCGTCGCTAATGTTGTGTGGTTGGCACCTCGTTCCTCCAGACGCGCTTGGCCTACACTCACTATCTGTACCTATATTTTCTTGGTCCGCGCCGTTTGTCCGTCAGTGTCGGATGGTTAGGGGCAGAGCAAGATTTATTAGATATTAGGTTCGTGAGAACTATCATCTCATCAGTTGGAGGCTAGAGTACAAACAATTATATATAACAAGCCGGATGTATTAGTAACCTAAGTCTAACCGTGTAGCCAACAAATTTCTTACTCTGAGTAGTGGAAAGCAGGCAGCAAATAACATTCCCCTGTTGCTTGCTTCAGAATACCGGCGTTGGAGAGTAATGCCCAGAGGTGCGTGACGAACTCCCCGCCTTTGGCCAGGCGCTCTATGTGTGCCTCTGCATTGTCGGATGATGCGACATATAGGATTGTTTCCGCCCAGAACTCAGCCATGGCCTTCCACCTCAGGTGGGTGTCGTCGAGCATTTCCAATTGCCATCCCAGCTTAACACCCTTTTGAAAGGTCGTCTGCTGCTCAAGCTGGAGCGGTAGCAGTAGCCCTTGCATCTTTGTGTACTTCTCCTTTTCTTCCATAGGTATCATTCCTAGTGCACCCTGACCTTGTGCTTCCCGCAGGACTCTTTGAAACACTTGTTTGGTGGTCAGGCTCTGCTCTGGGAGAAACTCAGGAAGAAAGGCCACTAGGTAGGCGCAGTATCTTAATAATGTTATGGCAACATTATGGAATGAGTCTGTCTCGGGTAACCGCGGGAACCCTTCATGCCGATCACTATGGCTCAGTGACATGTCACAGTAGCACGTTGCTATGTGCCATATGAGGATGGTGTCCGTGTGAGTTTCTTCCTTGCATGTCAATAACCAGTCATAACCAGGGCTGCCCCTGCTTATCTCATCAGAGATCTAGTGCCGTTTGTTAGCAGGCCATCTATATCCCAGAGAGTATCAGCAACCAACTTTCTCATGCTATCCAGCTCCGGCGTATCAACTTCTTCTTTTTGAATGTAGACTTCTTGTTCCTCAACTCGGAGACGCTTGATGAACTTATATGACGGTTGGGATAGCATAGTTCCTTGGAACCAGTCTACAAGTGCTTTCTTGAGAGAGAGAGACGACGGTTGTAGTCTTGGAGAATTGAGCATTGTCCTATTTTGTTCCTCCAGTAAAACCATTAAAAACATCCTGTGCATTAGGATTGGGCCTAAAGCAGAATAATCTCAAGAAACCGTTGGTGGCGGGGCGGCCGCCGTTGGGGAGATAATTGACTTTGCGAAATGCAGTGTGTATTGGACGCCAATAGATTGGTCAAAAGATCTTGAACCGGTAAATGTAGCCACCCACACAGTGTGTCAAAATGTGACATTAACATACCCAGCAATACTATTACTAACATGGGAAGAATCATATCCTGTTCAACAATACTTGAACGTTTCAGATTGGCGACCAGGAAGGTTATCATGGTGCCTACAAATTCAAACGTTGATGAACGTTCAACTTCAGTGTATCCTAGTTCTATGATTGGGAGGGAGGAGGTGAAGAAGTAATCGTGAAGGAAAGCCATCTGCACCTCAACACTGGTGAATGCCTTCTTGTAGCCATCTCTTCTTCCTAGGTCAGCCAACGCAAAACGGCGCCAACCCTGAGAGATGCGTCGACAAGTTCAAAAGGACGTTTGGTCATCTTCTTTGGAGAGCCAAAAGCAAATACTTCCCCGGCATTAGTCAATGGCTAGAAAACCTTCCTGTTTAAAGCTTATTTTTTTTCGTCTCCTTTTTTGTCTCCTGAGCTCCCTCCCCCTGTGGCTCATCTTGTTTTTCTGTTGGTTACTTTTTTTAGACTCTGCTCTTAATATATTTTCCAGTAGGGGATCCTTGATCCCCTCCTGTTCCTAAAAAAAAAACGCAAAACGGCGCACCATGTCACCTAGCTCCTTCTTCCGCGCGGTGGGACCCATAGTAGCGCCTTGCTAAAAGCCTGGACAAACTATAGGAGAGGCAAATGTCCTTGTCTCTAGTCGGCAGGTCAGGACACTGGTGGAACAAATCCTTCACACTGACCCATTATATTCCCCATTTTCCCTTTGCACAAAGGGATATCTGCAACAATGTTAGCATCATCATCATCATCATCAAAGAAGGGTGAGCTTGTTGATGACGACTTGCTGGACTCCCGCTTCATGTAATCAGCAACTTCTTTGGTCTGGCAATCCAAGATAATTCTGATGTATTCCCAAACAGAATATGAGTAACAGAACACTAAAATGTGTATATATAAGCCCAACTGCTAGTTGCATTCGTTCTGGCCAGTGCCAGTCGCCGGAACTTGAAAACCGTCGAGCCCATTCCCACTGTACCCAACCAAGGAAGACTTGCAACATGAGAAAATTGTAGCGACCGTGAGAGGATATATGGTCACGGAGAGAATAGGCTCTCATGTTGGTCACAAACTGTACACCCATTCGAACCGGAGCACTGAATAGAAACATGTGGACGATGGCGCTGATCACGAGAAAACCGGTCGATTCATCCATGTGGGAGGTGGAGCACACAGATCTGGCAGCGTAGAACGCGAGAGGATCGGGGAGATAGTAGGCCGCCATTGCGCCGTACTGGACGAGCCAGTGCCCTGAGCGACGCCGCTTTCCTACCAGGACACGCGCTGAAGCCGGTAGAGGTTAACCCATACCAAGAACAGGGCCATGAGCTTGGTTTCGAGGCTCAGCGTCAGCGTCGTCGCTGCATCGTGAACACGTACGTACGTACGTGTGTACGGGCACGCCTGCACCCTGCAGGCTGCAAAAGTGCAGAGGTATGCTGCAGGGAGCTAAAGATTTGGGAGGATAGGATGACGGAGCTAGGCACACAGGATAGGAAAGCAAGAATTGGTTGAAGAGGAAGCCAAGGAGTTTGCTTTGCTTGGGTCGCTGCAGATGCAATGGAGGACGACGGGATTAGTACTACAAGCAGCGCTACCTACCTATCTAGGTCGGTCTTCTTCTTCTAGAACGGAATTGGCATGCACGCGTGTTTACTCTTCTTTAATAATCTTTATAGTGTACGTACATTTCTAACCACAAGAACAGACTCTTTGGTTCCCGTCATCGCTTAAGCCTTGTGTGGTTGCACCACGTTCCTCCTCCAGACGCGCTTGTTGCCTACACTCGCTATCTGTATCTGTATTTTCTTCGCCCGTCCTTGTCTCTCACAACTATAGGTAGACTCTCGCGACGGTCGATGGCCGCTTCGTCACTGATTTAGATATAGCTATATAAGGAAGTGTTGATTAATTTTCTATCATGGGTGGTAGCTACCCAACAGGGGGTGGCGGCTACCCTGTGATTGAATGGTTGACATATGGCATGTTGAATGGATGGATTGGCTGTGACTATTTTTAGCAAGAGAAGGACATAGCAATCCCGTGTCTAGCTTGTTTTTGTTGGCCTAATCCAGGTACTGTTTCTAGCGCTCGTAAGCATAGTATCATGAGAACCATGACACAAGCAAAGACTGAAAAAAGGGGTGGCAGAGCTTCACGGATTGTTCATTGCAACAGACTAGCCGCGCACAGCCTTCAGCCGTTGGTTTGGGCATAATCGATTTTAGTGAATATTTTAAGTGACTTCAGCCACGAGTAATTAGTATGATGGAACCCTAGCAGCAGAGGCTGTTCAGACACTCGTTTGAGTCTGAGTTCTGTTAAAGGTGGCTTGAAAATTTCCAAAGGAATACTAGATAAAATAAAGAGAAACCAATCAAAATATCACAGAACCAAATAAACAAGACATTTATATGAAAAGCAAACGGCAAGGATTTCAAGAAAAAATATCAAGTGTCCGAACGAAGCAAAGTGACGACGGCTGCGTGTTCCATTTGGATTTTGCCGTAGATAAAAGAAGTAAGTATGTAACAAGCAGCTACATGTCTGTCTAAAATCAGGTGGTGGTAGCTACCCCCTGAGGACGGTAGAATACATGGTTGGTAGCAAAATATTTCCGATATACTGTATACATAACAAATAAGACATTTGTTACGTTACAAAACAACTAAAAAAAACTAAAACTAGAGCAATGAATACTATAGAGAACAAAATTAATTAGCCGTAGGCCTTTAACATTCACCCATCTTATCTTACTATTATGACTTGGAGGGCCCCATAAAGGCACGAGGTTAATTCCCATCAGACGCACTAGAAAAAAAAATATAAATCACAAAAATTCTAAAACAATCAGAAACATTTAGCATCTTACTTGGTAGTCTCTAATCATCATCACCAATAATACCTATTGGATCTTTTGTAATTTAATATGAATAAATTATCCACACAAAGTCTAGTTTTGCATCTAATGAAATTACCCACCTCTGCCTTTATTACCAAAGATAATTCAAAATAACCCTTTAAATTTGTATAGTTTTTTGACAAAAGTCGGCTGGGAAACTCCAACCTAGCTATTTTTAATATATGTTTTAATTTTTTTTATTTCACTCATATTTAAATTTGCTCCAGTGGGCAGACAGGTGCTCGAACCAGAAGACTAGAGACCCTTTTGCCTAAACTTATATATAAGAATTACCCACAAGATCATTACGAAAAGTAATGGAACAAAACCTCCTAATTTTTCATCTAAATAGTCCACTTTTTCATTATGAAACATAATTAAAAATAACCCCCCACATTGTATCTAAATTATCCATCTTTGCTATTATAAAAGATAATTTAAAATAACCTTGTAACTTTTGTATCTAAATTATCCACATATGCCATTATGAAAGATAATTTAAAATACACCATAATGATTTTGCATATCACCCACTTTTATAGCTATGAATATAATGCAAAGTAACCTTCTAAAGTTGCATTCAACCTACCCACATATATCATTACCAAAGATAATATAAACCATTACCATTATATGTGTATCTACCTCGGCCATTATAAAAATAAATAAAAATATGTCTCAAAACTTGCATGTAAATATTAATATATATATATACTATTACAAAAAGTAAAACAATACTCCCTCCATCTCAAATTGTAAGTCATTCCAAGAATCTTAGAGAGTCAAAACATCTCAACTTTGACCAAGTTTATAAGATAAGATAATAATATTTACAATATCAATTAAGTATCATTAAATTCTTCACCATATATATTTTCATAGTATACTTATTTGGTGTCATAAATCTTTGTATTTCTCTCTATAATTATAGTCAAACTTGAGATAATTTGACTCTCCAAGATTCTTGAAATGACTTACAATTTGGGATGGAGGGAGTATCTGTTAAGTACCACACACACACACACACACACACACACACACACACACACACACACACACACACACAACACACACACACACACACACACACACACACACACACACATATTTCTAAATCACAAAATTCTACAAAAGTGAAATTAAATAACTATAATGTTAGGTTATGTTGCACCATATATACCAAGTAAACATATGTACATGAGGATAAATAATATTTGTTTGTTTTAATAGCTTATGAAGCATGAAAAATGTTTAATTAACAAACAATGTAGCAATAAGATAGCACTAATAATTCATTTAAATTTAATTAATACTCTATAACAATAAATTTCATAGGTTGTTATTTTGAATAAGTTTATACATTTTAGTTGAAACATGACATCATATAAATATTCGTGATTTAATTTAATTTTAAGGACTCTATGATATGTAAAAGAATACACTACACATATAATCCTATGATATAGGAAATTCAATAAGTTAGCTTAATTAAGATGTGGAAAACAATACTATTAAGATATAAACCCTTTTTATAAAAAACAAAATTTAAATAAAAAATAGAAAACACAATAGAGTTTCTGATTAACATGTGAAGAAACTGACACCTTGATTTAAAGTCCAAAGTTAAACTATGATTCATGAAGTCACATGAAGCAATGCAACAAGTGTTTATATAGTTTAATATCAGGTTTCGAATAAATACATATGGCATTAGAAAAAAAGATAAATAATATAAATTATAACTAGAAGTCACTCGTGAGACACGATAGGAAAACGAAAGATAGATCCTAAAAATTCTCAAAAACATTTGAAACATTTGACCATCAATTATGTATGACCTAATCACTATTGATGATGATAATATGTATATATTTCCTTCATCCTCCCTCACATAGTGAGTTGTATATCTCCTAATAGTATGACTCCTTTTAGCCATTTTTTCTCCTACACTCCTATAGGACTCACCTTCCGTATGGTATTGGAGAGATATTTTGGAGCAACAATTCCCCCCCAATACTCACATAGATAATATTGGCCTACCCTTACATACATATTAGGGATAGATTATTGAGAAACTAGTGGAGATGCTCGCTGGATAGATAAAACGAAAACCAAAATGGGCATAACCCGTCGAAGTCTTGAACACACACACACACACGAGAAACACGGTGTGAATGACCTACACCGAATAATAATACAAGCAAATAAAACGTATGAAGCTTGGACGGATAGATAAAACGAAACAGGAAAATGGGCCTGACGACCCAACATCATAGCCAGAGGTAAGGATGGAAATATGAAAACGGATATCCGAATTATCCGCATTCGTATTCGTTCGAATTGTATATATGGATATCCATATCCGTATCCGTTTTAAAATGGATATCAAAGTGGATACATCCGTATTCGTATTTCTGTGTTTTCTCTATCCGATTCCAGATCCATATTCGACAATATCCGTATCCGAATAGAAAATAAGGTACCATGAACTTATTTAAAAGTTTTCTCTCCATAATAAGTGAACAATCATTTAATTTTATTATTACTAATAATGTATGTAACATACTTAACAGTATATATAAAATTAAATTAAGTATTAATTTTAAATTATTAATGATTCCTAAAGATTAATTAATTTTATCACTTTTATAACTTAGGTTAATCTAATATATTTGTCATTTTAAATTATTTTAATCCTTTAGTTTATTTATTTATTGATATAAATTATTTTATATAAACTTAAAATTTTATAATAAATATTTATATAAATATAATATTGATTGATATATTTATTTATTAAATATATATTGATAACTAGATTATTTTTTGTGCTATCCTTGTCTATGCTATATACACAAATGCTTTATCTCTAGTTTTACGTAATTCAAATACTATTTATAAAGTAAAATGGCTATTTGTTTTCTACTATTTTTATTTAAACTTATTCACTTGATCTATTATTTTGTTCAATATTATCCATTATAATTTAGTTTACTTCGCTCTTAGAGATTATTAGAAGTGTACTTTCGTTTAGTTCACTTTCGTTAACGATGTACTTAATAATAAAATTTTATTCATGTATGTTAAATTTCATAATGTACGTTTTGAGTTAGATCGAGTAAATATCCGATTTCGGATCCACATTCAAACCATTCATTTTGTATTCGTATTCGAAAATATCCGAATCCGTATTCGTATTCGAATTAAAATGTGGTAAAAGGTGACATCCGGATTCAATTCCATGCGTATTCGATCCGTTTCCATTCTTAGCCAGAGGCTTGACTACAGATGACCTTGGGGGTAGCCTATAGACTTATTTTTGTGTCTACTCCCAGTGTAGGAGTAGAACATTTCAGGTGGATATGGAAGGCATGTTTTGCGTACTCCTTGTGTAGGAGCAGCAGGTGTATGTGGTGTGCATGTGATTTTGATTTTGAAAGCATGATAAGTTTCAAAGATATCAACAAAGCTTGACAACACTCAATGCAAAGCAAGTAGCATGTAAATGTAAGGGATTTCCTATTCTACTATGTATGACTGTGGTGAGAATTTAAATTCTGTCATATAGGAACTTATCATGTGGTTTTAAGGATTTTCAAAATAAATCTCTAGGACTTAAGTATCACTAGGAACAAGATAAATAGCAGCTCAAAACTTTCCATATCATATCCCTCAATCACCTAGACTTAGATCAAGCATTTGCTACCCACAAGTTTCAGGTTCAAAGTAAATCTTCATATCAAAACAGTTGTGTCTAAAACTTGGGATAGTTCAAGGTTGAACAGTAAGTATCAAAGGGATTTTAGTGAAGTGGTAATTAGTAATTCCATGCAATGGTGTTGATCTATGAAGTTCATTTTATCCGGACAAAAACTTCTGTAAGCATTCTTTTATTCAAATCTAAGCAAACCTAAACAAGATAAACAAATCTTTATTTGGTTTCAATTTTATTTCACTAGCTAAGACATTCAAAAAGCAATATAGTATATTAATAGGATGGGAAACTTATACTTAGCTAGATTAAGTGGAGGATGCTCTCCCCCAAGCTAGATGATGGCATGGACGTGATGTTGAAGTTGAGTGATCCTTCTTAGAACAGGTGTGCCAGTGGCTTGTAGGCACCGGGTTGGACTAGCTCTTCATCATATATTATCCTGCAAAACTCAATTGCCAATAAGAATACCAATTCTCATAGAGGGGGTTAGGATAATATCGCTCCATGGTTAGTGGCAAAATTTCCAGCAGAAAGCTCCCTTAATGAGTGGACCTTCACGTGCCTACATATATTTTTTAGATTTTTCATAAAAGGTGTGGACCTTCATGTGCCCATATTTTTTTTGAGTTTTTAAGTTTATGAATGCAGAGAGTAAATATGATGCAGAACTCTATCCTAGATGTATGCAATTTATTTTTGTGTCACCACAATGAATAGTCTTTATGACCTATGCCACAAGATTAGTCACATGGGGCTTTTAGACTTTTTTCAATGCAATGTAGTAAGTAAATATTTTTAATTTCTTTTCTATGCAAATGCAGCAAGGAAAATTATGCAATGCTAAAGAAATATGGATAAGTACCAAATTTACCTTTTAGCGAAGGCTCGGCGGTTTGAATTTCTCGGAACAAGACTTCTTGTCTTGTTCATTGCTCACTTGGGGCATCGTCGGGTTGAGATGGTGACCCTGGTTGCATCTCTGATGATGTGCTGGAAGATGACTCCTCCTTCCTCCATCTTTTCTGAATGGTGAAGTAAATGTTGATATTGAGGTTAGGGGCTCATCTTTCATAGTCTCTTTTTCCTCACTTTTCTTTGTGGTCTCATCACTCCTTACAACTTCCCCTTCATAGTCTGCCTAACCATACTTGGGTGGTTGGTTCATCTGACGTTAGGATGAACGGCGTCTCCTCCTTGATCTGTTCTTTTTTGGCTGCTCATAAGTTGTATAACCGTTGAAGTAGCAGCGCTCCTTTTGCGTGTGGAATTGGAAGTGGACCTTTCCTGATCTCTTATAGATGATTGCTCATGTAGTGCTGAGGAATGGTCTTCCAAGTACAATCGGTGAAACATACTCTTCCTCTCCCATGTCTAGAACCAAGAAGTCAGAGGGGACGTAGTGATTCTAAGTCCCCTTTGGGAACCTGAACATCTGGTGTGTCATATTGTCTATTATGTTGACGCTCGATCCAGTATTGCAGAAAGTCTTATGGAAGATTTTCTGGTGCACTTGATCGTTGGTACGACTGGATTGTCTAGCTTTGGCAGGTGTGGTAATGCAAGGGGGTGATTGTATTCAGCCCGAACTGAGTTGATCATCCCCACTGCTTCAGTATGTATCTACTTGGGTAGGAGTTTGTAGTATCTTGCTCATGAGTGGCTTGTCTCCTATGACATCCTTTTGTCCTTCCTTTCGAGTTGTGTTCGGACCTTTTGCTCCTCTCATTGTTCTATTCTTGCAAAGCATTAGTGGACAACACATACCCGAAGGAATATACAAGTAATGATAGAGATAGTGGTGTCATAAAGCTAAAGGTCATTTTCTATGATGTAGAGGAGTTATTTGAACATTAAAATAGAACATTTATGATTCACCATTACTTCTTCTATGGAGGATTGATTTTATGTTGTTTTTAAGTTTGATTTTCATATATGCCATTTGTAGAACTAACCAAACTTATAGAAGTAAGGTAATGGTGAGTAGAGGGATTGCAAACCAGCGTGCCTGTGCGCCGGGAGCTTGAGAGGAGGAAGACCATGGTCAGATCAACTTTGGTAGAATTTGGTCTTCCTTCCTTATGCTTCAACTGAACAGCGATGGCTCCTGGTTCTTAGGTCCATTGAGCAGGACCTCTCCCTTGCATTAAATGTTCTTTATATCATCTTCAGTAGTTGTGTCTTCCTTGTGCATAACTATTGGAATTCATGTGTCTTCCTTGAGTTTATCCTATGACTTCCCCAAATTGATTTGAAAGTTTCCTGCAGGGGTTAGTCCAACAAAATATTCAACATCTACTATAGCATACTATCGGCTCAAAAATCAACCTAGACACCACGTCTAATTTGACATAGGAGGGTATTTAATCTAAGCACAAGCTTAATTTAAAAACCTTTGAAAGTAAGATCGAACACTCCTAAACTAGGCACCATGCTTCATTTAAGCGATGTATGAAGTTACTCCCAACCCTAAACATATACTATAGCAAATACAGGTAGCGTGAAAGCATTATAAGGATTTATTCAAACAGAGATGTGTGAGCACGATTTATGGTAAAGACAACCAAGGTGAATTCGCAATATGGTATAGGATTTTTCAGAAAAGGCCATCCCCCAAGCTTGAATTTTACAAGTTAAAAATCAAGTCTAGATGGATGTGATAAATGTTGCAAAGTGATTGGTTGGACATACCTTAGAGTCGTCATCCTTCATCCTTTTTGCTTTAGTTCTGAAATGGTTAGTGACAATAATACCCGAAGGAATATTTTCACAATTATGTTTCTATGCTATAAAGATATCACAGCAAAAAGGTTGCAAGTTTGTTATTGGGAAACCTTCTAACGGCATCAAGTTGGTGAAGTGGTTTCCCTTCCAACACCAACCTTCCGTTGCTAATCTCAAGATTCACACCTCGAGATTTACAATGTTTATGATAAACATATGCATCTACAACCACCCTTTTCAAGATTCTATGGACAGGTAAAGTGAGGGGGTTGGAGATCTTATGTGGGGCAATGTTAGAGAGACAAAATGATTGACAATTTTTCTCTTGTGAGCAAGGATCTGATGAGGTGCTCATGGAATAACATCCACGCTCACCGATGTCATCATGAATGTCTATAGGCAAAAGTATTGTCTTTGTTGTTTCATGCCTAAGACAATCATTGGACATGTCATTGTCCAAGATCTCCTTTGGATGGGTGTCTCTCGGGTTGATCTTGCCTAGGGCTTCCATACTTGGATGAGCTATAAGTTCATTATTTGGATTTGAACCAAGTATGGATTCCATCCATAGGGCTTCATATCTGTCCATTCATTCAACACATTCCTGCCATTGTTGTAGCTCTTCTTGATCTTCCTTGTGGCCTTGATAACTCCTATGATTTGGATGTCTGAGTGAGTTTCTAGGATCATCATGAGTCTTAGGAGAGGGAGCACAAGAGGATTCATCGGATTCAAGGATGGGTTCAGATAAGTCATCTACTGTGGGCATAGAAGGGGAGAAGATAGGATTGGTTTCTAATTGGTTTAGCTCTCCTTCTATGAGTTCTTCCCAATGGGAATAAGGACATTTCTTAGAGACTCTCCTATAAGAGGATTTGAAATATGATCACTTGGAGGTCTCTTATGTGGATGAGAGTTATTTGTTCTCTCAGAATCAATGAGGTTACCCTCAAATTCAAAAGGATTTTCCAAAGGTGATATTCCTTTTGGGGAATTTTGGGGTATTGACGAGATAGCCAAATCTTGGGATTGGAATGATTGTGATTCGGCTATCAGAACTTCCTCTGTTTGATCAGGAGATGATTCCTCCTTCTCGAGGAGTGTAGGATGAATGCTAGAGCAATAGGTCACTCCAGTAAATCTATTAAGAACAGACCTAGCTTCAATAGAAGTCAAATGGGAAAATGATCCTCCAAAGCAATAATTAAGCTCTTGCTTATCATCCTTGCTAAGACCCATATAAAAATATTGAAAAAATATATGGTCTTGAATAGCAAGGTCTGGGCCAGTGAGGATAAGATCATTGAAACGCTCCCAGGATTCAGCAAGAGACTCATCCTTGCCTTGTTTGAAGGATAAAATTTCCTTTCGAAGGCTAACTACCATAGAGATGGGAAAGAATTTTGAATAAAATTCAGAGCAAAGTTTTTTCCAATCTCCCTGCATACTACCCACGGTCTGATTGTACCAATGTCTAGCTTTTCCAATCAAAGAGAATGGAAAGAGCTTCCATTGCAAAGCTTCATTTGGCATGCCAGCAATGCGCAAGCATGCACAGATCTAGTAGAACTCTCGTAGGTGTGAGTATGGGTTTTCATTGCCTTCTTCCGAGAAGGGATGTTTTTGGATAAACTCTATGAAACATGGGCTCAACTCGTAGCTAGGTGCTAAGATAGGCTTTGAAGATTCTGGTGGCATGAAGCTAGAGCTCGTGGGTTTAGCATATTAATAGATAGGAGTGGAATCCATGCTAAAGATAAAAATCAAAAGGTTATGCTAGGCTTGTAGCTAAGTTAGCAACCGTTTCCCCGGCAACGGCACCAGAAAGCTTGTTGGTATTTTTAAGTGCACACAGATAAATCCGCTAGCGCATGAATACCGTTGTAACTTTCACCCGAAGGGTTTAAATATCGTATCCACAGGGAAACGAGCTTGGTTAACTACGGTCTAACTTAACCAGGGGTAGTCAATAAGTAAAGGTAAAAACTAGGTTAAAATGTGGTAGTCAATGATGGGTGTAGTGATGCAATCAAAGAAGGTGGTGTTGCAACTAAGGTTAGGTATAAACTAATCAAGGGTGTAGATAATATGGTTGTGGTGATCTAGGTTGTAGATAATAGGAGTGTAGAGAGGCTAACTAGGAGTTTCTACTTCTGACTTGGGCAAGCTTACGTCTTCTATTGCTTCATCTGGGGATGAACATAAGGAGTATACATCAACATAGGAAGCTATTCCTTGGCAACAAGTCCTACATGGTACTACTGACGGGAGGTGGACTACAAAGGACTCAATGGTTGCGTCAAGGACTAAGTCTACCGTGATCTACCACCGATCTGGAAAGCATGGTGTATTTACGAGATACTGAGTCTAAGCACCACGCTTACGCTACGAATATTACTCTAACCTAAGCCAGATAGATTAAAGCACTCAAAAGAGATTCGTAAACCAGAAGAACAATATAAACATAAACTTACTTGAATCAGAAGTTGGTTGCCCGAGACATCTTAGGAGCTAGCTCAAGTAGAGCTAGATCCTACCGAAGTACAAGCCATAGAGGGATCATCGACAGGCCGACAACTCCTCCTAACTCTTCCCTTGCTCTCCATCTATCTATTATCTAGTCCCTAGATCCTATTGAGAGGTTATCCTTTCATGGGACACCTCTCGATTAGGGTTTACATATGATTGAATGAATTGGTATGAAACCCTAGGGGGTCTGGGGCTCTATATATAGGCCGGTGGGATGAATCGTAGCCCTTGGATCAAACTGACTTCGGCGGGTGGTGGAGATTGCTCTAAAAATTGGGTTGTGGGTCCACGTCGAAGCGGAGGCGAATTGGTGGCTCTGACAGGTCGGCTTGACCTAGGGGCCAGGTCGGCTGACCCACTTCAGAGTCCAAATGGGTCCCGTCTTCTCTGGTGAGTCTCTGGTGTCTTCTAGATTCTTCCTGATCTCGTTTCGCGGTGTAATTCGATGTATTAGTCCGACATGTGGGTCTCCTTTGGTTCTTTTCTGCATAACACCCTGCAAATCACTGAATCACCAAAACTCGTGGAATTCTGTCAGTTCAAACCCTATTCCTATGTTGGTGTTTGCTTTTATACCCTTTTCATGTTTAGTTGACGGGTAAAATCATACAATAACTACCGTCAACAGTGGCTTGCATAGAGTATCCTAGAGCTAGCGCTTAGCAAAGCCGTGTTATTTGCTAACCAAGTTATCTAGTGCCTTGTAGAAATTTTTATAGGCTATTCACCCCCCTCTAGCCTATCGGGACCTTTCAGCGGGGTGGCCGTTGGGGAGACAATTGAGTTTGCGAAATGCCGTGTGTATTGGAGGACAATAGATAGCCAACAGATCTTGAGCCGGTAAATGTAGCCACCCACACAGTGTATCAAAAAGTGACATTAACATACCTAGCAATACTATTACTAACATGTGCATCATATCTAGAATTCCTAATCAACAATACTAGAACTGTTTTAGATTGGCAAACTGGAAGGTTAACATGGTGCCTACAAATTGAAACGTTGATGGTTGTGCAACTTCAGTGTATCCCAGTTCTATGATGATTGGGAGGAAGAAGGTGAAGAAGTAATCGTGAAGGAAAGCCAACTGCACCTCAAATAGTTTTGAATGCCCTCTTGTAGCCATCTCTTCTTCCTTGGTTAGCCAATGCAAAACGGTGGACCATGTTAGCTCCTTCCGTGTAGTGGAACCCATAGTAGCACCTTGCTAAAAGCCAGCAGAAACTATAGGAGAGGCAAATGTCCTTGTCCCTAGTCGACAGGTCAGGACAATGGTCGAACAAATCTTTCACTGTGACCCATTCCCCATTTTCCCTCTGCCCAAAAGATATCTGGGTAGAACATCTGGAAAGAGAGAAACAGATAAACATTTCAAAGCAAGGCCCTACAACCATTCTAAGTGGCCAACCTATGCAAAGAAGAAATATAGCAATATCAGATGGCAGTGAGATGTCACAATAAAGAGCAAGTCTAGCAGTTGTCTTCGTTTATCTGTTCGCTTTTTAGTTTCAATGGTTTGTTGTATAGTGTCATCGTATTAGTGGCGTGTATAGTAGTTTCTCGGTTGGTTTCCTTAAGCCTTTGTTTTTACTTTTTTCCTCTTTCCCTCTCCTTCTGGGGGGCTAAGTTGTACCACTTTTTGTATCTTTTTATTTTTTTCTTTGTCTAATAAAAATCCAGCAAAGCTTTTGCCACCCTTCCAAAAAACAAAGGGATTTCTGCAACAATCCAGCTGCAGGCTGTTGCTACTGTTAGCACCATCATCATCATCAAAGAAGGGTGAGCTTGTTGATGATGACTTGATGGACTCCCGCTTCATGTAGTCAGCAACTGCTTTGGTCAGGCAATCCAAGGTAGATTCTGATGTATTATCAAGCAGAATGGTAAGCAGCACAGTAAAATATAGACCCATGTTGGCAACTAGTTGCAGTCATCCTTGCCAGTTGGAACTTGAAATCTGAGCCCATTCCCAATCCACGCAACCAAGGAATACTAGCCACACAACAAAATTGTAGCGATCTCACAGACGTTCAGGAGAGAATAGGCTCTCAGGTTGGTGGCAAGCAGTACTCCCATCTGAACCGGAACACTGAAGCCAAACATGCGGTCGACGCTGAAGATGAGCCAAGGGGTCGATTCATCGATGTGGGAGGTGGAGCACACAACACTGGCAGCGTAGAATGCGACAGGAGCGGGGAGATACTAGGCCACCATTGCGCCATACTGGACGAGCTAGTGCCCCAAGCGGTGCCGCCGTAGCTATCGGCTCTAGCCTTGATTTCGCCTTGGTTGCCGCCACCCACGGGGAGTCCAGGTCTAGCATGTTAAAGGACTAGGTGTGATCAACTCCTTAGTTATAGGATCGACCATAGGTAAGTTCATAGACTGTAGTGCATGTGTGTAACAACTATATATTCGGTTGGAACAATATCTCCTATATGTAAATGCCACCGCCGGGGTGCTATTCCCCGGCCTCTTTAACACTTCAAGGGCCTCAAATGGCACCTCGTTAACCTACACTTTCATATGATATCTAGAGCCTAATCTCTATGGAACCTTGCCATGGCCACTTCCTCAGTGGCGTAGAATGCTGCTCTCACTGCCCTAGGGTTTCTGCCAGTCAACGAGAAACTTACTCGTGGCAATTACCCTCTGTGGCGAGCCCAGATTCTGTCCTCCATCTGGGGGCTGAACTCTATGACTTTTTGAGTCCTACGGCAGAGCCTCCAGCCAAGTATCTGGCCTAGAAGGAAGTTGAAGAGAAGGAGGCCGTGTCGATCTTGAACAAAGAATACAATGCGTGGGTGGCGAAGGACCAATAGGTCCTGAGCTATCTTCTCATCTCCCTCTCTTCGGAGATTCTTCAGCAAGTGTCATCCTCTACAACTGCGGTGGAGTGCTGGGCGGGCGTAGAGAAGTTCTTTGCCTCCCAATCTCGCGCGCGGTTAATCAGCACGCGGATGGTGCTGGCGACCGCGTCCAAGGGCATCTCGACGGTCGCCAAATATTATTCCAGGATGAAGGCGCTCACTGATGAGATGGCGTCTGCAGGACGGCGCCTTCAAGATGATCAGATGGTGTCCTATATTCTCACCGGTCTCAACCATGACTATGATCCATTGGTGACTGCAGAAGCCGCCAGGGTTGAGCCCATATCTGTCGGTGAGTTGTATACCTAGTTGATCAGCCATGAGCAGAGACCCGAGATGAGGAAGTATGGTTCTCAATCATCCGCAAATCTCGCATCATGCTGGTGGCCATGGTGGAGGCCACCACAATTCTGGCCATGGCCGTGGTGGATTCGGTAGCGGTGGTGGTGGTGGATGCAACCAGAATGGCGGACGAAATGGGGGCAACAACTCCAACCGAGGTTCCTTCCAACCTGGCGTGTTTTGTTAGGAGTGTGGAAAGGAAGGACACACTGCCTACCACTGCTTCAAAAGGTTTGATGCATCTGTTACAAGCCCTCCTTAGAAGTCCATCTCGTCTGCCACGACATCGTACGGGGTAGACACAAATTGGTACATATGGATTCAGGTGCTACTAATCACATCACCAGCGATCTAGACAAGTTGTCAGTATGCAGCGACAAGTACCACAGCGGGGAGTATGTTCATGTCGCCAATGGATCAGGTATGGAGATATCACATGTTGGCCATAGTTTTGTGCATTCCCCTTCACATAAGCTTCATCTGAGTAATGTTCTTCATGTACCCGATGCCAACAAAAGCCTAGTATCTGTTAATAGGCTTGCTAGAGATAATAATGCTTATATTGAGTTCCATCCTAATCAATTTTTTGTTAAGGAGGTGGCGACGAAGAAAACTCTTCTCAGAGGCAAGGCTAAAGGAGGCCTCTACCCCATCAAGTCGTTCCATCATAGATCATCGTCAAATAAGCAAGCTCTTAGTGTCACAAAACCATTCGTTTCGGTGTGGCACAGTAGGCTAGGACATGCCTCTGCTCTAGTCGTTCATCAAGTCCTTAGTCATCATAAGTTGTGTTTTATTTCAGATGAGAACAATAAACATGTTTGTGATGCTTGTTAGCCGGGAAAAATTCATCAATTGCCCTATCCAAAGTCAACTAGTGTGTCAACTAGTCCTTTGGATCTTATTTTTTCGGATGTGTGGGGTCTAGCGCTAACCTCGGCTAGGCGCTTCAATTACTATGTCAGGTTCATTGATGAGTGTTCCAAATTTACTTGCATCTATTTTTTATGGCACAAATCTGAAGTTTTTTTCATGCTGCCATGATTTTGTGAACAATGTTGAACGCCAATTCAGTAGAAAAATTCGAGCAATGCAAACTGATTGGGGTGGGGAGTAACAGTCACTCAATTCATTTTTTTAAAGCGCATTGGCATTACCCACCTTGTCTCCTGTCCACACGCACAACAACAAAATGGCTCTGCTGCGAGCAAACATAGACACATAGTTGAGATGGGAAACACTTTGCTTGCTCATGCCTCCAATCCCCTCAAATTCTGGATGAGACATTCCAAAATGCCATGTTTCTGATTAACTGGTTGCCCTCCAAAGTTATCAACCAAGAAACTCCTCTTGGTCGCCTTCATGGAAAAGAACCCGATTATCATTTTTTTCGGACTTTTGGATGTGCCGTTTGGCCAAACCTCCGTCCATATAATACGCGCAAACTCCAATTCCACTCAAAACGCTGCGTGTTTGTTGGCTGCAGCAACTCACATAAAGGATTTAAGTGCCTTGATTCTAGTGAGGGACGAGTCTACATCTCTCGTGAGGTAGTTTTCAATGAAATAATCTTTCCTTTCGCATCATTACATCCAAATGCTAGTGCCTGATTACGTGCCGATCTTCAAGTTCTACCTGATATCCTCCTAAATCCATCCATGCAATTCGGGGATGCACTTATACATGATCAACATTTTGTTTCTCCTAACCCTGCTAATGCTTCTTCTAGTGCTTCACTACAACTGCAGGATCCTAAAAAAACATCAAACTCGGATGGCACTTCAAGCAATGAAACAGATGGAAACTCCACCTCATATCGTATGTGCCGGCCCTACGGGAACAGATCAGGAGGCAGCGCAAGTCCCCAGGAAGATGCACTTGGCAGTGGCAGTAATTCGGATCCGCCTGCCACTCCGAGATCACCGTCGGCAGGGTGTGCTGTCGCTTGGAACCACAGGATCTTCTGTGGTTGAAGTAGTTGCTTCTGTGCCTTCGTTCAGCTCCTCACCGCCCTTAGAAAATCCGATCGGGGGGGACAAATCCAGTCATCACCTGCTCCTCCTCTGGTCGGATCAGATTCTGCTGGGAGCGGATCGTATGTGCAGGCTGCTCCTGTTGGTGTTGGTGTTTCAAGTGCCAATTTTGATCCACAAATTCAAGCTCAACCCCAGCGCCCCACAGCTCTCTCACAACACGGTATTAGCAAACCGAAGGTGTACATTGATGGTACTGTTCGATGGGGCATGATGGCTGCAACTATGTCAGAAGAGCCTAGCACTGTTGATGAAGCTCTTAATGACCGACATTGGTGCAAGGCAATGGATGATGAATTTCAAGCATTGATTCGGAACAAGACCTGGAATTTGGTACCTGCACCCAAAGGGAAGAATATTATTGGCAGTAAATGGGTATACAAAATCAAACAGAAAGAAGATGGCTCCATTGATCAATACATGGCTCGTTTAGTAGCAAAAGGCTACAAGCAACGGTATGGTATAGATTATGAAGACACCTTCAGCCCGGTGGTTAAGGCAGGTACCATTTGGTTAATTCTTTCTATAGCAGTATCCAGAGGCTGGTCCATGCGTCAACTAGATGTTTAGAACACTTTTCTTCATGGATATTTGGACGTAGAAGCCTACATGTACCAACCTCCTGGATATGAGAGCAAGTCACATCCTGGTTTTGTGTGCAAGATTGATAAAAGCTCTCTATGGTCTGAAACAAGCCCCACGAGCCTGGTATGCACGACTCTGTGCCAAGTTGGAGTCATTACGGTTCAAACCTTCAAGAGCAGATACGTCACTTTTCTACTATAATAGACGAAGATACATCATGTTTGTGCTGGTATACGTTGACGATATAATCATGGCCAGTTCATCTCAGAAGCGACAAAGGCACTACTCAGTCATCTGAAACGTGACTTTGCCTTGAAGGATTTGGGTGACCTACACTATTTCTTGGGAATAGAAGTAAAGAAAATCCGGAATGGGTTGGTTCTGAATCAACGGCGATATGCCACTAAACTATTGTGTCGTTCACGGATGAGCAAGTGTAAAGCCATGGATACACCACTGCCTAGTTCAGAAAGATTGAGTGCATTGGAAGGAACAACTCTTGGACCGGATGATGCTACTAAATATCGGAGTCTGGTTGGTGCACTTCAATACTTAACACTCACCAGACCTGATATAGGTTTTGCTGTGAATAAAGTTTGTCAGTTTTTCCATGCACCACTGCTCACTGGAGTGCAGTAAAAAAGAATACTTAGATATATTAGAGGAACCACGAGTCTTGGATCGACTCAGAATTGGTGCTTCAACTTAATGGCTGTCAGTGCATTTTCAGGATCCGATTGGGTGGGCTACGTGGATGATAGACGCTCTACTGGAGGCTTTGCAGTGTTTCTTGGTGACAACCTTGTGTCATGGAGTGGTAGAAAACAGCCCATAGTGTCGCGCTCTTCTACTAAGGCTGAGTACAAGTCTCTTGCAAACGCAACTGTAGAAATAATCTGGGTTCAGAAATTGTTCACTGAGCTTGAGATTCCTCACCCGCCCTCGGCTCAGCTTTGGTGTGATAACCTGGGAGCTAAATATCTGTCTACAAATCCGGTGTTCCATGGGCAAACGAAGCACATTGAAATAGACATCCACTTTGTCAGGGAAAGGGTAGCACAGAAGCTGCTGGAGATCTGCTTCGTCAGTACCAATGATCAAGTAGCAGACGGGTTCACCAAAGCATTACCTCTTGTGAAGTTGAGAGAATTCAGAAACAATATCAACCTTGTATGTGGCTGAGATTGAGGGGGAATGATAAAGGACTAGGCGTCATCATCTCCTAAGTTATAGGATCGACAATAGGTTAGTTCCTAGAATGTAGTGCATGTGTGTAACAACTATGTATTCGGTTGTAACAATATCACCTATGTACATGCCACCGCCGGGAGGCTGTTCCCCGGCCTATTTAACACAGAGCCGAGGGCCTCAATAGGCACCTCGTTAACCTATACTTTCATAGAGCACGCCCTCCTCGGCCTCGCAGCGACCTTCCGCCGCCAACACACCTGCACTGGACTCCGCATCGCCCGACGAAGAGGCATTGCCCGAGAAACAACCGCTGCGGTGGAGCTCCCGCTCCATCGCCCGCGGAGATGTAGTGCTGCAGGAAGCTAATGCCACCATGGCGCCATACGCAAAATCGGGCTCTGGCGAGTGGCGCGGACGACCGAGGAGAAGGGAGGAGGCGTGGCGGCAGATGCAAGCCGATTTGTTCTGTTTGCGAGGGGCGCCGAGCAGGAGGGTGATTTGTTTCGTTCGCATGGGCGGGTACGGCGTATAGAAGCAGGACACCAGAAAAAAAAATAGACCCAAAAAACTGGAAGAAATTTTGCCGCTTTAGTATTATGCATGTATAGATTTAACATCTACTTTAATATTTATATGTCACGTATGACACTGCTATTAATTTGGCCGTTAAGTAGAAGTGAAAGGATGGATTTACCTCTACAGTCAATTTGGTTTTGTCCCAGCTTGTACTCTTAGCACAACACTCAAAACTTTTTTCCCCAACTGTGTCACTTGTTTCACAAATATGTAAATATCAAGTTCTCATTTTGTTTCCACATCAATGATAAGATTTATCTTCTCTGTAGTCCTAGTTGGCAAAACGAAGAATGCATAATAGGCAAATAGGAGAACATTTTGTAGCATAGACAAATGAGATCACAAGATATTGTAATAATATATATCAACCATCACACAACTTCTAGTTGAAGTGTTGAACACAGCTTGAATCCATAGAACATGTTCGGTTCAATAGTGCATGTTCAACAGATCAAGCCAATAAGGCCAACATCGGGTCCAACACATAGTTGACAAAATGAGTCTGAAACACAACATAAGTTCAACACAACTGATTCAAAAGATGGCCACCCATAACCCAAGCATGATTGACCAGATTCAATAAAAGGTAATAAGTAGGTAACTAAGCACAAGCTGATCAGTGGTTACTATTGTGCTCAATGCAGAGCTAGAAGGATCAAGTTTCTTAGCTTCTAAAGTTCTAACTAATGGCCATTGCAGGTCTATGAAATAGACTTAATTTTAGCTTGCTTCTTCCTTGGGCCTTTAGACCTGCACTGTGCATGCATATAACAATAAAAATCAGGAATTCTCACAGCAAAGAAACAGCTATACTTGGTGCATGCATATAGCAAAGAGCCACAGAAAACAAGTGTAGAATTGCTAACATTGGTGGAAACGACGTGGAGGATGTTAATCATGCTTCATCATTAAAAGGGACATTCCTGAGTTCTTGCTTTGGTGGTCTCTATGTTCTTTGGTGGTCCTCCTCTGCAAAATAAGAAAAAAAAAATCCCATGAAGCTAGATAGAATGGACCAATAAAATCAAAAACAAAATTTTTTGGGACCTAACATCACACCAGCTGGTGGCTTGAGTACAAACAACTAAGAAGCTGGGTGTTTTAGAACCCCTAAGGCTAGCTGTTTAGCCCACAAATTGCTTACTTTATGGTAGTGGAAGTAGACGGATGCCATTCCCCTGTTGCCCGCTTCAGGATGCCGGCATTGGAGAGCATGGCCCAGAGGTGGGTCACGAACTCTCCACCTTTGGCCAGGTGCTCGATGTGTGCCTCCGCGTTGTCGGACGGCGCGACGTATAGGATCGTCTCCGCCCAGAACTCTGCCATGACCTTCCACCGCAGCCTGGTATTCAGCTCCTCCAGCTGCCGTCCCAGCCTGACTCCCTTGTCGAAGATCGTTTGCCTATCCTGGGGCGGCAGCTCTAGCTTTTGGATCTTAGTGTGCTTCTCCTTCTCCTCCATATGCGTCAATCCTAGTGCACGTTGTGCATCCTGTATGGCATTTTGGAAGACTTCTTTGGTAATCAGGTTGTGCTCTGGGAGGAACTCTGGAAGAAATGCCACCAGGTAGGCGCAGTATCTTGACAATGCTGTTGCAACTTCATGGAAAGTGTCTGTCTCCACCAGCAGAGGAAAGTCCTCATCCGGTTGATCACTATGGCGCCGTGACATGTCACAGTAGCAGGTTGCTATGTGCCAAATCAGGATGGTACCCGTGTGAGTTTGTTGCCTGCAAGTCCATGACCAGTCATACACAGCACTGTCCATGTTTATCTTCAGAGACCTGGTACCATTGGTTGGTGGGCCATCTATAGCCTGGAGTGTCTCACCAACCAATTTTCTGACGCTATCAGGCACCCTGATATCTTTTTCTTCTACTGGGAGATGCTTCATGAACTTCTACCACGGTTGAGGTCGAACAAGTCCCTGAAACCAGGCTACAAGTGCCTTCTTGTGAGAGCGACGACGGTCATAGTCTAGGAGAACTGAGTACTGCCCAATTTTGTCGCTCCAGTAAACAGTACTAGTTTGAGTTTGATAGGGGCTGTGAACATCTAGTTCGTTAGGACTACAGTAGATGTGTCTAAGGAATCTCGACCAAATGCTTGAGGTGGGAGCTAGGAGAAGATTTAATTTATGAAAAACACTGTGTATTGGACGCCAATAGATTGCCAAAAGACGTTCTCCCGGCATATTTAGCGTACAAGCCATAAAAAACATCGTCAATGCTGGCCAAAAAAAAATAAGATCCATAACTTCCTGGTCTTAATACTTTTGAAATCCAATAATGATTTTGTTCACCTACGGCCCACAGCAACACTAGAAAGCTTGGTATGCACGTCTTCGGTGGCCATTTTGCCGTCATTCTTAGCATTTTATGTGGGAGCGTGTAAGAGGTAGTTTCCATGATAAAGAGGGAGGCGGTAAAGAAGTAATCGTAAAGGAAAGCCAACTGCACCTCAACAATGATGAATGCCCTCTTGTAGCCGTCTGTTCCCAACTGGGCCAGCGCAAAACGGCGCACCTTGCTATCTCCTTCTTCTGCGCAATGAAACCCATAGTAGCAGCGCCTTGCCAAAAGCCGGGACAGGCTGTAGGAGAGCCACATGTCCTGATCCTCTTTACATAGGTCAGCCCGCTGCGACAAATCTTTGATACTGATCCATCGTCCATCTTTCCTCCGCTGCGTGAAGGGATATCTGCAACAGTCCAGCTGAAGGCTGCTGTTATTGGCATCACCATCGCCGCTGCCGCCGTCGTCAAAGAAGGGCGAGCTTGACTTGGACTCCCGCTTCATGTATTCAGCAACCGCTTTGGTCTCATAATCCAATTTGGATTCTGGTGGCTTACTGGCAACAAACAGAAAGTCAAGCGCCAACAAATATGGACTTATTATAGTCCAAAGTAGCGGCAGTAGGCCTCGGTTATTCCGAGCCCATTCCAAATCCAGACTCACAGCTTGAGCTTGCTGCACTAGGCCTCTCTTCAGGCTCGAATTCCAAGTCCACTCCCATTCCACGTGAGCAAGGTAGACTAGGGACAGGACGAAACGATAGGGATCCTGTGGACCATCGCGGGGAGAATAGGCTCTCATGTTGCTAACACACGATTTGGTGTTATGGGGTGAACAAAGCTGGCTGGTGCCAAGAAACAAGACGACAATCAACATGGACGAACGGAATGATGATTCATCGAAGTGGGATGTGGAGGTGGAGCACACAGCGTGGACGGCATAAAACGCGAGAGGTGTGGGAAGATAGTAGGCCGCCATTGCAGTGTCCTGGACGAGCCAGTGCCCCGAGCAACGCCGCTTTCCTACCAGGACAACTTGAAGCGGGTATAGCAGGCCAAAGAATATGACCCGCACGGCCAACACCTTGGTTTGGAGGCTTACCATCCCCGAAGCCACATGGTCGATGAGCAGAAGAGTGGAGGAGACGGGGCTCATGGAGTCTACAGCAGTGGTCGCTCTGCCGCAGCCTTGATGAGGTAGACAGCAGGGAGCTTAAAAAGAATCGGGAGGCCGGGCAGGGGTTGCAGATGCAATGAACCGTTCTGCTATACTGCAAGTTTGTGAAGATTCGTAGTGAAGTTGTCGACCATGCTTAGGCCGATTCACTATCTATGATAGATAGATAGCTAATCCATCTAATAAGATATTTATTATCTAAAGGTCGTCTTCTTCCGCGCTAACACCAACAGCAACAAGGTCGTCTGCCGCGCTAACACCAACAGCAACAAGGTCGTCTTCTCCGGCCGCCGGCCCGGCGACGACAACGGCGGTCGCCCTGCAGACAGGGCAAATGATCGATCTTCCCTGCCGGAGCCACTCCGCAATGCACCCTCTGTGGAACGCGTGGCCGCAGACCGGCATGACGAACCGCCCCTCGCCGCGCTCGTACTCCGCCATGCATATCACGCACGACGGCGACGACGACCACGACGGCCCGCCGCCGCCGGCCGCTTGTTCGTCGTCTGGCAGCTCGAGGTACGGCACGTCGGGCACGCTGTCCAGGAGACGCTCGGCGGCGGCGCGGCATGCGCCAGTGGCGGAAGCAGGCCGCCAGCTCGCAGGCGACCAGGTAGAGCAGAGGGCCGTAGGCGAGCCCGACGATGAGGATCTAATACAAGGTCGCCACCGTCTCCGACGAGTCCATGGCCGCCGGCGCCGGCAGCACTGTCCCGGGTCGTTGTACCGTACCGTACGTCTCGTCGTCGAAGACTGATTAACGAACGGAATTAAGGGGGCCTTCTCTCTCCCTCTTGCTTGGGAATTACAGTTAATTAATAACTGGTTATAAATCTCATCAGGAGAGCAGGATATATATGCTGGCGTTTGAGAGAACAAGAAGAGTATAGAGAAGTAGAGAATCGATAGATTACCATGTCCGATTATGATACATACATAGATTCCTATATCCGAAAAGAAGTGAGTATGCATCGATGCGGCCCAGGGGAGGAGTGGGCCGATTCTTGGTACTTACTGGGCCATGATGTAGCAATTGGTATGATGATGAGCGGGCGGGCCCGGTTCAAATAAAACCGTTTGGTTTAGAAAAGTTATATTTTTTTATAACTTTTCTATACCATATATCAACATCTAAATATATAACAAGTAAATAAGTCCAGCACAAAATTTATGAAGGACAGCACAAATTTCCAAATTATGATTCTCGTGTATCTTTTCGGGCACCATAAGTGCTAAAAATACAGAGTGAAGGGATGATGCCCAAAAGTAGGTGTGAATTAGTGGAACGCACTAATTTAATATATTTAATTCTCCTAGAGTTTGTTAGAATTAATCTAGAGTCAGTACTAAATTTTTATTGGATTAAAAGTAATCTTATAAAATAAATTAATATATGACAAAGATTATAAATTTCTTTTGTTACATTCATGTTGGAGTGCATTATTTTTTGTGTGAAAAAGATTTATTCAAGTCTCAGTTAAGAAATGAATATGTTCTTATTTTAGTTTCAAAACAGATTATTAAGTTTTGTTTAAGAAACAAGTTTAATTCTAAATTTAAAAATTTTGTTTCCAAAAGTTGGTAAGTTTCAAAATGAAAAGTCCTAAATAACTTTTAAAGGTTCTTTGGTTAAAAAGGTTTGAATTTGAACTTCAAAATACATCTACTGGAAAACAAAAGGAATAACAACCTTCTTTTGTTGTTTTAAGCTAAAACCATTATATTCTATACAAACTGCCAAAACTGGCTTTTTTTCCTCCTTTTTATACTCTCCATCTCTCGAGCCAAAAGCTTGGTCGTCAGCCAACATCCCTCCTAGGTACTCCCTCCGTATCGAAAAAAGATAACGTTTTGAAAAACACTTAGCACAGAAAATCTCTACACAGGCGCCACGTTTTTATTTTTACAGGCGGTTTTGATTAACGGACGTCACTAGAAATAAAACGGTGAGGACAGATTTAGAACCGCCTATATAAATCAATTTCTACAGGCGGCCTGTAGAAATCGATTTCTACAGGCGGTTTCTTAAGTGAACCGCCTGTAGAAATCGGTGCCTAATTTTAAAAATTCGATTTTTCAAATGACTTTAAATGAAAAAACTGTCTACATGAAAGTTGTAAATTTCAAAAATTTATAAAACTTTGTAGTTGAAATTTTTTTCATTTGAAATCATCTTGTCGATGTAAATTACGGTCAAAGTTTGAAATTTGAAATTTGACTTTTTGATAAAAGCCTCGGATGGAGAAACACTCTACATAAAAGTTGTAGATCTCGAAAAGTTACTCAACTTTGTAGTTGAAAACTTTTTCATTTGAATTCATTTAGCGCCTCAAACAATCAATTTACTCTCGATTTGTTATAATATATAGGGAGCCAAAGTGGGATATAGTCACAAGTGAGAGTGTGGTGCAGTGGTAGGGAGGGGGTACACGCGAGAGAGAGGTCGCGGGTTCGAATCCCACCAGCCGCGTAGCGCGCGAAAAATGTCGCGACTTGCCATATTTAATTTTTTTGTTTTGTTATTTTTAAAAACTGATTTTCGTAAATGAATTTGTACAGGCGGTTTCTTACGTGAACCGCCAGTATAAATCCATTTGTACTGGCGATTCATAAGGAACCGCCTGCAGAAATGGCTGATTTGTACTGGCGCTTAGCACAGGCGGTTCGAAAAAACGCCTATAGAAATACGTTTAGAACCGCCTGTGCTGAGCTTTTGTGTACTAGTGAAAGGTCTTGGATCAAACATTAGGGAATATAAATTATAAATAACTTTTAAATTATTAAGTTAGAAAATATAGGAAACTATATAAATAGATTTGTCTTCGAATATACTTTCATAAAAGTCCCCATATATCACTTTTTAATAAGTATTTTTATAAAAATACGAAGTTAAAGTCATATTTTGGAGATCGTGTCATTGTCCAAAACATCATCTAATTCTGATATGGAGCGAGTAGGCCATATTATTTCTCAGGCTGCAAGCAGATCCAACGATCTTCCACATGCCTCCTCTCTCTCTCTCTCTCTGTAATTGATGGTTGAGCCCACAAGCCAGGCCCTTCTCGCACCTGTACCTGCACCTTCGCCGCGCTCTCGTCTCCGTGTCGACTGCACTCATATTATCACTACCTCCCACGTCTATGCACCATCCGCGACTACTCCGCCCCTGTCTACCCGGCGCCTCGTCCACACAGAGGATGACAACTCGTGGAGCTAGGTCAACTTGCATCTTCGCCACCCGCACACCCTTGGGAGCACGAGCTGTGCACCTTCAAGCTCAGAATAGGTGGAAACTAGTTACATCAACTTTAAGATTCGGTGATGAAGCTGTGCCAAACAGCTCCTAGAACAGATGGTATATATATTATTGAATTTATTAGAGAAGTGAATTATTTTCCTTCCGACATATAGAACAAGTGAAAAAGGAAGAATGATACTATATATGTGGTATTGAATTTATGGGTCAATGGAGTGTTTTTTTTTATTCGGATATAGGAAGGCTTTTTAGGTACTCCCTCTAGTCCAAATTGCTAGTTGTTTTCAAAAATCTTAGAGAGTCAAAAGCATCTTAAGTTTAACCAAAATTATAGAGAGAAATACGAAGAATTATGACACTAAATAAGTATACTATGAAAATATATTTGATGAAGAATCTAATAATACTTAGTTCATATTATAAATATTATTATCTTATTATATAAACTTGTTTTAAAGTTTTCTTGAATTGATTTACAATTTAGGATGGAGAAAAAGTATATCGTCAGTAGAGTATAAAACAAATCCCTGCTCCAAAAAGATTGCGTCAAGCACAAAATGGATTAGCTAGTATGCTGGTCTTTCGTACACAGTTAGACTGTCTCCAATGGAGTTGGCAAAATGCGACCCAAACACATTTTGCATCGTCTACAGTTGTTTTGGCAAGCAAGAAACACTCTCCAACAGATGACGCAAAGAGGGCACCCATTTTGCGTACCTGGCGAACCACGACGCAAATAAATGTCTCCTCACTCTGCAACGCATTCTCTTGCGCGTGTAGTGGTGGGCCCATGGAGTCGTCGAGGTGAGGCAGCCCGCGCCGACGAGTCGACGACGGTGAGGTAGGCCCACGACAGGATTGCCGTCGGTGAGGCGGATCTCTGTCAAGGCACCGCTGGCGAGGCGGATCCATGATGGCCGGTGGCTCGAGGACGACGAGCCAACGCTGGTGAGGCGGATCTGGATGACAGTTGAGGGCCTGCGGACGACGAGCGAACGACGTGCCGCGGATCTGTGACGGGGCGTGGCCGGCAAGGCGGATCCGTGATGGGAAGCTGCCGGCGCCGGCGAGGAGCGGGACGCGGAAGACAGATGGTGATGAGCGGACGCGGCGATGAGCAGCGGCATTTAGCGTCACCTGTTGGAGAACCGGCTCTTTTGGATCCGTGACCCATTCCTTTTGCGTGACCCATTCCTTGTTTGCGTCTCGTATTTGGTTACTCCCTGTTGGAGATAGTCTGGACGCTGATAATAAAGCATCCTTAGTTTACGCGAACATGATTGTCATCAGCACGTATTTCTGCTAACACATCCTTAAATAAAGCAAGAAAGAATGCGCACCAAGTCTCATTGGGCCATCGCAGCTAACATCTGCCTTTGATTTCGTCGTGGTCGTCGTCTTGTGACCGGGGCTTGGCGGCGCCAGCGAGCGGTGACGACCGAGACTTGAAGAGAGCCGCACACGATATCGTCATCAGCACCACGGCGCCGGCGCCGGCGGCAGCCAGCAGCCACATATTTAATTAGATGGAGACCAGCAGACAACAGAAGGGGAATGAAGAAGGATAGACGAAATGCGTTATGCTCTGAGACTCGAACGACACGCAAACGAACTCGTATTTAGGAGTCTCGAGTCGTCTCTGTTATATTTATAATATATTCTAATTTTAATTGGACCAGAAAAACTTCGTGACTTGATGATGATAGCTTCTTATCGGACTCTGTTCATCGTTCGGAGTAGTACTCGTGATTAATAACTTGCCTGATGGATTACAAATTCCGATTCTTCTTGATTCAGTTCATCAGTTGCCTCGCTCGGCGATGCATGATGACGACGACGAACGACCTGGTGCCTGTGTTCATCTTGCTCGGGGGCGTTTTTCTGCTCATCGTCATATCCGTCGCCTGGTCCTGCAGTCAACAACGACGGGAGGACGACGGCGGCGGCCGGCGGCAGGAGTCAGCGGCGGCGGCACCCCACGCGCCGCCGGCGGCGCCGGAGGATGCAAGCGGCCGCGGTGCAGATGGCGCTAGTCCTGCTGAACTACGTCACGTACGTGTACCCTCGCGAGAGCACCGCCGGCGCCGTCTCGTCATCTTCTTCTTCGACGAGCGGCGGCGGCGGCGGCGGCGGCGACGGCAGGAGTGACCATCCGGCGGCGGACGAGTGCGCGATCTGCTTGGGCCAGTTTGAGGACGGCGAGTGGTGCAGCGTGATGCCCGGCTGCCGCCACGAGTTCCACCGGAGCTGCATTGCAGAGTGGTTGATGGCGTGCAACAGCACGTGCCCATTGTGTAGGGCTCAGCTGCAATGGCAATATTGCTCACGATGACATGGTGTAGATAGAGTGACTAAAATAAATGCCCCCGACGCATGCTTCCGCCATGCATGTTGTAGGTACCTCTATATCGATCTATATATAAATATATATCTTCAAATTCAAAGACTCTATAAGGGTAGCATTTTAGCAATGTGCAGTGCATCTTCGATTTCAACAGTAGAAATACTACTCCCTGCATCTCAAATTGTCCGCAACATGAAGTGCAGCGAGGATTGGGAAGAGGCTGCAACACGAAGAAGGCCGACACGTGGGGCAATACATGGCCATTCGGGCAACCAGGCAAGGGCACGACTAAGTAGTCATGTCATGCCATGCCGAACCTTGAGCACAAGCACGGCCCTCAGTGCCTTTAGACATGCCGTTCCGGCACAAGAGGCATCGTGCCCTTACTAACACGATGAGCACAATGGCCATGGCAAGCTCAATCTTTCACTAAGAAAAAACAAAAAAAAATAGTAAAAAATAAAGGTCTCCAGAGAAGAATATGCATCCACACAAATTAGAGAGAGGAAAAGAGAGCTTGCTGAAGAGGCTCGCCACCACGCCGAGGAACTCCGACGGGTGGAGGTGGCGCCACCCATGCTCACCGATTCGAGGGAGAGGAGGCATCGCACCACCCCTATGCACAGATCCGAGAGGAAGGAGGCCGGCCGCGCCGAGGAACTCCGATGGGTGGAGGCGGCGCCGCTCCTATGCGCCTATGAGAGAGAGAGAGAGAGAGAGAGAGAGAGAGAGGTGTTGTTCCGGCCACCGCGCCGAGGAACTCCGTCGGGTGGAGGCGCACCGCTCCTACGTGCCATTCGGGGAGAGGAGGCAACGTGCCCCTACGCACGAATCGGAAGGGAAGAGGCTGGTGGTCGAGAGTTGGGGGAGAATGGGAGACGGGAATGCGGAGAGGGAGAGGGAGTCACGATTCGTGATGGGATAATAGGGACAGGGGGACGGCATTATTCAAGGTGATGTGTGATGTTAGGCCTTATCAGGCCAAGGGAGTTATCGGACTGTTATCGTGCTGGTCCAGCGTGCCTGGGTGCGGCCCAAGCACGGCACGGATATGTGGGTTGGGCCTGGCACGAGCACGAGTTATTTCGTGTCGTGCCTTGCTTGGACCGGGCCATAACAGGCCGTGCCTCGTACTGCTGAACTTGCAACGAAGGAGGCGCACCGCAAGCTCATGCCCCTATTAGCTGTCGTATAGTGGTCGAAAAAAGTCGTAGTGATGGTTTAGATGGAAGATGAACTTTTTTAGAGTTGCATCATTTAAAATGGCTCACAGGGAATTCTCTGAGGTGGAGACATGGAGTAACGGACAAGGGCTGGTAATGACGGCGAAACATCACTGGTGTGCACAACTAATGAAACCGTAAGATCAGAGCAATGACAATGAGCGGGAAACTCTAATTAACTTTGGAACTTATGCATGGAAAGAAAGGTGAAAGCGTGCTTTCGACAATATAAGGCGTGCTCCCGCCAAGACCACCAAGAAGCAAGAAGCGATCCGGAATGACTACAGCTGCTAGCCTGCTACAGCTAGCACAGGAGAACTGTAATTTAATTTGTTCTGGCCCTATTTCTGCCTTTTATCTCCCTTGTAGTATCTGATAGTTTCCTAGGACCACCTAGGTGTAAATTAGTGGGTGGATTCAGTAATTTCCGGGATAAACAAGTGTAAGGTCCTATACAATAACTATAGAGAGAGATATATATCTACAGAGGGGAGGAGACAATGGGATTGTTATCGACCGTCGTCCGGCTTGGTGGAGGAGCTCGAGTCCGCCATGGTGTCAGGGTCGAAGTCAGGTGAAGGATCGATCCGAAGTACTCGAAGAAGAACTGGTGGAGATGTAGTGAAGTCCTGGCGATGAAGAGGATGACAGGGGTGACGTAGGGGTGACGGTGAAGACGGAAGTGGTGCTTCCCTGACGCTGGCTACGCACCCTTCTCAGATCGGTGTTAGGGTTTTGACAGTGGTGTTGTACGGCTGCACGGTGATCCTCGTGAACAGAGCCGCCGGACCCCCACTCTTTATATATCTCAGTGCGACGGGGGCCACCGACCATGTAGGGTTGGTCGCTCCCGAGGTTTACAATTTCAGGCGAATATTGCCAGAATTTCCGAAATATCGCTTTTTCGGTGAGGACCTGAAACTTTTTGTATCGGTCAAATTTTTCAGCTTAAATTCATCTCTCACTTTAGAATTATAAATCACACTAAAATAATCCTCCATATCATTTAGTCTTAACAAAACCCTAAATTTCTTTACATTTATTAATTTTTTTCATACATTTGACGGCATATTAACGTGGCTTTATTTCTGTGATATATCGTGTTCTTCCGTCGATATTATATATATAGATTTGTGATAGATATTGAATCGGAGAGTTTTTCTAGTGCAATGATGCCAACATTTTTATAAAAATAATTTAATTTATTTAAATTTGATCTAATATTTCTGAAATTTCACATCTATTGCTAGGGACCGAAATTTTTTTTCTTAGTGGTATTGAAAACCTTCCCCGATCAGGGCGTGAGAACAATCCCCAAAAGGCCATTGTGCTATATTGGTATGGTATAGGGAGATCAGTCCAACAGTATCTGCAAGTATACTCGATGTAGTCTAGCTGGTCGACGGCGGTGAGCCGCCCCGAGCATACGTGATGGCCTGGTCCGGCTTGTCGTCGACGTGCACTTCTGCTATGATGAGACACCGGGACGGACCGCACGGAAGAAACTTGCAGGATCGGAGTCCGAGTGTCTGACGACGACGAACGTCGTCGTCTAATTGCAAGTAATTATTGTTGGGTTATTATCCTTCTCGGACTCTCATATCAATTGTCATGTTGTATTGTACAACGATCGATCGAGTTCGAGATGATATACATCTTGTGTTGGCTCTCTCCTGGACGGTCAATCTAGTTAATTATTAACCAGCAGCATGATGAAGGATTTTGACACGGCGGCTTTTATCCTCTGGCTCGGGGACGCTTTTCTGATCATCGTCATAATCGCCATCTGCTGCTTCGGTCGACGACGCCAGGGCCGGGACGACGACGACGACAACTACGACCGGCGGCAAGATCAGGCATCATCGGCAGCGGCAGCGGCAGCACCCCACGCGCAGCGGGCCGGCGCGGTGCAGATGGCGACCATGGCCGCCCTGGCCCTGCTGGACCAGGTCACGTATCGACGCCAGAACGGCGGGGATGATCATCCGTCGTCCTCGGCGGCGGCGGCGGCGGCGGCAGAGGATGAGTGCGCGATCTGCTTGGGGCAGTTCGAGGACGGCGAGTGGTGCAGCGTGATGCCCGTCTGCTGCCACAAGTTCCACCGGAGCTGCATTGCCAAGTGGCTGACGGCGTGCAACAACACGTGCCCGCTGTGTAGGGCTCAGCTGCAATGGGATCTCGTTGTTGGTCTCGGCATGGTGTAGATACAATCACACAATACAATATGCATATTGTTGTCTTGTCTCGTGCTTCAATTCCGTTTAAGAGCTTGAGCATCATATCCTTCCTAGTTTGTCAAGGTCGTTCTTCTTGTCTCGTGCTTCTTATGATCTTATTATCATGCAGATATATATATTCGTTGAAATTTTGATATTGAGAATTAAAACACGCTGCTCATATATATTTTCTATACAAAAACGAATATATTCAGAACGTTGCTTACACTACTCGTCAGCAGCGCTATGCGTATATGCATGCTAAGGAAAAATAAAACGAAGCCAGAAATTCAGAAACGCTGGCTAGACCGTGTCCTCAGCCGTGCTAACACTAACAGCAGCGACGACCTTCTCTTCTCCCGGCGGCGGCGGCCCGACGACAATGGCGGTGGCCCTACAGGTAGGGCAAGTTGTCTCGCCCTGGCGGAGCCACTCGGTGGAACGCGTGGTTACAGCCCGGCATGACAACCCGCGCGCCGGCCATCGCCGCCGGCGTACGTACTCCGCGCGTGCCTATCACGCACGACCAAGACGACGACGACGGGGGCCCACCTTCGCCGCCGGTGGAAGCTTGTTGGTCAGGCAGCGGGAGGTACGGCGGGACGTCGGGCGCGCTGTCCAGGACCCGGTCGGCGGCGCGGACGCTGCGCCAGCGCCGGAAGCAGGTCACCAGCTCGTAGACGGCGAAGAAGAGCAGCAGGGGGCCGTAGATGATCCCGAAGGCGATGAGGTAGTCCGGTGAGTGGTGACACGGGCCGGATCGACTGGCGAACGGCGGTGGCTACCTTCTCGTTCTCCGACCCCTGATCTGCTTGCTTGGGATTTGGGTTTGTGCAGCGGCGTTGATATGATCGTAGCTACGTACTTGCCTTACTAGGTGAGGTAATACAGTTAACTTGATTATAAAATCTCAGGAGAGCCAGAATATATTAATTATTATATGTGTTGGAGAGAACGAAGTTGATACATTAATTAATTAATTAATTAATTAATTACCAGGTCCAATTCGGATACAAGCTCGATTATCTAAACTCATGCACCAACCTACTCTCTCCGTACCCATAAAACATGTCGTTTAGGACAATGAAACGATCTTCAAAATATGAATTTAACTTCATATATCCATAAAAATATTTATTGAAAAATGATATAGGTACATTTTTATAAAAATAAATTTCAAGACAAATCTATGCATATAGTTTTCACATTTCTAAACTTAATAACTTAAAAGTTATTCATGATTTATATTTCTAATATTTGATTAAAATCTTTTTCCAAACGGTATATTTTATGGGTATGGAGAAAGTACGCCACAAGCATGCTACCCTACTCCTACTCTCAATTCCTTGTCTGAAAGATCTGACAGTTGTATCACGTCCACTACAACATGACCTTTTATACAAGGCGTTTAAAAACGCCTTTAAAAGTATTCAAAATGCCTTCAAAGACCTATTTAGGCATTCTCAAGAACGCCGCCGGCTATAAACTGGACTCAAAAGGTCTTTTAAGGTATTTTTTCAAGATGCCTCTCAATATCAATATATGAAGGCATTTTCTAGCTGCCTACAATACTTTTTAAAGGCATTTTCTATAAGCCTTCAAACATTTATGAAGGCGTTGTTAAAATGTCTCCAAAACCAACTCATCTATGCTTAAATTTGCTTGTAATTAACATCAAAACAACACAATAATCCATCAAGAAATTAACCAATGAAAGCACAAGTTAACAGCACAATCCATACATTCAAATCTTTCAGGCATATATAAACGGTTATATTTGTAACCAAACACAATCAATGAGGCAGAAAAATAATCAAATATAATCTTCCATTATATATGTTTGGTCCTCGAGCACAGATTCCTCCTAGTTGGCTCGGAGGCAGATGTTTCATGGTCTTTGATCAACAATTTTTGCATCAACTTCTATCACAAGTGCTCCAGTTGAACCAAACTGACGGGCATGGCCCTTTTGCATGTACTCCAGGGATATTATCCCGCAGGTTTCAGTCATGCCATAACCCTGGAAGAGGAGCACCCCTGAGTTTACAGGTAACATCATTGTTATCATGACTCTTGATAAAAAAGAATGGCAGCAAAACTACATGTAAAGTTTTTTTCCTCGCAAAAAAAGGTTAACATTTTAAAATACAGGGCTTGTACATGTTCATAGTTATCACTATATTGTTTTAGTAATCACCTATACCTATCACAATTTAAAATACAGGGCTTGCGCATCTCATTAACCTGCATAAGAGCAATCAATGTTACCATTGTTCTTTAGAATCACAGCTGAGCACACCATTCATACAATCAGTATGAGACATTGGTATTCATAGATTCAACAAAGTGAACCAGATTAAGCACAGACCGGAACTGGATGTATTTGCTGACATGTGCATGAGCCAGAGTAGAACCAGTTTCGCATAAGCAATTAGGAAACGCATCTGATATAGGCCAGTTGTAGGGAAAGTAGCAATTATATTAACAACTGAATTGTATTATTAATACAACAAGGATTACTTCATGTTTCTCTCTGTATATTAGATTATATCCAATTATAGTATGGTGTACAAGTAAACATCGTCATTAGTACATAATAATCTGACTGCACTGTATAGAGCTACAAACTGTTAGTTTTGACCAATAAGATATTTGTGGGATCACCTCTTCCCCGAGCAGCTAGAAGCATCTACCTGTCAACCCAAAATTGCTGACATGAAAAATTCAACTCTTGAGAACTCACATCCATCAAGTAAATCTAGTGGTATAAGGGGGCAAGCTAACAGATGGACGCACTTGCAACTGTGAGAACTAGATTTCCAGTGTAGATCTGAAATATGCAAAACATTTGTCAGAACAAATGAAAATCTAGAGTTCAGTATGAACACTGAATTAAGCCCCAACAGAAATAATCGAGACACTTGTGCCTCGTCGATAAGCCACACGTCTCATCTCTCGTAGCGCTCGTCCAGAAGGCACCCACTCAAAAATTTTGAACTTACCTGGCAAAAGTCGAGATCCAGCTTGTAATCCTGCTCCTCACCGCTAGATCTATCCTCTACCGCTAATGCAGTTGAGAGAAGCTCCTAGAGATGAACGCCACCCCTTCAACTCCACGGGCACCTACTGAATCGGAATCGAGGTGAAGAGGGATGGATGCATGGACGGACTCATGGATTGGGGGAACGCAACGTGCAGGAGAGGTGATGTGTACCTGGCCGTGGCCGATGAGTTCGAGACTGCTGCGGTGTAAACCTCATTGCGAACAGGTAAGCAGCTATCGCCTCCACCACAACAGATCTGGAGGAGGTGGTGCCGCTGGATCTATAGGCAGGTGAGTCTCCGCTTCTCATCGCGAGTGGAAAGCCCGGCTGTGGACAATGAAAGTGTGCGCCGCGGAGGCCATGAGCTCCGCCCTATCTCGTCACCACCAGTGCCTCGCCGTGTTGATGTGTGCGTGAATGCCACAGACCTCGCGTGGCTCCACACGCTCAAGTGAGGATGGCGCCGGCCGGGGAAACACGTCGAGCGGGGGGCGGCTGCAGGGATGCGAAGGGCGGTGGCGGAAGAGAGAAGGGCGGCGCCAGGGATGAGATGGGGAGCTACAAGGTCGGTGGATGAGACGGGAGGGGATCCTCCGAAAAATCACCACTAGGGGTTTATGTAAATATGATGATGTTTCTGAATTTCTTCTCAGACCAAGGAACTATTCACAAAGTTTTAAACGCATATACTGTACGCTCCTTCTTAGATGGAGTGCGGGTTTATATATTTTACAAAAGGAAAATGCACTCCCGATTGCACGGGGTGTCACCCAGGTCCCAAACACTATTTCAGATACTGTAGCTACAATCTATAAAATATATCAAAAATTATATTTTTTTTCATATGATCTCCGATGAAGATGAGTTTTATATAAAAATTGTAGCTTGCGACGAGATCTACAACATTTCTAGTTTTGAGTTTTTTAATTTAAGTTGGTTAAGATACTCAAAATTAATCACGTACAAGCGCGTGTCGCCTTAAAAAAATCATATCTTTCTTATATATTATCAAATTGAGATACTTTCTATACAAAAGTTGTAGCGTTCGAGGAGATCTACAACTTTCTAGTTTTAACTTTTTTAATTTGAGGTCGTTAAGATTCTCAAAAAAAATTAAAACGCTAATTTTGGTTCTTGCACAGTGGTTTTGTTTGACGACCTCAAATTAAAAACATTAAAACTAGAAAGTTGTAGATCTCGTCGAACGTTACAACTTTTATATAAAAAGTATCTTAATTTGATAGTATATAATTAATGGTATATAAGAAAGATATGATTTTTCTAATGCGACACGCGCTCGTACGTGATTAATATACTGTTGAAAAATTTTGTTTAATTTTTTTGAGTATCTTAACCATCTCAAATTAAAAAACTCAAAACTAGAAAGTTATAGATCTCGTCGCAAGCTACAATTTTTATATAAAACTCATCTTCATCGGAGACCGTATAAAAAAATACAATTTTTGGAATATTTTATAGATTGTAGTTACAGTACCGGAAATTAGATTTTCTTTTTTTAAAATTCGGTGCTGAAATTATCTACAGTGTTTGGGACCTGGATGACACTCTGTGTCAAGTTTAGGGACCTGCGGTGATCACTTTGAAAGTCTGGGACATAAATCACACATTTTGCCAACTTTAAGGACCCATAGATATCACTTTGAAAGTTCAGAGATCTAGATGACATCTTGATGCAAGTTGAGGAATAAGCGTCTGCACGCCAGGACTCCGGGCGGGCGCGGTCGCATGGAGGGATCTGGTGTAGAGTACTAGTGCGGTGGTTGACAGGGAAGGCGTTTTATGAAAACGCCTCAAATTGTTTCAGGCAATTGAGGCATTTTTGTCAAAACGCCTCCAATTGCTATCGGCAATTAAGGCTTTTTTTTCAATTTTGCCTTCAAAAATATACTTTTAAAGGTTTTCTGAAATAAATGCCTTTATGTAATAGGAAACTAAGGCACTTGAAAAAAAATTCTTTTAACAAAACGCCTTCTATTAAGTGACATGTTGTAGTGGTCTAGACTACGAAACATGGCCGAGATATCTAACTTTCTGTTGTGCTACATCTATCTGAGGCAATAGAAATTATCTAGGGAACTATTGTTTTCGATGAGACACCAGTGTCAAAGCCAGGCTTTGAATGCGGACGCGCAGGATGCACACGTGCGATCCTAGTCGAAATAGCCAGTTGCAAAGGCGCAACATGCAGATCCATCGCCGGAGTACAATCGACCATCGTTGCGGCCCGGGAGAGAACTAGGCTGACTTTGAGTACTTATTGGGCCATGATAAAGCAATTGTATGTCATGATGGGGAACTTGGCCGCCCTAGCCCGCAGGTCATTCTAGGGGAATAATCATCTCTAAATAATAAATCAACAAAGCAAACAATGAAAAACGATTTCAGAAGATACGTGATGTGATCTACACAGGTGGCTAGCTATATTAACCTACCACATCTGTAAATGTGCAAACAATATTGGTGTGAGAGAATTTTCAATAGCTTCTACAACAATACTTGCCAAATCATTGCTTACTCCGAGTGGCCACAATGCCTACCGTCCAACCATTGCGCTAATAATTGGTTCCTAAAAAAATAAAAATTAAACTAGGGAGAAAAACCACATGCTGCGGAGAAGAGAAAAACAAGGACAATTTGGATGTTTGATGGGAGATTTAGATGTTTATATAAAAATTTTAAATGGAAAATTATTCGTTGTTTACTGGTTTTTCCTTGAGTCGACTTAAAAATTCTTTGGAGATATTCCAAATTAATTTAGAATCGGTCCTCTTAATAGACCCGCGTCTATTAAAATGCCGGAAGGCCCACAAAACATCCTAGAAACGATGATGATGTTGGGTGCTCCTATGACCACCGCAGGTGAATCAATCCAAGATAGTGTCTCCCCCTGAACCTTGTCCTCCGACCTACTCAGAGCGTGTAGGGCATTGGATCTCTTCTTCTTCTTTTTCTCTCCCTTGTCCTCCAACCTCCTCAGAGCGTGTAGGGCACAAAAGGATTTCTAGTGTTGGAGTTGGTGAGGCATTGGATCTCTTTTGCTTCTTCTTCTTCTTTTCTCTTTCTCACCCTCATAGGGTGAAAGGGCCTGGCTACCACCTCAACACCTTCCTGGGTGGGGTACCAGCAACGAAATGACCTTTGTGGTGGATGAGGATCGAGTGGCGATGAGGGACCACATCTAAGCTAGTGATTGGAAGAGGACAATGATGGAGTTGAAGTAGATTTAGGGTGTTGTTGAGATGGCAGTAGACAAGGGTTGGGTTTGTGTGGCATCTGAGGATGGTGAGAATGTGGACGTGATCCACATGGCTCGAAAATTGACACGATGTCAACATGGAGCTCTATCGTGCCTTCTACCTTCTTGTGCCAATAGGTAGAACGCCTAATGTGCATGTGCTCGATCTCGTAAATTCCTAATGTGACCTCCTTTTCATCCACGATTACAATCTCTATGGGATCCCAACAATCTTCTACACAATTCGTCGACAACGGCATGGACAGCGACGAGTTCAGCAACATGGCTCCATATGATTTGTTTTGAAATTTTTTCATTGATTTTCAGAGATAGGTGTCTCAAGTCACTCAATTCTAGAATGAAGTAGTGTTTTCAGAGAAAGAATTTTTCACCACCTCTTGCGGAATTCTTGATTAGCATAGGTATCCTTGGTAGAGTGGAATGCGCACAACCATCTCTAAAATTCATTTTTTTCCCAGTCAACAAATTGGTCTTATAGAAGTATGTGTCACTCTAGTGCTACATAGCTCATGGATCAGGAAGTCTCACGTCGTGCTGTGTGTGATCATATTATCTCATCTTCATGAATCAGGCCGCTGGTAGCGTGATCACTAAATAACGTCGACGACGACTGCCATGTATAATATATCGCTTCTTAATAAAGGGTAACCGCAGCTCCCTCCCACTAAAACAAGAAAACAAAACACGTTTTTGAATTTGATGGATATGTATTGTTGAGCGAAGCTGAGTCACGATGCCAAATACATATGTTTGTATATGCCGTGACAACGATTACGTAGAAGATGCATCGACTTATATATATGTATCTCCTAGCAAGCACTGCATGTAGGGTTGTCCCTTAATTTGTACTCTAGTGTTCTATCAACGTACTAGTATACAAGGAAAACACAATTAAAAAGAAAAAAAAATATAGTCACAAGGCAATGTAATGCAACGACGTGACCGTCAATTAACACGTGGACGTACTTATTACATTTGAGAGTTATTAATTTTTGTCTGCTTCGCCACTTGTGCAAGCTAGAAACCAAACTATTAAAATATGATGGCTAAACGACTTATGATCCACTATACCACATACCCAGTACACAACGGCTTACCACACACCCAGTACAATGGCAGCCATTCGACGCTACTTTTGGTGTGTGTGGTATAATTAGAACATGCTTTGTTAATAGTTGAACTTCAGAAATAGCTAACCAAACATGTGGACTCGAAGATGGATTAATTTTAGTCTAACCCAAGTTAAACTAGTTGTTATTATTATTAACTAGTCCCTCTCGTCAGTAGTCCATACATCTATCAATATCAACAGAAAAAGAGATTATAAACTTTTCCTACCTAAGCATCAATTGGACTAATACGTTGATCTAAACACGCTTAAGCTGGATAAACTAGTAACTCTGCCATATGTAGATGTAGGGCGTCTACTAGCTAGCTCATCAAACAATGCAGGATTCCCCCTATGTGTACTCTATTGGTGCCATGTCGTTATCCTTCGGGTTCCTTCCTTCCTTCATGCGTCCCTGTCTAATTTGGATTGTTTTTCTACTTTTATATGTGTACCTGGTTACGGAGATTATTTTAGTTTGATTGTTTCATATCTTAACTACCACTGGTTTAAATTGTCGACAAAATATGATTCAGCCCTTTAGCATGCAGAATTTTTCATGCTTCTTGTGTTTCTCTTGTGAAATTGAATTGATTCCTACATTCACACATTCGCATAGTCTGTGCAAACTAAAAAATAAATTGCATTCCATGAGATTCGAACCAAATACCTCAGGCATAGCATCGCGCATGACTTACCACCCCACCTACAGAGCACATATGACTTCAGACAGGATGTTTTTCTTTTGAACTAACGCGTAAAAAATGGCAATATCTACAACACTAGTAGAGAAACGATTTTATATCCACATCAAGTTTTGGCTTTAGTCTCGGCATTTTTTGTGTTCGGAACTAAAGATATTTAGTCCCGGTTGGTGTTCTTTAGTCCGGGTTGATGTTACGAACCGGGACTAAAAGTTCTAGACATTTAGTCCCGGCTAGTGATACGAACCGGGATTAATGTTGAACCTTTAGTTTCGGTTCCGGTTGGTGGTACCAACCGGGACTAAATATCTTTAATCCCGAACACACAAAAAATGCTGAGACTAAAACCAAAACTTGATATGGATATAAAGTCGTTTCTCTACTAGTGTTAAATTATACCGGTGTAGATATTGCCATTTTTATTCTACTGTATGTATACATTTTCACAAACAAAAATGAGATTGGAGTAGTACTATAATACTCTCTTCGTTCAAAAAAAAAGTGTCGTTTTAGAATTTCAATACACGTTGGTTGACCATCCGTCTTATTTAATTTTTTCTAATAAATATTATTTATCTTGTTATGATCTATTTTATTATTAGAAATACTTTAATACTGATCTATTTACTTTATAATTTGCACAAAAATTTTGAATAACACGAACTATCAAACGTAATGAAAGTCAAAAAATTGATATTCTTTTCGTGATGGAGGGAGTAGATTATTGTCAACAGGGAGAAGAGAAGAGAAGAAACTGCATGTGATGTCTCTGTCTCCTCTCCTTTTGTGCGCTTGTCGTTAGGTTCTGCACTTTTGTGTGCACACTCTCCTGCTCCAAACGACAATCAGACTGAGTTGTCATTTCTTCTCTGTTGCTGCAGCATGCACGGGGAGCATCTCCGATTGGCTGCCGGTTCTATGGCGATGAGCATCCGAGTCATCGGTGATGAAGAGGATCCATAAAAGAAACGGAATCATTGCACCGGAACAATATGTGGTTGCAGACGTGGCAGTTACCCATCGAGAAGGATCCCAACAAAAGCACAAAACAATAATTAAATGTGTATATATAATACAAATAATTGCTGGTGAGGTCATGTAGGTCCTGTGCATGCATTATTCGGACTGTGCGCGACGTTGCCCGGCCGCCGCGCCACCGCCCGTACCATCCTGATTCCATCCTAAACAATTCAGCCTAAAAAACCAGATGTGTGCCTCGTGTTTCCTATTATTTCAAATAGGTCCCAGTTTAAGGCGAAGTTATCGTTTAATCCGTCGAGCGACTCAGAATTTCCCAACCCTTCTTTCTCACATGTACGTGCACCGCCCCACCTTTACCGGACTCGCTCGTGCACTCCTCTTCCTCGCTCACGCACCCGTCTCCTCGCCATCCCTCCCTCACGCTTCTAGTATCGACAATCAGCTGTTTCCGCTATCTCACCATGTTACCCACCTCTCTCCTGTTGCTGCCTTTTCGACCTCACCTCACCTAACGACAGCCAGCCGGTGAACACTCCACCACAGCATCGAGGGACGCAAACTGTGGGTCTTTAGTTTTTCACCGAAACCAACGTGAACGAGGCAAATATAGGTTTGGGTGCTGTAACGGCTGGATTGTTAGAGACAGTCTAAATCTATACTACTTAGTTGTACTTTGTATAATAGATGAACAACGAATGGTTGACATATGTATGGTATCAAAAGTCTTGCAGTAACCAAGGGCCAAGCGTAATTCGATCACACTGCCATGCATAACACATGTCATATAATGCTAACAATGCTATTTATCTTTTCTTTCATCACACTTTTAGTCGGACTTAGCTTGATAGGGTAGTTGGCGGCTCTCCTTTTCCTTCGTAGAAAAAAGCTGGAATATGAAGTGATTGCTACTTGCATGTGGCGACACGACGCTGCTAGCATCTAATAACGTGTACTACATTTATCTGTGTTGTCATGCCTCTATTATTGAGGTCCAACTATATAGTATATTATATCGTCTCTGTCACACACACTACTCATATAACAGCGTGTTAGCAACACGGGTCTGTCCTCATCATATCATATAATTTGCGATAAAAGGAAGTTAATCATATGTTACCGTTTTTGTTTGTGCTCTTGCCGTTCTTTCGTGAGATATGCAAACAGAAATAAGAGATGCTTTTCAGGTTTTGAATTCTTAATCTAGAAGTAACTCAATGGACATTAATATCTCTTAAATATCTTGAAGTCGTAACATCTTTCTCTACATATCTGAAAAAGCTAAAAAAGAAACCTTATAATTTGTCTTAATAAGCCAAGGTTATCATTGCAAAATAAGTAGAGAAATATTTGAGCTTTGTACACGCACCATGCTTTGTCCCCGTACGTGCCAACTGCCTAGACTAGCTAGATGATGTTGGAACTAACGAGGATCCCACAATGCCTACCGACTAATAATACTCCAAACAAACAAGGTTACTGAATCGCCACCACACAGGATCCATGCACCACGTAGGAATGAATCATCTGGAGAGTGGTGGTTCAATCAATTCCAAGGGTCCATGGAACAGGCTGCCCCCCTAGCTACCTGACTCAGCAAAAGGATGAGATCCTCACGTCAGCCACTGGTTTAATAATACTCCTAAATTCACTAGTAGTAATTGAAAAACACACACACCATCATAACCGGTTTGGAACGCGGGAAAAATCCTCTGCCTGTAAAATTATGATGTCATTCTTGCGAAATTCATATGTTCCAAATAGACCATAACCAGGGAAAAGGCAGCTTAACAACTTCGTTAACGTTGGACAGAGAGGGAAAAAATAGAATTGGTGGTTGTCTAGCAGGTACTAGTTGCAGCATCTGTGAAGTCAGTTGTTTTTTTAAAAAAAAATTCCCCATGTCTCTAAAATATCATTTTTAAGATTATCTTAAGTCAAATATTTTAAATTTAGCTGCAGATTGATTTTAAAAATATTAAAGCGACGTAAGTATATTCAACCTTGAAGTATAGCTTTATAAAAATAAATTAATTAACTATTAATTTTAGGAAAAAAAGAAGCTGTCAAAATTAGTTTTTGAAGACCATATAAATATCAAAAGGACTTTTTTTAAAGGCATGGAGCGAGTAAAACCTCAGCCAAGTTGGTTGGTCTTGGTCCCACCCATAGCAAGTCCCAACTCAATCACGGCAGCGGCGGCAGGGCGATGATGGCATATCCGGTCGAGTGGTGTTGTGATGCGGTGCGCAGGAAACGCGGCGGCGGTGGTGACAGCTGCCAGATGAGATGCAGCCTGATGCAGGTATCCAGCCAGGGTCATCATCGTCAAATTAGCCACGCGGTTAGGCCGGCTAACCCTCTCCTGTTCACCCCTGCTCCGCCTCGGCGCGGCGGCCTCGTAGTATAAGACGAGCCTCCTCGCCTCGTTCTCCCCGCATCGCATCCCTCCCTCTCCCTGCCCACAGGAACTCAGGCAGCGGCAGCAGCAGCAGCAGGAGCACCATAGCCTACCAAAAAGTGCAGGCGCTGATCTTGTCGCCTCCCCCGCCCTCTCCGTCTCCGTCTCCGTCCGTCTGCCGCCGCGCCGTCGCAAGGTGAGCAGAGCAAGCGTGGTCCATCCGTCTCCCTGCCCTTGCCTCCCATTGCAGTTTTAGATTTTTTTTTTTCAGTATTAGTTCGACGCCGCCGCCGCCGCCGCTCTGTATGCTAGCGATTGGTGTAGATTGCAAGCGAAGGCATTGGTTGTCCAAGGAATATAGCGCTCCCCCCTGGTAATCTGTGTAGGTTTAGGGAAATTCAGGCGCCTGTTCTGTTTTTGGTCTCCTCCTGTGCCGTCAATTTCGTCTGGACACCGGCCCGGAGCACGATCTTATGGTGTCGAGGCGTTTAGTAGGTTTGTAAAGGCGAGACTTTTGCATTTGGTCGCCGCTTGCCTACTCTGAAAGTCGGAGCAAAAGTTTTTTCAGATGTGGAATAGTTGAACTCAGATAGTTGGCATCTTGTCACGGTTGTCATGGATGATTTTACTCTTCAGAATGCCATATGCACATATGCTGATGATATGCCACACTATTATGGCCTTGTTTCTTAATGAGTAGAGTTTTTGTTTTATCTTCTTTGTACAGACTGTTCATATTACTGATACAAGCATAGCGTATTTGCTTTAGTACAGTAGGCCCTTCCTTCATTGTGTATGAATTGTGCACTGTGCAGCATTTTATTTGGTTGTTAGTCTTGACAGTACCTGTTTGCTAGCAAAAAGGTGTTAGCTTTTGCGCATATCCTGATCAATTCATCTCTGAATATTGTTTTTTTCTCCTGCGCAGATAACAGAAACCACAACAAATTAAAAGCCTCAGGGAATGCTGAAAGATGTGCTTTCATAGAAGAGATTTCTGCCGTGACATCAAGGACCTTGCTTCTCTGCAAGGACTGCTGATCTGCTCAAGTCTTGATGACCTGACCTGCATCAATTCTACGCTGTTCAGACTGCGACACGACCAAGCCATAAGAATACTGTTCACCATAATGGATCATGACATGGGGGAGGAGGGTTAACTCTGTGTGCAGTCCACCTGACTGGCAGCCAAAATTGTAGCCCTGTGATTTATGCTCTTGAAGAAAGACATGGAATCGAGAGGAACGATTTTGATGGGGCGGTATGAGCTGGGGAGGTTGCTGGGGAAAGGCACATTTGGCAAGGTGCACTATGCAAGGAACCTTGAGTCCAACCAGAGTGTTGCTATTAAGATGATGGACAAGGACAAAGTGCTCAAGGCTGGGCTTTCGGAGCAGATAAGGCGGGAGATCACAACCATGCGGTTGGTGGCTCATAAGAACATTGTTGAGCTTCATGAGGTCATGGCGACTCGAAACAAGATCTACTTCGTCATGGAATATGTGAAAGGCGGCGAGCTCTTTGACAAGATTAAGAAGAGTGGCAAGCTCACAGAGGGTGTTGCACACAAGTACTTCCAGCAGCTCATTAGTGCAGTGGATTACTGCCACAGCCGAGGTGTGTATCACCGGGATCTGAAGCCTGAGAACCTGCTGTTGGATGAGAATGAGAACCTGAAGGTCTCGGATTTCGGACTCAGCGCACTTTCAGAGTCGAAGAGGCAGGATGGCTTGCTCCACACCACCTGTGGAACTCCAGCATATGTAGCTCCAGAGGTGATCAGCAAGACAGGCTATGATGGTGCAAAGTCAGACATCTGGTCTTGTGGTGTTGTTCTTTTTGTACTTGTTGCTGGTTATCTTCCTTTCCAAGGTCCAAACTTGATGGAGATGTATCGTAAGATACAGAATGGTGATTTCAGGTGCCCCAGTTGGTTTTCACACAAATTCAAGAAGCTGTTGTACAAGATCCTGGACCCCAACCCAAACACAAGAATTTCAGTCCAGAAGATAAAAGAGTCTACCTGGTTCCGAAAAGGCCCTGGAGAGACCCGTACAGTAAAGGAGAAAATTCTGAGTGAGAATGCCACCACAAATGCTGCTCCAGCAGTTGATATGAGGCGAAAGAAGAATGCTCATGAAGACGTGAAGCCCCTGGCTGTCATGAATTTAAATGCCTTTGAAATTATTTCTTTCTCCACAGGATTTGACCTGTCTGGCCTATTTATCAAAAAGGAGTGCAAAAAGGAGACAAGATTCACTTCTGATAAGTCTGCCACAGCTATCATCTCGAAGCTTGAAGATGTTGCAAAGGCACTGAATCTCAGGATAAGGAAGAAAGATAATGGTGTTGTGAAGATTCAAGGAAGGAAGGAGGGAAGGAATGGTGTCCTTCAGTTTGACACCGAAATATTTGAGATCACAGCATCCTGCCATCTCATTGAGATGAAACAAACAGGCGGTGATTCACTTGAGTACCAGAAACTGTTCGAAGAGGACATCCGGCCAGCTCTGAAGGACATAGTCTGGGCTTGGCATGGAGATGATCAACAGCAAAAAGAGTAGTACCTTTGGATGTCTCAGTTTTGTTCCCAAAATTTGTTACATTTTTCAGCTCAGAGTGATTCTGTTCGACGTGTTTGTGTTCTTTTTTTTTTAGTAATTGTATTATTTCTCTTTCTGTGAACCATTCCATTGCGCAATAATTGTTGAGAGGCTGAGTTGTACAGTCGTTTCATTCTGAAAACTGTTTCTGTTCTGTTATGTATAATGGTTGTCCCTGTCAGTAATGAAATAATTGCGTGTGATCATACAAAAAAAGGTTGAGCTTTCATGTGCTTCTCTAATAGAGATAACTTGGAAAAGTCGGAATTAGACTAGGAATGAAGTAGAGGTACCACCACCTTCGTTGTAATAAAGTAGCTAAAAGAAACACACAGCCTGACAAAGAAATCAAGGTAAAATGTACTCCACACAAAAGAACATACAAAAGACGAAACGTACATCACATGTTGGTAAGTTTATAATCTTCAGGCATTGTTTGGACTCCACTAGTCCACTTGAACTAAAAATGAACTAGTCTCCATCTAATGGGACTAAGGATAGATCCGCCAACTCGGTTTTCACATTCATAATCAACCAAAGCATCCGTCTTATGGATCCTCGTTTTCCACATTCCTAACCAACCGCCGAAATGACTTCCCAAGTGGGTCAAGAGTTGATCCCATCCGAATAGTTTTAGCCAACCAATCACCGCGATGCCAAGTTGTGCATAATTATGGGATAAACTGTGCGGGCTCCTGATTTTCAACATATGCGCTTTTACTGTCTGTCGATACGATGTATCTCCACAAACAAGAGACAAAGTGATGATATAGATAAATCTTTCCTGCTTTCAGCATACAAAGTTTAGTTGCTCATCCTTTTTCCTTTCTCTATGCTTTGTTCGCTCATCTGCACAGGTGCACAGCTGTTGTATATGTCGGCAACAGGCTAAGAAGGCAAAGTCGATTAATCCATTGACAGCATCTGACAGCTGTTAGCACTACACAGTGCCGTTGGAAGATTTCTATGAGCAGATCACTATCAAATATAATCCTTAGTTACTAGTAGTGTTGATTAATTAGGCTCCATGTGCATTTGAGAATGCATAGATTGGAGCATAATGATTGGTGATTTGGTTGTCGGAGTTCCAGAGAGTGCTACTAAAAAACTGGAAATGTAGCAATAGGTGAAACTGGAGTTTCAGATATTGTATGTCACGGTGAAACTAACTGAAAAGTGAAAACCTTAGCATCTATCCCACATCCCAAAAGTCTAGTTTCAGAGCATATGTCTCCTGTTATCAGACATTCTATACAGATTAGAGCCCTAATAAAACAGAAAAATAGAGACCGAATCATCCGCAATGTCAAATGGCTCACTTTCTAAATCCGTAACCAACCAGAAAAAAATAATAATAGGTTTATGATGCATAAAATTATGCAACCAAAGAATATTATCCTCTCACTAGCTTGATACACACGTATCTTGACTGCTAAGAAGAAACCAAATTATCATTGAGTAGAGAGCATGTTACCGCAACACAATCTTCAGAATTTGGAGCTGGTCCGCGGGAGATCGCCAGGAAAGACACAAAAAACTATATTGGATCCAAGCCCATCAAGATGACGTGGAGTGAAGTGGGGAAAGAAGACAATCGCTGATATTTACAGTGGTCTTCTACTCATATTATTTCAAAGGGAATGAATGTAGCAGGCTTCAGTAGCGGTGGTTGCAGCACTGCCGCTTCAGCATGTTATGTTCTGTAGTTCTGTTGAACCCAACTCCAAGTCCAACTCGGTCTGCTGTGCCAAAATTTCATTTTTTACTTTCGTTATTTTGCTCGCTCTGCTATACGTTACAGTTTTCTTCTGTCCCCTTCATTATTCCTTGCGCTATTTATGCACGTATTTGTAAACATATAGTAGTTATTAAACATGGGCCCTTGGATACATGATCATGAGTCTTCGGAGACAAAAAATAATGTGCAAAATTGCCTCACTGTCTCAAACCATGATATTTCTGATTATATCCAGGTTAATTACTATAGTGTAGCTTCTGTTTGTGATTTCGTCCAGGTTAGTATACTGAGAAATAGCTTTACTCCACCAAGAGTTCACAGAGATGTTACTCAATGCTGAATCTGGAATACCATCTTCAGGCAAGCAGGCTAATTCCATGTGTTATCAAGAAAACATGTCAGACTACCAAAGCATTGTCTCTGTTAATATGCCATCATGATAAGCCTACTTACTCCATTTTCAAGCAGCATAAAAAATACTAGAAGCCCAACAGGAAGATCCTAAGAATGGTAAGAAAGCTGAATGCTTGTCGAAAGTAAGATACCGCCAACATATTATTACTTGCACAAAAGAAAGTTGCAGACTTGTAGTCCAACAATATCAGCCAGCACAAGCAAACGCAGCCGAAGAAATTTCGAGATTTACATGCTCAAAGTCACATTTTAAGCACAAGCATGGATTAAGTTGAAAATTAAAATCCTGCAAACTTTAGCTACAATGCCATGTCCAAATTCCCTACTCCCAGCAATGACACCCACTTACAGTTACTGTACCACATCACAAAAGGCTGAAACACCGATAATTCTGCACAATTACTTTAGCATATATTAATCATCAATCCCCATCTCCATCTATGTTACATTTGCCACAGTAGTATACATTAGCACCCACATGTAAGGACAACAGGATTGTGCCAATCTTCGCCGCCTCTGTTGGCACTCAATCAGCGAAATACAAAATAAGTTATCAACATTCGTCACCGAGCCTTATCAGATTCAGATTCTGCCGGTTGTGCAACAAGGGTGCGCCAGAGGTACCGCCCACTTGCCATGTCCACCATAGTCCAGAATCCGGTTTTCACTGCTGATCCAACCTAGATTCATGCAGAAAACAGTCCTTGAAATTCTGAAGCAATTGTTGTTAAAGGCACAGTATTGTATGTTTCAGATTTGCACAAACGGGAAACAAAGAGCTGATGGTTTAACATTTGGACCAAGAAATAGTTCGATCATCAATTGTGCATGGGTTCACTGTTATACGTTGCTTAACTACATATGTTTTTTCATGTGCACGATGCGACTGTTTAAGCACTTAAGTACACTCAGCTCATGTTTCTATGCAGTTTATTTTGTAAACAAATTGAGATGCAAGATATTGAAAGTTTATAGCATGATCTTTTGACAGACACAGGACGGTGGGAGTGTTGCGCAAGATGCCAAATATTTGAAGATCGTACGAGTTTGAAACAACAGTTGGAGCTTGGGCAAGATGACAAATGTTTGAAGCTCTAGTCAGTTTGAAGGATACCAAGACATTTTATTTGTTTGTTTGCTTGCTTGCTTGCTTGTTTTAAGCTGAGAAGCTATTGTCTTTATTTCTTTTGTACAAAAAAGTCGACCGAATGTATCTGTGCTAAATAAGGTACTTTATGAATGGTAACAAGATGGCGGGTGTTTTGGAGCTCTACTGGTGAGTTTAAAGGCTGCGAAGCGCTGTTCAATCAAGTGGTAAACTCCCTCCCCCTCCACCGGTTTGTAATTGCTCTTACACATGCCCAGTAGTATTATAGCAGGATTGTTTTTTTAAAGTTGGGCAAATGCAACCTTGCTAAGAAAAAAAATCCAGGACTAGCATATATTGTGGGATCCCATATATTGTACATCATTGGCGTACCAGTGATAACCGAGTGGTTGAAAATCATCTAGTGGAGTGGTAAAATAGGCCTCAAAAAATGAAATTCATCTCGATGATGGCGTCATCCTCGTTTTCCCAGCAGGAATTTGTGCCTGAGCGGTAGCACGCCGGCAGCGGAGAAGCAGCAGCTAAGAATAGGCAGGTGACACGCGTTGTTACCTTGGAATGGAGGGGCACGGGTGCCCTGGGGGAGCCCTTGCCGTCGTCGTCGGCGTCGAACTCGTCGGCGGGGTGGGCGTTGAGGCCCCGGACGAGGAAGAAGCCGGCGACGGTGGCGGAGAGGAAGATGAGGATGACCCGCAGCGGGCACATCTGTGCCTCTCTCTTCTCTGGGCAACCAAAATGGATTCAGGAAAGGCGGCGCCTTTGCCGGGTGCGGCCGGACAGCGCCGGCGGCTGGTTTGGGAGTTGGTGTGGGTGGATTAGTCCCCTCCCCTCGCAGGGAATTTCTGTTGACCTGTCCGTCCCTCCCTCGGACCGGAAGCGGAAGAAACTGTGCCGCGCGGGGGCAGACGGGTAGGAAGGAAGGAAGAGAAAGAGAGAAATGGCAACCCGTGAGGCTGCAATGGGATCCCGGCGCGGATGCAAGAGGCAGCAGCGGGCGGGGGAGGAGGAAGAAGAGACCGGAGGAGGAGGACGGGTCGGGAGGGAACGGATTGGTTCGTGCGACGAGGAGAGGAGAGGAGAGGTTGGGAGGAAAACGAACAAGAGGGTGGAACGGATTTGTCCGTCGGTCGGATCGTCACCGTCCGTCCGTCTCCGTCCGTCCGTCTTGCGTGAAGGCTGGCGGGGCCCACTTGGCAGTGAATGCGCCGCGGGAACGCGGTGGTTGACGTCGTCTCTGTGGGGCCCACCTGTCGGCGGATGGAAGCTTCTCCGGGCGTGCGACACCGAAGCAAGCGGCTAACGGACGCAGCTTGTTTCTCCGGGCGTGGGACACCGGCGGATGGAAGCTTCTCTGGATCCAATCCGCGTCTCTCAAACAGTCGCATTTACGAGTGGGAGGATTCGTTCTAAAAAAAAAAAAAAAAAGACAACTTCAAGAAGAGTGTTTATTTGAGTAGTTTTAACTTATTTTCAGTCATAAAAACGGTATTTTTCTCTCACGTTAAATCAACTATAGAAATTAGCCTCTATCAAAATATCCTCTATCAAAATAAACCTGCCGACCGTGGTCATTCGTTCTGGGCGGTTACACCTGACCTCGTGGCTGCTCTGCTACTTGGCAGCAGTGGCCACTGGCTAAAGTACAGTAAAGACTGCTAAACCAAACCACTTGCATGGCCCAGCAAAATCACATCATTCGGCCTTGCCTTGCCTTGCTCTTCCAACATCACCAAAACAAGATGATCACCAAAACAAGATGATGATTCCTAAAGATTTCTTGATAACAGGCACCAATGACAGCACCTCTTCTAAGCCTTCCCTTGTACCATTGAGTACCAATTCCACCTACAAATTTGTTTGGATTGGAATTCCCCCACCAAATCCTCAAGGGTTAATAATATCACAAGCCTTTTCTGGTACGTTATTATCCACTACCACTTTGCACAGAACGGCCTACATTATATTCACTTACTACTACTTAGTACAGCCGAACAACCATCAAATAAATCAGTCAAATATAGGCACGCGCAATTGCCAAAGGGGGTGCTAGCAGAGACCCAAACTCCCACCTGTGCAGGATAAGTCCCCATGCCCATTTTCCATTGAATGCCAGAGTTCATACAGCGAGAAGCGCCAACACATCAGGTGAAAGTAAGTTTCGCCGGATACAAAGCATCAGATGGCGCATATTAACAGGTCAGTCAGGTGAGAGTGCTACTAAACAAAATGACCCTCCCTGCAACACTCAACAGGCAAGGAAGGTCTTGGCTTAGACACCCTCCATTTCCTTCTATAGCGAAGTTTGTCCATGCTATGCTGTCTCCTTTTGGTTGAAAGACCACACGGAGGGCTGTACATCAGGACTTGTCGAGCAAAATAAACCTCCTCCACCAACAGGTGCACCAGACGGCAATGGAGAATAGCCACCACCATCCTGGGCTCCATTCAGCAACAGTTCCTCCCTGCGTAGATCATAACCCCAGCAAAGTCATCAGTTCCAGCGTTTTCACTTTACGTGTAGTACAAATGTATGTATGATGATATTACTACCAACCAACACAAATTCTGATTACATATGAATAGTTGATATGTTTTGTCAGGCCAAAAACAGAAACCAAGCAGTGTCATGCAGACAACACCCCAGCCAATGGTAAAAGTAAAAGATTTCAGGAAGCCAGTGCCATGCAGACCAAATGAACTCAATTTCAGGCTAACAACTGGTTGAAGGACACAAGTCATAAACTTGAAACAAGCTAATCCAAATGCCAATAGACCGGCCCAACTAAAAAGCAATTAAATCCTGTATCTTGAAACCATAAATAGGAAAAAAAATAAACTTCACTAATGGGATGGCGTTGGCCATGTGTTGAACTAGTTATGCTAAGTTTCCATAAGCTTCGAGCCTGTTGATAGCTCAAGTGCTTCTGGCCTGTAGGAAGTAGGAACCGTATGGTCTGTAATACTACCTGAGTATTCAAAAAGGACTCAAATGAACTAGTCATGCTAAGAAACTGATAACCCAATTTCCATGTTCCCTTTAGCCAAATTTCTGTGGGTAGCAGCCTACTTGTGTAAATTGTGAGGATGTCTCTCCTCCTAGAGACATCGCCATGGGATAAGACTGAACACCCCTTTGGGCCTTGTCTTTGAATCCTCCTGGAACTCTAGTTGTATCCTAACTGGACTAAAACTTTCATCTTGCATGGACTAGGCTGCCTGCTCTTGCATCACAGCACCTTTACATATGCTTTTTAAGTATGAAGGAGCCTGCCCCAACCATGCAAAAAAAAAAAAAAAACATTTACCACTTTTAAAAAAGATCATCATCGTATATGACTATAAAGTAACAATTAAAATAAAACTACGCCCAATAATTAACAGCAAGGTCAAACAGGATGCAGTAACCAAACACCATTGATGAACAGCATTTCCAAGAATCCAACCACCTACAGTGCAGAAGTTAAATGCTATCAAACTAGATCTTTCAGAGAACAAAAAATGTTGGCTCAACAGTTGCTCTCCATAAATAAAGCCATGCATTCATATGTTCAAGGGTTGTGGCCTTGCACAACCCATCGAAAATATTTAATCATCCATTTTGGACTTTTGGTGTCAGCCGAGTTTCGTTCAATCTCGAGCTCATATAATCGCATTTCTTGGGCATCAGACAATCCGAATCTTAGACATAAAAATGAAACTAGAACAATCGCTATCAGCCTATACGTATCTCATCAAATGGCCTGCAACAGAACAGCTTAGCCTGCGGCAAGTTCTGATTTGGACAATCTAACTCTAGCCTTTAATTATGTCTCAAAAGAAGCAGCCCACCACTTAAAAATACAAATATAGATGATATGAATGTTGAAGACCGTGATGTTGCAGGAACCATCCTATAAAATTAAGTTGTCGAAGACCATGATGTTGCAGGAACCATCCTATAAAATTAAGTGTTTAATATGCTTATCCCCTCCAAAACTTCTCATCGTAAACACAGAACCTGGGCAGTTATCACACACTTGAGTACCCCTGAGCTATTGAAAATAAAAGTTACTACTGGAGAACACATCTTGATCAGACCACTAAATCCGAATAATACACTAAATGTTAGAGGAGCACATCATATTCCTATAATCCATGATGACAACTACCTGTCTCTCCTCGGTTTCTGTACCCTTCTTTCTAATCAATTTAGAATTAGCAATGAATATGCCTCTGAACAGCCTTAAGAAAAAGGTATTTACTTGGCACATAATTTCTAGTTGGGCTGAAAGAAACCCATGGCCAACTCATTGCTCAACCGTGCCATTGTTGTAAAATAGTCTTGACTGACAACACATTTAGTGTTAAGGTTCAACAATCACGAACAGTGGAATGAATCATGCAAAATGACCAGACATATTCCAAGGTAGCTTATTCATTATGGCAGTTTGTCAATTCATCATCATCCTAATTCATGAGCCAAATAGAACAGTTAGCGTCATAACATCAATGAACCATGATCCCTGAAAGTGAGAAATATCAGAAACGCACATGTCCAATTAAGAGTTCCAAAAAGCTTTAGTCGCTGGACAGAAAACGCGCGGGGGGGGGGGGGGGGTCTAGAGACTAACTAGGACTAGACAGACACTCTGGGTAAGAGCATGTGGCAATTAAGCAGTAAGCAGGATGGTGGTGCCTAACATCTAGGTGGACACATTTAATAGTGACTGCGAAGACCAAAATTGGTGCGACTAACTCATGAAACATATGAAAAAAAAAAAAAAAAAAAAACTACAAGCACCATTGCCCTGCCCCAGATTATACGTCTTTCTCATAAATAAGATCCACAGAGAAGTCCCACCTATTGATTGGAGAATAAACAGGACTGCTGCCTTGAATATTTCAAAGAATAAAGGATCATTAAACACTCAGCATCACACACACTATGGGTTGAACAATAAAGTTGAGTATCAATTAAAAACTCAGCTATGCTAAATACCAAGATACTTCACTCTGCTATTCCAAGGTTTCTAATTTCTGTACAATAATGTCCTGGTTAAAGTAAGGAGTAATCCACAATCACACATGGAGATTTCACTCGTGTTTAACTATGTATATGCAAATTTAAGCAGATGTCGTCAAATGATTATCATTAAAAGATGTCAACAATTTGATGCTTAAATGTATCGATATTCGATACATGGAACTACACTAAGCAGTTAACTGGAAAACTCCAATGATTCGCACAATAGCATGAAACTAGTGTTGTCAACATCAGGCGAAAGGACAACAACTATTCTATAATGAGTTAATCTACCAGATTTCTAGCTCAGGTTAAAATTATATGATGTTCAGCGATCATGATTAATGAAAGCCTTTGTTGCAGCAAATTCTCTGAAAGGAAAAGGGGGATAGGAAAGTACTTACTTGGGCCAAGAAGGACCACGTGGTCCAAAGGGGTGTTCACGTGCAGATTTGATTGGAGACCCAAAAACCAAGTCATTATGTAATTTCCCTGGTATTTCATGTGGAAGGAACAAGCTTGGTGTATCAGGTGGCAATTGCTGGAAAGGTGCTTTCTGCAGCCAAGGATCACTGTCATTCAAACCAGTACCCAGGGGGCCTTTTGTTCCGCCATTGAAAAGATTGGCACTATAGTTTAATTGTTTAGTCTGTCGAGGCCACTGACTCTGAGGGCCTTGGAGACCTAAATTTTCATGAACCAATGGTGTGCTCCACATTTGCCATGTGCCTTGCTCACTGCTAGCCTCAGGCTGAACAGGACCACCAGGCCTTTTTGCAACTAACAAGTGCAGAGGCTTGATAGGCTTTTCTTCAACCACACGAGACCTAGAGAGAGGAGACTCAATTGGTGAAGGCCTCCCATGTGATTTCTTGGCGACATCACTCGAGATGAATTCACAGTGCAAGTCTGGAGGGAAGTTATCTAAAGACTCTGAAACTGGCCCAAGCAATGCGATTGCATCTGGATCATAGCATGGGTCCTCAAACTGTTCTGAATCTTCAAATACCACAGATTCAGCATCATCATATAAAGGCATATGTCCAGCAGGAAAATGAGGTAGTGGCTTATTGAGAGGTGCTCCATTAAGCGGTGGAAATCCTGGAAATTGCATGGACTGGCTTGAACTTGGCTTGCTGTCCAGAGGAGGATACTGAGAGAGAAATGTATGAGTATTGCTTATTTGCGCTCCATTTGGTTCTGGCTTCCGATTCATATCACGAGCTGAAGTTGTAGCATCAGGACAAGGGGAGACTGATGCTGAACGACTAAACAGCTGATGCCATGACTTTTTAAAGCTGGTAGGGGCTGGATGCACATTTGGACTAACCTGCATATAGAAAAAATACAAAAGGCTGAAGATTTAAGATGGAAATTCAAGTAAAACTAAAAACAACTAATGCAATTGGTTCTGACAACAAGATTTGTCACTAAAGTAGCAATGTCCTTGTTACTCACAGGTCGATTAAAATTAGTCCATGAATTTCTGGTTTCCCCAGCTGAAGCAGATTTGGCTGCAGCTTGTGTGGCTGCATGCTGGACATCTCTTTTGCCTGCATTACCCTGGTCAGTTGCAGGAACTACGGGTCTGCTAACCTTGTTAACTTGAGGGGCAGGAGCCTGAGCACTTCTGCCAAAGAAGGGACCACTGCCAAACCCTCTTGACGAAGATAAGAAACCACCAGTCATACGGCCAAAGTACTTCGCTCTGCTCTCCACTGTCTTATTACTATGATTGTTAGCTTCAAAGTAATGAGGCTTGTAACCCTCACGCCTGTCAGAGTCAATCTTTCTGTCGAAGGCTCGCTTCCTGTCACCTTCTCTACCCAATCTTCTATCAATGTCCTCACAATCTGAGTTACTTTTGCTTGACTCCTTGTCCTCTTTCTTCCTCCTCTCCTGACGCCGCCTCTCTGCCTCCCTCCTAGCATCCTTCTCCCCAACAGGGGTAGCGCTTTTGGACCGCTCCTCAGCATCAGCTTTCTCGTCCCTCAGCCTCCTGCGTTCCTCCACCAGCTTTGCCATCTCTTCCCGCTGCTTCCTTTCTTCCTCCTCCAGCATTTCCCTCTCCAGCCTCGCAAGTCTCTTCTCCTCTGCTTTCCTCCTCGCCTTCTCGACCCTGCTCTCCTCAGCTTTTCCTCCATTCTCCCCTTCCTTTGCCAACCTCTTACCGTCCGGGCCGAAGCCCTCACCATCCCCTGACGACGTAAATCTGAATATCTTCCTCAAGGGCCACCTCACTGTTGCTGTGAAAAATGACAACAGCAGGTGCCAAGAGAAGCCCCAGAAGGAGGTACTGGCGCCGGCCGAGCAGCGCAGGTCGAGCCAGTCTCCGCAATCCTGAGCGCAAGGCCACCTGGAGGAGGCCTTCCCGGCCGAATTAAGGTCGAGCACGGGGCGCTTGGAGACGTGGCCGCAGTAGGAACACATGAACTTGCCGCCGCCGGGGTTCTGGTCCCTGTAAGGGTTGCTGCAGTTGCGGCAGCGTCTGGTGGCGGTCTTGCGGAGCTTGTGGAGCTCGAGCGCGTGGGCGCGGCGCTCCTCGCGGAGGCGCGCGGAGCGGCGGGCACGCCAGAGGGAGAGCCGCGGGAGGAGGATCTCGTACCAGAAGAGGGTGAGGAGGAGCACGGAGACGCAGGCGAGCCGCGGGGAGGTGACCTCGAAGCGGTAGGCGGCCGGGAGGAGCAGCTGGGTGGCGGCCCAGATGGTGATGAGCGGGACGACGAGCCACGGGAGCATGGTGGCGACGCGCCGCGACCAGCGCTGCACGGCGCAGAGCATACACATTGGGTTATCCGCCGGCAGCCTCCGCTACGCTCGCCCGCTGCTGCTGGATCTCGAGAGCCGTCGCTACCTTGTCGGTGGGTTGCTTGCTCGGCGGGCAATGCTGCGATTCGATTTGGGGGGAAGGGGAGGGAGGGGAACCCTCGAATGTGGGGAGCGGAATCGAAGCGGGCGGCACCCTTTTTTTCGGCGATGCGAGATGCGGCAGCTAGTAGGAGAGCGTGAGGAGCATGGATTCGAGAACGGGGAGCTGGAGGTGGGCGATGGCCATGGCGAAAACCCTAGCTTTTTCCAGTCCCTTTCTTCCCTCTCCTTCTCGGTCGGTCGGCGACGAAAGGGAGACGAAGCATCAGCAAGTCGTGACCGTGAGAAAACCAGGTCCTCTTTCTTAGTCTTTTTTTTTTCTGCATTTTTTGGCTTCATTTAAGCAATCGGCATTTATTTTCTGTCACAAAATAAATAATATTTTTTCTCCAAACAAACAACATTAGCCAAAATCAACACGTGTTTCCAACTCAAACATAGTGAAAACCGCCATGCCATTTCTTTCTAATTTTTTCCGTACTTTGACGAAAGCCTTAATGCACTTATAATTTAATTATTATAATCAGTTTGTGATTAAAGCTACAATTAGACTGAGCAGAATATTAGCTATGACATTATTTGGAGTGAATTAAAGTGATAAACATGAGTGTGCGATTGCAGCAGCACAGTGTGCACCAGCCACCAGATGCCTTGACGCGGTCTCAACAACATGGCTTCCTCCACCGGCGCCAACGGATCGTGCTCTCTACCGACATGGACGGCATAAAAGGTGTTGTGATGTTTTGGTTTCCTCCAATACATCAAAATCAAAACTTCCTCCATAGATAAATCAAAAGCCGGTATCAATGTGTGAGGAGCATACACATTGGCACTCCACAGTTTTAAGTGGAAGGGAAGGCGATGAGGTCCAGAAAAAGGGATTTGTTGTTGGGATCTGTAGGAGTACGCTAGAAACGGGTACGGTGAATTTGAACTGGTAAAACGACATCGCACGGATGGCTCCACCGGTTCGGTAAAGTCAGCTCTTTTTCTACCTCCCGACTCTGTCGCCCACCATCTTCGTCTTCCTCTCAACCTTCTCGGCGCAATCTTTCTGCAGCTCGCTCTGTCTTGTGTCTCAGTCCCGCTATAAATCTCAATCGTTGGAATCATGGAAGCACACCTCCTCCCTCAGCTTCAACATCCCGTTCCTGAACACCAACGACCAAAGGAACAAGCGGCATGGACGCTTGCGTTCTCCTCGTTGGCATGGTGGTGCTGGCCGCCGCCGCCATTCTGACGAGATCCTGTACCATCATCATAGCCACCGCCACGAACATCATTTCCCAAGCCCCAAGGCCTTCGGGTTCTTTTCCTTTTTTTTCTTTCTTCTATTTCTCTTTCTTTTTTCTTTTTTTAGTCTTCAAGTTCTTTTTCAAACTTCATCCATGCTTCTTTTCTTTGTATCGCCGCCACCGCCGCCGCCGTCACCACCAGTCATCCCCACGCCAGCGAGTATTTGGATAGTTGGACTGGATTAGGTTGCTATGGTAGTGGACTGGACTAGATCGGTTTTTTACCACTCGATATTGGTTTGCATTGGATACATGCCTCATTCTAGGCGGACTCATTTTGGACTGGATTAGATGGAGGAGGATTTTAATCTATTTCCAGGTTTACATGGCATGAAAGTTGTTTGATGTTTTGGTTTCCTCCAATACATCAAAATGGAAACTTACTCTATAAATTAAGTCAAAAGGTGATGGCAAGTTTATGTCTCATGTAGAGCTCATATATGGACATCCATAGCAAACCAAGGGTTTGTATATATATAGCAAACCAAGGGGTTATGGAAAAAGTCTAGTTCACCCCCTGACGTTTGGGGGTGTATCTAACTTAGACCCTCAACTATAAAACCGGGTAACTAGCCCCCTAAACTTTGCTAAACCGGTCAATTTACCCCCTAGGGTGGTTTTGCTGAGTGGTTTTGCTTATGTGGCGATGGTTTTGCCTTGCCGTTATGCTGACGTGGATTATGATGTGGACGATTGACGAGTGGGCCCTGCTTGTAGGTTCTTTAACCTACAAGCAGGGCCCACTCGTCAATCGTCCACATCAGCATCATAATCCACGTCAGCATGCCGGCAAAGAAGAACCACCGCCACATAAGCAAAACTACTCAGCAAAACCACCCGAGGGGGTAAATTAACTGGTTTAGCAAAGTCTAGGGGGTTGGTTACCCGGTTTTGTAGTTGAGGGTCTAAGTTAGACGCACCCCAAAACGTCAGGGGGTGAATTAGACTTTTTCCAAGGGGTTATATATATTGCTCACTTGTAGGAACGAAATTGTTGCTAAGAGGTTGTACTAAAAATATGTCATTCACTTATCGTGTATGTATAATTTAAAATAATTTTAACAAACCATCACATAGTTTTTTTGGTTCACCCATAATACATGATGTGTATGCAAGATAGACTTTACCGCTGCTGGATTGACTAAGAAACCTAAATGTCATGAGGAGGTGCATGAACAACTTGGTGACTGTAGTAACATTATGGTGTCTATTTGATGATTTAAGCGTAATCAGTTGAATGGTTAATTCGTGACCATATCGATCATCATGCATGGATATGGGAAAGTTGCATGAAGAACCTCACCCAAACGCATGAATATGTCCTCTCTCCTACACATGAATATGATCCACTTTATCATGCGTCATCCATGAAAGGCCAACTTTGTACTTATTATTGGAGCATTTTATAACTAGTATTTTCTGGCATAAATGTTGGAAGTGTATTAGGATTCTACACCGTTATTATTTCTCATAAACATATATTAATGTTAGGTCAACAAAAGCAATCTCTAAGTTAACCCAAATAAGATATTGGTCTGTGACCCGTGTCATGTGGGCACCACCATTGTTCTGTGCCAAGCATTTACCGCAATTGTTGCTCGACGCTACATGACCACCATAGGAGCTCCATGACTTGGCCCGTGTTGCTCCATTGTCTACCCGCGCTTGCATAAGTGGCTTCGTTCAGTTTCTTCGATCTGGTGACAATTCCTTGTTCATCGCCGAGGTAACACCAAGGTTAGTCCTTGGGGCGGGTTAAAGGGCCAGCCATTCCAGGCCCTCAAAAGGATGGGGTGCCTCCCTTGTTATGCGACATATAAGGCATTTTTGGTATAACTCAGTTTCACTAGTGAAACAATTTTATAACTTTGGATTGAGAAGCATATCTACACATGAAGCTCTGTGGGATATAAACTCCCGGTACCAGAAGACAAGACATGGGCCGCACCATCAAAACTGGCCCGGTGTTGATGGTCGTTAAGTGCCAAAAATAATCATCAACTGTAGCATGATTTGACACAAAATGAATCACAAAGCATAGTCATAGGTTTTGATTCTGACGAGTTCCACGAGTTTTGGTGTTTTCACTTGTATTATAGGAATACGCAATTTTCCATCAATAAAGTATCTCAAATAAGTAATTGGACTGCACCATTGCGACGGGCTCGTTGAGACGATCAAAACGGACCTATCATTTGCTATATTCGGAGTTCGAAATCAAAATCTGCGGCAACATATGCACCATTGAACTGCAGTAGGACCAAGAAGACAACACGACGAAATTGGGCCCGAGACCCCGACTTTGGGCACCGGCCGGCGCTAGGGTGGGGCCGGCTGGCCCCACCATTAGGGTTTTGGCCCTAGGCTTCTAGAATCTTTCTCCCACGCTTCCTTGGCACCCAAGTAAAGCATCACTACGTCAATCTAAGGTCGGTTTGATCCGACGGATGCGCATAACATGAAGCGCGGATCGATGACGTGGCAGTTCCTTGCCCCTACTCCACCTCGGCCTATATAAGGATGCCCAAGGCCCCCTCCAGAAGGCATCCTACACCCCGCTGTTTCATATTCTCTACATAAATTAGGGTTAGGGTCCATCTAGTTGATCTAGTTCTAGTTCATCTAGTTGTAGCAGTCAGGAAAGACTAGTTCATCTAGATCTAGTCTTGTTTAGAGATTAGAGAGATAGAGTAGGAGAGTAGAGATTCTAGAGGAGTTCTGGCCTGTCGGTGCTTCTTCGTGGCTGTATTCTTCTGGATTCAGCTTCCTCGCCTGGAGTTGCGTTCTGAGGTGCTTTTGTATTCAACATCTAATTCAAGTAAGCATATGTTCTTATTCGTTCTTAAATTTGTAATTCATATTGAGTGCTTTGATCTTGGTCATTACTTGATTGAAGTAGTATTTCGTAGTGTAGGCGTGGTGCCTAAGCTTGGTTTACTTGTGAATGTCCCCTGATTGGCCGGATAGTGGTAGATCGCGTAGGTGACAGCTGCGTTGAGTCCTCTGTAGTCCACTTTCCGTTGATAGGATCGATAGGTGTATGTGTCTGGTAGGAGGGAACTCTGATTTTGCCTCTTATTCATGTCACTGCCCAGTTAGAACGATATTATTCAAAGTTTACCGGTTGTTAGAACTAGATAATCATTAGCTATTTCCTCTTTCTTGATATTATCTAGCCTAGTTGTAGGGTTAAGTTCATCGGCTTAGTCATTATCACCTACTGTTCCTTGTGGATACGATATTTAAAACCTCCAGGTGAAATGTGACAGCGGTATATTATCTGTGCGCTTACGGATAATCTGAATACAATCTTATTTAAGTATAGTGCAGTTAATTTATACCAACAAGCATTTCTGGTGCCGTTGCCGGGGAACGGTTTGCTGATTTTGACTTAGTTTAGCTTAATCTTGTATTATACTTTTATTTTTTCTATTTTATCCCCACCTTTTTATCATTTTATGTTCATCCTTATGGATGCTTTAAATTCCACGCCTATCTATCTATTTGGCATGCGCAAAAGTTTCGGGCCACCAAAATCTGTAGAGCCTATCATAACACCTGACTATGAGCTGCGCCCATGTCTAATTAATATGATTCGGGATAAACCCTTCTCGGGAGAATGTAACGAAAATCCATACTTACACCTACGAGAGTTCGAGCAGACCTGTGCATGCTTACACATTGCTGGCATGTCTGATAAAACTTTAAGGTGGAAGCTTTTTCCGTTCTCTTTGATCGGAGGAGCTAAAAGTTGGTATAATCGAGCCGTAGAAAGTATGCAAGGAGATTGGGAAACTTTATGCTCTGAATTTTGTTTATATTTCTTCCCCATCCATAGAGTAGTTAATCTTCGAAAAGAGGTTCTAACTTTTAGGCAATTAGAACAAGAATCTCTTAGTACATCATGGGATCGTTTTAATGAACTTGTTACATCTGGCCCTGACCTTGGTTTTCCAGACCCTGTGCTTATTCAACATTTCTATTTGGGTCTTACCAAGAATTCTAGGGAATCCCTTGATTTATCCTCTGGAGGAGCCTTTCCTTATTTGCCTATAAGTAAAGCAAGAGCTATGATCAACAAGGTTGATCTAACTAATTCCGAGCTCCCCAAGGAAGAGAAGGAATCATATCCCGAACAAGCAGAGGAAGCTTTGGTAGGTAAAACACAACCACTGCAATCCCAAGATTTAACTGTCAATTCTAAACCATCAAAACCCCACTTTGATGATTTAGACTTCCAATTAGCTAAGATGTTAATCAATCAATGTAAATCAGATCTTTTTAGAAGAGCATCTTGGAAAAAATATCGTCAACTTCCTTTCCCCTCTGAAAGACATTAGGAAGAATGCAATGATGACATGTCTAGTGATGCCATAAAAGGAGAGCCAAGCCACATAGGAATTAATTCTATCTTCTCCCCTTCTATGCGCACATTAAATGTCTCATCTGAACTCATCTCTAAACCCATCCTTGACCCCAATGATCCTTCTTCTGCTCTCTCTCCTAAATCTCATCATGACCCCAGGATCCCATTAAGACATCCCAAGAATATGAGTCATGAAGATTTTTGAAATGACCAAGAAGAGCTATGACAATGGCAGGAATTCATACAACATACTAGAAATACATACACTATTATTAAAGAATAGATGGAAGAGGACGAAGCCTTAGTACTAGCATCTAAACTTGGTCTAGATTCAAATTGTGAGCTTAAATTAATTTCTGTAGTAAACATAACTCATCCAAGTTTAGAGAAAGCCTTAGATAAAACCAATCTTAGAGACACCAATCCATGGGAAATATTAAAAAATAAAACATCTAATGAATGTCGTAGACATGAAATAATAGAGATAAACTTGTTGCCTATAGATATCTATGAAGAAACACCATTGGAGTTTAAAAAGGGAGATCATATCGATGAGCATGGGAATTATTTCATTAACACCTCATCGAATCCATGCTCATATGAGAAATCTCCTGGATCAATTGGTCTCTCTAACATTATCATGCGTGAGATTTTCAACCCCCTCATTCTACCTGTTCATAAATTTTTCGAAAGGGTGGTTGTAGATGCATATGTTTATCATAAATATTGTAGATCTCGTTGTAATCTTGATATAGGTGCACAAAGACTGGTGTTCTAGAGGAAACCACCCCATGAACTTAAAGCACAATAATCAGAAGGTTTCCTAAGAATAACTTTGTGTCCTAAAATAACCACTCTTGAAAAATGAATTGAGCTTGCATCTTTAATTTTACTATAATACCCTTTTGAATTGAGCATAGAATTATAATTATGAAAATAGTCCTTTGGGTATTTTTGTCACTAACCATTTCAGGTTTGAAGTAGAAGAGTAACAACGCAAGGTATGTCCAATTAATCATCATGCAATATTGAATTATATCCATCCAAGTTTAACTTTACTTTGCAAAATTCAAACTTAGGGGAATGGGCTCAATTATAAAATCTTATGTTGCTAGTATTGGTTGTCTCTACCTTTCTAATCCATGTTCAATTGTTCGCCTTTTCGTCTCTAAATGAATAGATCTCTATAAGTGCTTTCATGTCACCTTTGTTTGCTATAGTAAGATTTGGTTTGGAAGTACTGCAAATACTTCCATTGGCATTTAAATTGAGCGTGGTGCTCAGGTTAAAAACGCCTTTCTTAATTAAATCTAGACATGGAGTTTGGTTTGGTTATTGAACTAGAAATTGCTATAGTAGACATTGGATATTTTGTTGGACTAATCCCGGCAAGAAACTTTTAATCTGGATAAGTCATGAGGTGAATTCGAATCAGAGATGAGACAGGGCACATGCTGAACTTCAATAACTTTGCAGAGGAAGACACAGCTCATTCATCATGAATGGAAGAACTGTGACTATTAATGATTCATTCACTTTATCTTTTACTGCAAGTTACTTGAACTCAAGTCATGCCGGTGTAAAACATGATCTATGCTAACGTAATATCAATCCTATCTTCTTAATAGCATAGATGGAACATGATAAAATTCTAGACAAACAACCTATGTTCCAAAATTGAACATTCCTTCGGGTATGTGTTGTCCACTAATCTGTTGCAGGCATAATAATAAATGGAGTGACAAGGTGTCATAAGATCAAAAAAGCAATAGATGGTAAAAAGGATAAGCAACAAAAGAGACAAGATGCTCATGAACAACTCAAGATGCAAGAGAAGGAATGGACCACTAGTCATCTACCCTTCTTTATTTAGTGCCATCACGCTCTAATAATGAAGGTAATATCTTAAGATAAGTGGTTATTATTTTTCTCTTAATCTTGGTATGCACATAAATGAAGACACAAACATATTAGAGTTATAGTTTTAATTGATTAACCTAATTAACTCAACATACTTTGTCCTTTAAAATTGTTCATGGAACTATTCTTTTGATCTCAGTCTTAACGAAATGTGCTAAAACATTGTATTCTATCTTTGAAAGATGATAGTCATACTCATGTGAAAATTTATATATTATGTAGAGATAGACAACCCTTCCATTGGTTAAGCAATTTAAATCTTTTCTGCCATGTGAACTTAAATACAACATTTAATGTTTAATCTTCTGATCTTACCACTCATGTCATATGTAAACAAATTATGCAACACCAATTTTGTCTTGTTCAATGTGCCTAAGGCTAGAAAAGAATAAATAAAGAAATAGATTTTGTTCTATTGGTGTTTTTCCACTAACAGAGCCCATGCCCTTGATCTCTACCTTGGTTTTGCAAGCAGGACAACATTTCGACCAAAGTTTATTGATTCCCAAAATTCCACAAGTGGAAGTTTTGTGAACATGCACACTAAGCAAGATGCTGCCACATCCAACTATTAATGCTCTACTTCAACCTGCTGGCCAAGTAAAGAACAAAAGTGACATCATCATTACAAGGGATGCAACCATCAAGACCTCCATCTCTAAGACAGAGAGATACACAAGAGTGAAAGAAAAAGTCCTGTCGGTAGACTTTAAATCCCGCACATTTTTCATAAGGTAATATGGTAGTTATCTAATTAATTAGTATTCATAATTTACATTAGTAATTTTACTTTAGCATATTCATGCATATCAAAAGAAAAAGAAAAATCTTTATTGTCTTATTTACTGCATCACAAAATATTAAAGCCCCACGTGAATAAACTTATGGTAACCCTGTAGGAGTATTTACTGTGGTGGCATAAAAAATGATAATAGCATCTGTATTTATTTTCTTGCATTATGAAAATCCTAAGCCCCATGAGAATAAATATTCTCCATGGTGGCATAAAAATAAAATATATATCATGCATACATATTTACTTTTCTGCATAAAAAAATCAGAAAATCCTAAAAAGAATCCTGCTAGAATCTGTCAATTGAAATCAACTCAAAAGAATAATCAATTACTTATTGACTGACCGCTAACCCCTTATCACATTCGAGCCTCGAGTTTTGCTTTTTCTTGTTGGAGTATAATTATGCAGGATAACAATATGTGTGAGGAGTGAGTTCATCAGTGGAGCCCACTAGAACTACTGCTGACAAGGTTGCTCTAAAGATCATCGGCATCAAGTATTGCAAACATCTAGCTTGGGGGAGGAGCATCCTGAAACGACCTCGATTTCCGCGAAGGGAAATCCACAGGCTCGAATTGTAATTCAACAGATTGCTTGGGACAATCCATGAAATTACCCATATCTCAGTTGACACCAGGATCCATACAACGGTAATTAAGTCTTACATAAACATTTATTACATCACCACATTGGCGGAATCAACATTCAGAGAAGCTTTAGAAGATGCGGAAGCGATTCATCCTTCACGGCCAACTTGAGTGTAGCACGTGACCCTATTCCTCGTCATCATCTCCCTCGAAGTCGTACTCATTCTCATCACCTGACAACAAATTTATCAGTATGATTTGTACTGGCCACGAAGCCCACCTATGCAGCATTTGCTTTGTGGAAAGTGGATGCAAGGCTATACAAGCAGACCTATAGGCCGAGGTTTTCCTATGCAGCTGTAATCAATGTTTAATTAGTCAAGTTTTATCACCAGTTAACACCATCATTCCTTTTCCCATCACCACCCTCACATACCCACACCTCACTCTCATTCGACAGGCCCAACTCCATCTCGGGCCTATCTCAGTGGCACACTACCACAACGGGTACACTGCCGGAAAAATGTTATCCAGGGGGAGAAAAGAATATGCTCTCATCTAATAGTGGTTGCAGAAACATTAGGAAAGGTCCATAGCCAACGAGTTGGCTTATGTATCGATCGATCAACCATACACTCTGCAGAGGTTTTACTACTCACAAGATAAGCCATCATCGATGCTGTACAATCATCTAGGCAGAATTCCGGGTGCTTGCTTGCCTAGGTCGATGCCACCCTGCCACTCAGCCCTGGGACATTCCGGATCCAACACCATCACACTGAGACTGGGAGACGCAGTACCGGGCCCCATCAGTGGTACTGCGCATCTAGAACGGTACGGGAATCTGCCATCCGTTACCGTCCACCCTTATCACCTCTCAACCTAGCAGTAGTGGCACCGCCCTACCAAGTAGTCCAGCCGTCTCCCGCCCATCAGAAGCGAGCGAGTAGCAAGGGAATCCAGATGTTTCCAGTCACTAGTCAGATCCTAGGTTGTGACCAAGTAGGCATCTCCACTTAGGGGATACTCTCCCCGTGCCGTCACGGCACCTCCGCTCACGGGACTTCAATGCACATCCCGGAACCACCTCATAAGTCATTACCCGCCACAGGTATCTCTCGTGGGGATGCCCAGGTTGCACCCCCGGCACGACTTGCCCCACGGGCTTGTCTCACATCCCACTTGATCGACATCAACCCTTACCACGCACCCAAGACGCACGCAGCACTCTCTCCCAGTGGTTATAATCAGTTATGCACCGTCCCAATTCCACCACATAGCATATAGCATGTAGTAAGTAGTGGAAGAGTAACAGTAAATTAAGCAGCAGCTAACCTAACAGCGGATAGCAGGGTAAAGTCTTATCAAGGCAGGGAATTCAAATATACTACCATGCAACCAATCCATACATAATCATAAAGCAATAGTAACAATGTCATTTACAATGCGTAAATAGGATCTAAGGATTTGGTGGGACGTGGCACCTTCGTAGTCGTCTCCTAGCTCCTGAAAGTACTCGTGGTCGTCTTCCTTAGTCAGATCCTCCTCCGGCTCTGAAATCGAACACGAAATAGTCGCGTCAGCGACTCCTATAGAGTATTTCAGAAAAATCCAATAAAATAAAGAGCCAAATGCACACAAACATAGTCTTAGATTGTAGATCTCATTTTTCTGAGAATTTTGATATATGGTGCGCAATTTTTGGACATCGTATGAAGAAGTTATGAATTTCCAAAGATTATCCTATTTTCTGAAAATGGGAAAATTGGTCGGTTAATCTGGGGCAGCTCGGGATTGGTCCACGTGGCGCGCGGGTCCAGTAGTGCGGCATGTGGCGCCTCATCAGAACACAAACCCGATGGTCGCCCACCAGGTGTTCGATGCTGGTTCCCAGAGAGTCGCCGGTGTCGGCGTAGCTCAGTGGTTGGTCGGGCGAGCTCGACGTTGGTCGGGGGGCGTCGGCGTAGCTCGGCGGTGGTCGGGCGAGCTCGGCGGTGGTCGGGGGTGGTTCTCAGAGGTCGGGGGTGGTTCTCAGGGGTGGTTCTCAGAGGTCGGGGGTGGTTCTCAGAGGTCGGGGGTAGCTCGGCGGAGCTCGGCGGAGCTCGGCGGGGCTCGGCGTACCTCGGCGTACCTCGGCGGGGCTCGGGCGAATCGGACATTTGGGCGCCGAGGGTGCCGCTCTCCCGAGCTCTCCTGGGGAGGCTCGAGCGAATCGGAGATTTGGTGCGCCGAGGGTGCTGCTCTCCCGAGCTCTCCCGGGGAGGCTCGGGCGAATCGGAGATTTGGTGCTAGCAGGGTTCCAGGGCGTCTTGTTCAAGGCGGCGGTGTCTCTCCGGTACGGCGGACGATGACAGGGCGGTGATGACCATATTTCGGCAAGACAGGGCTCGGCTTTCCCCAATTGGCGTGCTCAGGCAGTGTAACAACCCTAAAAATCCACACAATCTAAAAATCCCAACCAATTAAAATTTTTCATTTATTTATTATGAAAACCCATTTTTCTTGTGCAAGCATATAGGTTTCATTATGAATTTGGTAAATAAAGGAGTATAGCTTGCATTTTAATTCCATTAACATAGAATAATAACTTATGCATCACATTTGGGATTTATTGCAATTTATGTTTGTATTTACTCAATATTTAAAATGGGCAATATATGTATATATACACTAAAATGAAAATAAAAAAAGGAGAAAGAGAGTTTGGCCAGCCATTCGGCCAGCCGGTCTGCTAAGCCAGCCCAAGCCAGCCCGGCTTTCTTCTCCTCACCTCACCCGCGCGCGGCCCACGTTGCGGCTCGGCAGCGCGCGCGCGCGACCGGCACACACGCGCTCGCGCTCGCTGCCAATCCCGGCCCCGCCTGTCAGCCGCTCTCGCCCCCCCCACTGTTCTTCTTCCCCGCCGAGCCGAAGGACGAGTGCACGCAATTCGCGTGACCCCGGTCCCATAGCCGACAGCACCACGCCCCGCAGAAGCTGTTCCCCCTCCTGTCCCCTCCTTTCTTGGCCGCCAAGCGAGCCCGCGTGCACCCTGAAGCCCTTTGATCTATCGAGATCAATCGCGGCCGTCCGCCATGGGAACCTGCCAAGCTCGCCTATAAATTGGAGCACCCGAGGAGCCCTAGCCCATTCCCACTCGCAGCCGCCACGCTGCGGCTCCACAAGCCACCGCACCCCACCGCATAGCCGAGAGAGAGGGAGAAGGGCGGAGCAGAGGAGGAGGAGCTGCCGGAGCGCCGCCGCTGCGGAGCACGCCGAGCCGGACACGAAGGAGAAGCCGGAGCCCCATCGTGGTTCGGCACGGCACTGCGATCGCTCTGCACGGCTCCGACTCGCCACTGCATCGCCATCCTAGCTTCACCGACACCACGGTGAGCCACCGCACGCCATGTCCGAACCTTGCCCTGCTTTTGCCATGGCGTTCCGCCCACGGGACGCGCAGGCACGAGCCTTTACCGGCTCGGGAAGATCACCTGCGCCATGCACTCATGCGACCGACCGAAACCCCCGGACTACAAGATTGCTAAACCGAGAACGCAGCACGACGCGTTCTCGGCGGAGCGCGCTTACCACCGACGCGTTCCGACGCCGAATCACCCGTTCCGAGCAATCCGACTAGCACCCGTATAGGTTAGAGCGTCGTGGAGCACCGCCACGACCCCTTGAGCTAGCTACGCGGATCTAAGCGCTAGAGGAAGCCTGAATCGCCTTGGCCGCGTGCGCCGCGACCTTACCGGAGCGCCGCCGCGAGCCGTCGCCTAAAGAAGGCCATGCCATGGCTAAAGTTCGCCACTAGAGTGTTGTATGGTTCTCTGGCCTCACCAATTTGACAAGACCGCATTCGATTGAACCAATACTTGGTCGTAGCCGCGTTGCCGCCTTCCGCCGTCATCGGCGACACGCCGCCGCCACAACCGAGCACCTTGAAAATCTCGGTAGCCAAAATTGGTAGTTGGTATACCATCGCCATAGACCCTGGAGGCGTATACATCTCCTAGAAGACCTCCTTAGCCCCGCCGGAACCTCACAGTCGCGGCGACATCGCCGCCGACACGTTCCGCCTCGCCTAAAATCCGTTCCGAGTACCGCCGGTCGCCTCGCGCTGCGGAGAAAGGACGCCGAGGTTCGCCAAGTCTGCCTCGGCACCGCCGCTAGATAGCCGAGCCCCGAATCACGACTGTCGACTTGGCTACGTGCGCCTCCACCTCGTCGGAGAACCGCCATATGCCGAGGGAGAGAAGGAGGCCATACCACGACTCTAACCCGCCACCATCTGGTCGGACGACTGCCTGAGCACGCCAATTGGGGAAAGCCGAGCCCCGTCTTGCCGAAATATGGTCATCGCCGCCCTGTCATCGTCCGCCGCACCGGAGAGACACCGCCGCCTTGAACAGACGCCCTGGAACCCTCGGGCGCCCAAATTTCCGATTCGCCCGAGCCTCCCCGGGAGAGCTCGGGAGAGCGGCACCCTCGGCGCACCAAATCTCCGATTCGCCCGAGCCTCCCTGGGAGAGCTCGGGAGAGCGGCACCCTCGGCGCACCAAATCTCCGATTCGCCCGAGCCTCCCTGGGAGAGCTCGGGAGAGCGGCACCCTCGGCGCACCAAATCTCCGATTCGCCCGAGCCTCCCCGGGAGAGCTCGGGAGAGCGGCACCCTCGGCGCCCAAATGTCCGATTCGCCCGAGCCCCGCCGAGGTACACCGAGGTACGCCGAGGTACGCCGAACTCCGCCGAGCTCCACCGAGCTACCCCGACCACCCCCGACCTACGCCGAGCTATGCCGAGCACCGGCGAACTCCGCCGAACTATGCCGAGCTACGCCGAGCTCCGCCGAGCTACCCCCGACCACAGCCGAGCTACCCCCGACCACCGCCGAGCTCCGCCGAGCTACCCCCGACCACAGCCGAGCTACCCCCGACCACCGTCGAGCTCGCCCGACCACCGCCGAGCTACGACCGACGCAACCCCGACCAACGTCGAGCTCGCCCGACCAACCACCGAGCTGCGCCGACGCCGGCGACTCTCTGGGAACCAGCATCGAACAACTGGTGGGCGACCATCGGGTCTGTGTTCTGTTGAGGCGCCACTTGCCGCACTACTGGACCCGCGCGCCACGTGGACCAATCCCGAGCTGCCCCTGATTTACCGACCAATTTTCCCATTTTCAGAAAATAGGATAATCTTCGGAAATTCATAACTTATTCATACGATGTCCAAAAATTACGCACCATATATCAAAATTCTCAGAAAAATGAGATCTACAATCTAAGACTATATTTATGTGCATTTGGCTCTTTATTTTATTGGATTTTTCTGAAATACTCTATAGGAGTCGCTGACGCGACTATTTCGTGTTCGATTTCAGAGCCGGAGGAGGATCTGACTAAGGAAGACGACCACGAGTACTTTCAGGAGCTAGGAGACGACTACGAAGGTGCCACGTCCCACCAAATTCTTAGATCCTATTTACGCATTGCAATTGACATAGTTGCTATTGCTTTATGATTATGTATGATTGGTTGCATGGTAGTATATTTGAATTCCCTGCCTTGATAAGACTTTACCTTGCTATCCGCTGCTAGGTTAGCTGCTGCTTAATTTACTGTTACTCTTCCACTACTTACTACTTGCTATATGCTATGTGGTGGAATTGGGACGGTGTATATCTGATTATAACCACTGGGAGAGAGTGCTGCGTGCGTCTTGGGTGCGTGGTAAGGGTTGATGTCGACCAAGTGGGATGTGAGACAAGCCCATGGGGCAAGTCGTGCCGGGGGTGCAACCTGGGCATCCCCAAGCGAGATACCTGTGGCGGGTAAAGTTGTTGAGGAGGTTCCGGGTGGATAGCCTTGGTGGTTTGAAGCCCGTGGACGGAGGTGCTGTGAAGGCACGGGGAGAGTATCCCCTAAGTGAAGATGCCTGCTTGGTCAAACCTAGGATGGACTAGTTTCAGGTTCATGGGAATCCTTTTCTACTCACTCACTTCTGATGGGCGGGAGACGGCTGGACTACTTGGTAGGGCGGTACCACTACTGCTAGGTTGAAAGGTGATAAGGGTGGGCGGTGACGGATGGAGAGATTCCCGTACCGTCCTAGATGCGCAGTACCACTGGTTGGGCCCGGTGCTGCAGCTCCCAGTCTCAGCATGACGGTGTTGGATCCGGAATAACCCAGGGCTGAGTGGTAGGGTGGTACCGACCTAGGCAAGCAATCACCCAGAATTCTGCCTAGGTGTTTGCGCAACACCTATGATGGCTAATCTTGTGAGTAGCGAAACCTCTGCAGAGTGTACGGTTGATCGATCGATACATATGCCAACCTGTTGGCTATGGACCTTTCCTGTGAAGCTTCTACTAGTGTAGAGAGTGATATTCTTTTCTCTCCCCTGGATGACATTTTTCCGGCAGTGTACCCGTTGTGGTAGTGTGCCGCTGAGATAGGCCCGAGAGGGAGTTGGGCCTGTCGAATGAGAGTGAGGTGTGGATATGTGAGATGTGGTGATGGGAAAAGGGATGATGGTGTTAACTGGAGATAAAACTTGACTAATTATACATTGATTACAGCTGCATAGGAAAACCTCAGCCTATAGGTCTGCTTGAATAGCCTTGCATCCACTTTCCACAAAGCAAATGCTGCATAGGTGGGCTCCGTGGCCAGTACAAATCGTACTGATAAATTTGCTGTCAGGTGACGAGAATGAGTACGACTTCGAGGAAGACGATGGCGAGGAATAGGGTCACGTGCTACACTCAAGTTGGCCGTGAAGGATGAATCGTTTCCGCATCTTCTAAAACTTCTCTGATTGTTGATTCCGCCAGTGTGGCGATGTAATAAATACTTATGTAAGACTTAATTATTGTTGTATGGATCCTGGTGACAACTGAGATATGGGTAATTCCATGGATTGTCCCAAGCAATCTGTTGAATTACAATTCGAGCCTGTGGATTTCCCTTTGCGGAAATCGAGGTCGTTTCAGTTGGTATCAGAGCCATACTTGACTGTAGGACGAGACCCATAGAAAATGGACGTTAGAATAGGAAGCCAGACTCTCTTTCGGTTATATTACCGACCTTGCATTCACTTTTTATGCAATGGCTTATCTAATACAAGGACCTGCTAATCCGTTTCTTGAAAAATTTGCAGATGACCAGCCTTGGACCACCACTTCGTCCACTGCGCGATGGCACTATTGAGATCCCGATCAAATGGCTATTGACCTTATGCACTAGTAGCTTATGGGACCCTGCGTAGCCCTTAGACTAGTGATACCATGAGTTGTCCTGTCATTGGCTATCTGCGCATAGCACGATCTTCTTAGCAGTTAGGAACATCCTTTATATAATAATAACCATGTGATGAGTGACATTTGGATCTTATGCTTCTTATGGATCTCTATGCTTCTTTGGTTGAGTGTAGGATAGCATGAAAAATGTTTTAATTCATTTAAATCGTTGAAAACATCTAACTCCTACTTAAACCACTACAAAGATTATTACTGAGCACGTACCTAATAACTTCAGATGTCAATGAGACGTTCCGCGCGCCTGGAGAACCGCCAGCCCTCCCCCGCACCTGCGCCAGGACGCGGGCGTGGTCGCAACCGTGGACGCCGAGCTGGCAGGCGAGCTGGAGTTAACTTGGAAGAAGAGCTGCGCCGGGCAGAGGATGCACCGCCGGTGAACGATCCGCCACCACAGGGCGAGAATGTGCCTCCGCCACCGCCGCCACCGCTGCCACCGACGTTGGCGGAAGTGATGGCTCAGCAGACCCAGCTGCTGAATGCCATAGCTACTGGGTTGAACAGGCACCATGGGCCACCCCAGAATGACTTCCAAAGGAAACTGGAGGGTTTCCTGAAGCTGAGGCCACCTACCTTCGACGGGACCGACAGCGATCCTCTCGCTGCCGACGATTGGCTTAAAGAGATGGAGAAGAAGCTGGACCTGACCACTTGCTCCGATGAAGAGTGTGTTGGGATTGCTAGCCACCAGCTGACCGGTGCTGCACGAGCATGGTGGGACAACTACACCAGCGCTCACGAGGACCCAGCCCGCATTGACTGGGATGAGTTCACCGAGGCTTTCCGTGACCACCACATTCCTGAGGGAGTCATGGAGGCCAAGGAGAACGAGTTTCGCAACATCTCCCAGGGAGCTGACCGGATCCACGAGTACACCACCCGCTTCAACTGCTTGCTCCGCTACGCACCTGCGTCTTGCGTGAGAAGGAAAAGATGTACTACTACAGGAAGGGACTTCAGACCAAGATCAGGTTGGCTCTGTCAGGGAACAAGAGCTACACTCTGCGTGAGCTGATTGACCGCTGTATTGAGATCGAGAAGGATCGCATGGAAGCACGCCTGGAATTCGAGGCCCAGAACAAGGGAAAGAAGCGCCGCTCTGAGGGACCCGCTCGCACTGCTCCACCCCAGAGACAGCGAACAGGTGCACCCCCGCCTTTCCAGACTCACCAGGGACCTTCTTCGGGAACGAGCCGTGGTGGTACCAACAGCAGCAACTATCACCGCCCCGCTCAGACCTACCCTGCGCCGACTCGAGCTGTGCAGAACACACCCACCCCCGCTACCAACACGCCAAGGACAAGTAATTGGAAGGCTCCTGCGACAGCTACAGCAGGCAGTGCGCCCTTCACTTGCTTCGGATGCGGAAAGCCTGGACACCGTGTGGCTGTGTGCCCCGACCTCAACCATGCACCAGCAGCTACACAGGGCACACCGAACCGGGGATCTGCTGCCCGAGGAAGACTGAACCACATGACCGCTGAGGAAGCTGAAGCTGCACCTGATGCTGTGTACGGTACGTTCCTAGTTCAGGGTAACATGGCTACAGTTCTGTTCGATTCGGGAGCTACATGTTCATACATTTCATCTACATATGCACGTAAGCATAACATACCTGTAACCCCAAGAGCAAACCCCATCCTAACTAGCTCGCCCTTAGGAACCTTCAGAAGCGTTCACATATGTAGGGGAGTGATAATCACAATCGAGGGACTTGACTTCCGAGCTAACCTAACCCTACTACCCTCCAATAGCTTAGATGTCATCTTAGGCATGGACTGGCTAACCAAACACCGGGGAGTGATATCTTGTTCACCTAGATATGTTCAGGTAACCCACCCTTGGGGAACAGCCGTCCGATGTGTACCCCAAACCGAGAGAGTCCAAGCCCTCCTATGTGCCCTGGAGACTAAAGCAGATAAGACAGAGCTGACATTCAGAGATGTGCCAGTGGTCTGTGAGTTCAATGACGTATTTCCAGAGGAGTTGCCAGGAATGCCACCAGATAGAGATGTGGAGTTTGTTATAGAGCTGATGCCAGGAACTGCACCGATTGCCAAAAGACCCTACAGAATGTCGGCTGATGAGTTGAAGGAACTCAAGAAGCAGCTGGGAGAATTGTTGGAGAAGGGCTTCATTAGGCCTAGTGCGTCACCCTGGGGATCTCCCATTTTGTTTGTCAAGAAGAAGGATGGCACGATGAGGATGTGCATTGACTATCGGAATCTGAATGCGGTCACAGTCAAGAATAAGTACCCATTGCCCCGCATCGATGATCTGTTAGATCAATTGAGTAAGGCCAAGTACTTCTCAAAGATTGATCTCCGATCAGGGTACCATCAGATGAAGATCAGGGAAGAAGATATCCCGAAGACTGCATTTGTCACTAGATATGGACAGTATGAGTGCACAGTAGTCTCATTTGGACTCACTAATGCTCCAGCATACTTCATGAACATGATGAACAAGATCTTCATGAATGAGCTAGACAAGTTTGTGGTGGTATTCATTGATGATATATTGGTTTATTCAGCCACAAAAGAGGAACATGAACATCATCTGAGGACCGTATTGGAGAGGTTGTCTCGCAACCAGCTATACGCCAAATTCTCCAAGTGCGAATTCTGGCTTGAGGAAGTTGCTTTCCTTGGACACGTACTGTCAGGAGAAGGAGTCGCGGTAGACCCAGCCAAGATTGAAGCTGTGAAAGAGTGGGAACAACCCTATAATGTGTCAGAAATCAGAAGCTTTTTGGGACTTGCAGGATACTATCGCAGATTTATTGAGAACTTCTCCAAGATTGCAAGACCCATGACCAACTTGCTGAAGAAAGAGAACAAGTTTATATGGACTCCTGAATGTGAGAAGAGTTTTCAGACCTTGAAGGAGAAGCTCACTACTACACCTGTACTAGCCCTACCCGATATTCACAAAGATTTTGTTGTATATTGTGATGCCTCTCGGCAAGGTTTGGGCTGTGTACTAATGCAAGAAGGAAGGGTGATAGCTTATGTCTCAAGACAGTTGAAGGAACATGAGCAGCGATACCCGACTCATGACCTAGAACTTGCAGCCGTGGTACACGCACTCAAGATTTGGAGACACTATCTAATAAGCAACAAGTGTGACATCTACATTGACCACAAGAGCCTGAAGTACTTCTTCACACAAGAAGATCTGAATATGAGGCAGCGCAGATGGTTAGAACTCATCAAGGACTATGATCTTGAGATCCATTACCACCCAGGAAAGGCTAATGTTGTCGCTGATGCACTTAGCCGCAAAAGCTACTGCCATACCCTCATCACCAACTCTATGCCGCCTGAGCTCAGGAGAGAGTTCGACGCATTCCAGCTCGAGGTAGTCTCCTATGGCATGCTAAATGAGCTTCGCGTCGAGTACAATCTCACCTCACGGATCCGTGAAGCACAAAAGAACTGTCCTGAGATAGACTATATCCGTGGTTTGATGAAGCTGGGAAGAGGCCCCGAATACCGAGAAGATGAGCAGGGAACTATATGGTACAAAGATAGAATCTGCGTACCGATGGATTCAGCGATACGAGAAGAGATTCTGTCAGAAGGGCATGACTCCAAATATTGCATTCACCCAGGGTCAGCCAAGATGTACCATGATCTAAGGAAGCACTTCTGGTGGGAGAATATGAAGACAGACATTGCAGGACATGTAGCCCGATGTGATACATGCAATAGAATCGAGGCCGAACATCAGAGACCAGCAGGGTTGCTACAACCAGTTGAGATACCAGAATGGAAGTGGGAGTGCATATCCATGGACTTCATAATAGGAATGCCCCGATCCGAGCATGGATATGATTCTATATGGGTAATAGTGGATCGTCTAACCAAAGTTGCACATTTTATACCGGTCAAAAGGAAGTATAGAGCCGAAAAGCTAGCAGATCTGTACGTATCAAACATTTTGAAGTTACATGGGGCACCTCTGAGTATTATATCTGACCGAGGATCACAGTTTGTATCACAGTTCTGGAAATCCTTGCACAAGTCCATCGGGACCAAGCTCGACTACAGCACAACATACCACCCGCAAACAGACGGGCAAACAGAAAGAGTGAACCAGATTCTCGAGGACATGTTACGTGCTTGCGTATTGAGGTACAAGGAAGGATGGGAGAGCTGTCTACCCCACGCCGAGTTCTCATACAATAACAGTTATCAGACGAGCATTAAGATGTCTCCATTTGAAGCGTTGTATAGAAGACCGTGCAGAACACCGCTAATGTGGTCGGAACCAGGTGAAAGGACATTCTTTGGTCCTGCTAAGATTGTGGAAGCAGAAGAAGGTGTTGCCCAAGTAAGAGAAAATTTGAGAATTGCACAGAGTAGGCAAAAGAGCTATGCAGATAGAAGACGCAGAGAGCTTGAGTTCAAGGTTGGGGATTATGTCTACCTCAAAGTATCTCCACTTCGTGGCACTGTCAGATTCCACGTAAAAGGGAAATTGGCACCAAGATATGTTGGGCCATACAAGATCTGTAAAAGGGTTGGAAAGCTTGCTTACAAGCTGGAACTACCGGGGGAATTATCTGGAGTACACCCCGTGTTCCATGTCTCGCAATTAAGGAAGTGTTTGAAGCTTCCCGAGGAGCAAGTTCCTACGGATGCATTAGACCTGCAAGACACACTTGAATACAAGGAACATCCGATCAAGATCTTGGCACAGGATACAAAGGAGACTCGAAACAAAACCATTCCGATGTGCAAGGTACAATGGAGCAATCACACTGAAAGGGAAGCTACGTGGGAGAAAGAATCGGACTTGCGAATTATGTTCCCTTACCTCTTCGATGGGTACGTTATCTCTGAATCTCGAGGTCGAGATCCTAATGAGGGGGAGGACTGTAACAACCCTAAAAATCCACACAATCTAAAAATCCCAACCAATTAAATTTTTTCATTTATTTATTATGAAAACCCATTTTTCTTGTGCAAGCATATAGGTTTCATTATGAATTTGGTAAATAAAGGAGTATAGCTTGCATTTTAATTCCATTAACATAGAATAATAACTTATGCATCACATTTGGGATTTATTGCAATTTATGTTTGTATTTACTCAATATTTAAAATGGGCAATATATGTATATATACACTAAAATGAAAATAAAAAAGGAGAAAGAGAGTTAGGCCAGCCATTCGGCCAGCCGGTCTGCTAAGCCAGCCCAAGCCAGCCCGGCCTTCTTCTCCTCACCTCACCCGCGCGCGGCCCACGTTGCGGCTCGGCAGCGCTCGCGCGCGACCGGCACACACGCGCTCGCGCTTGCTGCCAATCCCGGCCCCGCCTGTCAGCCGCTCTCGCCCCCCCACTGTTCTTCTTCCCCGCCGAGCCGAAGGAGGAGTGCACGCAATTCGCGTGACCCCGGTCCCACAGCCGACAGCACCACGCCCCGCAGAAGCTGTTCCCCCTCCTGTCCCTTCCTTTCTTGGCCGCCAAGCGAGCCCGCGTGCACCCTGAAGCCCTAGCATCGAGCGCCCGTAGCCCTTTGATCTACCGAGATCAATCGCGGCCGTCCGCCATGGGAACCTGTCAAGCTCGCCTATAAATTGGAGCACCCGAGGAGCCCTAGCCCATTCCCACTCGCAGCCGCCACGCTGCGGCTCCACAAGCCACCGCACCCCACCGCATAGCCGAGAGAGAGGGAGAAGGGCGGAGCAGAGGAGGAGGAGCTGCCGGAGCGCCGCCGCTGCGGAGCACGCCGAGCCGGACACGCAGGAGAAGCCGGAGCCCCGTCGTGGTTCGGCACGGCACTGCGATCGCTCTGCACGGCTCTGACTCGCCGCTGCATCGCCATCCTAGCTTCACCGACACCACGGTGAGCCACCGCACGCCATGTCCGAACCTTGCCCTGCTTTTGCCATGGCGTTCCGCCCACGGGACGCGCAGGCACGAGCCTTTACCGGCTCGGGAAGATCACCTGCACCATGCACTCATGCGACCGACCGAAACCCCCGGACTACAAGATTGCTAGACCGAGAACGCAGCACGACGCGTTCTCGGCGGAGCGCGCTCACCACCGACGCGTTCCGACGCCGAATCACCCGTTCCGAGCAATCCGACTAGCACCCGTATAGGTTAGAGCGTCGTGGAGCACCGCCACGACCCCTTGAGCTAGCTACGCGGATCTAAGCGCTAGAGGAAGCCTGAATCGCCTTGGCCGCGTGCGCCGCGACCTTACCGGAGCGCCGCCGCGAGCCGTCGCCAAAAGAAGGCCATGCCATGGCTAAAGTTCGCCACTAGAGTGTTGTATGGTTCTCTGGCCTCACCAATTTGACAAGACCGCATTCGATTGAACCAATACTTGGTCGTAGCCGCGTTGCCGCCTTCCGCCGTCGTCGGCGACACGCCGCCGCCGCAACCGAGCACCTTGGAAATCTCGGTAGCCAAAATTGGTAGTTAGTATACCATCGCCATAGACCCTGGAGGCGTATACATCTCCTAGAAGACCTCCTTAGCCCCGCCGGAACCTCACAGTCGCGGCGACATCGCCGTCGACACGTTCCGCCTCGCCTAAAATCCGTTCCGAGTACCCCCGGTCGCCTCGCGCTGCGGAGAAAGGACGCCGAGGTTCGCCAAGTCTGCCTCGGCACCGCCGCTAGATAGCCGAGCCCCGAATCACGACTGTCGCCTTGGCTACGTGCGCCTCCACCTCGTCGGAGAACCGCCGTATGCCGAGGGAGAGAAGGAGGCCATACCACGACTCTAACCCGCCACCATCTGGTCGGACGACTGCCTGAGCACGCCAATTGGGGAAAGCCGAGCCCCGTCTTGCCGAAATATGGTCATCGCCGCCCTGTCATCGTCCGCCGCACCGGAGAGACACCGCCGCCTTGAACAGACGCCCTGGAGCCCTCGGGCGCCCAAATTTCCGATTCGCCCGAGCCTCCCCGGGAGAGCTCGGGAGAGCGGCACCCTCGGCGCACCAAATCTCCGATTCGCCCGAGCCTCCCTGGGAGAGCTCGGGAGAGCGGCACCCTCGGCGCACCAAATCTCCGATTCGCCCGAGCCTCCCCGGGAGAGCTCGGGAGAGCGGCACCCTCGGCGCCCAAATGTCCGATTCGCCCGAGCCCCGCCGAGGTACACCGAGGTACGCCGAGGTACGCCGAACTCCGCCGAGCTCCACCGAGCTACCCCGACCACCCCCGACCTACGCCGAGCTATCCGAGCACCGGCGAACTCCGCCGAACTATGCCGAGCTACGCCGAGCTCCGCCGAGGTACCCCCGACCACAGCCGAGCTACCCCCGACCACAGCCGAGCTACCCCCGACCACAGCCGAGCTACCCCCGACCACCGCCGAGCTCCACCGAGCTACCCCCGACCACAGCCGAGCTACCCCCGACCACCGTCGAGCTCGCCCGACCACCGCCGAGCTACGACCGACGCAACCCCGACCAACGTCGAGCTCGCCCGACCAACCACCGAGCTGCGCCGACGCCGGCGACTCTCTGGGAACCAGCATCGAACACCTGGTGGGCGACCATCGGGTCTGTGTTCTGTTGAGGCGCCACTTGCCGCACTACTGGACCCGCGCGCCACGTGGACCAATCCCGAGCTGCCCCTGATTTACCGACCAATTTTCCCATTTTCAGAAAATAGGATAATCTTCGGAAATTCATAACTTATTCATACGATGTCCAAAAATTGCGCACCATATATCAAAATTCTCAGAAAAATGAGATCTACAATCTAAGACTATGTTTGTGTGCATTTGGCTCTTTATTTTATTGGATTTTTCTGAAATACTCTATAGGAGTCGCTGACGCGACTATTTCGTGTTCGATTTCAGAGCCGGAGGAGGATCTGACTAAGGAAGACGACCACGAGTACTTTCAGGAGCTAGGAGACGACTACGAAGGTGCCACGTCCCACCAAATCCTTAGATCCTATTTACGCATTGCAATTGACATAGTTGCTGTTGCTTTATGATTATGTATGATTGGTTGCATGGTAGTATATTTGAATTCCCTGCCTTGATAAGACTTTACCCTGCTATCCGCTGCTAGGTTAGCTGCTGCTTAATTTACTGTTACTCTTCCACTACTTACTACTTGCTATATGCTATGTGGTGGAATTGGGACGGTGTATATCTGATTATAACCACTGGGAGAGAGTGCTGCGTGCGTCTTGGGTGCGTGGTAAGGGTTGATGTCGACCAAGTGGGATGTGAGACAAGCCCATGGGGCAAGTCGTGCCGGGGGTGCAACCTGGGCATCCCCAAGCGAGATACCTGTGGCGGGTAAAGTTGTTGAGGAGGTTCCGGGTGGATAGCCTTGGTGGTTTGAAGCCCGTGGACGGAGGTGCTGTGAAGGCACGGGGAGAGTATCCCCTAAGTGAAGATGCCTGCTTGGTCAAACCTAGGATGGACTAGTTTCAGGTTCATGGGAATCCTTTTCTACTCACTCGCTTCTGATGGGCGGGAGACGGCTGGACTACTTGGTAGGGCGGTACCACTACTGCTAGGTTGAAAGGTGATAAGGGTGGGCGGTGACGGATGGAGAAATTCCCGTACCGTCCTAGATGCGCAGTACCACTGGTTGGGCCCGGTGCTGCGTCTCCCAGTCTCAGCATGACGGTGTTGGATCCGGAATAACCCAGGGCTGAGTGGTAGGGTGGTACCGACCTAGGCAAGCAAGCACCCGGAATTCTGTCTAGGTGTTTGCGCAACACCTATGATGGCTAATCTTGTGAGTAGCGAAACCTCTGCAGAGTGTACGGTTGATCGATCGATACATATGCCAACCTGTTGGCTATGGACCTTTCCTGTGAAGCTTCTACTAGTGTAGAGAGTGATATTCTTTTCTCCCCCTGGATGACATTTTTCCGGCAGTGTACCCGTTGTGGTAGTGTGCCGCTGAGATAGGCCCGAGAGGGAGTTGGGCCTGTCGAATGAGAGTGAGGTGTGGATATGTGAGATGTGGTGATGGGAAAAGGGATGATGGTGTTAACTGGAGATAAAACTTGACTAATTATACATTGATTACAGCTGCATAGGAAAACCTCAGCCTATAGGTCTGCTTGAATAGCCTTGCATCCACTTTCCACAAAGCAAATGCTGCATAGGTGGGCTCCGTGGCCAGTACAAATCGTACTGATAAATTTGCTGTCAGGTGACGAGAATGAGTACGACTTCGAGGAAGACGATGGTGAGGAATAGGGTCACGTGCTACACTCAAGTTGGCCGTGAAGGATGAATCGTTTCCGCATCTTCTAAAGCTTCTCTGATTGTTGATTCCGCCAGTGTGGCGATGTAATAAATACTTATGTAAGACTTAATTATCGTTGTATGGATCCTGGTGACAACTGAGATATGGGTAATTCCATGGATTGTCCCAAGCAATCTGTTGAATTACAATTCGAGCCTGTGGATTTCCCTTCGCAGAAATCGAGGTCGTTTCGGGCAGTCGTCCGACCAGATGGTGGCGGGTTAGAGTCGTGGTATGGCCTCCTTCTCTCCCTCGGCATACGGCGGTTCTCCGACGAGGTGGAGGCGCACGTAGCCAAGGCGACAGAAATGATTCGGGGCTCGGCTATCTACGCGGCGGTGCTGAGGCAGACTTGGCGAACCTCGTCGGCCTCTCTCCGCAGCGCGAGGCGATCGGGGGTACTCGAAATGGATTTAGGCGAGGCGGATCGTGTCGGCGGTGATCACGTTTCCCCGAGAACGCACCTCGCGGTGTTCCGGGCTATGGAGGTTTGATCTTCCGCAACTAAGCTTGTCCGAGGTGGTCGGTTTTTGTTCCTGGTCGCGGTATTGAGATGCTCCAGTCATCGGCGGCGATGTCGCCACGACTGAGAGGTTCCGGCGGGGCTAAGGAGGTCTTCTAGGAGATGTATACGCCTCCAAGGTCTATGGCGATGGTATACCAACTACCAATTTTGGCTACCGAGATTCCCAAGGTGCTCGGTTGTGGCGGCGGCGTGTCGCCGACGACGGCGGATGGCGGCAACGCGGCTACGACCATGTATTGGTTCAATCGAATGCGGTCTTGTCAAATTGGTGAGGCCAGAGAAGCGTACAACGCTCTAGTGGCGAACTTTAGCCATGGCATGGCCTTCTTTTGGCGACGGCTCGCGGCGGCGCTCCGGTAAGGTCGCGGCGCACGCGGCCAAGGCGATTCAGGCTTCCTCTAGCGCTTAGATCCGCGTAGCTAGCTCAAGGGGTCGTGGCGGTGCTCCACGACGCTCTAACCTATACGGGTGCTAGTCGGATTGCTCGGAACGAGTGATTCGGCGTCGGAACGCGTCGGTGGTGAGCGCGCTCCGCCGAGAACGCGTCGTGCTGCGTTCTCGGTCTAGCAAGCTTGTAGTCCGGGGGTTTCGGCCGGTCGCATGAGTGCATGGTGCAGGTGATCTTCCAGAGCCGGTAAAGGCTCGTGCCTGCGCGTCCCGTGGGCGGAACGCCATGGCAAAAGTAGGGCGAGGTTCGGACATGGCGTGCGGTGGCTCACCGTGGTGTCGGTGAAGCTAGGATGGTGGTGCAGTGGCAAGTCGGAGCCGTGCAGAGCGTACGCAGTGCCGTGCCGAACCGCGACGGGGCTCCGGCTTCTCCACCGTGTCCGGCTCGGCGTGCTCCGCGGCGGCAGCGCTCCGGCAGCTCCTCCTCCTCTGCTCCGCCCTTCTCCCTCTCTCTCGGCTATGCGGTGGGGTGCGGTGGCTTGTGGAGCCGCAGCGTGGCGGCTGCGAGTGGGAATGGGCTAGGGCTCCTCGGGTGCTCCAATTTATAGGCGGAGCTCGGGTGGCTACCAATGGCGGGCGGCTCTGATCTGCTCAGGCTGATCGGAGGGCTGTGGCTTGCGCGAGCTAGGGTTCTGGTGGTGCGCGCGGGCTCGCTTGGCGGCCAAGAAAGGAGAGGACAGGAGGGGGACAGCGGGGTCAGGGCTCTGCCATGCGTGGCGCTGTCGGTCACGCCATTCGCATGACCCTGTCAGCCACCGTCTTCACGGAGAAGAGAAACAGTGGAAGGGGAAGGCGGCTGACATGCGTGCCCCGGGTTGGCAGCGAGCGCGAGCGCGAGCGCGTGTGTGCCGGTCGCGCGCGCGTTGCCGGGCCTGCTAGAATCGAGACGTGAATTGTGAGCCTCGACCAGATATTATGCTTGTGGGTGCCCCGTGTAGTCTCAGAATGTGGGTTATGTATAAATCCGCCAGCCGTTCGGCCTCGTAGCCAATGCTGATGGGAATGAAGTGAGCGACTTTGGTCAAACGGTCGACTATCACCCAAATCGAATCGTGTTTCTTCTCGGTGCGGGGTAACCCAACGATAAAATCCATCGAAATGCATTCCAATTTCCATTCTGGAATTGCGAGGGGTTGTAGTAGGCCGGCTGGTCGTTGATGTTCGGCCCTGATTCTGCTGCAAGTGTCACATCAGGCTACATGCCCTGCAATGTCTGCCTTCATATTCTCCCATCAGAAGTGCTTCCTTAGATCATGGTACATCTTGGCTGACCCTGGGTGAATGCAATATTTGGAGTCATGCCCTTCTGACAGAATCTCTTCTCGTATCGCTGAATCCGTCGGTTCGCAGATTCTATCTTTGTACCATACAGTTCCCTGCTCATCTTCTCGGTATTCGGGGCCTCTTCCCAGCTTCATCAAACCCCGGATATAGTCTATCTCAGGACAGTTCTTTTGCGCTTCACGGATCCGTGAGGTGAGATTGTACTCGACGCGAAGCTCATTTAGCATGCCATAGGAGATTACCTCGAGCTGGAACGCGTCAAACTCTCTCCTGAGCTCAGACGGCATAGACTTGGTGATGAGGGTATGGCAGTAGCTTTTGCGGCTAAGTGCATCAGCGACTACGTTAGCCTTCCCTGGGTGGTAATGGATCTCAAGATCATAGTCCTTGATGAGTTCTAGCCATCTGCGCTGCCTCATATTCAGATCTTCCTGTGTGAAGAAGTACTTCAGGCTCTTGTGGTCGGTGTATATGTCACACTTGTTGCTCATCAGATAGTGTCTCCAAATCTTGAGTGCATGTACCACGGCTGCAAGTTCTAGGTCATGAGTCGGGTATCGCTGCTCATGTTCCTTCAACTGTCTTGAGGCATAAGCTATCACTCTTCCTTCTTGCATTAATACACAGCCCAAACCTTGCCGAGAGGCGTCACAATATACAACAAAATCTTTGTGAATGTCGGGTAGGGCTAGTACAGGTGTAGTAGTGAGCTTCTCCTTCAAGGTCTGGAAACTCTTCTTACATTCAGGAGTCCATATAAACTTGTTCTCTTTCTTCAGCAAGTTAGTCATGGGTCTTGCAATCTTGGAGAAATTCTCAATAAATCTGCGATAGTATCCTGCAAGTCCCAAAAAGCTTCTGATTTCTGACACATTACAGGGTTGTTCCCACTCTTTCACAGCTTCAATCTTGGTTGGGTCTACCGCGACTCCTTCTCCTGACAGTACGTGACCAAGGAAAGCAACTTCCTCAAGCCAGAATTCGCACTTGGAGAATTTGGCGTATAGCTGGTTGCGAGACAACCTCTCCAATACGGTCCTCAGATGATGCTCATGTTCCTCTTTTGTGGCTGAATAAACCAATATATCATCAATGAATACCACCACAAACTTGTCTAGCTCATTCATGAAGATCTTGTTCATCATGTTCATGAAGTATGCTGGAGCATTAGTGAGTCCAAATGAGACTACTGTGCACTCATACTGTCCATATCTAGTGACAAATGCAGTCTTCGGGATATCCTCTTCCCTGATCTTCATCTGATGGTACCCTGATCGGAGATCGATCTTTGAGAAGTACTTGGCCTTACTCAGTTGATCTAACAGATCATCGATGCGGGGCAGTGGGTACTTATTCTTGACTGTGACCGCATTCAGATTTTGGTAGTCAATGCACATCCTCATCGTGCCATCCTTCTTCTTGACAAACAAAATAGGAGATCCCCAGGGCGAGGCGCTAGGCCTAATGAAGCCCTTCTCCAGTAATTCTCCCAGCTGCTTCTTGAGTTCCTTCAACTCATCAGCCGACATTCTGTAGGGTCTTTTGGCAATCGGTGCAGTCCCTGGCATCAGCTCTATAACAAACTCAACATCTCTATCTGGTGGCATTCCTGGCAACTCCTCTGGAAATACGTCATTGAATTCACAGACTACTGGCACATCTCTGAATGTCAGCTCTGTCTTATCTGCTTTAGTCTCCAGGGCACATAGGAGGGCTTGGACTCTCTCGGTTTGGGGTACACATCGAACAGCTGTTCCCCAAGGGTGGGTTACCTGAACATATCTAGGTGAACAAGATATCACTCCCCGGTGTTTGGTTAGCCAGTCCATGCCTAAGATGACATCTAAGCTATTGGAGGGTAGTAGGGTTAGGTCAGCTCGAAAGTCAAGTCCCTCGATTGTGATTATCACTCCCCTACATATGTGAATGCTTCTGAAGGTTCCTAAGGGCGAGCTAGTTAGGATGGGGTTTGCTCTCGGGGTTACAGGTATGTTATGCTTTCGTGCATATGCAGATGAAATGTATGAACATGTAGCTCCCGAATCGAACAGAACTGTAGCCATGTTACCCTGAACTAGGAACGTACCGTACACAGCGTCAGGTGCAGCTTCAGCTTCCTCAGCAGTCATGTGGTTCAGTCTTCCTCGGGTAGCAGATCCCCGGTTCGGTGTGCCCTGTGCAGCTGCTGGTGCACGGTTGAGGTCGGGGCACATAGCCACACGGTGTCCAGGCCTTCCGCATCCGAAGCAAGTGAAGGGCGCACTGCCTGCTGTGGCTGTCGCAGGAGCCATCCAATTGCTTGTCCTTGGCGTGTTGGTAGCGGGGGCGGGTGTGTTCTGCACAGCTCGAGTCGGCGCAGGGTAGGTCTGAGCGGGGCGGTGATAGTTGCTGCTGTTGGTACCACCACGGCTCGTTCCCGAAGAAGGTCCCTGGCGAGTTCGGAAAGGCGGGGGTGCACCCGTTCGCTGTCTCTGGGGTGGAGCAGTGCGAGCGGGTCCCTCAGAGCGGCGCTTCTTTCCCTTGTTCTGGGCCTCGAACTCCACACATGCTTCTATGCGATCCTTCTCGATCTCAATACAGCGGTCAATCAGCTCACGCAGAGTGTAGCTCTTGTTCCCTGATAGAGCCAACCTGATCTTGGTCTGAAGTCCCTTCCTGTAGTAGTACATCTTTTCCTTCTCGGAACTCACGCAAGACGCAGGTGCGTAGCGGAGCAAGCAGTTGAAGCGGGTGGTGTACTCGTGGATCCGGTCAGCTCCCTGGGAGATGTTGCGAAACTCGTTTTCCTTGGCCTCCATGACTCCCTCAGGAATGTGGTGGTCACGGAAAGCCTCGGTGAACTCATCCCAGTCAATGCGGGCTGGGTCCTCGTGAGCGCTGGTGTAGTTGTCCCACCATGCTCGTGCAGCACCGGTCAGCTGGTGGCTAGCAATCCCAACACACTCCTCGTCGGAGCAAGTGGTCAGGTCCAGCTTCTTCTCCATCTCTTTAAGCCAATCGTCGGCAGCGAGGGGATCGCTGTCGGTCCCGTCGAAGGTGGGTGGCCTCAGCTTCAGAAAACCCTCCAGTTTCCTTTGGAAGTCATTCTGGGGTGGCCCATGGTGCCTGTTCATCCCAGTAGCTATGGCATTCAGCAGCTGGGTCTGCTGTGCCATTACTTCCGCCAACGTTGGTGGCGGCGGTGGCGGCGGTGGCGGAGGCACATTCTCGCCCTGTGGTGGCGGGTCGTTCACCGGCGGTGCATCCTCTGCCCGGCGCAGCTCTTCTTCCAAGTTAACTCCAGCTCGCCTGCCAGCTGGGCGTCCACGGTTGCGACCACGCCCGCGTCCTGGCGCAGGTGCGGGGGAGGGCTGGCGGTTCTCTAGGCGCACGGAACGTCTCATTGACATCTGAAGTTATTAGGTACGTGCTCAGTGCAGTAATAATCTTGTATTGGTTTAAGTAGGAGTTAGATGTTTTCAACGATTTAAATGAATTAAAACATTTTTCATGCTATCCTACACTCAACCAAAGAAGCATAGAGAACCATAAGAAGCATAAGATCCAAATGTCACTCATCACATGGTTATTATTATATAAAGGATGTTCCTAGCTGCTAAGAAGATCGTGCTATGCGCAGATAGCCAATGACAGGGTAACTCATGGTATCACTAGTCTAAGGGCTACGCAGGGTCCCATAAGCTACTGGTGCATAAGGTCAATAGCCATTTGATCGGGATCTCAATAGTGCCATCGCGCAGTGGACGAAGTGGTGGTCCAAGGCTGGTCATCTGCGAATTTTTTTCAAGAAACGGATTAGCAGGTCCTTGTATTAGATAAGCCATTGCATAAAAAGTGAATGCAAGGTCGGTAATATAACCGAAAGAGAGTCTGGCTTCCTATTCTAACGTCCATTTTCTATGGGTCTCGTCCTACAGTCAAGTATGGCTCTGATACCAACTGAAATGACCTCGATTTCCGCGAAGGGAAATCCACAGGCTCGAATTGTAATTCAACAGATTGCTTGGGACAATCCATGAAATTACCCATATCTCAGTTGACACCAGGATCCATATGACGGTAATTAAGTCTTACATAAACATTTATTACATCACCACATTGGCGGAATCAACATTCAGAGAAGCTTTAGAAGATGCGGAAGCGATTCATCCTTCACGGCCAACTTGAGTGTAGCACGTGACCCTATTCCTCGTCATCATCTCCCTCGAAGTCGTACTCATTCTCGTCACCTGATAGCAAATTTATCAGTTCGATTTGTACTGGCCACGGAGCCCACCTATGCAGCATTTGCTTTGTGGAAAGTGGATGCAAGGCTATACAAGCAGACCTATAGGCTGAGGTTTTCCTATGCAACTGTAATCAATGTTTAATTAGTCAAGTTTTATCACCAGTTAACACCATCATCCCTTTTCCCATCACCACACTTCACATACCCACACCTCACTCTCATTCGACAGGCCCAACTCCCTCTCGGGCCTATCTCAGCGGCACACTACCACAACGGGTACACTGCCGGAAAAATGTTATCCAGGGGGAGAAAAGAATATGCTCTCATCTAATAGTGGTTGCAGAAACATTAGGAAAGGTCCATAGCCAACGAGTTGGCTTATGTATCGATCGATCAACCATACACTCTGCAGAGGTTTTACTACTCACAAGATTAGCCATCATCGATGCTGTACAATCATCTAGGCAGAATTCCGGGTGCTTGCTTGCCTAGGTCGATGCCACCCTGCCACTTAGCCCTGGGACATTCCGGATGATCCAACACCATCACACTGAGACTGGGAGACGCAGTACCGGGCCCCATCAGTGGTACTGCGCATCTAGAACGGTACGGGAATCTGCCATCCGTCACCGTCCACCCTTATCACCTCTCAACCTAGCAGTAGTGGCACCGCCCTACCAAGTAGTCCAGCCGTCTCCCGCCCATCAGAAGCGAGCGAGTAGCAAGGGAATCCAGATGTTTCCGGTCACTAGTCAGATCCTAGGTTGTGACCAAGCAGGCATCTCCACTTAGGGGATACTCTCCCCGTGCCGTCACGGCACCTCCGCTCACGGGACTTCAATGCACATCCCGGAACCACCTCATAAGTCATTACCCGCCACAGGTATCTCTCGTGGGGATGCCCAGGTTGCACCCCCGGCACGACTTGCCCCACGGGCTTGTCTCACATCCCACTTGGTCGACATCAACCCTTACCACGCACCCAAGACGCACGCAGCACTCTCTCCCAGTGGTTATAATCAGTTATGCACCGTCCCAATTCCACCACATAGCATATAGCATGTAGTAAGTAGTGGAAGAGTAACAGTAAATTAAGCAGCAGCTAACCTAACAGCGGATAGCAGGGTAAAGTCTTATCAAGGCAGGGAATTCAAATATACTACCATGCAACCAATCCATACATAATCATAAAGCAATAGTAACAATGTCATTTGCAATGCGTAAATAGGATCTAAGGATTTGGTGGGACGTGGCACCTTCGTAGTCGTCTCCTAGCTCCTGAAAGTACTCGTGGTCGTCTTCCTTAGTCAGATCCTCCTCCGGCTCTGAAATCGAACACGAAATAGTCGCGTCAGCGACTCCTATAGAGTATTTCAGAAAAATCCAATAAAATAAAGAGCCAAATGCACACAAACATAGTTTTAGATTGTAGATCTCATTTTTCTAAGAATTTTTATATATGGTGCGCAATTTTTGGACATCGTATGAATAAGTTATGAATTTCCGAAGATTATCCTATTTTCTGAAAATGGGAAAGTTGGTCGGTTAATCTGGGGCAGCTCGGGATTGGTCCACGTGGCGCGCGGGTCCAGTAGTGCGGCATGTGGCGCCTCATCAGAACACAAACCCGATGGTCGCCCACCAGGTGTTCGATGCTGGTTCCCAGAGAGTCGCCGGTGTCGGCGTAGCTCGGTGGTTGGTCGGGCGAGCTCGACGTTGGTCGGGGGGCGTCGGCGCAGCTCGGCGGTGGTCGGGCGAGCTCGGCGGTGGTCGGGGGTGGTTCTCAGAGGTCGGGGGTGGTTCTCAGAGGTCGGCGGAGCTCGGCGGAGCTCGGCGTAGCTCGGTGTAGCTCGGCGGAGCTCGGCGTAGCTCGGCGTACCTCGGCGGAGCTCGGCGGGGCTCGGCGTAGCTCGGCGTACCTCGGCGGGGCTCGGGCGAATCGGACATTTGGGCGCCGAGGGTGTCGCTCTCCCGAGCTCTCCTGGGGAGGCTCGGGCGAATCGGAGATTTGGTGCGCCGAGGGTGTTGCTCTCCCGAGCTCTCCTGGGGAGGCTCGGGCGAATCGGAGATTTGGTGCGCCGAGGGTGCTGCTCTCCCGAGCTCTCCTGGGGAGGCTCGGGCGAATCGGAGATTTGGTGCGCCGAGGGTGCTGCTCTCCCGAGCTCTCCCGGGGAGGCTCGGGCGAATCGGAAATTTGGTGCGCCGAGGGTGCTGCTCTCCCGAGCTCTCCCGGGGAGGCTCGGGCGAATCGGAGATTTGGTGCTAGCAGGGTTCCAGGGCGTCTTGTTCAAGGCGGCGGTGTCTCTCCGGTGCGGCGGACGATGACAGGGCGGCGATGACCATATTTCGGCAAGACAGGGCTCGGCTTTCCCCAATTGGCGTGCTCAGGCAGTCGTCCGACCAGATGGTGGCGGGTTAGAGTCGTGGTATGGCCTCCTTCTCTCCCTCGGCATACGGCGGTTCTCCGACGAGGTGGAGGCACACGTAGCCAAGGCGACAGAAAGGCTATCTACTCGGCTATGTACGCGGCGGTGCTGAGGCAGACTTGGCGAACCTCGTCGGCCTCTCTCCGCAGCGCGAGGCGATCGGGGGTACTCGAAACAGATTTAGGCGAGGCCGATCGTGTCGGCGGTGATCACGTTTCCCCGAGAACGCACCTCGCGGTGTTCCGGGCTATGGAGGTTCGATCTTCCGCAACTAAGCTTGTCCGAGGTGGTCGGTTTTTGTTCCTAGTCGCGGTATTGAGATGCTCCAGTCATCGGCGGCGATGTCGCCGCGACTGAGAGGTTCCGACGGGGCTAAGGAGGTCTTCTAGGAGATGTATACGCCTCCAAGGTCTATGGCGATGGTATACCAACTACCAATTTTGGCTACCGAGATTCCCAAGGTGCTCGGTTGTGGCGGCGGCGTGTCGCCGACGACGGCGGAAGGCGGCAACGCGGCTACGACCATGTATTGGTTCAATCGAATGCGGTCTTGTCAAATTGGTGAGGCCAGAGAAGCGTACAACGCTCTAGTGGCGAACTTTAGCCATGGCATGGCCTTCTTTTGGCGACGGCTCGCGGCGGCGCTCCGATAAGGTCGCGGCGCACGCGGCCAAGGCGATTCAGGCTTCCTCTAGCGCTTAGATCCGCGTAGCTAGCTCAAGGGGTCGTGGCGGTGCTCCACGACGCTCTAACCTATACGGGTGCTAGTCGGATTGCTCGGAACGGGTGATTCGGCGTCGGAACGCGTCGGTGGTGAGTGCGCTCCGCCGAGAACGCGTCGTGCTGCGTTCTCGGTCTAGCAAGCTTGTAGTCCGGGGGTTTCGGCCGGTCGCATGAGTGCATGGTGTAGGTGATCTTCCTGAGCCGGTAAAGGCTCGTGCCTGCGCGTCCCGTGGGCGGAACGCCATGGCAAAAGTAGGGCGAGGTTCGGACATGGCGTGCGGTGGCTCACCGTGGTGTCGGTGAAGCTAGGATGGCGGTGCAGTGGCGAGTCGGAGCCGTGCAGAGCGTACGCAGTGCCGTGCCAAACCGCGACGGGGCTCCGGCTTCTCTTCCGTGTCCGGATCGGCGTGCTCCGCGGCGGCGGCGCTCCGGCAGCTCCTCCTCCTCTGCTCCGCCCTTCTCCCTCTCTCTCGGCTATGCGGTGGGGTGCGGTGACTTGTGGAGCCGCAGCGTGGCGGCTGCGAGTGGGAATGGGCTAGGGCTCCTCGGGTGCTCCAATTTATAGGCGGAGCTCGGGTGGCTACCAATGGCGGGCGGCTCTGATCTGCTCGGGCTGATCGGAGGGCTGTGGCTTGCGCGAGCTAGGGTTCTGGTGGTGCGCGCGGGCTCGCTTGGCGGCCAAGAAAGGAGGGGACAGGAGGGGGACAGCGGGGTCAGGGCTCTGCCATGCGTGGCGCTGTCGGTCACACCATTCGCATGACCCTGTCAGCCACCGTCTTCACGGAGAAGAGAAACAGTGGAAGGGGAAGGCGGCTGACATGCGGGCCCCGGGTTGGCAGCGAGCGCGAGCGCGAGCGCGTGTGTGCCGGTCGCGCGCGCGTTGCCGGGCCGCAACGTGGGCCGACAGGCTGGCTTCCGTCTTCCTCTCTTCTTTTTCTATTTTCACTTAAGTGTATAAATACATATATTACCCATTTTAAATATTGAGTAATTACAAACATAAATTACAATAAATCCCAAATGTGATGCATAAGTTATTATTCTATGTGAATGGAATTAAAATGCAAGCTATACTCCTTTATTACCAAATTCATAATGAAACTTATATGCTTGCACAAGCAAAATGGGTTTTCACAATAAATAAATGAAAAATTTTAATTGGTTGGGATTTTTAGGTTGTGTGGATTTTTAGGGTTGTTACACATCCCCTAGTTATCAGGTAACTATACCTATGCGATTATCGAGTCTGTTTTATAAAGTCAAAAAAATACTAAAAATATGTGGGCACATGAAGGTCCACACTCTTAGAGATGTTTCCTAATTGGGTAAAGAAGCTTAAACTTCTGCTGGAAATATAAAATCAATCACTTACCATGGAGTGGCACTAAACCTAACCCCTCTCCATAAGATTTGATATTTTTTTTGTTGGAAATTGAGTTTCACAGGAAAATACAAGATCAAAGAGCTAGTCAACCCGAAGCGCTTACACTGCCAATACACTTGCTCCCAGAAGAATCACTCAATTTGCAACATAAAAAAAAACTGTCAAACATCCAGCTTGGGGGAGGGAACCCTCTATTTAAAATCCAGTTAAGTATAAGTTTCCCACCTTATTATTATTGTAGCATATCGCTTTTTCGTGTGAGTTAGCTAGTAAGATAAAATTTGAAAATCAAATAAATACTTAGCTATATATTAGAGTGGTCTTAGAGTGTGTCTATAGTCAGTCTAGGTTAGAGTCAAATAAAAACTGGAGAACATTAAAATTTTATCTTGAAGAAGATGAATGGTTGCTCTGCCGTAATTCCTTTCAAGTGCCTAGTTTTCAATTTTAAATTCTCCTGAGTTTTGGATACTACCGTTTTGGCTTAAGAATTTACTCCGAACCTGAAACTTGTAGATGCATATGCTTGAGCTAAGTCTAGTTGATTGATTGATATGATACATGAAGGTTGAGCTGCTATTTATCTTATTCTTAGCAATACTAAGTTCTGGAGATTTATTTTAAATTTAAAATCTTACATGATGAGCTCTTGTATGACAAAGTGTAAATTCCTACCAAAGCCATATATGATACATTTAGAGATAGCAAAACCTTTGCACATTTATGCTGCTTGCTTTACATTGAGTTTATTCAACCTTTGTTGTATACCATATGAGAGTCTTGTCATGCTTTTAAAATTAAGATCACTTACACACTCCACCCACATATGCATTACTCTTACTCTGGGAGTAAGCGCAATCATTTTTCACTTCCAACCGGATCCACCTTAAAAATATTTTTTCTCCTATATTGGGAGTAAACACCCAAAAATATACCCTATAGGACAGCCCCTGTTTAATTGCTCTAAGTTCTTATCATTATCTCTCCAATTACTTATATTCAACGGACGCATGTGGCTATGCAAAAGTATTGAAAAAAAGAGAAAAGAGAGTAAGAGATGGACAAGTGTCCCAACAATTAAAACAATGGGTACCTAGATGCCCGCCTCCCTATGAAAAAAAGAGAGAAAGAAAAGAAGAAAAAGAAAATAAAGATAGCCCATGTTTTCCCGCGAAAGTTCTAACTTCCAAGAGAGAGATCTATTTTTAAAGAGCAAAAGTAGAATTAGGATTAGCCACCTTATATACACCTATCCACCATATTCCATACACATGCACATCTTGGTTTGATTATATGACTTGACTCTCTGTGGATCCATTGTTTGAATTTACAATATATGAATTGCAGGTATGCTCATCTTTTTTGTTGCCACTCCTATAAGCTCCACTATAATCCTTAGTTGTAGGAAGGCATAACATCATTAATGCCTCAGTGAGATCCATAAATACCACATATATTACGAGACTTGAGGGTGTCATACAATTAAGCTCTGAGTTTTATTTCGAAAACTTGCAAAACTCCGGAATATTGGTACTGTGAAAAATTTGAGACATAGTGCTTGACTTGATTGTTCTATCTTTCGATTGCTCAAGACTTAAACAAAAGCTGAGAAGCTCCATAGTTAAAGGTATAATGGGTAAGTTTGAATGTTAGAGCAGTTTTATCTAATCCGGAGGAGAATTTCTGTTTGAAAGCATGTGTACTTGGAAGGCATGAAGCATTGTAGCAACTTTTGATCCAAATTTATTAGCAATTAGGCTTAATTTATTTGCCAAGGGACTGGCAAAAGGTAAGCTTGGGGGTATTGTTGACGGTCGTTAAGCACAAAAAATAACCGTCAACTGTAGCATGATTTGACACAAAATGAATCATAAAGCATAGTTATAGGTTTTGATTTGAACGAGTTCCACGAGTTTTGGTGTTTTCACTTGTATTATAGGAATACACAATTTTCCATCAATAAAGTATCTCAAATAAGTAATTGGACTGCACCATTGCGATGGGCTCGTCGAGATGATCGAAACAGACCTATCATTTGCTATATTTGGAGTTCGAAATCAAAATCTGCGGCAACATATGCACCATTGGACTGCAGGAGGCCCAAGAAGACAACACGACGAAATTGGGCCCGAGACCCCGACTTTGGGCGCCGGCTGGCGCCAGGGTGGGGCCGGCCGGCCCTACCATTAGGGTTTTGGCCCTCGGCTTCTGGAATCTTCCTCCCACGCTTCCTTGGCACCCAAGTAAAGCATCCCTATGTCGATTTAAGGTCGGTTTGATCCAACGGATGCACATAACATGAAACGCGGATCGATGACGTGGCGGTTCCTTGCCCCCTACTCCACCTCGGCCTATATAAGGACGCCCTAGACCCTCTTCAGAAGGCATTCTACACCCCGGTGCTTCATATTCTCTACATAAATTAGGGTTAGGGTCCCTCTAGTTGATCTAGTTCTAGTTCATCTAGTTGTAGCAGTTAGGAGAGACTAGTTCATTTAGATCTAGTCTTGTTTAGAGATTAGAGAGATAGAGTAGGAGAGTAGAGATTCTGGAGGAGTTCCGGCCTGTCGGTGCTTCTTCGTGGCTGTATTCTTCTGGATTCAGCTTCCTCATCCGAAGCTACGTTCTGAGGTACTTTTGTATTCAACTTCTAATTCAAGTAAGCATTTGTTCTTATTCGTTCTTAAGTTTGCAACTCATATTGAGTGTTTTGATCTTGATCACTACTTGATTGAAGTAGTATTTCGTAGTGTAGGCGTGGTGCCTAACCTAGGTTTACTTGTGAATGTCCCCTGATTGGCCGGATAGTGGTAGATCGCGTAGGTGACAGCTGCGTTGAGTCCTCTGTAGTCCACTTCCCGTTGATAGGATCGATAGGTGTATAAGTGTCTGGTAGGAGGGAACTCTGATTTCGCCTCTTATTCATGTCACTGCCCAGTTAGAACGATATTATTCAAAGTTTACCGATTGTTGGAACTAGATAATCATTAGCTATTTCCTCTTTCTTGATATTATCTAACCTAGTTGTAGGGTTAAGTTCATCGGCTTAGTCATTATCACCTATTGTTCCTTTTGGATACGATATTTAAAACCTCCGGGTGAAATATGACAGCGGTATATTATCTGTGCGCTTGCGGATAATCTGAATACAATTTTATTTAGGTAGAGTGCAGTTAATTTATACCAACACCCGGCCCAGAAGACGAAGGCGTGCGGCGCAAGGCACTGCACCGCACGGTTATTGTACCAACTTGGATAGTTTACTTGTAACCTTGTCCCTTCAGACTATATAAGGAGGGGCAGGGATAGATCCCACAACTCAGATCACATCTCATCTCATAGCAATACAATACAGCAACACACAGGACGTAGGGTATTACGCCTAACGGCGGCCTGAACCTGTATAAATCTCGTGTCTCACGCTTCCAGCGTAGCTCTTGCCCGTCTCAGTCGCACCTTCACCGATCAATCTACTACCTTGGGCATACCCCTCGGTAGACTATCGTCGGTATTCCGTCGACAAGCTCTAACTACTTTGTCGAACCATTTGGTAAAATAACTTCTTATGTTGACAAAAGCTTGAAATGACCTAAATGCCTTTATGTTTTTTATTTTCTTTTTGCATGCATGTCTCTCCTTTCTCTTACTGTCTCTCTCCTTATCCACTTGGCCTTATCGTACACAAGGCCGCATCTCGCTTGCATGCCTCTGCCACTTTTTCTCTCCATCCATCCACCCAGTTTTGCGTGGTCCGACGAGTGTGCCCTCTTCTGCGAGCTTGTTCGATTGAGCTTATCAGCCACAATTAGCACTTTTTAAACAATGTTTTACCCTTACCACAAACATCATCAACTAAAATCAGTGCTTATTTTTAGCTCCAACAGACAAACTCCGCGGACGAGCTCCGACAACATAGCATCCGCGCCCCTCCGCACGGTCAGGTGCCCCATCGACCATAGTGGCTCCAAATCGCATGCCCCAGCTTCCCCAGCAACCGTAGAGGGTTCTGTGCCATCGCCTCAGCAAGTCCACCAGAGGGGGGGATGAAGTTGGTTGAAGCTACATTTTACAGCTCACGCCATCCACTGTTTGCAAGTGAGACCGCACATTCAGGGGTCTCCGACGTGAAGCTGTTTTCCTGGGAACCGTAATGGTAGAGAAGTTGCAAACCAGCTTTGTGAAGCTGCCCCAAAATACCTACCAAACAGACCCATAGTACTAGCACTTGGCATCTGGCGCAAAACTGCAGGCCATCACCGAGACATATTGCTAATTGTCCCCCTCACGAAGCTAGTTACGTTCCGGGCCAGCTCTATAATTTCATAGGCCCTTGGCCACACAAGAAGATAAGGGCCCATTGAACTATTTTTTCTCTTTTTGAGCATTTCTTAGGTGACCTCTAACATATTCAGATATATAAATTGCATTTTTAAATAATGAATATGTAAATTCAATTAGAAATTTAGAACCCTACCACTATACAAGCATATCGCATACACAAAATAAATTAGAAAAAAGGTTTTATTTGCTTCAAGATGTGTTGCTATTACTATGATGTTTGTAGACTGCCGTACGTCCTCGTAGAGTCAGAGCTTGTGCCGTTTGCATTGCCGCGGTGTGCTAGCAAGGCAGCGACCAGCATCAGAGCCCGCACGATGACATCACAGGAATAGCGCATGGTCAAGGGTCTTGGGGAGAGAATAGAATGGGAAGGAAGCGACGTGTTGCCATTAGAAAACCAAACAAATCACTACTTACATGAGAACATACGGCTGATAATAGGCTCCTTGTGCTGATATTTGTTGGGCCTTAAAAGTATTATGTCAATTACCATATATATATTTTTTTATAGTATTAATATACACACATATATATACTATTTGGAGCTTAGGGCTCCCAATAACTAGTGGAAGCCCTGACCAGACCGAGCTGATCTGGTTCCACCGAACCAGCTGCTCACCAGCCCAACCGAACTGCCCGCTGGCCTGTGGCCCAGGCCCACCTTTCCGGGTATATATACTCTCTCCAAACCTTAATTCCCAACCTCCCACGCACCCAGCGCTAATACGGACGGCGGCGGCCCTGCCCGTTCCCGTCTGGCCATGGCGCGGCCTGCCCCTCCCTGGTTGACGACGACGTGTCCTGACCCTTCTCCGAGCTACGACGACGCGGCTCGACTCCTTCTCTCAGCGACGGCAGTGGCGCTGGAGGTGGAGGGCCGCACGTGCCACGTTCGAGGCGCTAGACGGGTTCGTGTGGAGCGCGCGAGCGCTGGGCAGGGGCGAAGGTACATTATGAGTAAGGGGTGCCTATGCACCCCCCAAAATTTACATAAATAGTGAGTTTGATTAGAATTCACCATATATGCACCTCCCGTAAGACACTTCTATGCACCCACAAGGACAGTGTACCCCTCTCTAATTTACTTTAGCTTCGCCACTGGCGCTGGGGATACGCCCGCTGCGTCGAAGCGGCCGCTGCATTGAAGCAGCAAGCTGCGGTCCTCCAAGCTTCATTGCGCCACGCTAAGCGCCCGATGGAGGCCAGGGTGGCGCTCGTCCGGGGTGGACCACGTGGGTCGGACGGGACGGGAGGCGGGAGCGGCACCCGGCCAAGAAACCACGGAGATCTGCCTGTGTGCTCGCGTGCTGGCTGAGCCGTGGTTCCGTTCATGAGTGCCTTTCCAGGTAAGTAGTCTGTACGTGTGTTCTATTTGCCAATTTAAAATCAATTCTTATTCTTTTTTACTCTTCGTAAATCCAATTTCAAATCAATTTCCCAAAATCTGTAGCCGTCCATCTAAGCAAGCAAGCATTGGTCCCCATAATTGATCGATAATGGTTTCTATGAATGCAAGCAAAAGTAGGCATCATGTGCTTCTCTGTATATGTTTCTATGCATGATTTTCGTGCTTCATGTGACATGTTTCTATGTGCCATTTCTCATGTTTTTGTCTAGCTGGAGGTGCTGTTGTCGGCTGTGAAGGCTGCCAAGAAGGAAGAGAAGGTTGTCCTGCGCTGTGCTCGCTCTACCTCTCCGATGGCGAGATGCTTGAACCTGCATAGGGAGTAGCAACCCACCATCTTGCATAGAAAGTTCTTTATGTTGTATTTTGTTGGAAAGTTTTTTTTATGAATAGGGAGTTCTATGCTCATAAAAATAGAGTTCTATGCTAGACTAAATTTGATGTTAAAAATATATGCAAGTCTTATGTATTTTTTATGCTTGGATGCACGCTTGTATCCAAGAATGATTCAAATTCAAATTTCGTAGCATTAGAATGGTTCCTATGCTTGCGTCTTTAAGATTCTATGTGCCAGAACTTCTGACCAACCACTATATTTATGCATGAAACTACTAATTTCAATGCAACATAGGTGCCAAAAATACTTTTGCGCATCTTAACTGTAGATTCTATGAATCCGATCGTTCATCCTATGCTATATTCAAATTTTAAAGTTTGGAGAAGACGAAATCATCTCCATGTTTTACATGTGCGGTTTCCATGTTCTATGCATCGTTCCCATATTAGTTATACACTCTTGACCACTGATTCTATGCACCTAATCGGCCATCACGTCCAGGATTCAAATTTCGAAGAAGACAAGGTTGTCTCCGTATAGAGATGTTTTTACCTTAGTAACAAAATTAATTTTTATTCATCCAACCACTAATTTCTATTCAATGTATGCGCCAAAAACTGTTCTAGGCAACTTGGCCAATTAATCTATGCATCCAATTGACCATTACATGTTACGTTTTCAATGCTCTCGCTTGTCCATCATGTGCTATATTCAAATTTTTAAATCTCAAAGAAAAATGAGATGGTCTCCATGTTTTACGTGTGCGGTCTCATTGTTCTATGCAATATTCCCATGTTAATTATACACTCTTGACCATTGATTCGATGCACCTAATCGGCCATCACGTGACAGGATTCAAATTTCGAAGAAGACAACGTTGTCTCCATGTTTCTATGCTCTAGCTCGCAAGATCTATTCATAGACGGATGCATAAAATTCTATCTCATAATGTGCAAAATTACGAATTTTAAGTTCTATGCAACGTCGGTGCCAAAAACATTTCTGCGCATCTTGGCTGTTGACTTTATGCATCTAATTGGCCATCGAATGCCATGATTCAAATTTCAAAGTTTGAAAAAAAGAGATCATCTCCATGTTAGCTAGTGGTCTCCATGTTTTATACATTGTTCTCATGTCAATTATACACACATTTCACAGAGATGTTTCTACTCGGTAATAAAAGTTAATTTTTATTCATCGAACTGCTAATTTCTATGCAACATCGGTGCAAAAACCCTTTTATGCATCAAATCAGCCATCACGTGCAATGATTCAAATTTTAAATTTATAAATTTATAATTTTTTTCAAAAATTATTCACAATGGATCTTGAATTGTGCACAAAAATGTCAGGAGTCCAATAGTGAAAATCGTTTTTGAATCGGATGTTTCATTGAGGAACTAATACAAAAAAGAAAGAAATTGGAATGGGCTACACGCGTGCATGCATAAGTCAGGTGTGTCAATCTGTGTCAGCGCGCGTCAGATCCTATCAGGTGGAGATTCTAGCTCACGGAAAAGTTTTTATGCGGTGATGAATTGACTTTAATTCATTCGACCACTAGTTTTTATGCATCGTTGCGATAAAAATCTTTCTGCGCGGTTTGACATGGGTTTTTATGCATCCGATCGGTGGGCTGGCTGGGGGTTCCACTGGTTGGATTGAGTGGGCTGCTAGCTGGTTGGATGGGGATTGCACGTGGTCTGCCTGGCTAGGTGCGTGTGTGTCAGGCATGGCTGGCTGGCTGGGGCTTCCTATAATCTAAGGAAGCACAGGCTCCCAATAGGGGGTGTGTGTCTATATATATATATATATATATATATATATATATATATATATATATATATATATATATATATATATATATATATATATATATATATATATATATATATATATGCTCTCAGAAGTAGTTACTCTCACCCTCAATAAATCATATTATGTACGCGTGCATACTAATTTATCAGTTTGATTATGTTTAGATACTGAATTTAAGATACTTCATGTCTTAATATGCGAAACTTTTTTCAACAGAGTCCATATATTTAAATATATTGAAAAATACTATTGCAGTAGTATATTAAAAAAGTATAACCATATACTATATAGATAACAAAAAGTATAACTACATACTACTCTAAAGGGTTTAGTATGACCATATATTTCGTCTACATATATATTTTTCGGACCATAGATGATCAAAATTTAGAGATATAGACATGAAGTATATATATATATATATATATATATATATATATATATATATATATATATATATATATATATATATATATATATATATATATATATATATATATATATAAGCAATTAACCACCATAGGTTTCCTTTCCCTTCCTGTAATTTGTAATAATTTGTCTCATCAAGTTGCTTTGAGTGCTCAGAGAGGACAGATTGCTACCTGAGTTCCAAACAGACAAATATCTTTACAGGATAGTATAGACCAAAGAAGTACGAAAGAGACAAACGAGTTGGAATTGGAGGAGAGTCCAGAGAATAGAAGAGCCGTTAGAGATATATAGAGCTGAGTCATGATGCCAACCAACTCCAATTTCCGTCCTATAAATATTAATTGGCTGTGCATATCGCACCACACCAATCTATCATATTATGTGCATTCAACATGTTTGAAGAAGGATTTGGACATCGTTCTCTTTCTCTTCGTGGCCGCCGGTGGTGCTGAGTGCCAACGCCACCCTGATCACGACTGCCGAGATGGCCAGATGCTATTGGTATTAGGGTATTCCTTCGTGGCATCAACAACCTTGCACGGACGTGGGAGAAGAGTGCGGCGTCTCGTCAGTGGTTCAACCACCACGGACCACAACGGCAGCTCTGACTCTGCTCATCGCCTTCAACGGCGCCAGCGACCATCTATATATACATGGCACCAAAGACAAAGAGGATGGTAGTGCACGAAAACTTGGGTGATGTTTTGGTTTCCTCCAATACATCAAAATGGAAACTTCCTCTATAAATTATTTTAAAATGCGATGGCAAGTTTATTTCTCATGTAGAGCTCTCACTCCGAGTGATATATATGGACATCCCTAGCAAACCAAGGAGCTATTTATATATATCTTGGTCACATGTAGGAACGAAACTGTTGCTAAGAGATTGTACCAAAAATATGTCATTCACTTATCATGTATGCACAATGTAAAATACATTTTAACAAACCGTCACAGAGTTTTTTTTCACCCATAGTACATGATGTGTATGCCATCCATGCTTTAGCGCTACTGGACTGACTAGAAACCTAAATGCCATGAGGAGGTGCATGAACAACTTGATAGTAACGATGTGGTGCTTATTCGATGATTCCACTAGTACAAAAATTATTTCTCTTGGTGCCATTTCTTTAACAAGCGGTTTCTGTTGATGGCTGCAAGTAGAAATAAATCGATGGGCCCAAATAAATAACCGCCTATGTAAATCGACAATTTGCATTGACGGTTCGTTAAGAAAACTGTCAGAACAAACCGATTTGCAGTGAAAATTATGGATTTGTCCCGGCAGTTTTGTTAAGAGAACCGCCAGTACAAATCAATTTGTACTGGCGGTTTCTTAAGGAACTGACAATACAAATAATTTGAAATTAAATTATTTTAGTTTTTCATGACCTCATACGAAAAAACCATCAAAATAAATGTTATAGATCATGGAAAGTTATGAATCTTTGTAGTTGACAATGTTTTCATTTAAAATCATCTTTTCAAGGAAAACTACGTTTAATTTGTCAGCGCAGCTATCCTCTAAAACAACTAGGACTTCAACCTTGTAAACCAACTAGGACTCTTGACCCCAGGACTATATAATGGAGGGCAGGGCTCCCTAGATCAGTAACTCCAGACAGAGTCTCCATGCAAGACATGTAACTTGTTTTTAGACAAGACCATCAATACAACGCAAAGGCAAACGCCGACTGGACGTAGGGTCTTTACTCGATCATGAGGGTTCGAAGCAGTATAAATTGATTATCTACGCGTTCACTGCTGAGTTCCAGAGTTCACCGAAGCCCGAACAACTGTCACGGGCACACCTCAGTACATCCTATTTATATTTCTTCTACTGGAACTACCGCATCTCACACAGGCCGCGCCTCCAATCCAGGGACCCATCCACGATTTGTTATGCATAGCTATTCTCAATTTAGTCTTCATCTTGCATATGTGTGATAGAGTAATTGTTTTAAAGGAAGTGTAATACTACGCTTAATTATTAGCTAGCTAGGTGGTCATTAAATATTTGGATTAGTCGTCGCTTGAGATGTGTTTGCTGTTTTATTAGTTCGTTCAGGTATTTCTAATCTATTTTATTATCTAAAATTAAAGTTAAGGTTCTTGTTTGGTCTCCTTTCGATATAAATTATTATATGCTATATATGTGTGTGATGAGTCACCCTGTTTAATTTGTTTCTACCTATACTATCTTATTATTACTAATTGAAGGTCTCAATAAAGCCTCCATGTTAATCCTCATTAGACACGATAAAAAAACAAAGATCAATGCTATAAAAAGGATAAATGCTATAAGTTCGTCTCGAAACATTGACCATCAAACAAAGACTCTATCCGTCTATAACCATTGGAATCTATTCTATTTTGTACAGAATTACCGAATATTTACGTGAGAATTGCGATCTATTTTTGTTCTCTAGGAAATTATCCACATGCCATTATAGATAAAAAGAATAGGGATTTGCTAAAATCCAGGTGCCTCAATTTTAGTTTTCTCTTAGGCGATGGTTATTGCACATATTTTATACTATGTCAGCACGCGAATTAGCTATTCTATGGAGTTTGTGTTATCTGGGTGACGACTCTAGCCTCAATCCCGACTCATGTTCAGCTTATAATTGCTGTTGATTCAGTGCCCGTTGAGCAATGAAAATCATCGGTGCCCGTTGAGTAATGAAAATCACTGTTTCAAAAAAGTACAGATTTCATTTCTTGCAGTTTCTATGGACGCAATCTGTAATATTGAGATGTGTTTGCTGTTTTATTAGGTACCAAACACCTCGAGAAGGGATGTGTGGCTACAGTGGCTGTGATTCCTCATGTAAGGTGATAGACACTAGTACTAAGACATGAGGCGAAGGCTGAAATTCCAAGAAATAAGTTTGCAACGAAGCATCTATTGATAACTTAATTTAGTATATATAATTACCAAATGGCTCGACTGGCTCTATTTGGCCGAATAGTATAACACCACTTGGCATTCTTCCCTGAGTTACTCTCCCTTGTATGTCCTATATGGTCAGCAGCCACGACACTTTGGCATGTCGGCGGCGGATGCTATCAGCTCCCTCAGGAGGCCTGGATACAGGAGTCGTATGTAATGTCATGGCTCATCCAGCAGCACCTTGCTCGAGCGCAAAAGAGAGTGAAGTTGCAGGCTGACAAATCTCATTTGGAACGTCAGTTCAATCAACGTTGGTGACTAGATGTACTTGAAGCCAGGTTTACAATTTCAGCGAAATATCGCCGAAATTTTCGAAATATCGTCTTTTTCGGTGAGGACCGATATTTTTCATATATCTGTTGGCACAAAATGTGGTTCCTCGCGCTCAACACACCAGCGAAACTGGATATGATCTCAAGAGCGTCGGAGCTTCCAAGATCCAGCTAGCTTCAAACCCGATCAGAGAGTGCTGATAACCCTCAAGCGTGCCAGTTAGTTTGACCTGCAATTAACCAGGAAAAAATAATGATCAGTAATCATAAGGTGGAACTAACCGGTGGGTCTAGACAGTTCCAACTATGTGGCTCTGAGAGCCGATATAATCGAAAATCGACTAAAGAGTCGATTCCGGCATGAATGCATGTTTTGCCAGAAGAAACAATTATTGAACTGATACATAATCGATTAATATGTGTAACCAGACATGGTGATCTACATTAAACAAGTTTATGCATATAGTTATAATAGATCAAGGCATAATCAATTTTTGTAAACAGGTCAAGTCATTCAATTCAGACTGTCTGAATGTCAAACAGACAGAAATCGGCTATTTAGCCGATTTGGCAGAACAAGATCGATTAACTGATTTTTCTCGTGAAAGCATGACTGCACCAGCTAATTAGCCGATCCAGGGTCCGTGAAGCAGAAAACTTGCCGGTAGCAACAGCCATAAGTCGATCTATAAGAATACGGAACTGGTTTAAAGGCCGGCGGTTCTGTATCCGTACAAATCGACTCTTGCCGAGCCCTCTCATCACGTACGAGCAAGCCTGTGATAGTACTGGCTGAATCAAGCAGTCATCGTAATAAAGCATAAACACGAGCAAAACATAAATGAACGTTTTTCATGTAGATATAAAGCCAATCTATGCAATCTTGATCGGGCAAACATATGCTATATCAATAAATAAACAATAAATGATAGATAACATCTTGATAAATTAATGAATCTAACTAACATGCCAAATTAGTTAGAGCCGATAACTAATCCATGCACATAATCAAGCTTAACCTAAGCCCTCGTCCACCGGATGACGCTAAACATAGATTAAACAAGAAAACAAACATGAATCGATAACTAATCCTTATTTGATCTAAGCCCACGTCCACCGGATGACGCTAAACTTATATCAAATAAGAATCAACCCCGATCTACGATGCTCCCATGTCCACCGGATGACATTAAAGAGACAAAACTTAGCGAGGCATGACGGTACTTACAAGTAAGTCTGCGTTCACCGGATGACACTCAGCCCGATTGAAGAACTCGCCGAGATCTACGTTACTCCTACTCCTAAGGTTTGGTCGGAGCTGAAAGGTGTGTTATATTGATGTGTTCGTACGTATTACAATGGCCGGGGACTTATATGAAAACTAACAAACTTTCCCAATCTTCCCTTTCTATAACGGACTCTAAACGTGATCGCTCCTCGGCGCTGGAGACTCTTGCTGACGTCATCAATCGACTCTTGTCTTCAACTGCGCCGTCTTCACTTTAGCCCAACAATCGATCCAGGACCCGATCGGCTATTCTCAACTCTTCGCATAGAAGGCTCTGCTTCCCGAAAATCGACTGTCTCTGTTCTCAGTATCGGCTATATATTCTCAGTCCAAATTTTGGTGTAAACACATGCCCCCAATTTTGAGATAAACTTGCTTTGTTCCAAAATTAGCACTGAGTCTTAATCGATCTCCATCCTCAAAAAAGCAGCCGAACCGCAATCTCCCGCTCAGCACTTCAAAGCTTTGCACCAAAACGAAACCCTAACCAAGAAGGTTCCCGTCACATTTCTCCTCTGGCTTTGATCCGCCACCTTTAGTCAGCTCAAGCAAATGGTGACTCCCTCTGAGATCCCAGAGGTATGAATTTCATCAATCCGTAGTCTTATTCTCGAACCCTTGCCCAATTGGTCACATATGTTGTTCATCATCCAGGATTTGAAAAATGAGATCTTGATTCCACTGAACGACGTTCCTTCCGCTTATTACATGGGACCGATGGGCGATCCAAATCCAGCGGAGTTCATCAGTCAAGAAACCAACCAAATCCTCTTCAGAAGCCCAATAGTGGATGCATCTTCGTGGTCCAAGAAATCATTCCGGAACTGGCCGAATATGCTCGCTGGATGGAGGAACTGGTTCCGGCGGGTGTCAGAGAAGAAACGGGCAGATTGGGAGCTGCGCACTGAGCCAATGCCTCGACCTTTCACTCTGTCAGATGGAGAAAAATGAACCGCTTTTGATTGCCGCCAGCTATTTCTGGTCCAATTCTTTGAACGCCTTCGTATTTGGAGATGGGCCGATGACCATTACTTTGGGTGACATTCACATGCTCACCGGCCTTCAGATCATCAGGACTTATCCGTACTGGACTCTTCTTTTCACAGGCGAGAAGCAGTTCCCAAAGTTGGATGAATACAAAGACTAGACCGGCTATATCAATACTCATCATCTGACAACTTCAAGCATTAGTGAGAAAGAACGCACAGCATTCTTGATCATGTGGCTGGAGAGGTTTGTCTTTTGTGGCGCTTCTCTAGGACCAGCCTACCCTTTCAAAGCCCTTGCAGAGAGATTAACTCAAGGCAACTTAATTCCTTTAGGTAAACTCTTACTAGGGTCTGCTTACAGGCTAATGAGCCGAGTTGTCAGCTTTCTGCTGAAAGGTGAAGAAGTTCAATGCACAACAGGCTCCTGGTGGCTGATTCAGTTATGGCTCAACCTGTATCTGCATAAAATGGTTAGGTCAGACCTCCATAACCTTAGCTATCCCTCCATTAATTATGCAGAGGAGGAGAAAAATAGGATAACTAGGGGTTGCCAAAATTTTGGTGAAGCTGCCTCAGCTATAACCATAAGTGTCAGCCGGGGCAACATGCTCGAAGTATTCTATAGAGGCCCGGGACCAGATGCATTGACTTGGTTCCCCTATGAAGATGATGTAGAATTTTCAATGCCTTATACCTTCAAATTCAGCACAGGATATTCAGACAATGGAGCAACTGAAATCCTTAATGTGATCATGAAACCCTGCACATTGCCAGTCGACTTCAAACACATCCGAAGTGCAAACCGCAGTGAGCCCAGCTGGCCTTCATACGAATTCTATCACCCCAATGTCGCAGCAAGACAACTGGGTTTTGGCCAACTGTCTCCAAACTTCCATTCTTACACCTTCTGAAGCCTAGAGAGGAAATCACTGTAAGTCTAGAAGCTGACAGAGTCCTTACACTGGGAGCAGACTTGCCATTTTAATCAATGGAGCAGTGGAATCAAATCTTAGTCACCCATGAGAGTTTCGACAACTGGTGGCAACAATGGCATGCCCATCTGTTTTGTCAGGCAATTCATGATAAATGCAGAGCACTGGACAGTAGCTTCACCTATGAATTAGCAGTAAGTGTTATCAACTGATCCCATCTAAACCGCTCATATGCAATATAACTTTTGTCAAATGCAGGATCCAGAATCTAATCCACCGGAGCAAATCAAATATTATCCTTCTTGCCTGGTTACAAGGCTAGGCTCTCAAGCCCCCTCCCTGAAGAAAATGATGAAGGCCCCTGTTGTCATAACGACTGCTCCACCTCTGAAAAAGAGGGCCTCATCAAGTCTCCAGAAGACGACCACCAAGAAACAGAGATCCAAGAGGAAGCCTGCTAGGTACTTGGATATCTTGAAATATTCTCTATATCATTTACTCAGTTTACCTGACCGAATCAGCTATGTAACAGGTGAGCATTCAGCCGATTCAGGCATCCTCTGAAAGCACTCAGGCCGAAGTCCCTCCAGAAACCACAGGCCGCGAATATACTATTGAAGGCTTTCTGGGCATGGACGAAACCACCGCCATCTAGCAAGAAGGAGCAAGAACCCAGGTATCAACCAAACTTGTAAGCATACAATCCCACTTTGCTGAATATTTTCTGATTCTTTCTAAAAATGCAGCCGAACAGCCCTCCTTCGTGGAACCAACTTGAGGAAGAGCAAACACCATCTCTCAAACATCCAGGTAAGCCTCTTCAGCTGTTAACACCATTATGCTTGCTTTGTTTCTTACTCACTTTTATTTCTGCAGAGCTTCAACTGACCACAGAAACATATGCTGAGGCTACCTCCACTGCCGGAAAAGAGATTGCCACGACAGATCAACCAGGCACTTCATCAGCTCCACTTCCTTCAAGCTTTGTTCAGGTGAAGTACTCATCCTTTAACCGATCACATTATTTATGCTATCACCTCCTAACATCTGAATGCAGATGCTGCAACCTTCGACTCGCAGCTACTCCTTCGACCTGGAAGAGTGCTGTGATGAAGATGAACTAAGCTCTAAGTCTACGACGCTGCCAGAGCCAGATTTCAAGAATCGGTTAAATGAGTTCTTGCCTCAGCTGGAAATAGACCTTGCTGACCTAGCCCGGCATCCTGAAACAATTGACCAGGCAATTGAGCTGATTCAACAGCGCACACGCCCGGCAACTCTTAGCCTCCTAAAGCAGCTTGCCAAGCTTAAAAGTGCCACTCCAAGAATCAATACTGCCCATATAAACTTGGCCGAGGTTGAACAGCTGAGGAATAACAAGTTGATCAACAAACAAGAGGCCCACGGGTTGGCAGATCAAGTCAAACTGCTGAAGAATACCATTATCTCGGCTGAATCAGAGCTGGATACTCTAAAAACCAGGCGCGAGCAGCTAATGAAGGAACTTGAGGAAGGGCCATCAGTCAGCATGAAACCTCTGTATCAATAAGCACTGTTGACATGGCCGAGAAGAAAAAACAAGTCAGCACCAGGGTCATTGAAGGCTAGCAGATCAACCAGCGGCTGAACATCCTCAATTCAACAGCTGATGAAGACCAAGAATCTCTGCAGACCGGCCATGCTCTTCATGTTGAATGTATATCTTCCATTCGGTCCTTGTTGGGCTTGTAACTTATGTCTAACTCTTTCTGTGAATTATGCAAAGCATATTGGCCAGACTGAAATCGGGCTTTTCTTGTTCTGTCTTTGAATCGGCTATTCAGCCTGATCGTTAGTACTATCATAGAATGCGCAGAAATCGGCTATTTAGTCGATCCAAGTAAGTGACCCAGTTAGCCGATCCTGAGCAAACGACCTGACTAACCGATTCCGGGCAACCGACCAAAATAGCCGATCAAGACGTTCCACTCCCACGCGCCGCGTCGGTTCCAGATTCAAGAAACGTGGGTTAACTCCAGCATAAAATCCGCCGCGTCGTCTCATCTCCTGAGGGGGAAACCCGCCTTGGTGCCTGCGTCTTTATAAATAGACGCCCGGCCTGAGCGAGCAACCACAAACGCCATGAGCCCTCGCTTGCCTGGCCTTTGCTCTTTGCCTCTTCTCCCCAACCAGACCAAAGCAAATCTTCAACACCAACCCATGGCCAGCGACGGAGACCGTGGCAAGCGGCCGGCTTCGGATCCCGCTGAAGGCGACAACTTCAGCCAGAGCCTGCGGGCCATGGGTGAACGGAGGCACCAGTTGTGAGCCTGGCTAGGGTAAGGCTACTGTTTACTTCTTGATACATCTGTCTGATCTGTTTTGACCGCCGACGACTTGTGCAGCGATCTGGAAACCACCGATGCCGGGCCATCTCAGGCCGCCCCTGCGGCTGCTGGAGCCACCTCCGGTGCAGGTGTTACAGCGGGCCCGTCTCGCGGCCGTCATTGTTGGGTGACGCCCCGGCAGCTGGCCATCTACAGCAGGTAAACCAGTTTGCATCCATGGCGTTGATCTCTTTCAACCCTGATACATCTGCTTCTCTGCCATTTTTCAGTCAGGCCCGCCTGATTTCTTTTCCTCCGGGTGCACCAATTGGTCTTGACACTCGGACACCCCGGACTGCACCTCCTCAAGACCTTCCTCAAGACCCAGCTATTGACGGTGGATACACCCTAAAAATCCACATTCAAACACCGTCAACAGGCCTCGGATTCAAGGGAAGATAAACATATCATGAGCATATTTTATTAATAACTAGTTCCACATATACTCTTAAGCTTGTGAACGCAGGGAACACCAAAACAGTGCAAAAGTGAGCAGCTAGGGGCCAACTACATGGTTTGGCCGAACCATGCCATGTTGCCCCAGGCCACCACCTTTCAACATAGTACATACAACATCAAATGGAAGAAATCAGAGCCGAGGGTGGGCCCACCCATGGGTCGGCCAAACTGCCCATGGGGCCTACCTGGCTTTGGTGATGTGGCAGGATCCATGTGACACTCTAACCAAGTCATTTCATCCATCGGATCAACTTGTGCTTTCATTCAACGGTGGAGATCAAAGGCACACGGATTGAGGCATGAAACGAAGTAATCAAGACAGGACAAGTACCAGGAGAGACCCTATGACTGGTGGGGACCACACCTGGCCTGGCCCCACCCATCATAGGGGTCAGCCGAACCAGGTGGTGTGGCCCCCAGCCACCGACGTTCCCCACCGACTCCAAGCATGCTTCCCATGTGCTCAAATTGCCAAGACCGTCCATTTTGAGGCGGTTACAAGGCGGTGGATCCAAGGGTGGAGAGTTGAGGAGCACACGGATCGCTGACGTGGTGTAACACCTGGTTTTCCGAAGAATACCAAGCGTTAACTATATGTGTGCCCAGGATGTCCACAGAACACATATAGTGTCAAATATGGTAAATACCATAAGCAATGCTTAAATACATAGCGAAACATATTTACATTAAGACTTACAAATATATGAAAGCACAACGGAAACTAGTCTTCATCTTCTATCTTCGGGGCACCATATTCCACAGGGACGGTTGACTGGGGGAGCACTCGCCTAGTACTCATGGAACTCCTTTGGAAACTCCTCACTTTATCCACCATCTGGTACCCATCCAGGATTTTTATTGGTGAAACCACAAGCGTCAGCTCACCATGCTCAGCAAGTATAACATAAGGGGGTTGCAAGGCTCAAAAAGCTGACACGGCTGAACTGCGGTAAGCACTTTTAGTTGTTCATATTTTACTTATTACGAGTCTATGTAACTAAGTTATGCTTAGCACCCCAGTGAGATTATAATAATTATCATCAATATCATTTCATCATCTCGAGCCATCCATAAAATCATCTGTCTCGAAAAGGATCCAGGCCGCTCGTGTCCGTGAGCACGGCTGATATATCAGTTTGATCAAACTCTGCAGAGTGTGTACACTTTCACCATGAGTCGTGAATTCCCATATGCCCCGAGGCGGCCAACCTCTTATCACTTCCAAGGTGAGCAGGCAGGGAACCACTACGAAGCCTTTCACTAGTCACTCTAACAAGTTAGTAGACGCAAGGTTTCGGCAAGGCGAATGGAGGCCCCCTTCAAGAATGGCACACCATGTGACCGCAGCCCAGCACACATCTTGACAGGCTCGGAACCCATTCTTGAACCTAGACCCCCCTCTAGCGCCTTTCGGTAACTACTAACAAGATAGAGAAGATCTAGTTACTCATCTAAGACCAGAGCCATGTGATTCTCATGGTTGTACGGTAAATCCTGGGTGGCCGCTTTAAGATTCAGATGCATACGGAGGGCAGACTAGAGCGACCAAAAAGGCCCAATGCTCTAGCCCTCTTCTGTCCATGTTGCTTAAAAGCATCTTCCATCCATAGTTGCATAATCATTAATCAATATTATAGATCATTATTGTTGGTGATAGCAACTAAGCCAATCTACCCATATGCAATAACCCATAGGTAACAAGGTTATAAGATATCAATAGTTCTAGGTAAAAATCCTTATAGGTTTATCATATTAGACACATGCATATGAAAATGTGATTAAATGGTTATTAGGCAACAAGGAAACTCATGTTACACTTGCCTTCCAAAAGCTTTCCAGGCTCTCCAACTTCTGCTTCACGATCATCCTTGCATAGCTCCACTTCTAACGATCAGAACAACCAGCACAAGCTTCACATTCAAACCTAGAAACAATACACCAAGCATTATAACAATAAATTACAAAGGTTTTGAAAACGTATGGCTTGTTCTATAATCGTGTGAGCGCAAAAACTAAACAAAACAAGAACCACAATTAAATGATGTGAGAGTTGAAAGGTGTAGGTGGAAAAGATTGGATTGGATGAGCAAAGTGGAATTTGGACTAGAACATATTTAACGTGACAAAAAGGATTGAATATGTATTAGGTTTTAAGCACAAGGTTTGGCTTTGTAGAGCATGATATGTCATGGTGTGTGGTAGAGAAACTGGAATAGACAGCATTGGAGAATAATATTGAATTGATATACATCATGTGGCATTCTCCTAGGGATATATGATAATTAGTGATATGATGTTTCGATCACTAAGATGGAGTGACATATCAAGGTTGATAGTAAGGATAGATGTTTATTTATGGTGAGGATGTAGTTTATGAGACTTGATAAAACATGACTTGAAAAGGAGAAATATGTTTAGTGGTCACAAGATCATGGTGGAGTGATGTGGTTTGATAGGATTAACTAAAATATAGCTCATGGTTCTGCCTGTATGATTTAAATGATGACCAAAATATAGAGAATATGCATGCAACATGTAAGGGCATGTCACATGAAGAGGGCATGTCAATCAGAGATGCACTAAGGAATAAACAAATTTGCAAATTGGTGGTATGCTAATGGGAACCATTGGATGACATGGATTGCATAATGATAACATGATATGATATTGATAACAAGATTTATCGCTGGTTATAGGACATCACATGGCAAAGATGGTGGTGGTGGTTTGGACGGGTAGATCATGTTAAGCGCATGGAGACCATGGATTTAAGGTGGGAAGAGAGGTTACACAAATGGCTTATGTTCTGAATATTCCTTAGAGATATGAGGGAATGATTTTGGATAAGTGAATAGGTTACTTTGGAACATGTCATGACCAACAAATGCACTGAGGTGGATGCTAGATCAACGGAAAACAAGGTTATGTCGATTTGTGCATCGGTTAAGCGTAACCGGTGGAGGACAGCGGGAAATATGATGATAGATTGCATGGTTATAACAAATACAAATGGAAATATATTTTGTGGGATTTCTAGGTACTGCATGAGGGAGGTTATGGCAAAAGGAGGTGACGTTTTGACCATCCGTTGGTAGGAGAACATGATTGCAAGATGCGACTATGTGGTTGTTTGGCATGGCAAGGGCAGCGACATGACAATGATTATAACTCAAGCGTCATTATTCATATGATGAAGCTGACTTGCAGGGATGTGTGTAGGTATATCATACACACAACGGTCAAAGGTGCTGATCACCGGAGTGGTCAATCAACGGGAACGCTCGTGCCAACCCGCTGTGGTGCGGCTGCGGGACAGCAGGACAGTGACCACAAGATAGGAGCATATATCTTTCATACTTTATCATATAGCCATGAAACTTTTCAGAGGTGTGTGCAACTATATAAAGGATAACATATCCAAAGGGTTGATCAAGAGGTTCAATGGATCAACGGGAACGCCACTGACAAAAATAGGGTCATTTCTGTTTGGACAGCAGGAGCGGCAGACAATTCGGTCTCTATATCTCGGCCATCATGGATTGGATAGCTGAACCAACTTGTGGGATCATATGCAGGGATGTCATGAACATGTAGGTCAAAGGGATTTATGATTTGGTCAGCGGATTAGCGGGGAACGCCGAAAGCACTCAGAGATGCCAATCTGTCCAGACAGCAGGGACAGCGGCACGGTGATGACCATATCTCTAAATTCTCAACTCCTATGAAGAAACCATTTTGCAGGGACGTGTTCAAGGATATGAACTACAATTTCACCAAAGGGTTTGATGATTTGATCAAAGGAACAGCGAGGAACGCCGCTGCCCAAAAACAGCAGCGCTGCTGGCCGCCAGGACAGCAAGACATACAACATGTATATTTCATCGGGAATCAACCAAACATCAACAAGGGTACTTGATATTCAGAACACTATAAAGACATTATGCGGGACATGATTTAGGGTTCTCACCATGGGTATTGGTGGGGTGGAGCGGGGAAACTCATCAACGATTGCCGGTGATGATAACGCGGTTCAACGGTGCATCCTTCTCGCGATGCGGTTGATCGGGGCGACATCCATGGTGGTAGAAGCAACCACCATGTCATGGTGAGCAGGGAGGTTGATGTTGAACTCCTCCAAATCCTTGTTGGGTGCTTGGGAAGGAAATCAAGGTGTTTAGATGGGTTGCAATCGCCGAAATACTTCGTTTCCATAGACGGGATGGAGAGGAAATTTGAGGATTGGTTGAGGCAGCCATGGGGGAGAATGAGGAAGAGGAGGGGCATCTCCCCTCTGTTCTTGACGTGGGAACTGAAGGGGGAGGCGTGAGGGGGCTGTGGGGGAGTTATACTTGAAGGGGAAAGGGTGGGAGACCAAAGGGTTGGAAGGCAAAGGGTCTTGTCTTGATATTTTCTTGACTTGGTTGATATTTTTGTGCAAGATGGAGAGGACATCAGGTGGGTGACGTGGGAGAGGTGAGAGGAAGAGGTAGAGGGCTGGTTGGACTCTATGTTGAACCACAAAAGAGGGGAGGGTGGTTGGGCTTTGACCCGCGGCGAAAGATAACTCAAAGTTTTAACTGGATTCGGTTCGAAGCGATGTCGGAGGACGCAATGAGTTGGGTTGACCCATTAGCAATAGAAATAAAGATGGGGAATATGGTTTACTAATGGGATAGATTTAGGTGCTTGTATTAAAACAAGAATACAATATGGAATGATAGTGTTGAGCTCGGCTCGCTAAATTCGTAGAGACACGATAAGGTTTCGGGAAATTTAGCGTTCCAAAATGGTGAGACCATGACCGTATGGTTTTCAAGGATGGTTCAAAAATATGTTTGGGTTTGACCAAGAGGATAATGAGTGGAGGAGAAAGAGTCCATGTATATATTGCCCAAAGGTCAGGAAACGAGAAGAAAGATGGAACTGAGATTAACAGGGGTACATAACATGTGATTGATTTCACTTGAACAAAGTGATGGTAGAGTTGCATATGGGATACAATGATTGATCATTAAGCATATGTTTTGATATTTGAACAAGAGTCAATTAAAAAGGATTGGAATCTCAAATATAAGGAAAAAGGGATAAAGAGAGAACATATTAGGATATGACTAAATAGAGCTTTAAAGAATAGGTGTTAGGGTGATGGCAAGATGAACATTTGAAGAGCCATCAAGGTTTTTGGAATAAGGATCAAGGTATATGGTTCCAAGGATTTAATCATGAATGGGAACTTGATCAAAGATTTGAGAAATTTGATTCCAATTAAACCCTATGCGTGTTTGAAAACTTTTGAAATCATTTTTCATACAAAACACTGTGCAAAGGCATGAATGCAACAAACCTTTAAATTGTTCACAAAATGTTTGAAAACTCACATTTTCCATTATCCACAATGTCAACAACTTAAGCTATGTTGGAATTTTTAGAAAATGGTAAAAATCATTTGTTTTGTTTTAAGTGTTTTCTAGTCACATCCCAAAACAGAAATTTTGGGGTGTGACAACACTACCCCCCTTAACAGGAATCTCGTCCCGAGATTCGCTGAAGCTACACTCAAAGCAAAGAGCGAAATCACACAAGAACACAAGAACAAAACAATCAACCACGCTAAGACACACTAACATAAAGGGGTCCTAATAACATCACACTACCACTTTCCAAGAATCGTTACTAACGTAAAAAGCGCTCGGGGATAGCAACATCCTAAAGGCTTAGGTTAAACGAGCTTGCACTCTTCAGTCTTTGGGGCGATGCTCTCCTTATCATTGTAGAAACTTGATCATCCCGCAAATCTTCTTGCATCTTGGAGAAATGAGGGGTTTTCGTTAAAGAGCATTTTTTTTCACAAAGAATCGAAGGAAAGAAATGCATGACTAGGTTTTACCAAAATAACTTTATGAAAACGACCATGTCTAACAAGGCTGAGCGTCCTACAGTCAACACTGCTTTGATACCACTTTGTAACACCTGGTTTTCCGAAGAATACCAAGCGTTAACTATATGTGTGCCCAGGATGTCCACAGAACACATATAGTGTCAAATATGGTAAATACCATAAGCAATGCTTAAATACATAGCGAAACATATTTACATTAAGACTTACAAATATATGAAAGCACAACGGAAACTAGTCTTCATCTTCTATCTTCGGGGCACCATATTCCACAGGGACGGTTGACTGGGGGAGCACTCGCCTAGTACTCATGGAACTCCTTTGGAAACTCCTCACTTTATCCACCATCTGGTACCCATCCGGGATTTTTATTGGTGAAACCACAAGCGTCAGCTCACCATGCTCAGCAAGTATAACATAAGGGGGTTGCAAGGCTCAAAAAGCTGACACGGCTGAACTGCGGTAAGCACTTTTAGTTGTTCATATTTTACTTATTACGAGTCTATGTAACTAAGTTATGCTTAGCACCCCAGTGAGATTATAATAATTATCATCAATATCATTTCATCATCTCGAGCCATCCATAAAATCATCTGTCTCGAAAAGGATCCAGGCCGCTCGTGTCCGTGAGCACGGCTGATATATCAGTTTGATCAAACTCTGCAGAGTGTGTACACTTTCACCATGAGTCGTGAATTCCCATATGCCCCGAGGCGGCCAACCTCTTATCACTTCCAAGGTGAGCAGGCAGGGAACCACTACGAAGCCTTTCACTAGTCACTCTAACAAGTTAGTAGACGCAAGGTTTCGGCAAGGCGAATGGAGGCCCCCTTCAAGAATGGCACACCATGTGACCGCAGCCCAGCACACATCTTGACAGGCTCGGAACCCATTCTTGAACCTAGACCCCCCTCTAGCGCCTTTCGGTAACTACTAACAAGATAGAGAAGATCTAGTTACTCATCTAAGACCAGAGCCATGTGATTCTCATGGTTGTACGGTAAATCCTGGGTGGCCGCTTTAAGATTCAGATGCATACGGAGGGCAGACTAGAGCGACCAAAAAGGCCCAATGCTCTAGCCCTCTTCTGTCCATGTTGCTTAAAAGCATCTTCCATCCATAGTTGCATAATCATTAATCAATATTATAGATCATTATTGTTGGTGATAGCAACTAAGCCAATCTACCCATATGCAATAACCCATAGGTAACAAGGTTATAAGATATCAATAGTTCTAGGTAAAAATCCTTATAGGTTTATCATATTAGACACATGCATATGAAAATGTGATTAAATGGTTATTAGGCAACAAGGAAACTCATGTTACACTTGCCTTCCAAAAGCTTTCCAGGCTCTCCAACTTCTGCTTCACGATCATCCTTGCATAGCTCCACTTCTAACGATCAGAACAACCAGCACAAGCTTCACATTCAAACCTAGAAACAATACACCAAGCATTATAACAATAAATTACAAAGGTTTTGAAAACGTATGGCTTGTTCTATAATCGTGTGAGCGCAAAAACTAAACAAAACAAGAACCACAATTAAATGATGTGAGAGTTGAAAGGTGTAGGTGGAAAAGATTGGATTGGATGAGCAAAGTGGAATTTGGACTAGAACATATTTAACGTGACAAAAAGGATTGAATATGTATTAGGTTTTAAGCACAAGGTTTGGCTTTGTAGAGCATGATATGTCATGGTGTGTGGTAGAGAAACTGGAATAGACAGCATTGGAGAATAATATTGAATTGATATACATCATGTGGCATTCTCCTAGGGATATATGATAATTAGTGATATGATGTTTCGATCACTAAGATGGAGTGACATATCAAGGTTGATAGTAAGGATAGATGTTTATTTATGGTGAGGATGTAGTTTATGAGACTTGATAAAACATGACTTGAAAAGGAGAAATATGTTTAGTGGTCACAAGATCATGGTGGAGTGATGTGGTTTGATAGGATTAACTAAAATATAGCTCATGGTTCTGCCTGTATGATTTAAATGATGACCAAAATATAGAGAATATGCATGCAACATGTAAGGGCATGTCACATGAAGAGGGCATGTCAATCAGAGATGCACTAAGGAATAAACAAATTTGCAAATTGGTGGTATGCTAATGGGAACCATTGGATGACATGGATTGCATAATGATAACATGATATGATATTGATAACAAGATTTATCGCTGGTTATAGGACATCACATGGCAAAGATGGTGGTGGTGGTTTGGACGGGTAGATCATGTTAAGCGCATGGAGACCATGGATTTAAGGTGGGAAGAGAGGTTACACAAATGGCTTATGTTCTGAATATTCCTTAGAGATATGAGGGAATGATTTTGGATAAGTGAATAGGTTACTTTGGAACATGTCATGACCAACAAATGCACTGAGGTGGATGCTAGATCAACGGAAAACAAGGTTATGTCGATTTGTGCATCGGTTAAGCGTAACCGGTGGAGGACAGCGGGAAATATGATGATAGATTGCATGGTTATAACAAATACAAATGGAAATATATTTTGTGGGATTTCTAGGTACTGCATGAGGGAGGTTATGGCAAAAGGAGGTGACGTTTTGACCATCCGTTGGTAGGAGAACATGATTGCAAGATGCGACTATGTGGTTGTTTGGCATGGCAAGGGCAGCGACATGACAATGATTATAACTCAAGCGTCATTATTCATATGATGAAGCTGACTTGCAGGGATGTGTGTAGGTATATCATACACACAACGGTCAAAGGTGCTGATCACCGGAGTGGTCAATCAACGGGAACGCTCGTGCCAACCCGCTGTGGTGCGGCTGCGGGACAGCAGGACAGTGACCACAAGATAGGAGCATATATCTTTCATACTTTATCATATAGCCATGAAACTTTTCAGAGGTGTGTGCAACTATATAAAGGATAACATATCCAAAGGGTTGATCAAGAGGTTCAATGGATCAACGGGAACGCCACTGACAAAAATAGGGTCATTTCTGTTTGGACAGCAGGAGCGGCAGACAATTCGGTCTCTATATCTCGGCCATCATGGATTGGATAGCTGAACCAACTTGTGGGATCATATGCAGGGATGTCATGAACATGTAGGTCAAAGGGATTTATGATTTGGTCAGCGGATTAGCGGGGAACGCCGAAAGCACTCAGAGATGCCAATCTGTCCAGACAGCAGGGACAGCGGCACGGTGATGACCATATCTCTAAATTCTCAACTCCTATGAAGAAACCATTTTGCAGGGACGTGTTCAAGGATATGAACTACAATTTCACCAAAGGGTTTGATGATTTGATCAAAGGAACAGCGAGGAACGCCGCTGCCCAAAAACAGCAGCGCTGCTGGCCGCCAGGACAGCAAGACATACAACATGTATATTTCATCGGGAATCAACCAAACATCAACAAGGGTACTTGATATTCAGAACACTATAAAGACATTATGCGGGACATGATTTAGGGTTCTCACCATGGGTATTGGTGGGGTGGAGCGGGGAAACTCATCAACGATTGCCGGTGATGATAACGCGGTTCAACGGTGCATCCTTCTCGCGATGCGGTTGATCGGGGCGACATCCATGGTGGTAGAAGCAACCACCATGTCATGGTGAGCAGGGAGGTTGATGTTGAACTCCTCCAAATCCTTGTTGGGTGCTTGGGAAGGAAATCAAGGTGTTTAGATGGGTTGCAATCGCCGAAATACTTCGTTTCCATAGACGGGATGGAGAGGAAATTTGAGGATTGGTTGAGGCAGCCATGGGGGAGAATGAGGAAGAGGAGGGGCATCTCCCCTCTGTTCTTGACGTGGGAACTGAAGGGGGAGGCGTGAGGGGGCTGTGGGGGAGTTATACTTGAAGGGGAAAGGGTGGGAGACCAAAGGGTTGGAAGGCAAAGGGTCTTGTCTTGATATTTTCTTGACTTGGTTGATATTTTTGTGCAAGATGGAGAGGACATCAGGTGGGTGACGTGGGAGAGGTGAGAGGAAGAGGTAGAGGGCTGGTTGGACTCTATGTTGAACCACAAAAGAGGGGAGGGTGGTTGGGCTTTGACCCGCGGCGAAAGATAACTCAAAGTTTTAACTGGATTCGGTTCGAAGCGATGTCGGAGGACGCAATGAGTTGGGTTGACCCATTAGCAATAGAAATAAAGATGGGGAATATGGTTTACTAATGGGATAGATTTAGGTGCTTGTATTAAAACAAGAATACAATATGGAATGATAGTGTTGAGCTCGGCTCGCTAAATTCGTAGAGACACGATAAGGTTTCGGGAAATTTAGCGTTCCAAAATGGTGAGACCATGACCGTATGGTTTTCAAGGATGGTTCAAAAATATGTTTGGGTTTGACCAAGAGGATAATGAGTGGAGGAGAAAGAGTCCATGTATATATTGCCCAAAGGTCAGGAAACGAGAAGAAAGATGGAACTGAGATTAACAGGGGTACATAACATGTGATTGATTTCACTTGAACAAAGTGATGGTAGAGTTGCATATGGGATACAATGATTGATCATTAAGCATATGTTTTGATATTTGAACAAGAGTCAATTAAAAAGGATTGGAATCTCAAATATAAGGAAAAAGGGATAAAGAGAGAACATATTAGGATATGACTAAATAGAGCTTTAAAGAATAGGTGTTAGGGTGATGGCAAGATGAACATTTGAAGAGCCATCAAGGTTTTTGGAATAAGGATCAAGGTATATGGTTCCAAGGATTTAATCATGAATGGGAACTTGATCAAAGATTTGAGAAATTTGATTCCAATTAAACCCTATGCGTGTTTGAAAACTTTTGAAATCATTTTTCATACAAAACACTGTGCAAAGGCATGAATGCAACAAACCTTTAAATTGTTCACAAAATGTTTGAAAACTCACATTTTCCATTATCCACAATGTCAACAACTTAAGCTATGTTGGAATTTTTAGAAAATGGTAAAAATCATTTGTTTTGTTTTAAGTGTTTTCTAGTCACATCCCAAAACAGAAATTTTGGGGTGTGACACGTGGCAGCCCCCCACTCTCCACTATAAATAGAGGCTGCACACTCCTCTCCAAGACACACACAAGACACCCAAGAGTCATAAGTTACAAGAGTTTTACTCTTTAGTAGTAGTATTAGTCTAGTGTGGGAGTTAGAGTCGAGTCGAGCTACGCTCGGAGTCTTCGGAGTCGTCTGCTGGAGAGTCTGGTATAGCTCTTGTACCTTTCCTTCTGTAAGACTTTACCTTTATCAATATATCATCTTTACTTTACTTTAATAAGTCTCTACTTAGTGCTTTACTATTCTTTATAGTATTATTGTATTTTATCTTAACTTATAGTTGAGTTATATTGGATAGTGATCCTGTAACCAGCTCACGTGTGTAGTTCATCGCCTGTCATAGGGTACTTTAGTTGTTGGTACGCAACTAGAGTAGTAAGGCTTAGTGTAAGCGTGGTGCTTAGGCTAGATCTTGCCTTTGAATGCCGCTTGTCGCACGGATTGTTTGTGGGTGCTAGCAGGTGGTGACAGCCCTGTCTAGTTTTAGTATCCCTCCACGTGTTTTAGGTAAGTTCTTAAAAGGTAGGCTCCCATAAGAGAATAGCTGCTTCGGGTAGAGGTTATATCCCCTACTGTCTCGCCTATCCCCTACACACTGGAAGTAAGGTAGCTGTCTTGATGTACTTCATCTATTTGATAAGATAGTTCACAAGAGTAAAGTAGGTGTCATAGGAGTCTTATACTCACTCGTTGTCCTCCTACCTAGCTATACTCTACTAGTTATCTTTAGTTGTCTCAAAACCTTGTCATGTCTTGGTATCATTATCCTTTCCTCTATATATCGATTTACCCCCCTATCACTAGTTGATACTAAGTTGTTATAGATTTAAGGATCTCTCTCTTTTTATTAATTATTCCTACCAACCGCTTTCCCTTGGGATAAAAATAAATAACGATACCTTGTAATACTCCCGGGTGAAGTGCTACAGCGGTATATTCCGTGCGCTTGTGGAATTATCTAATAGACATAAGAAATACCACAGGCACTTCTGGCACCGTAATCAGAGATAACCTAACACCCTGTCTCTGGTGGTTGTGCTAGAAAGTGTCAACACTGGCCTCGAGCGCTGGTTCTCATGGGGGATCCGATTCGGGGACTTCCGCGAACTCTGACGGGTCCTACACCGCCGCCGACGGTCGCCGCTTCCACCACCAGATGGTGGAGTATCGTAACCTCTACTCAGAGGCTACGAAGGAGAATGGCCGACTGCAGGGCGTCAATGAAGCCCAAGCCGCTGCCCTTGCCGCCGTCTAAATCGAGGTGGCCAATGTGCAGGCCCAGCTCGCCGAGTCCGACGCTGCGGTGGCAGGTAATGCCTTGAAGTCGCTTCGTGATATGCTAATGATCATCTTTGTGCTGACCCTTCTTTCTTCTTGTAGTCCTGACCGCGCAGCTGGAAGAGTTGCGCGTAGCCGCCGAGACCGCCGCCAACGCCGTCAATGGTCGTGGCAACACGTAGGCGGAGCGGCTCCTGAATGTTCACCACCGCGTCCGCCAGGTGGCGATGGCCGGCATCCGTCACGGCGCCACTGGGGCTCTCACGGCCGCACGACTCCGCTCCGGCATAGCCCTAGAGGCCGTCGAGCCCGGGTTACCAGAGGGCCAGGACATGGAGGAGGCCAGCGCCCAATTGGTGAACTTCTTCCCCCACACTGATGGGGTTGCGGTTGTCACCGACGCCCAGGATATTATAGATAGGGCCATCCATAATCCGAATTAGAATGTAACAGGGCTCCTCTATAGACATGATCAGAAATAAAAAATTTGTTTATAATCACCAATCTGATCTCCATGTGTCTGTATATATTTTTTTATTTTTGGGCTAAAGGCGATGCAACCACATCGGCTGTTACACTCCATCGAGGGTGTTTCATTTTTGTGCTAAAGGCGATCCGTTAGAACGAAATTGGCTATTACAGACTCTTATTTTTGTTCTGAAGGCGATCCTCTGCGTAGAATCGGCTGTAGGAGCCAGATCTTGCATCGATCGGCTATAATCCCCCAACTGGGATACTAGGATGGTATTTCTTCAGATATTTTCCGTTGATCGCCCTGGCAAATCTCCTTCCTTCCATATCTTCGAGTATATAGGCATTGTCAGGTGCACATGCAGCAACTCGATACGGGTCTTCCCAATTTGGCGACCAATTGCCGAATCGGCTATCTTTGGTCCTGATAGGTAGGATAGTTTTTCATACTAGCTCTGATTCGGCAAAGCTCTTGCCTCTTACTTTAGTGTTGTTGTGCTTGGCCACCCGTATCTTATTAGCCTCGATACACTCCAGGGCTTTGAGCCGATGACAATGTAAATCTTCAAGACTGTCTATCATGATATTCTTGTACTCACCGGCTATAAGCTCGTTCTGTAACTTGACACGCCGTGTCTCGGATTGAATTTCCCAAGGCAGGATAGCAGCGTGTCCATAGACCAACTCATACGACATAGCTTTAGTCGATCCATGCTGAGCCATCCGGTATGCCCACAGAGCTTCACTCAGCGTCAAGTACCACCGCCTGGGGCATTGGGAATCTCCTTAATAACCTTCCACATTTTCTTCTTAATAACCTTGATTAAAATTTGATTTGAAGCTTCCGCCTGACCATTGGCTTGGGCATAATAAGGTGATGAATTATACATTTTGATGCCCATGTCGTCAACAAAGGTCAAAAACTCAACTGAAGTGAACATAGTCCCTTGATCTGTCGTGATGGTCTGTGGTATACCAAATCTGTAAATAATATGTTACTTTATAAATTTGATTATATCTCCAGACGTGGCATTCTTCAAAGGAACAGATTCTAGCCACTTAGTAAAGTAGTCTGTTGCAACTAAAATCCATTTGTGACCTTTAATGGACGGTGGATAGATTTGGCCGATCAGATCGATTCCCCAACCTCTGAGCGGCCATGGCTTGATGATAGGATTCATAACTGAGGCAGGAGACTTCTGCACATTCCTGAATCTCTAGCATTCTCGGCAGCCCTTGTAATACTTGAAACAATCTTCGAGCATTGTTGGCCAATAATAACCAGTCCTTCTGATAATTTATTTTATCTTATGAGCCGATTGGTGAGCACCACAGACTTCTTCATGAACCTCACTCATCAGCTTTATCGATTCTTCTGCCCCGAGGCATTTCAGCAGCACCCCTTCGACAGTCTTATAATACAACTGGCCATCTAAGAGCACGTACTTGATAGCTTTGTACCTCAACTTTCTACTAACTTTCTGTGAAGGATTTGCAAGGAAACTTGCTATCTCGCCCCGCCAGTCATCAGCTGTTTGCTCGGTATTGAAGATTTCCTGCATCGATCTGTAACCCGAGGCGCTCTGCGCTAGCCGATTAGCCTCTTGATTCTAGGCTCTGGGAATATGGTACAGTGAAACCGCCAAGAACCCTCTAATCAAAGCTTAGCACTGATCATAATAGCCTCTGAGTACGTCATCTTTACATTCAAATAGGCCGAACAATTGGTTGATAACTAGTTGTGAATCTCCAAAAACCTCAACTACGCCGGCCTTTGCTTCATGCAGAAGCTGAAATCCTTTCCAAATCGCCTCATATTCAGCCTGATTGTTTGTCACAGTTGGCCCGATCTGGAGAGCGTACTCAAATCGTCGACCTCGAGGTGATATCAGTAGTACCCCAGCACCTCCGCCTTACTTGCAAGATGATCCATCAAAGAACATAGTCCACGTCGACTATACTGACAGCGCCTTCATGATACTGGGTGATGAAATCGGCTATTGCCTGACCTTTGACTGTCTTAGCCGATTCGATCCTCAAGTCAAACTCAGAGAGAGCCAAGATCCACTTTCCGATCCGTCCGTTCAGGATAGGCATTGACAACATATGCTTGATCACATCGGCTTTGGAAACTACCACACACTCGGCCGATAGCAAATAGTGCCTCAGCTTGGTGCACGAGTAGAATAGGCATAAGCACAGCTTCTCAGTCAGCGTGTATCTTATCTCGGGATCCAAGAGCCTCCTGCTCAGATAGAAAGCTGCTCTTTCTTTTCCTTCAAATTCTTGAAAAAGGGCCGAGCCAATCGTATGGTCTTCGGCCGTCACGTACAGCTTGAACGGCTTACCTGCCTGTGGCGGTACCAGAACAGGTGGACACTTCACATATTCCTTGATTTCATCGAAAGCCGTTTGCTATACGTCACCCCATTTGAATTCTTGAGTATCTTTAAGCTTCAACAGTGACGAGAATGGCAGCACCTTCTCTGACAGATTGGCAATGAATCTTGTGATAAAATTAATCTTGCCAAGTAAGGACTGCAATTCCTTCTTATTAGTTGGCGGTACAAGCTGATCGATGGCCTTCCTGCTCTTGCTGCCAACCTCGATTCCCTTGCGATGTACCATGAAACCCAGAAATTCACCAGCCGACATCCCGAAAGCACATTTATTAGGATCCATTTTCAAGCCGTGTTTTCGAGTACATTCCAGAGTAGCCTTCAAATCGGCAAAGTGCTCCTTATAGCTTTTGGACTTCACAACTACATCGTCGATGTAAATTTCTACAATCTTTCCGATCAACTTATGAAAAATATAATTCATAGCCCTTTGATAAGTTGCACCGGCATTTTTCAAACTGAATGTCATTACAACCCACTCAAACAAACCGATTGCACCAGGACACCTGAAAGCAGTTTTAGGAATATCTTCATCAGCCATAAAAATTTGATTGTAGCCGGCATTACCATCCATGAAGCTGATGATCTGATGCCCCGCAGCCAAATCAACTAACATATCGGCCATCGGCATTGGGTAACCGTCCATCGAGGTAGCTCTGTTCAAGTCCCTGAAATCGATGCAGACCCGCAACTTGCCATTCTTCTTGTATACAGGGACAATATTCGATACCCACTCGGCATATCGGCAAGCTCGAATGAACTTGGCTTCCAGCAACCTCTCGATCTTGGCCTTGATGTCAGGCAATGACTCCTGCTTGAATCGTCGTGGTGGCTGCTTGAACGGCCGAAATCCAGGCTTGATAGGCAATCTGTGCTCGACAATCGATTTGTCCAAGCCAGGCATCTCGTAGTACTCCCAGGCGAAACAGTTTTTGTATTCTTTCAACAAGTCGATCAACTCTTGCCTGAACTCAGGGTCAAGATTGGCGGCAATATACGCGGGCCTTGGTCTGTCACCAGGTCCGATATCCACTTCTTCAAGTTTATCGACCAACGTAAAACCCTATCCAAGCTTGCCCTCGGTGCCATCGATCGGATTGTTCATTAATAAAAAGACTCAAAGCCGATTGCCCGGACTGGCTGTTGACTCTCATCGTTGACCTTGATAGAGCCTTCACCCCAAGTCTTGCCAGAGAAGCAGTCATGATCCCCAGCTTCCCAGTAGGTAGCGTCTGCTGCGCCTATACTCACCGAGTCATCAGCTGGGACCACCTCAACCTCATCACCATGCCACTAGATCACACATTGGTGCTTTGTTGACGGTATGCAGCAATTGGCATGGATCCAATCATGCCCAAGCAGCAGACTATAAGAACCCTTGCTGTCAATCATGAAGAAGGTGGTGAACAGCGTCTTCTTCCCGACTGTTAGCTCGACATTGATTGCCCCCCGGGTATTTGAAGAGTTGCCCCCAAAGTCTTTGAGCATCATGTCAGTCTCGATCAAATTATCAGGGCCCTTGCCCAGCTTGCGGAAGGTAGTGTAGGGCATGAGATTAACTGTGACACCACCATCGACTAGCATCTTGGTCATGGGCATCCCATCGACATATCCTTTGAGGTACAGGGCCTTCAGGTGCCCATGCTTGGGTGGCTTATCAAAGGTAGCTTGCTGCGTGAAGAACAACTTGGTGGTGGCTTGCTCAGACTCCGATTCATCAGAATCAGAGAGAACTTCAATCTTCCTGGCTCGGGGTGCCCTGAACTCAGCCGAAAGCACAAACACCATCTGCGCATCGGCTGTCGCCTTCCCTTTGTCCTGAGGAGGCTTCTCCCGCCAGATTTACTTCGGGCGGCCTTCTGCTTTGAGCTCCCAGTTCCTGAGGCACACGCGGCATCTCTGGCTCTTGGTCAAGTCCCCAGGGCACCACTGGTTCTTCTGCCAGACTGGCTCTTGGTGATCGACTGCCGCCTCGTTGAACCGATCACGCAGGTCTCTTTTTTCGCACCGATCCTGCATGTCATGTGGGCATCCGAGCCTCTCATGTACAGACTGGTGGTTGGTCTGAGAGTGCCTGTGCTCTCGGTACTGATCGCTGCACTCCGGGCAATTGCGCAGATTCAGCAATCTCAGACCTTCATTCCAGCAATGCCTGAAGAATGAGCAATGCCAGTGGCTTTCTTCTTCCTCCCGGCGGCGAGCCAGCTCTTCCTGGTAGCGAGCTTCTTCTTCATCACGAGCCCATCTCTGGTACTCTTCCTCTTCGAACTGCCTCCGACGAGTCTTCTCCTTCTCCCATCGCCATTTGTTTAGTAAATCGCGGGATGTAGGCCTGGTCTTCTTGGTACCGCTGGACTCCCCCTTCTCATATTGGCTCTAATTCTGCTCCCAGCTTCTCTTGATCATCGCCAACTCCTCAGCCAATATCTGCATATTAGGATTGACTGATGCGTTTCTTCTAGCTTGGTTGGAGGTCAGAACTTTTATCTTGCCTGCGGGGGCTGACACCTCGACCATGTTCTGGCCCTTCGGGAACGGGAACTTATCAATCTTCATCTTTCCCTTAGCAGGACTGTCAAATTTCAATAAGCCGCGAGAGATAGCCCTCTGAATCTGAGTTCTGAATACGCGACATCCGTTGGTGTCATGTGTGGTGACGCCGTGGTACTGGCAGAACGTCTTCCCCTTCAAGTCTTCAGGAGACGGTCTTACATAATCGGCAGGGAAAGTGATCTGCCCAGCACTGACCAGTAGATCGAATAATTTGTCCAGCTTGTGTGTATCAAAATCGTACTGATCATCTGCGCTCTAGTTCTTGGGCACAGCCATTGGCTTCTTGCCCTACCTCAGCTTGACAGCGGCGATTTCATCTTCATCTTCATCCTTGGAGTCTGAATTACTGATAAACGTCGTCTGTTTGTACTTCCCCTCCTTACGGAATGTCTGAGCTTGCAGCTCCAAGGCCGTCACTCTCTACAACACCTGGCTAACGCTGTCAAAGTCAACGCCCACTAGCTTTCCCTGAATGTGCGGAAGCATTCCACCAATGACCAAGTGAGCGAGCTGCTTATCAGATAGGTTTAGTGAATAGCACATGTTCCTCACTTCCCTGAAGCGCTTGATGAAGGCCGACCCGGTCTCGCTACTCTTCTGGCGCATGCTGCTCAAATCAACAATAGTTTTCTCCCTAGTGCCAGAGAAGAAATAGCTATGAAACTTGCCTTCCAGATCCACCCAGATTTGAATTGACCCGGGCTGAAAGTCGGCCCTGTCAGTGACAACGAGAAGAAACGGACCCTGTGATCATTCTCATACGACGCCTCACCGAGCTGAGTTAGGTATCGGCTAACGTGCTCAATGGTGAATACGTCGTCTTGACCGCTGAACTTGGTGAAATCTGTCATGCGATACCTCTGTGGTAATGCCACGCGATCAAACCACTCAGGGTAGGGGCGCCTGTATCTGATCGAGACCCCCGCCTTCGGCTGCAAGCCGAATTGGTCCCTGAGCATTGCACTCATCTTGTTTACCAACTCATCTTGAGGTGATTGAGCATAACCGGGATGTGGCACTGACATGAGCTCATCATAAGTGTTCCCGATATGAAAATTTGGAGTTGTTGGAGGCACGTTTCGGGTCGGCACGTTCCCGGTCGGCATGTTCCAGTTATACGCATGTAAACAGCAATCTGCTCAGGAGAGTAGTTTCTGTATAGCTTGAGCTGCGGAGCTATTTTTGGAGCCGAATCCGTCGTCATATTGAGATTTTGAACAAACGACTTTGGCAGATTCGGCTGTTGCGGTAGAAAATTGGACGTTCCGGCCGCTGCATCTGAGTTGGAATCTTCTAGGGGTACATTGAAGTACGTTGGGCCCAATGATTCCTAATCCTGCCTCTTGATGACGGTCTTCATGATGTTATAGAATGTCTGTAGGAAAACGTTGTGACGATGCCTGACTGCCTGATGTGAAGCGTTCCACATGGCGCTCTGGATGAACTCCTTGAACTCTTCCTCCTCCTTGTCGCTGTGGCCAGGCATGACCCACCTTGGGTAGGGGTTCTTCTTGATCACGTGGCCATGGTGATTTTTAGCAAACGACAGCAGACAGGCATCAGTGAATTCTTGAATGATCTGCTCTAGCACCACAGCATCTTCGGGATCGATCTCCTCACGCTTAACTCTGATGACGCCGTCATCCCTAGGAGCCACGGTTTCCTGAACCTTTCCCTTAGTCATGAGTGAAACGGTCCCACCGGACGTGTCAAAAAGTGTGTTGGCACAAAATGTGGTTCCTCGCGCTCAACACACCAGCGAAGCCTGATATGATATCAAGAGCGTCGGAGCTTTCAAGATCTACCTAGCTTCAAACCCGGTCAGAGAGTGCCGATAACCCTCAAGCGTGCCAGTCAATTTGACCTGCAATTGACAAGGAAAAAATAATGATCAGTAATCACAAGGCGAAACTAACCGGTGGGTACAGATAGTTTCAACTATGTGGCTCTGAGTGCCGATATAATCGAAAATCGACTAAAGAGTCGATTCCGGCATGAATGCATGTTTTGCCACAGGAAACAATTATTGAACTGATACATAATCGATTAATATGTGTAACCAGACATGACGATCTACATTAAACAAGTCTATGTAAATAGTTATAATAGATCAAGGCATAATCGATTTTTGTAAACAGGCCAAGTCATTCAATTCAGACTGTCTGAATGTCAAACAGACAGAAATCGGATATTTAGCCAATTTGGCAGAAAATGATCAATTAACTGATTTTTCTTGTGAAAGCATGACTGCACCGGCTAATTAGCCGATTCAGGGTCCGTGAAGCAGAAAACTTAGCGGTAGCAACAGCCACAAGTCGATCTATAAGAATACGGAACTGGTCTAAAGGCCGGCGGTTCTGTATCCGTACAAATCGACTCTTGCCGAGCCCTCTCATCACGTACGAGCAAGACTGCGATAGAACTAGCTGAATCAAGCAGTTATCGTAACAAAGCATAAACATGAGCGAAACATAAATGAACGTTTTTCGTGTAGATATAAAGCCAATACTATGCAATCTTGATCGGGCAAAAAGATGTTATATTAATAAATAAACAATAAATGATAAATAACATATTGATAACTTAACGAATCTAACTAAGATGCCAAATTAGTTAGAGCCGATAACTAATTCATGCACATAATCAAGCTTAACCTAAGCTCTTGTCCACCGGATGACGCTAAACATAGATTAAACAAGAAAACAAACATGAATCGATAACTAATCCTTATTTGATCTAACCCCACGTCCACCGGATGATGCTAAACTTAAATGAAATAAGAATCAACCCCGATCTACGATGCTCCTATGTCCACCGGATGACATTAAAGAGACAAAACTTAGCGAAGCATGACGGTACTTACAAGTAAGCCTGCGTCCACCGGATGACACTCAGCCCGTTTGAAGAACTCGCCGAGATCTACGTTACTCCTACTCCTAAGGTTTGGCCAGAGCCGAAAGGTGTGTTGTATTGATGTGTTCGTACGTATTACAATGGCCGGGGGCTTATATTTATACCCTGAACTCGACAAGATAGAGTCGTAATCGAATTACAACTCAAAATAGATATGAAAACTAACAAATTTTTCTAATCTAAAGGTAAGTTGGAGTCCAATCTTCCCTTTCTAGAACAGACTCCGAACGTGATCGCTCCTCGACGCTGAAGACTCGTGCTGACGTCATCAATCGACTCTTGTCTTCAACCGCGTCGTCTTCACTTCGGCCCAACAATCGATCCAGCACGATCGGCTATTCTCAACTCTTCGCATAGAAGGCTCTGCTTTCCGAAAATCGACTGTCTGTTCTCGGTATCAGCTATATATTGTCAGTCCAAATTTTAGTGTAAACAATATCAAATAAAGTTTTCGATTAAATTCATCTTTCACTTCAAAATTATGTCAAATCATACTGAAATGACCCTCCATATCCTCTAGTCCTACCAAAAATTTTCTCACACAAATTTGATGGCATTAGCATATATATACATCCCACCATTTGTTAGTCCACAATATTAGTATGACTCTACTTCTGTTATATATCGTGTTCTTCCGTCGATATTATATAAATTTATGACGGATATTGAATCGGAGAGTTTTCGGTCCCTGGCGATAAATGTGAGATATCAAAAATTTCAGAAATATTGGATCAAATTTAAATAAATTCAAATTGATTTTTAAAATTTTTGGGATTATTTCACTAGAAAAACTCTCCGATTCATATCCATCGTAAATTTGCATAATATCGACGGAAGAACACGATATATCACAGAAGTAGAGTCATACTAATATTGTGGATTGACAAAGGGCGAGTTGCGGACCGAATTTTTTCTCTTACCGATATTGAAAACCTTGCTTGAAGCTGCAGCCATACGTTCAAGCATCCCTAGCACCTCGCTCTAACTAGAAGCTCGCCTTTAAGTTCTTCAGACCATTTCAGGTACTCGCACGTATTGGCAAGGTCGCGTACAAGCTCCTGCTTCCAGCGACGTCAACAATCCTCCCTGTCTTCCACGTCTACCAACTCAAGACGGCGATCCCAGTGTCCTAGACAGTCCCCACTCTGCCTCAAGCTCTTGACGGGCAGCAGATTCCACTCAAGATCCTGCAGTGGCGCGTTTGCACTACGTCCACCTCCGTCGTGCCCCAGGTGCTCGTCCAATGGTCCAATCTTCCCCGCTTGTTGGCTACGTGGGAAGACCTGGACAGTCTCCAGCAATGTTTTCCAAGGGCTCCTGCTTGGGACAAGCACCTTCTTATGGAAGGGGGGATCTCAGCAGCCCGGCACCACAGAATGACCAGAGCGTGGTCACCACGGAGATAGGCGCGTTGAGACCTGAACATGACGCGATCGCCACGGAGACAGATGCGCATGAAGCCAAACGAGCGAGCCGGAACTGGAGGTCAAGTGTGCAAATCCCTGGACCAGAATGGGTGTGATGCCTAGCCTAACGCAGCCGCGACTGTGTGCACCACACCAGGCAAAGGCTGAGAGAGAGAGAGAGGGAGAAAGAGAGAGAGAGGACAACAACAACTATCAGAACAGAATCAATACGAACGTTCCCCCTACTCTGGCATGTCTGTTCTTTGCCCAGCGATGCTAACATAAGGTTTCACCGCGTTGGGAGTACCATGCTGGGCTGCGACGCATTGGGGTCGAGCGCCATTGCTTGGAGAGGCAGGGCACGTCACAAAGGCGAGACAGAGAGGGCGAAGCCGTGGCATGACGCCTCTGGGGCACTGTTTTCTTGGCACAGGAATAAGGGTATATGGTAGATAGATTAGAATCATTTTGGGCAACCTATTTTGGTAGAAACGACAATTCCAATTAATTCCAGTGAAAGCCCACAACACCAACATAAGATGTTTGGCATGAAAAATGAGAAGGATGATTACATTGTTTTACCACTATCTGCCAGTCATGTCCTCCGAAGTAGAGCCACCTGTTTGTAAGAACCCCATAAAAAATGCTGGAAAAACACTCTAGTTCAAGAAACCCAAATGAACCCTAAGAGTTTAAACCACAATGTCATGTTCCACCAATTTCGATGTATACACACAGTTCTGTCTCTATCAAAATCAAAGGCCACGAGAGCATGTAACCACAATTCAGGGGCTCTCAATGAAAGTTTGTCACAAACTCACCCCTCAAACTCACGCCTCAGATCCCGTAGAGTCCGGCGATCGCACCCCCCATCCCAATTCCGCAATCACCGAACGCCCCGGGCCCTTGCCCCACCCCCGTGATCCCGCGCGCCGCAATCAGCGTGAGTTCGCGTCCCGCAAGCCGGCTCCCCGCGACGGGCAGTGTGCCTATTCCCTCGCGCCGCAAAAGAAAACAAAGCAGCGACCCTTCTCCTCGCAATCCCGCATCCCTACTCCCCTGCGCCGTGCCGCCTTCGTCTGCCGCGGCGAATTCGGCCTCCCGCTCGACATCTTCTGCCGCGCCTCCTCCCAACGGCAACGACGTTCGCGGCGGACGCAGGGCCGCGGCGCGCTGGGCGGCACCGCATCTGGGCGCACCACCACTGCCCACGCCCGCACGCAGCTGGCCGTGCCGCCACCGCTCGCGCTCCATCGGCGCCCGCATCACGCCGCCGCTGCCGCCCTCAGTCCGATCGTGCCTGCCCGCAGCTGACCGCCGCTCATCCTCACCACGATGGCGCCAGGTCGCTGCCAGCACGTCGGCCTAACCAGTTGACCTGCTCTTATCTGTTCCTCCACCATCCACCTCGCTCTTCGCTGCTGCAACGCTTTGGAGGACGCCGGCCACCAAGGTACGTACGTCCTCTTCCCTCCGTCGTCTTCCTCAAAACCCCATTCCATCCCTGCAGCTCCAGTGCAAAGTACAGTGAACGTATGCACGCACGCACGCGATGCTAGGCGCTGTCTTCCCTTCCCTTCACAAGCTTTTGCTATTGGCTGCTTTAATGTGAAACATTGGGGATCTGATCGGAATGTGTTGTTATAGCTGTTGGGATGTAGCAGCAACCAAGATTCTCAGTGGTGGATCCAGGATGACGTCAGGGGGGGGGGGGGGGCTAATCCTTAAAAATGTTAATTGATAATGAAGATCTCATGCTAATTTAAGGCTAATCCTTGAAAATGTTGATTGATAATCCTTGAAAATGAGGCTAATCTTTGAAAATATTGATTGATAATGAAGATTTCATGCTAATTTGGGGTTAATTCTTTAAAATGTTGATTCATAGTCCTTCATAATTGATGCTCAAGGGGGGGCTGCAGCCACCCCAGCACCCCCCCCCCCCCCCCCTGGATCCGCCATTGAAGATTCTCATGTTGTTATGCTTGGATTGTTTTCAATTTAGGATCCATCATTGTACTTTGGTTTCTGAATATGTTCAGCCATATGGCAATATTCAGAGATGTCTATTTACAGATAGCATACAGAAAATTTAATATGGGTAAGAATGTCAAATGTCCAGTCATCTGATGCATTTGTCATGATTTAGTTTGATAATTATCTAGATAAATGCATTGGTCTCTACATCTTTTTTTTTATCATGTTTAGAAGAGCAACGATCATCATTCTACCGCTGCTACTACTACTGTCATCGCTTCCAGCTGTAAGGATTTCACCAGATTCGGAGGAAATGGCTTAACAATCCATACTTGCCATGTCAATACTAATTGGAAATCAATACGGAGTGGAAAAGAGTACAATATTTGAACCTTTGTTTTCAACAAAATTTGAGGTAAGGAAAAAATTGCATAGATCATCTGTCCTAATTGTTTGTGTGGGTTTGTTTCATTCCCATAGATGTGATTATGTTCTTAAATAAAATATATTGTGTTTGAACTATCCTCTTGAGAAGCTACTGGATTTCATTAGTTTTGGGTGAATCTCAAACAGAAAAAATTGGAAGGGTTCCAAAAATTGTTCCCTGTGGGGACTGGGGAGGAGGAAACTGCATACCACATTTTGTTCAATTGTATACTAGCTAGGACAGTCTGGACATGCTTCAAGGAAGCATTGGGTTGGGTCAAGGTGCCTATGAGCTTACGGGGGGTATCTGATGATTGGTTGCCTCTTGGCTTTTGCTCTGACAACTATCAGATCAAGGTATACATGTTATCTATAGTTCTATGGACTTTTTGAAAAGGTCTTTTTGGAGAATTTGGATGAAGTTTTTTTTTTCTTACAAACTCTACCTTTCTGCAGAAATGGTGTTTGCTCTTGAAAAAGGAAGATGCAGCCTTTTATAGGACAAGATCAAGCTGGTGAGGATTGAGGAATTGGCTAAAGGAAGATGCAACCATCCTCCTTCTATTCCTGATTCTAAGCTGGTGTCCCAAGCATGATGCCGTGTCTAGAAAAAGCGATGCTTGCTTTCTTAAATAAGCAGGGTTTAGCTCCATAAAAAAAGAATCCACTGTATTTCCTTAACTTATTTGTTGTTGTGCAGGATAACAGACTAGGGGGTAAATAACAAGTTATCTTAGGCATGTGGAGAAGAGCAATCGCCACATTAAAACACCAGGTGACATTAGATTTCAGGGTTTTAGTGTTTATTCGGTTTTTGTCAAGGAATCCTGACCAGCTGAACCTGTGATTGGAATATGTCTCATTTTTTAACAAAAATGTCTCATATTTAGGGAGAAGCGGAAGGATCGGAACTTTGATCCCATCTATTCCAGTGATAAGGACAGTATTGTGTCATCCTTGTGAATTTCCTCCGCTGTTCTGACCCAGGGTTCTCCAGTCCGTGGGCACACAGGTGGACTTATCCATCAAGGCACCTCAAGACACACTGAACGTCAGTGAGCCTACCCGCTTCCAATCCATATTGTTTTTGTTTGTTTTTCCTAGAAAAAGAACCCCCTATATTGTTTTCCTTGTTGGTATTTGTTGTATAAAAAGTAGTTCTTAGTAGATCTGTCTCAAAAGGATTTTCTCTGAATATCTTGTTGATTGGCAAACAAGTTACTTCTTACAACTGTTTATTATTTGATTAGTCCGTAGCATTAGCATGGGTATACTATATATTTAATTGTTCAACCTAATTTGTTGCTCAATCTGCAAAAAATATTGTATGCAGGGCTGTAGAGAAAAAAATTGTATTCCATTTGCACTAAAATTCCATGGTTAGAAGAGCTTCTATACAGCAAGGTGAGACTTCTATACTATATTTTTGTTTGTGAAATAGCAATAGTTCAACAGATTGCTACTTATGATCTACCCTAAATTAATTCCTGATCATACAAGATAACCGTGTTGTGTCATGCTTTGCGAGTAGTTCGGTTCTTTACATTAAGCTTAGCCGATTGGCCATTGCAAGTAAGATATTTTCTTCATGAACAGAACTTACTTTTCTTGGACTGATGGCATAGCTCAAGATGCTGCTACTCAACTCTGGTTGCCCTTCCTTTCCTGAGAGGAAGTCAGAACTGGTAAGACACCAAATCTTTCCCTTACTCAACTGCCATGTGACCATCGTATCATTTTCTTGCTATTCTTCTTATTCTTAGCTTGGTAATCTCTCCTGGTTTGCAATCTAATTCACTGGTGTATATGAGAACAATCTGTTGCTTTGGGTTTTAGTAGGGTCTGAGCCTCTGAGGTAATGTTGTTATGTTCTGCAGTTCAATCACATTGATTCAGATTACAAGGTTGCTGCTGAAGAACACATCAAAGGTTTGACCACAAGCAGTTTTTTCCTTTCATGATTTCTGAATCTTTAGCTTTATGATTTCTGAACATGTGAACCTAGGTGTTATTTCTCCCTTTTGCCTTTTGCTTCAATCGTAGCAATTCTCTTATATATAATGTCTAAAAAAAAATTGAATCATAGCCTTGCGTCGCAACAAGGTAGTACCGTCACGAATCTATCTACCACTAAAACATAGCAAAACAAATCGTTCACTCCCTCACTCCCTCGCCTCCTCCCTTGCTCACCCTGGTTTCACTCCACCTCGCCTCCCCACCTGCTACTCCTCCATCTCGGCCTCTCCTGTCTCTCTGGTCCTCCCAACTCCTGACTCCCCACCCGCGCCGCACGCCCGGCCACCCGCGACAGCAGCACGAGCAGGCGAGCAAAGCGGCGCCGCGCCGGCCGCTGGACCCGCACCACGAGCCGGCTGCAGGTGAGTTAAGCAGCCATAGCCGCAGGCCAACAGGGGTAGGCGCAGCCGCGCCGGCGCATCCGCACGTAGTCAGCACTGCGCCATGCCGCGACCATTCCACCGCCGCACCGCCGTGCCCAACGGCGGACCAGCCACCACATCGACCCTACATCTGGCGGCACCGAAGCCAGAAGCCATCGATTCGGCCGATTTGCCCCTGTGCCTGCATCCGTGTCAGCCCAGGCATCTCCCCTGCATCGGCATCACCGAACACCATCACGGCAATGGGCCTGGAAGTCAAAAACATGAGGACTGATCGGGTTCCTGGCCGCAGCAGCAGCTCCACTCCACGCGCACGAACACCCACGCCTAGGGTTTGTGCGAAGGGCACGGTGGCTGGGTGACCCATGCTGCCCCTGGCGCTGAAGCCTCATCATCCGCGCAGATCATTCCTTTGCAGCCACCGAACGGATCCACCAGCCACTACTTGGAGCCCCACCTCGATGGGAAACCGAAGCCCTGACCAACGCGGGCGTGGCCATGGCCGCACTCCTCTTTGTTCGACCTCTGTCTGCCTTCGTGGCCACATCACTGAAAACTGCGGTTCAGGCGATTGGTGTAGGCGGAGGCTTTCCGCACTCCCCGACCTCCTTCCCCAGGATCGTCAAGATCCAACGGTGCCATGGCGATAACGCTGCCTGATCCAGTAAAGGCAGCCTTGATCCGGTGGCCAACGTGCAGGTATTTTGCTTTCTTTGGGCTTTGCAAGTCTTATAATTTGTACAGATATATAATTGTTGGGTAAAACTTTCAACAATAGAGTAATGAGAGAACCATGTGGCAGAATCGCTCACGTGTAAACTAACTTTATTGCCCCGTCACTGTACATGTCAGAGGGGGATATTTATAGGGGTCTGGTCTTCGCTAGTCGTCTTTTGCACTTCGCCAGAACGACAAAACGCAACACTCGCTTTACCAACTATCCTGGCGTAGATTCACCTTGATTCAACTTCGCCCTTCTAGCGCAGGTTCCTCCGAGCTTCCCTCTTGCTCTTTTACCTCCTCGACTGTCTTCGCTTCTCTTCTTCCCCACCATGTGCGAAGTCGACTTCGCTGTCAAGTTTCCACGAGTCTTCAAAACTTAAGTTGTGGTTGATCAGAGCTGACAAAAGCCGAAGTTTGGGGCTAAGTTTTGGTCCGAAGTCAAAAATCCCCAACAATAACCAAACAAATTAAACAGGGATCTTCCCTGCTGTTCCCTCAAAAAAAAATGCAGGGGCGAACATCTTCACCCCACATCCCGAGGACGAGCATGCGAAGGCACACAAGAGCAGTGAACCCCAGTGTGTTACATCCTAGCGTTCTCCTCCATGATAGTTGCAATGCGAAGAGTTGTGGTGGCTCAGCTTGTAGCTGAAGGGGCAGTGGCCTCACCAGATCACTAATCATGTGCATTCAAATCCTTGGATTCTATAAACAAGGTTAGTTGATCCCAGTCTTCTCCCAAATGCCATGGTTATTTTTTATTACAAAATTGTATCTCACACTGTAGTTATATCTGGTAGAGAACTTTTTATTAATGAGTATCATCACTTCTGTTTTCTGAACCTGGACATTATTAGGCTTGCCGGTTGCATTGTAATTCAGTATGTATTGGTGTTCTTAGATGAATTCATGTATTTCCTTGATTAAACGCAATTTACAATGGCTTGCTTTGGACAATGGTGCCCCCACTGATCTACTACGTCCGGACACATTCGTTACTCACTGGGCAGCATGTGGTATGACCAAATTGCTTGCTTGCTCTAGGAGCTACATCCCTGATTAGTGATCTGAAATTCTAATGAGCAAATAGACCCATGACCAATACCACATGTCTGGCCATAACCTTCACCATTACAAGGACTTTTGGTGCCAGTGTGAAAGCAAGGAGGCATTTTTCTACTCGTTAGTGAAATTATCCGAGCATGACATTTGTATCTTCTAATAGTCCATCAGCTATTGAAGTTTGATTATTTTTGTCTCCTAAGTATCTTCTAAACAATGTAACATCACTTATGAATTTCTTGGAAAAGATGCACTGATATGCATGCACAATTAAAATCAAATTCAGTTTTTTATGGGACACATATTATGGGTTTGATGGATCTTTATGGGGCTGTGCATATATTAATAAAATGGACTCAGAACATTTGAATGGTATAATATTTTGTCAAAATAGAATGCTAATCAAGGTATGATCTATTGCCATCTTTCCTGTCCTTAGATGAATCCATGTATTTCCTTGATAAATCACAATTTACATGGTTAGCTTCCGATAGATGCAAAGCAAAGTAGCAGCCTGAATTAAACCTGCCCTTGCTGACATGAACAGAGCCCATGCCAAACATCACGGTAGCTAAATTCAGAAAGGCCTGTCACTGAACTTTGATAAGGAGTGTCTGAATTTTATGCCTGAACATTATGCTGACATTTGCGACAAAATAACAGTTGCAGGAGGACAGCTCAGAGGACATCAAGAGCTACTGCAGGAAGGCTCTACAGATGTTGCGATCCGACAAATGTTGGGAGGTAAGTGCAGTTCAGCTTCATTTACCTATTGCCCCATATCATACTGGTGTTTGTGGTAGTGACTTATTTTTCTCTGCACATTGTAAATTAGATAAACACAATAAAGAAAAAAAAGGTTGAGTTAGGTGACACATTTATTCGTATTTAGGCTGTAATACAATCACTCTACTCTAAAGACTATCACTGACTGTTTGGTGGCATGTTCAGATGCTCTGCACTTGATTTATATGGTTTTCCTCCAATACGACGTTTGCTTCCAATCTGTATGTAGCAACGATGTTTCTTCTGTTCTTGTTCAAGTATTTTTTTTGTTTTTTCTCCTGCCCTTCCAGGTGTCATCTTTAGCCTGTAAATACAACTGCTATACTGATTATCACTGACTGTACCACCATTCATCAGGCAAGGGCACAGGAAATCGATCAACCTATCAGAGATATCTTGTGCTTTGGAGATTCCAGATTTGTTATCATTAGCTCAGGTTTTCTAAAAGCATTTTCTGGCCGGCTGGAAGCCCTTCATAGATGTATGTTACATGTACCTTGCATTCTGGTGCTGGCAGGAAGGTTTTATATTTAGGAGCTGGTAGTAGAGGTGCTCTGCCTCTCAATTAAGGAAGTAGAGGAATCAAAGTTTATGTATAGATGGTGGAAAGTTTAAAAACACCCAAGAGGTGGAAAGGACAGGGAAACAAAAATAGAAACGGAAACGAACAGGTGGCTACACAGAGAGATCACCCCGGGTCAAAAAATACCCGTCTGCGCAAATCAATGTCTTCCTTTGTTTTAAGAGCCACCTGTCGCGCATCTAGGGCCACTCCTTGGAAAATTCTGCTATTCCTTTCCTTCCAAATGTTCCACATTGTATAAATCGCCATCCCGTTAAAGTGTCGTTGACGCTCCTTAGTTACCTTAGACGCCGCTTGTTCCCACCATTCGCTTAATTTTGATGGTTGGGCGTGATGACTAATTAGGTTTTTTGTTGAACCACTCCCATGTCAAAATCAGTCTCCAGATCTCTTGTGCAGTAGGACAAAGGAGGCATAGATGGATGCCGGTCTCCAATGGTCCATCGCACAGAACGCAATGGTCATGGTGAGGCCAGTTTCTTCTTTGCGAGTTGTCCGCCATTAGGATTTTGTTTTGTATTAACACCCACGCAAAAAATTTGCATTTGTTTTCTGTGTGTGCTCTCCAAATGAGGTCCGGTTGGAACTTTTTGAAGCTTCCTTGGAATTGTATTTGGTACGCAGAGCGGGAGGAGTAGATCCCATCCGAAGTCCATTTCCATGCAATGGAGTAGGGTACCCCAGGCTGCAACTGAATGTGCTGCAATCTCAGCCAGAGCGAGAAAAATTCCTCCATTTCATTTGCTATGGTGATCTTGTCACTAAGCGCCCTGATCCAGCCTTGATTGCTCAACTCTTGTTGTACTGTTCTGTTCTTCCTCCTCGTAAGCTGAAAGAGATGTGGAGCTATGTTCCTTGGTGCCTCCCCATCAAGCCAGGCGTGGTGCCAGAATTTCGCTTTTTGTCCATCTCCTACCGTGATGGTAGTGGAAGCATAGAATAGGAGCCTATATTCCGTCTTGCAGGGCACGTCCGAGCCAAACCACGGCTTAGAGGGATTTGTCCATTCCTGCCAAAGCCAACGCAGACGTAGAGCCCTCCCGAATTTTTCAAGGTCCGGCACACCAAGACCACCAAGGGCTTTTGGTTTGGTGACTGTCGGCCAATTCACCAAGGAGTGACCTCCATTTGCACTTTCTTCACCCTTCCATAAAAACGATCTACGGATATTGTCAATTTTTTTCTTGGTTCATGTGGCGAGAGGGAATACCGTGAAATGGTATGTCGGCATGGCGGAGAGCACCGAGGTGGTCAGCGTTAAGCGTCCAGCCTTTGTTAGTAGTTTACCCTTCAAACCTGGCAGTCGTTGGCCGATCCGCTCAATGAGTGGCTGTACGTGCACTTTTTGCAAATTTCTGATATGCAGCTGTAAGCCAAGGTAACGGCATGGGAAGCCACTTCTGGCACCCAGGAAGGCCAAGAGAACCTGATCGAGATCAATGTCATCACATCTAATCGGGTGGACTGAACTTTTTTCCATGTTGGTGACCAATCCTGTTGCCTCCCCAAATGTTTGAAGTATAGTTTTGAGCGCTTCAATATCCTCTTTCTTTGGGTTCAGGAAAATCGCTGCATCGTCCGCTCCATTTGGCCGCCCCAATGGGCAACTTGGTGAGCACATTGCGGTCTGTTGCTAGGTCCAGTATGCGCTGCAAGGGATCCATCGCAAGGATGAATAACATGGGCGAGAGTGGGTCTCCTTGGCGTACTCCCCTAGCATGCCAAAATTTGTCTCCTGGGACACCGTTTAGAAGGGCTCTTGAGGAGGCCGTGCAGAATAAGATGGAGACCCATTCGCGCCAACGAGGTCTGAATCCGATGGACTGCAACACTTCTAGAAGGTAGCTCCAGTTGATCGAGTCAAATGCTTTCTGAATATCAAGCTTCATGAAGAGTGCCGGTGTCTTGGACCTATGTAGTTGTTTTACTATGTTCTGGACGTAGAGGAAATTATCATGGATGCTTCTTTTTTTGATAAAGGCACTCTGAAATTTTGAGACAAGAGAGTCCATTAGCGGCGCTAATCTGTTGGCGAGGAGATTGGAGAAAATCTTGGCGATGCTGTGGATTAGACTGATCGGTCTGTAGTCATTCACATACTTGGCGTCCGGTCGTTTTGCGAGGAGGATGATATTTGCGGAGTTTAGGAGGTCAAAACCCTGCGAGTTCATGTTATAAAGGGCATTGATGGCCGCTAGCATATCAAATTTGATGGTCTCCCAATATGCTTTGAAGAAAGCACCAGTGAATCCATCCGGGCCTGGGGCTTTGTCTCCTGGCAAGGAATGTATTGCCTCCTTGAGTTCCTCCATGGTGAAGGGCTCCTCCAAACTGGATAGGTCACGCGGTACATAGCCAAGCGCGGTCCAAGAAAAGGTAATCGACCTCGGAACCACAGTGCCCAGGTGCCTGTTGAAGTGTTCCCCAATTTTTTTCTTTATCCTCATGCGCTATTGCAATCCCATTATCATTGTGAAGACATTGGATGTAGTTTTTTTTGTGCCCTTGAGCTTGCACGGATGTGGAAGAGTTTTGTATTTGCGTCTCCGTGTCTGATGTTTGTGAGTCATGATTTTTGTCTAATTCTTAATTAATTTCTCTATCACCGCCAAGCCTGTACTTCTAATCTTTAAACGCCGCCTTAGATCAAGCTCCTGGTGGGAAAGGGTCCTGTGCTCTAGGCGTTTGAGAGGTTGACTTGAGGCCAAACTTTTGTTCCATGTCTCATGCACCAGCTCCTGGAATCCATCTATTTTGATAAAGAAATTTTCAAAGCGGAAGGCACAGTTCTGGACTTGTTGCAGCTCACCTTTGAGGAGAAGGGGAGTATGGTCGGACATGAGCGACGGTAGCGAGTGCAGGAAGCAAGATGGGAAGGTCAACTCCCATTCCACCGTGCACAGGAGTCTGTCAATCCTAGTGAGGGTTGGGGTGTCATGTTCATTGCTCCAAGTGAAGCGGCGGCCATTGAGCCGAATCTCTTTCAACAGCAAGCTGTCAATTGTAGCCTTGAAGGATCTCATCAGGCTTCTGTTTAGGTTCAAGTTGTTTTTGTCTTCCGCTTGGTAAATGAGGTTAAAATCTCCAATTATCAACCATCTCCCGTGATCCGGGCGTGGAATATCCTTTAATTCCTGTAGGAATTCTAGCTTCGTGTCATCACCTTGTGGTCCATAGACCACTGTAATCTGCCATTTAGTATTGTCTGCTCTCATGGTAATTGTCGCAGTGATGGCATTTGTAGTGAGGACTACTTCCGATAGCTCTAAAGTAGTGTGCAGCAACAGCGAGTAGGATTCCACTTCTGGTTTGGGCGGCTGGCAGAAAGGCGTAGTTAGTCACAAATTGTTGGCCCAAGGTGCATCGTACCACCTCATCGACGATCACCTGGAGCTTGGTTTCTTGAAGATAGACGACGGTGGCTGCAGTGTCGCGGACAAGGTCGCATACCGAGTCCTGGCGCACCCCACCGAGTCCCCGCACATTTCAATTTAGAATTTTACAATTGCGCTGAGCCATAGGCAACGGAGGCAAACCCAGATATGCAATGGAGACGGAGGCAACGCCAAAAACCAATTAAAATTGAAGGATCTGATGGAATTAGCTTCCTGTCCGGCTGCTGAAGGCCACTGGCCGCCGTAAATACAGGGAGGGTACACGCCTGCTCTGGCTGAAGGGTTGAGGCTGCCGGCTGGCTGCATGGACTGATGTAAATGGAGCTTCCAGGGTACATTTGTGGAGGTGACCTAAGGCCCCTGGCTGCCACCTCCACGGACCACCCAGGATGACACATCCTTCTCTGTAGAAGGTAAAAAAACATGCTGTAGACTAACATGGAGATACAATGGTTGCCCCTGAAGAAGATACAGCACGCTAGTCCTGGGTAGCTCTTGCCGCAGCTTCGTCTTCAGGTCCACCGAGCGCCGTCATCGCCTTCATCGCCTCGTCGGTGAGGGCCCCCCTAAAGAGGCGAACATTGCGCAGGAAGAGATCATCCTGTGTGGCGCCCTGGTCCTCGGTTACGCCGAGTTTCTTAAGGGTTATCTGTCGGCATGTGCACTTTTATATGGTTTCTTGGGCAAAGCTTCCTTTGCTTATGTAACAATATTCCAATGTTATACGTTGTGGAGAATGACATATCAGTTATGTCTAAATTTTTTTGGTGGAGCTGCACTACACTATCAATTCTCATATATTGCAAGTGTCTGGGTGGCCAAGTGAAAGATGCTAGAATGGTTAGGTGGTTGAGTGATCAAAGCGGCCAAAGTGGTGTTTTTATTGTGACAATTATCTTATTAATTGTTAATGCTGGTTGAAGCTTCGTGTAACGGTAACGATTTACCACAAAATAGAATGATATGAATATCAATGGTGTGCAAATGTTAGCGTCACAGGATGTGATCCACGCCATAATAGCTGAAAAAAAGTTGTGGGATAGTCGTGACATATGAAAAAACATATATAGCTGCAAGGACTCCTAGAAGAATTACTGAAAAACGATTCCAGGCTCAAACACAGTGCTAATTTTTAGTTCATGTTCAGTCCTTCTAATTAGCATCCAAATATAGTGCTATTTTTTAGCACTAAAGATCAAACAGGCACTTATTAACTGCACTGCGAGCAGAGCTTTTGCGCTTACAGCTGCTCGGCGTTGTTATCGTCCTTGCAGGAGCAGGACAGCTCCCCGTCTCCATGAAGATGGCATGGGCCGCGCACACGCCGGAGTGGTGCTATTTCTACTTTCTATACTAGCAGTGCTCATGCTCTCTATGTTGATAAGCTGAGACAAAACTGGCCTATATATATATATATATATATATATATATATATATATATATATATATATATATATATATATATATATATATATATATATAACTATAACGAGGGTGAATCCTTCAATCCTCCGTCCGCAGTACTGCTTCCTTTTCTATCTTCATCTCCATCTCCAAAGCCAATGGCACCACCATTGCCAAATCACCGCGCAGCAGTCGCGCAATTGGGGCGGATGGCTTGTCTGGTCTCAAGTCACTCCGGTGGTGCCGGTGGGCAGTCCATCGCTGGACTTGAGACCACGTCAAGACATCTCATCCGATTGTGCGAGACATCTGACCACCAAGCCAGCCTCTTTATTGCCTGAAAGAGTTATCCCAGTTGGCGAGGCCCCAAGCGCCACTGTGACTGCTGAGTGTTGCCGCTCGCCACCTTCACGTAAATCTAATCTGCTACGAGGTAGTAGTAGTACCCTACTCCATCTTCTCTAAATTAAGACGTTTTCAACTTTTTTTTTCCTTTTTACAAGAGCGTGACAACGCTGTGCTTTCAGAAAAATCCTTTTATATAGCAGCGCGCGAGTTCATCAGAAGGATTTAAATCCTCTGCACTGTAATAAATAATGTTACATAACGTAAATTTAAAATCCGAATGGTAGTCTGAAATTCGTCAGTTTAATTTAGTATATAAAAAACATATATAAACGTTACAAAAGATTTCCATGTTCACACAATGTTTTCAGAGAGAGAAAGAAAGAAAAAAACACAGTTGAAAAACTAAAAGCTTCTAAATTTTCACTGAGAATCTGAGATAGATGAAGATTATACTACCATATATTGATGATCGATATATGAAAGAGAAGTCATCGCCGTCGTCGAGGTTCCAATGCGCGTTGTTTTCTCTCTTTCTGAAAACGGATATTTGTCTTTCAGTTGGATTGGAAAATCCGTCGCCTAAACCCAAAGACAAAGAGCCACTGTGAACACGGCCTCCCGATCCCGCGGGCCCACCACCTCCGTGCTCGCCATCGCCAGTGCCCCTTGGGCCAGGACAAGACGCGGAAACAGTTGCCGCGTGGGCTGAAATGGACTAGACTAGTGTCAAGGCCCAATCCATATGCATACCTGTAGGACCACTTCGTTTTCTGTCTCAGTTTTTTTTTTTTTTTGGAAGGATTTTCTATCTCAGTTTCAGTGTGTAATAATATCCACTCAAACAAATGACGAAATACGTCGACAAATAAATTCCACTCAGATAGCAAATCTATTTTCCTGCAATTTGTTTCCTTTTTTTTTCTCCACTCAAATGAGTCAAGTTACCATTGTGCATGGAAGAATTTGCTCCAATGCATGCATACATACATATACAATTAACTGGGAAATACATCCTTCTCTGTCAATTAAATTATATAATAGGGCTGCTCTCACACACAAGACCAGATGGTAGTTCATTTCTCAAGTGCGTACGTATTCCTGTGTTCCAAGTTGGACTTTAATCTAAAGATATAAGCAGGATCAGCAAGTTATGGTCCGAGATTTAAAAAAGAAAGTTATTCCTTACTTGATGCATGTGGTAACGTACTCTCATATGGTGGTACTAGCAGTAGTAAGAGAAGAAATTACATATTCTGTAGTGTATATATACCAGCAATTAGGCGCCGGCCGGCTGCACGGTGGGCCGGGGCAACCAAATCAGCATTCGTTGCCAGCTTATTATTAGAGCCATGTCCTACCTTTTCAATAGTAACCAGACAGGCTTGTGCCAAAAAAACGAGGTGATCTTGGAAACCAGTAACCTCACATCATCCTGCGCCGCCGGCAATGACGGTGGCCAAGAGCTGATGGCGATGGTTTCGATCTGGCCCCATCATCATGTTCATCCTCATCACGCTCTTCTTGCGTGGCACCTTCGACGCCCGCGCCATCCTCGGCCCCAACTTCCGGCTCTGCAGCATGGGTTCAACAACTACGCTCTGCAGCCTGGCTTTGCCAAGCTAGCCATCTGCGCGGTGGTAAGAGCTGTGTCCACTCGCTTCCGGCCTTCTTTTTCATCCTATACCTCTTGATCACTATTCTTCTATATATTCGTCATCATCTTCTTCGATGAAATATGGGAATTCCTAACTGTCCTCATCTCCAACTGGTTTATCATACCCATGTTCTGCAACTACATGACGACCAAACCTGTCTGGCGTGTGAGACCCCTCATCAGTGGCGCCTTAGGCTGAAGCAATTTTCCTCTTGTCCAACCACAGGGCCGGGGCCGCGGCTCATAGCGGCGTTGGTGCCTGGCACGCTGTATCTGAACGTAAAAAGTGTGTCGATGACGACATATCTGAAATTATCGATTGGAAAATGCCTGGCGCAACATTGAGGCGTTAGCAGTACTACGCCACGTACCAATGGCAGGTCAGCCTTTTTTTTTTTTCTTGAACACGACTTCACTTGTATTTCATTAAGAGGGGAGCAACGAAATTAAGGTTCAACAATACAACCGCCAACACAATGGCAGGTCAGCCTTGCTGGCCAACTTAACTACTCTCTATGTTACCACTGCTATGGGCATGCCGGAGCGAGAGTGTTACTGAGGTCATCCTCAGATGGCACATCGCCACATATGCATATTAGAGGTCTATGACCCTCCTAGAAGTAGAGAAGAGAAGGAGCAAGCTGCAGCCGCTGTGGTTTTGTCCCGGTACGGTGCTTACCTGGTGGTATATATTCCACTCCACCCAGAGCTACTACATACCGTACAGACATGCAAAAGCGAAGCTCGTCCTCGAAGAAACCAAACACATTGCTTGGCTTCTGGGGTTACTACTTGGACACGCCGCAAGCAAGGGCCCGGAAACTATTGCATCATCACAGAGGGTCGTTGTTATTCCGTGAAGTTGTAGGCGATGGCGTACAACTAGCGTTGGATCTCAGTTATTATCTCAATAAGTTTCATCCTGGCCTATCATTATCCTGGAAGGTACTATATATATGTGATGTTTGGACGGAGCTGCTTGTCTACGCGGCGGCGAGCGATGAGGAGCGTGTGAAAGCAGGGCATGCGGATGTCCTAGTTAAGCTCATCACCGTGCTTTGGGCGTTCGCCATGCATGCATACCGGCATGGTGCGCCAGCCCCGTGACTCTACTTCAAGTCCATGATCGTCGGTTCATAATATATATTAATGTGATCCATGGCGCTCTGATGCATAAAACGAAATATGAAGGCGCGTCTTGCATGCTTGGACGAGTGGTGGCTCATGGGAGGAGGCAAATTTCATGAAGGAATAGGATGGGTGGTGTGTGTGCGCGGGTTTCAAATTGTACCCATGGGCCATGGGGTCCGTTTCAACAGCATGTATAGTTCCTTCCTTGGTAACTATATATGTATCTCTACTATATTATTAATATAAAAGGCACCGGTTAGAATTATCCTACGGCCACACAAATTCATCCCAGTAAAATTACCATGCAGTCTACATCTCTCCTGATCTCCACTAAACCACTTTAAATTATTCACCCACTGAGATGTGGGCGCCGCCGCCCCGGCTAAAAAATAGGGCAGACCAAAAAATATGATATATCGACATCAAGGACTCTAGATATACAACGATCGAGTAGCAGCGGTGCACCAACATCAACAATGGAGGCCATGCGAACGACCCCGCGGAACCCCAGCAGAAGGCCGCGCGGGGAGAGCCGGGGGGTGGGCCGCCACAGTAGCGGCCACCGGCACCGTGCCGCCACTGCGCCGCGCTCTCGGTGCCAGGAGCCGCGGTGAGCGAGACGATGGATCGAGGGAGAGCCGCGCCGACACTACAAACTTCTAACCCTTGTGCAACGACGAGAAAACGTTGCAAGAGGGCCAATTTTGTTGCAAAAGGTGGTTCATACCATGAAATCGTGTTCGTTGGCAATGGTTGCAGAAAGTCACATTGCAATAAGAACTTGCAACCTTTGCTAGTTTGGCGTTGCAAGAGTTAGCCTTTCTTGCAACGTTGTCGAGCATTGCAATAGGACGTTATCACAACATTCATTGGCGTGGCAATACGAGCATTTGCCACGTTCATCTTCGTAGCGAGAGGTGGTAAATACAACGAGAGATAGTGTGGCAGTAGCTTTTTATTGCCACGCTAGAATTTTGTTGTAGCCTGGTGGTAAGCTCTTGCGCTTAAGACCAGCAGGTTGCAGGTTCGAATCGCATATTGTGTTGCATTTTTTTGAAAACTTTTTTATGCAACCATTAAAGAGGAAAGGCGTAGATATTGCAACGATGTAATTTTTCGTTGCAATATTATAACCTTTTTGCAATGAATGACACTGCTACATACAATGAAACCATAATCGTTGCAACCTTAATGATTGCAACAAACTCTTTTTTTCGTTGCTATATGTACCAATTTTTTGCAATGCAAGCGACTATTATATACAACGGAACATATTCGTGGCGATATAGATGGGCTATTGCAACCATCAAATAAAGAGTCGCAATATCACCTAAGTGCTGCAACGAAAATAAACTTGCCCGCAACGCAAATCAAATCGTGGCAACATTCATCCCTAATTGCAACAGTTCAATAATTTGTTGCAAAAACACTTACTTTTTGCAACGACCTCCACGCTTATGGCCACAAAACAATCTTCATGGCACCTATCTATCGCAACAAAACATGAAAATCGTTGTGACAATAACCCTTGTTGCAACGAAACCTTGCCGTTGCGACAAAAACGCGTGGTATTAGGGTCAGAAGTTAGTAGTGACTCCCGTCGTGAGTCGCCGTCGGCGTGCCCGTGCGGCGCGAGGGGGCATTTAGTGGAGGAGGAGGGTCGCTGCCGCCCAGCCGAGGGCCTCACGCCGCCCGCGCCTAGGCCTACCTCATGGCGTCCGCGTGGGTAGAGAGAAAGAAGAAGGGGATGGGTGGGAGAGACGAGACGGAGAAGGCGAGGAGGTCTCTAGTTCAAGAGAAAGGATTTTGGCCAAAGGGATTTGGGTATGTAGGAGTACGGTAGAAATCGGTATGGTGAATCGGAACCGGTAAAACGAGATCGCACGGTGAATGTGATTTTTTTTTTTTTTGCTAAAATGGATGGCTCCACCCATTAAGCCAGCTCTTCTTCTAACTCCTGTCTTTGTCGCCCGCCGCGTTCTATCTTGTGACCCAAATTTCCATTTAATATGGTCTTCCTCTCGACCTGCCTCGATCAGCCCCAATGCTCCCATTCTTGTGCCTCACCCTCCCCTATAAATCTCAACAGTTTCAACATTGAGTTCCTGAACACCAACGACCCCATTCCGGCGGCCTCCGACGATGACGATGAAATCCTGTACCATCATCATAGCCACCGCCGCGGACATTATTTCCCAAGGCCTTCGCCCCCGCTGCCGCCGTCACCACCAGTCATCCCCACGCCAGCGCCTACTTCATGGCGAAGTGAACGTGGCGCTCCCCAAACCGTCCATGGACCCTGTCCGCATGATGATGCTTCCCGTGGCGGCGGTGTCGCATTGCCACCGGAGACCATCACGCTCTGCTTCGGTGAGCTCTTCTTCTTCCCATCGGTGCCGAGAGCCGCGGGGAGCGAGACGAGAGATCGCATCTCCTCAGCGCAGCCGCGCGGCATCGATGACGGAATCGGCATAGTGGGAGCAGCATCGACGACGGGATCGACGATGGCGCTGAGGCCAACGGCGAGTATTTGGATAGTTGGGACTGGATTAGGTTGCTATGGTAGTGGACTGGACTGGATCGGTTTTTTCCCACTCGATATTGGTTTGGATTGGATACATGAGACTCAAAGTTGTTGTGATGTTTTGGTTTCCTCCAATACATCAAAAATGAAAACTTCTTCTATAAATAAATCAAAAAGCCATGTAGAACTCTGGCTCTCTCCAAGTGACATATATGGACATCCGAAGCAAATAAAGGGATCGTATATATATTTGTGACTTCCAGTAGGAACGAAATAATTGTTGTTAAGAGTTGTACCAAAATATGTCATTCACTTATCATGTAACTACAATGTCAAAAACATTTTAACAAACCGTTATTCACCAATAATAAATGAAGTGCATGCGAGACATGCTTCACCCTTGCTAGACTGACTAGAAACCTAAATGGCATGAGAAGGCATGAACAACATGACGACTGCGATGAAGATCAGGTACCTTTTGATGATTTAGGCCTTTACAGTTTTAATGGTAAACTAGTGATCAGATCTAGCACCATGCATGAATGTGGAAAAGGTAGCATGACGGACCTGTCTCAAACACACATAAATATGATGATGAAGATTGTACATCGTGCAAACATGGTCCACTTTATCTTAGGGCGTCTATGGAGGGCCACTATGTACTTATTGGAGCATTTTACAATTTGTATTTTCTGGCAATAAGTCCTGGATGTGGATTACGATTCTACGTTGTTATCATTTCTCATCAAAATATACTGTTATGCCAACAAAAGAAATATCTAAGGTAACCCACAAATAGTCCATGAACTGTGTTGTGCGGGTCACTAGTACACGTTACCGGCGGTCGTGAAGCCATTTGTACAGGCTTTTTCGTAACCGCCAATGTTAGAGGCTAGTGACAATCACTGTTTTCACAGACGGTGGCTTGAGAACCGCCAGTACAAATCGATTTGTATTGGTGGTTCACTTAAGAAAACCGCTATTATAAATCGATTTGTACAGGCACGTTTTCCTAACAAACCGCCAGTAGTAATATTTTTTCGAAAATCAGGTTTTAAAAATAGCAGAACAAATATTTAAATTTTATGAGAGGCCCACTGGTCAGCCACCCGTGGATCTCCTTGCTACCACTACACCGACAAGCCTGTTACCTACAGTAGCACATGACGGACGGAATGCCACCGACGGCGAGGTAGGCTGCACTATTCAGCAGCCAGTAGGAACGGACAAAGACAAGGGGGGTAGAGGTAGACACGAGGTCGTCTCGCAGCTAGTGAGAACATGCATGGTGCCGGCAACCAAATTCGCTGAGGCACCAGCGTCCGGCGTCCTGGCTTACCAAGTCCCCTCTTCCTGTGCGTCGAACGTGCTCCCTGCTCAGCTCCGGCATTCCGCACTTTGACAATACCACTTGCCATGGCTGTCGCCGTCGATTCGCCAATTTGCTTGTCAATCCCCATGTACCTACGTAGGTCCCCAACAGGAACCTGATAACTTGCTCCCATCGCAGAGCGAGTTAAGGGAGTTAGGCAGATGCCAGCGCGCTCTGCATCCATGCCGACTCATTGCTGGGCCAGGATGCAGTACAAACCAGCAAGGTACTCCAGCCCTTTATGAGCGTGCTCTTGCCGACCTTTTTGGCGTCCATGATGGCAAGCAATATGTGGACGGACACTCCTATTGTCGGAAGCTCGTCAGACTCTTCAGGATATGTGGATGGGCACACCTATTGTCGGAAGCTCATCAGGTTCTTCAGGATATCAGGACGTGCAGTTCGGTTGTGTTGTGCGGAAGCAAAGCCACGAAGAATGGAGCAAGCGAGCTACTGTTAATAGCTCCTTGAGCTTCATATTTGCAAATCCTGTTACACATCGCCACCGCCTGCGAGCTAGTGTTCATATCTCCTTGAGCTTCATTCCAAACTTCTGATCTGAATTGCCTGTTCTCCTCACCATGAAGGAAGCCATCAATCACACGTTCATTGATTTGCCCTTCAACATCATAACCTCTATCAAATTCATCTGTATCTCACCTTCATATGCCTGTTCTGACCATCCAGTACCCATTTCATTATCCAAACCAGCTCCCAGATCCATTTCATTATCCAAACCAACACCTAGATCCATTTCATTATCTTCATCTCCATAACCCCCACAGTGTCCTCAGCCTCTCTTTCAGCTTCAAGCATACTAGTTGGACAGGGAGTTCTTTTTCGCTTCGATCCGCTGCTGGAATCAATGGAAAAATATTGGGTATATTCAGGATCAAGATAGAGTTATTTCTAGTATACAGATATTTTACTTTGCGCATCAGGAAGTTTTGAATAGCAAGCTGCAGTTTGGTACTCTGTAAATAGAAAGCTGCAATTTGGTACTCTATAAATTATAGCAGCAAGTAAAATGGCCCTGAATAGAAAATGGCTACAAGGGTGATATATACAGAGGATCTCTCGCTTTGCAATAAGTTTTCACCTGGATAGAGGAGATTGCACTATAGCACTCAGGAACCGCGACAACGTGGGTGTTGAAGCGGCAGCGGGGTGTAGGATGCTGGTTGGTAGAGTCTTACGCCCGAAGGTAGGGCATCGCTCCTGCTCTGCTTCAGTCCTACTTCGCTTTAGTCTTGCCTCTTCTCCTGCTCGTGGCTCCATCCAAAAATAATTGAAGCTTCGTCAACCTGATTTTTATGCCTGCTGCCCACATAAAACAGATGTTTTGTTTATTATCCCAATTATGTTCAGAATGCAGCATGGCACATGCCAAGAAGGCTTTATGAAAATTCAAATAAGTGACATGTTAGACTGTAACTGTGGCAGACAGTGAATATTCATTGAAATCATGTATGCAATTCAACAGCAATTTAGCAAATCATGTGGGTGCGATTAGTCATGAAAAAAAACATAACAAACTAGTATTCTTATCCTCTCCCTGTTTGTACATGGGTTGAGCACCTAAAAATCTAACAAGCTGGCCTGCTGTATACTAGTACTAGTGTCTAAAATAGTGAATGCCACTTGCACTGCTAGCAGGTCAACAGGCCAGCACACGCCACTCTCAGTTCTGCAGTCTCCTCTTCCTTGCGCTGCTTTCTTTCCCATTCTGCATCTCATAGCGTGCACGCTGCCCCCAAATCCACTCCCATGGCTAGAGCCCCTTCAGCGATTATTGCACCAAATTAAAGTTCCTAAGATCTCTAGCTGCTATCTAGTTATTTCCCCTCTTCGATTTCTCCCTCACTGATGTGTGCAGGTTGGGGATGGCATTGGCGGCCATGGTGGCCTGCTCAACTGTGGTGTCGTGCTTGGTGAGGGAGAAATCGCCAGCAACAAAATGGGGGTGGCGGATCAGATCAAACAGGAATAGGAAATGGTGTGGCGCACACGTACCAGGTTGTTGTTGGTGCTTTCAAAGAACAGCACCTTGAAGATGAAGCGGCTGAAGCTTAGTTTGGAGTCAGAGAAGAAGAGCGTGGAGACGTTATCCCTCGTCCGCGCAGACGACCTCTTCTTGGAGCTCGGCGAGACGGCGACGAGTCCTGTCCCACACGCTTGCTCCGGCTGCTGCTACTTCATTGTCGGTGGCACAGATCGATGGGTCGCACCACCTAGATAGAGAAGACGACGGCGACGGTGGCGGTGGCGGCGCTGATGGAGCCGACGCGAGTCACAGTGACTGGCCGCCACATGAGCCAGAGATAGGGCTGGGTCGAACCACCCAACCCTAAGGTTCGAGGTAGTCTGATCCAATAGGGAGCCCAATAGGAGTGTTTTTTGGGTCGGTTTGATGAACCTGCGGGTCGAACCGCACCGTCCTTGTCTTTTAAATTGTTAAGTTTGAAAATGTGGAAACTACATAAATAGATTTGTCTTTAAATATATTTTCATAAAATTATGCATATATGGCTTTTCAATAAATATTTTTTATAGAAATATGAAGTCAGATATGATTCGAAGACTGTGTCATTGTCCTAAACGACTTATAAATCTGATACGGAGGGAGCGGGGATCCGTTTAGCGGTTTAGGCCTGTGACACAGCGTGGGCCTAGCTCATATACGTGGATTTGCAAGCCGAAGGCCCTTTAATTTTATCATCGCAGGTTCTGGGCTGAAGATATGCAAGCTGGGCTTCGTGGCTCTGGCTTCCGCACAACAACAGAACACTATCCTGATATCCCGAAGAACCTGATGAGCTTCCGACAATAGGAGTAGGAGTGTCCGTCCAGATATCCTGAAGAGCCTGACGAGCTTCCGACAATAGGAGTGCTGACATGCGAGCATGCTTTCCGTCGTGTGGCCCATCAATGAGTCGGCGATGGGTATTGACAAGCAAGTTGGCGAATCGACGGCGACGGCCACGGCAAGTGGTAAGCCAGGACGCCGGACGCCGGTGCCGCGGCGAATTTAGTGGCCGGCCGGTACCATGCATATATGTTCTCACTGGCTGCTAGACGACCTCGTGTCTACCTCTACCCCCTCGTCGTCATGTGATCATGCATGATGATGAGCAATAGTAGATAAATATATATATAAGATCGATGTATAAGATGTTCACCCTGGATTCATGACATAAAGTAACAAGACCCAACGACGACTAATGTACATATGTAACCCCTCTGATCATCTACGAGCAAAGTAATACTAAAGGATGAACCTAAAATAAGCTAGCTAAATCACAATGAATAATCCATGGATCCAATACTCTTAACTAACTACTATAACGTACGTAAGTATTTGCTACTACCAGGACGAATCGATCCCTAAGAAATCCTCAATGCCTCCTTCAAGTTGTTCCATGATGTCCTCCCAGGCGGACTGCGTCGGGTGCAAGTAGTCCCAGAAGAAATCCTCCGGGTTGTCACACAGGCTATACATGGCTCTCCCGTTGCCGTCCACCTGACCACAATACCCGTTGTTGCGGTCCATGTTATCGCAGCAAGGAACTGCAGCGAGTAATATAAAGCATATGCAATTAAAAACAGATCAACATCATCAGTCGTGAATTATACATATATACGATGATGACGCATGTATATATCTACATATATACCAAGGTTGGCCATCTCCAAGCTGCTGAAGACGGAGAAGAGGTCGAGCAGGAGAACGTCCTTTGATCTACCCAGCTTCTCCCTGAGGGCGGTATTGTGCATATTGGCCAGCGTGTTGCCGCCCCATCAAACACACCGGAGCCGCCGATGGTGAAGTTGACGCCTGACCGGTCCAGCCTACCGTGGCTTCCCGCCGGGATCCTATAAGGCAGAGGGGACTCGTCGCTCCCCAAAATCTTTGCTGTAATATAATACAATGCGCATGTGAATTGTATGAGAAAAAAAATCGAATCGAGTGATGGTGGTGATAGTAGAAGCAGCAAAAACATCAAACAAACAAACAACAACAGATATTTAGCTAGATGCATATCCATGATTGATGAACACAAATATGTACGTACCCAAGAAATCTGACTGCACTAAACCATCAGTCACGCTGACCAGTTGCACGGTTGTTGTGGGCCGAGTCCGAGATCCCATAAGGGTGGAACCATCCACGTGACATCACACTCCTCTCCGATGTGCGCAGCAGCCGGTGGTCCTGAGTGCCAACGGCAGCTCTGACTCTGCTCATCCCCTTCAACAGCGCCAACGACCATCTATATATACATGGCACCAAAGACAAAGAGGATGGTAGTGCACGAAAACTGTTGTGATGTTTTGGTTTCCTCCAATACATCAAAATGGAAACTTCCTCTATCAATTATATTAAAAGGTCTCACTCTTCAAGTGATATATATGGACATCCCTAGCAAACCAAGGAGCTATTTATATATATCTTGGTCACATGTAGGAACGAAATTGTTGCTAACAGATTGTACCAAAAATATGTCATTCACTTATCATGTATGCACAATGTAAAATACATTTTAACAAACCGTCACAGAATTTTTTGTTCACCCATAGTACATGATGTGTATGCCATACATGCTTTAGCGCTACTGGACTGACTAGAAACCTAAATGCCATGAGGAGGTGCATGAACAACTTGATGACTGTAGTAACGATGTGGTGCTTATTAAATGATTTTACTAGTACAAAAATGATTTCTCTTGGCGCCATTTTTTTTAATAGGGCGGGTTCTGTTGATGGCTGCAAGTAGAAATAAATCGATGGGCCCAAATAAAGAACCGCCTATGTAAGGTTTTTTAAGAAAAATGTAAGAACAAATCGATTTGTAGTGAAAATTATGGATTTGTACCTGCAGTTTTGTTAAGAGAACTGCCAGTACAAATCAATTTGTACTGGCGGTTTCTTAAGGAACTAGTAGTACAAATAATTTGAAATTAAATTCTTTTAGTTTTCCAAATGATCTCGTACGAAAAAAACCATCAAAATAAATGTCGTAGATCATGAAAAGTTATGAATCTTTGTAGTGGACAACGTTTTCATTTAAAATCATCTTTTCAAGAAAAACTACGTTTAATTTGTCAGCATTGCTATCCTCTAATCCTACAAGGACTTCAACCTTGTAAACCAACTAGGACTCCTGACTCCAAGACTATATAATGGAGGGCAGGGCTCCCTAGATCAGTAATTCTAGACAGAGTCTCCATGCAAGACATGTTTCCAGACAGAGTACTCCAGACAGCGCAAAGGCAAACACGGACTGGACGTAGGGCCTTTACTCGATCATGAGGGTTTGAAGCAGTATAAATCGATTGTCTACGTGTTCATTGCTGAGTTCCAGAGTTCACCGAAGTCCGAACAACTGTCAAGGGCACACCTCAGTATATCCTATGCTCTAAACCGCAATATTTCTCCTACTGGAACTACACGCATCTCACACAGGCTGCGCCTCCGATCCACGTACTTATCGACGATTTGTTATGCATAGCTATTCTCAATTTAGTCTTCATCTTGCATATAAGTGATAGAGTAATTTTTTAAAAGGAAGTGTAATACTACGCTTAATTATTAGCTAGCTAGGTGGTCATTAAATATTTGGATTAGTCGTCGATTGAGATGTGTTTGCTGTTTTATTAGTTCGTTCAGGTATTTCTAATCCATTTTATTATCTAAAATTAAAGTTAAGGTTCTTGTTTGGTCTCCTTTCGATATATATTATTATATGCTATATATGTGTGTGATGAGTCACCCCGTTTAATTTTCTGCCTATACTATCTTATTATTACTAATTAAAGGTCTCAATAGAGCCTCCATGTCAATCCTCATCAGACACAATAAAAAACAAAGATCAATGCTATAAAAAGGATAAACGCTATACGTTTGTCCCGAAATATTGACCATCAAACAAAGACTTAAGACTCTATCCGTCTACAACCATTGGAATCTATTCTATTTTGTACAGAATTACCGAATATTTACGTGAGAATTGCGATCTATTTTGTTCTCTAGGAAATCATCCACATGCCATTATAGATAAAAAGAATAGGGATTTGCTAAAATTCAGGTGCCTTAATTTTAGTTTTCTCTCCGGCGATGGTTATTGCACATATTTTATACTATGGTAGCACGCGAATTAGCCATTCTATGAGTTTGTGTTATCCGGGTGACGACTCAAATTTAGCCTCAATCCCGACTCATGTTCAGCTTATAATTACTGATGTTTCAGTGCCCGTTGAGCAATGAAAATCGTCAGTGCCCGTTGAGTAATGAAAATCACTGTTTCAAAAAATAGTACAGATTTCGTTTCATGAAGTTTCTGTGGACGCATTCTGTAGTTTTGGATATCGATAATAAAAAACTCGTTAGACAACACGAGATTTGTGTTGCCACAAAGATAATTAACAACTATTTCTATAGGAGGATAAAGACAAAAATGAAATATGTCAGGACACAAAGACAAATAATAAATTACAAAACTTACAATTTAATTCTACTAGTTGGTGGTATAAGAGTGTTACTTGAAATTATCTAAAATTTTAGGCACCTAAATATTGTTGGGAAAAAGCAAAAATAATAATGTACTCTGTCACAGATTCCTCTGATTCAGGACTCTTAAAAGACCACTATTTAGATCAAAAAATAATAATACAAATTAAATAAATATATAACACTCATATTCTATTAACGTTTATTTTCTCTTGTTGCAACACACAGACATATTTGTTAGTAAAAAACTCATTAAACAACACTACATTTGTGTTGGCACAAAGACAATTAAATTATTTCTATAGGAGAACAAGGACAAAAACTAAAAATGTCATGATACATAGACAAATACCAAATTATAAAACTTACAATCCACTTCTACCGGCTCCTCTAACTTTTGCCGTCTCTACGTCCAGGGACGTAGAAGAGTGGATGCCGTCCATTGCCAATCCAGCAACACGAGGTAAACACCACAAAGAACCAAGGACACAAAAAATCAGAACCTTAAACAGTTATGTCCATTTTGTAAAATGGGTTATTGTAGCAATATGCTAACTTTTGCAATAAGTGTTCAATCATGACCTAAGTAGATTTAAAAATATTCGTGAGACAACATTTTATGAAGCTATCAAATTAATTTCAATTTTTATGAACATTTAATACTCCATGCACGTGTTAGAAAATTAATGTGATGGAACTTTTTGCATTTTACGGTGAATCATCAATCAACCCATGAACTGTACGTGATGTGACTAGCTCGGAAAATCACTGCAGTTCGAGAAAAAAAGAAATAGCAAGGCCCCCGTTTAGATCCTTTCAAAATTCTAAAATTTTCGTCACATCAATTTTACGGTACATGCATGGAATGCTAAATGTACACAAAATTTTTACGTGTTTGCACAGTTTACCTGTAAATCACAAGGCGAATCTTTTGAGTCAACTTGAGATATGATTGGACACTTATTATAAAAGATTCCTCGCTGCTACCGTATGAAAATTTCAAAACTTTACGGATCTCAACACCCCTAGCATGGCAAAATGTTACACCGTCCGTTGCATAAAAAGGAATATAATATTTATATCTTTGGATAAATTTAATGTAAAAATATATACGGATGTTGTACGTTTTGTGATGTAAAGTTATTTTTATTTTTCCTCAAACTGCGGTGCTTCTCCATATAGCAGAGGTCACACCACGTATTCTTTGGCTGTTTATGTCCTGCGGCTGGATCAGTAATGGACAGCATCCGCTCTTCTACGTCCCTGGACATAGAGACGGCAAAAGTTGCTCCGAGGCGTCATGCCATGGCTTCGCTCTCTCTGTCTTGCCTTTGTGATGTGCCCCGCTCTCCAAGCAATGGCGCTCAACCCCTTTGCGTTGCAGCCTAGCACGGTACTCCCGGCGCGGTGAAACCTTATGTTAGCATCGCTGGGCGAAGAGGAATAGAATTGAGGAATGGGGACGGGGTCGCGGGGAGAGCGAGGAGGAGCACAAGGATCGGACGGTGCCTAGGAATTGTTCCTAGCTCAGGGATATGAGTCTTGGCACCTTCTTTTTTTTTCTTTTTTTTTAGCACGAGTCTTGGCACAGGAATAAGGGTATATATATGGTAGATAGATTAGAATCATTTTGGGCAACCATTTTTGGTAGAAACGACAATTCCAATTAATTCCAGTGAAAGCCCACAACACCAACACCAGATGTTTGGCCTGAAAAATGTGAAGGATGATTACATTGTTTTACTACTATCTGCCAGTCATGTCCTCCGAAGCAGAGCCACCTGTTTGTAATGCACATCAGCTACGAAACATGGCGGCGTCATCCCTGCCGGAGGAGATCGTCCAAGAGATCCTCGTCCGCCTCCCACAAAACGAGCCTGAGCACCTAGCCCGCGCCAGCCTCGCGTCGTCCTCTCCGACAACCGCCGCGGCTTCTGGCGCCGCTGCAGGGTACGCTCAGGGGATTCATCAGACCACCAACGTTATCCTCGATGAGTCCCACGAGAGGGTCTATTTTAGGAAGGTTAGCTTTGGATTGCTTTCATCCAATCCATTCTCACACAACATATGAAACCAGTTGTTTCTGTGTGAAATTGAAACCCGGTGATACACAGCTACACCAAACTACCAGAATAATTGGTTTAATTGGATGCAATCAACACAAAAGTCACCTTTAGTGCTCATGTACGATGCCACATATCGGATTCCTATAATCTTGTGCTCCTCGCCTTCTCTATTTTATGAAATCATTGCCTCATATATATATATATATATATATATATATATATATATATATATATATATATATATATATATATATATATATATATATATATATATATATATATATATATATATATATATATATAATCTGTCCTTTGATAATTCTGATAGTCAGTGAGCCATTTAGAGCAACTTTTCAAGTTCACACACTGAGTGCCAGTTTTACCCCAATCAGGTATTCAATCATATTTACCCTTAGCGTTCTAAGTGGCACTGATGCTCTGCTTTCAAGTGCTCTGTTTTCCTGTTTCCTGTATGAATTAAACCGATGTGGTGAAAACATACCTAGACAGGTTGTTGATTGAGGTACTGAATGACAGTCTTCTGAACATGATATATGCTTGTTCGCTGCTGGGCATGTCACAGATGATGCAACTTGCAGGAAATATATCAGTTCTTGAGCAAGCATGTGGTATGTATCTGAAGCATTCCACGCAGATGTGTAGAATTCCAAAGCATGTTGCTGAGAGGTCTCATTCTGGTTTGACTGCTCGAGCAGTCCTGAAAGCCTCACAAAATGCAGTGTATAATGCACTAATAAACCTGACCAATTTCAAGGTTGATGAGTTCATGGTGCTCCTGGAAGAGGTCAACTGGATAGCAGAAGATGCCCCAGACAATGCAAATGACTACATGAATGAGGTTCTGATCTATCTTGAAACATTAGTATCGAATAGCACAGGAGATTCTACCTTTGGAAGCTTTATACACGGTGGTTTCTGGCGCAATGAGCCACATCTCATATTCTATAATGACCATACTTCTAAATGATGGTGTTAAAAGATTCACTGTCTATGCAGTTTTAGGAATTGATATTGACTTGAATATGCTGGAAGCATTTGCAGTCTTGCAGACGAGAAATTTGACAGCACGGGGCTGTCAGATTTGGTAAAGGAAACAACTTTCAGAGATCGTTTGGTTGAAATTAGGCAGGTCGTAAATCTCCTGCTCAGTAGCCAGTCTGAGAATTTTAGTTAGAAACAAGCTAAAAAACTCCTGGCGCAACATTGCGGCGTTAACAGTACTACGCCGCTTACCAATGGCAGGTCAGCCTTGCTGGCCAACCACTCAGTTATTATCTCAATAAGTTCCATCCTGGCCTATCATTATCCTGGAAGGTACTATGTGATGTTTGGACGGAGCTGCTTGTGTACGCGGCGCCAGCGGCGGCGAGCGATGAGGAGCGTGTGAAAGTAGGGCATGCGGATGTCCTAGTGGAAGGAGTTGAGCTCATCACCGTGCTTTGGGCGTTCGCCATGCACACCGGCATGGCGCGCAAGGGCCCCCCAGTTTGAAGCATAAAAGGAAATGTGAAGGCGTCTTGCATGCTTGGACGAGTACGTAGTGGGCTAGTGGCTTATGGGAGGAGGCGAATTTCATGAAAGAGGATGGGTGGTGTGCGGGTTTCAAATTGTAACCTCCTCTATAATTAATTCCTTAGGCTGGCTGCACTGGGGTTCGCTATGCGCGCCTGCAGGAGGAAATAGCGGAACAACCAGCCGCAGCGCTGTCCTGCATGAGCACCTGCATGCCCTGGCCTCCGCTATTCCTGGCGTCTGAGCGGCTTCTGCGCGGATGTCAGATGCCAGCGCGCAGGAGGGAAACTAGAGAGAGGAAGGGGGAAGGATAGAGGAAAGGTGGGTCCCACTTATTTGAACTAAAAAAATGTTATAACTCACAAACAAAAAAACTAAATAAAATCTCGATTACACAATTAAATTCGTTTCAATAAATCCTTCAAAACAAGATCTCACATGGATATATTTAGATAAAAATTATTTACAAACATATAGGTCTCACTGTGGATAGATGATGATATAGAGTATGGATGGGTGCGGGAGAAAATCATATAGAGAAGAGAATCTCGATGACTAGGACGGAATATTCCTTTTAGAGGATGAATTTAGAGGATGATGAATGCGGATAGCCTTAATAATTACTTGGTACTGTAATAACGAGTTCCAATGGTGTAATAATGATGGTTTCTATGTCTATTATTTACCTTGATAGCTCATCGTTTGTTTTGCTGATGTGGCAACTGAATTAACGAAGAAAGAGGGTGAAGAATGGAGAAACGATTTCTTCCCCTAGAAACGGAGTCGACGCTTGCAACGAGGTATGTAGACCAAAACCCCGTCGGGGAGACTCCACTGGTTTCCAGCGTCGTCTAACCAGATCGAGTGCGCCGCCTGCTGCTCCCGACTCCGGTTCCCCTCTCCCGCGCGTTCTCCCGCACTCTCGCCAGCCTTGGGACGACGAGGCCCACCACTGCAGGTGTAAAGACTGTTCTCCACGTTCTCCCTTGCTCTTGCTAGTTTTTTTTTTTAAGCTGACAGCAATAGTAACGGAGTGCTAGATTGCAGAAGGCAATGGTATTTTAGGGTAGGATAGTTTGATGACTAGGTGAAAGATACAGGGAGCGATTTGGATTTGGGCAGTCAGTTGTAACACATGTTAATTGTAAAAATAGTTGCCACAATTGATCTACCTGTTTCTGTGCTGCATTTAAGTTACTCTTTATATAAATATTGGTTATGAAAACCATGGTTTGAAAATGAGTAGTTTCTTGAGGGCAGCCCAATGATAATTAATGAGCAGTTTTTATCTCTATTAAATGACCTGCCAACTCAGCAAAATAATAATGTGGCAATCAATGGAGGCGGGGCCCGTGATCGCTCGCCGGCCCCCGCCGCCGCCGCGCGCTCGCGCGCCGCGCTCGACCGTCGCGAGAGCCGCCAGAGCCGCGCGACCGCCGCGCGAGATGTGGCCGCGCTCGCCTGCCGCGATGGAGCCGCCGGAGCCGCGCTCGCCGGCCACGCTCGTCGGAGCCGGGCCTCGCTCGCGGTGCCGGAGCCGCGCTCGACCGTTGCGAGAGCCGCCAGGGCCGCGCAACCGCCGCGCCAGATGGGGCCGCACTCGCCTGCCGTGATGGAGCGGCCGGAGCCGCGCTTGCCGGCCGCGCTCGCCTGCCGCGATGGAGCCGCCGGAGCCTCGCTCGCCGGCCACGCTAGTCGGAGCCGCGCCTCGCTCGCGGTGCCGGAGCCGCGCTCGACCGTTGCGAGAGCCGCCAGGGCCGCGCAACCGCCGCGCCAGATGGGGCCGCGCTCGCCGGCCACGCTTGCCGGAACCGTCGCTGGACCGCCTGCGAGATGGGGCCGCGCTTGCCCGCCGCGATAGAGCCGCCGGAGCCGCGCCCGCACCCCACGGCCCCACCGAGATGTTGAAGTGCAGCCGCAGCACGGCCGCCGCGTCTCCACCAGCCCAAACTACTGCTGCGTTCGTCCAGCTGCGTTCGCCGCTGTTGCTTGTTCTTCGTGCTTGCGTAGAGAACGAGAGGGGCTGCTTTGTTCCTGCTTGCGTGTAGGGCTGGGCTTGCGTATAGGGGTGGGGAAGAGACGAGGGAGAGAGAGAAATTGTGAATATTTATTACGTTAAGACTACTATTTATTGTGTGAGATGATTTATATAGATAATTTTTTTTCCTCATGTGGCTGTCTAGGATTTTGTGTTTGATTTTTACCATAGGGACTGCCCTGATACAATATCTTATGTTATAGAAACTTGGTTTTTTCCATTGGGACTGCCCTTGCGGCCATGACGAAAGCGATAATTCTTGACGTGTAATAATTTTTTTCAATTGCAAATACATCGGCAAAGAAATACAACTCACATAGCAAGTTTATTTTCCCTGCAATTTGTTATGTTATTTTTTTACTCAAATGAGTCAGGTTACTCTTCCAATGTCCATGGAAGAATTTGCTCCATTGAATACATAAATAGAATTATTAATTGGGCAATGTATACATCCTTCTCTGCAAGTTAAGTTGAAGTAGGCTGCTCTTACACACCAGACCAGATGGTAGTATAGGAGTACTAGTAATTAATTTCAAGTGCGTACACCCACGGCCAATTTTGAAGCGATCACAATAGACTATCTGCAAGCACGTATCCCTCCATCTCTCTGAATATAAGGCCATCATCCCAAATTAAATTACGTTTAAGTTTGACCAATTTCACAGTTTCCTTAAGTTGTCCACATTCACAAGATAATGGATCGACATCTAGCATATCTCAAATTAAAGTAGTTTATATATTAAGCCAACCTCATAATATGCATTGATAATACATTTATTTGGTGTTTTTTCTGATTGTTAACATCTTTGTCTATAAACTTTGATCAAAGTTAGAGGGAGTATGTTTGTTGTAGAGAGAGACAGGTTCTACCGGAGATCATGCACATGTTGCAGAGAGACAACTTCTGCTTCATTCAAAGGGTGTTTGGCGTACGGGAATAGAAGAATATCATCTTCAGAGTTGTTACATAAGTATATGTAGTAGTTACATAAGTGTGTAATTACACTTAGTTACATAAGTGTAATTACAGGTTAGGCACACAGCCAACATATATGTAGTTACATAAGTGTGTATATATAATAATAACAAATACGAATGAGCATAATTAGATGTCTCTGCAGAGGCCGGCACCGGCACCGGCACCGAAGAAGTCGAGGTCTCAGTGATGCGGCTGAGGCTGACTGCCCATCTGCCCAGCTGCAAGCGAAATTGGTCAAAAACAGAGGAAGAGGAAGAAGAAGCCAAGCCAGTAGAGCAGCGGCAGAGGACGATGACTTACCGAAACAGATTGGGAGCAGCTGCGGCGGGAGGACAACGCCGCAGGCGATCGGCAAGAACATCATGCGCACTGGGTCAACGGGCTTGGGCAGCAACTTGTTCACATCGCCGAGGATGAACGGGCAAAGGCACTGTAGCATGACGTCGCCTCTTCCGGCAGCCGCCGCCGCGCCGTGGCTGCGGACGAACGTGGCGAGGCCTGAGCAGCACTCGCTGTTGGGCGTCGGCGTCGGCGCGTCGGTCTCGTTCGACGTGAGGAAACCCTGGCACGGCATCACCTGCATTATGGGCTCCACACAACTCAAGTCGCTGCCGGCGCCGGCGCCGGCGCCGGCGTTGCTGCCCGGCACTGGCCGTGGCACTGGCATGCCAGGCCAGCGGGGGAGTGGGCGCGGCGGCCGCGGCTGCTTGGGGCATGTGCAGGGCGGGCACCGGACTACTCCTCGGGGAGGCGGCACCACTGGCGGCGCTGGCGGCGCCGGCGCCGGCATCGGCACGCAGACATCGCCGCTCGCCGCCGTCAGGGACTCCTCCGGGGCGAAGGTGTCGTTGCAGTACGGCAACGACCGCGGCGGTGGTGGCGGCGGCGGGCGCACTGGTTGCACCGGAGGCACCGGCGCTGTCGGTGTCGGTGTCTGTGGCGCGTTGCGGTGCCGGATGCGTCGGTGGCGACGGTACTGCGTGTCCTCCTCGGACGACGCCCCACGTTCAGCAGCGCCGCCGCCGGCGGCCAGTGCCTGATGCTGCAGCAACAGGAGCACCACCACCACAATCGCCGTCTTCAGAAGTGCGCCGTGACTGGCCATGATGTTCTCTTCTGTTCTTCAACAATGGCGACGACTTGGACTGAAGAAGAATGGTTGCTGCCTTACCTGGCCTTTGGAGCTTGCTGCTTTGCTGCATCCTTTTCAGTCAGTATTTATGGATTCGTCCGCGGCGACGGGCGAGCTGCGCGAGCACAAAGATCACCCCGGAAGGCAGAACCGTCCGCTAGTTAATTACATTACATCGCTGGGTTAATTACGTTACATGTAAATCTTGTAGCTTAGTTTGCATTCAGCATTCTTTCTGTGTGTTCTATTTATTTAATAACATTAAAAAACAACAACAGTGTTCTAGAGAGGAGAGGTCTTACAAGTCACCGTCATCGCGGCCCACAGGCCACAACGCACTGCTGGTTACTGGTTCACTGGGCTGGACACACAGTGACAGACGGATCTGATAACTCTTTTTAGTAGTGTAGTGGTAGAGATCAAATATATTAATGACATTATTAAAATGTGATGATAATTTCTTTATGTATTCTTAAAATATAAAACATATATGGTTAATGTGCATTATTATAGTCTAATTACTAATATTATTCATTTTCTAAAAGGTAAATTATTTTTAAATCTAATATGTTTTAATAGTAAGCTAGCATATTAAAATTAAAGAAAAGAATGAGCAACGAAAAGGAAATATACATTTTATATATTTTTTTGAAGGCGTCACCGGAGGGGGAGCGCCCCACCTGAATGATTTTCCATTGATTCTGGCAAGCCGGTGGATGGAGGGTGCCGTGCACCTGAGTTTGTTACAACAGGTACATGAATTTAGTTCATTACAAATAGATTACACCAGAGGTCAGCATAGGAGCGATCTTGAAGGCGATGACGACTGCTCCAGAGGTGACACGCTTCTTTACAAGAATGAAGAAGGCGGCTTAGAGAAGGTTGCTGATGACGAAAGACAACGTCGTGCCGATGGTTCCAAATCTGCCAGCAGCAAAGCAAGATCATCATGGAGAAGTGCTTAGCCGGAATGTGCGCTGGTCGAGTCATTTGCCACAGGTCAGCGACCTGAGGCACGTCCTGCTCGGCCCAACCGATGTGGCTCCAAAATTGAGATGGCACCGGACAGTGGAAGATGAGATGGTCGGCCATTTCCGCGGCGTTTCCACATAACTCACATATATCATCTTCAAGTATGTGCTTCATGAAAAGGTTGGAACGACACTAGATGCGGTTGTTGAGTAGCAGCCAGCCAAAGAAGCGCACCCGAGGGGGTGCCCTGTTATTCCAGACAAACCGGGAGCTGTGGCTTGGTGTGCCGCTGCCATTGGATGTCCGGTACAGCGCTGCAGTTTTTAGATTGTTGAGGGCGTCCGCAAACCTTGAGGTCCGATTGTCCGGCTGAGTGGTGAGGGTGATATTAGCAATCTGATCATTTAGAGTAGCGAGTTCAGCAGCTGCTTGCGAGGACAGTCTTGGCATGAGCATGGGGAGGAGGCCGTGGTGAAGCACTTCTGAAACGCTGGCATCCGGCTGTGTACAGTGGGTTAGCAGGCAAGTAAATGTGACTGCAAGCACAGCACCATCCAACCAAGAGTCCCACCAGAAGGATGTAGTTGCACCATCATCGATATGTACATTTGTTATGGCTCTGTACGCTGGGAGCAAGGCTCGGAGGGTAGACCAGTGGTGTCCATCGCCGTTGTCATTCATGCTGACCAGGTTCTTGTGTTGACGTGCCCAGGCAGCCCAAGCAGAGTGACCCGGATGATGGAGGCGGTGTAGGAGCTTGAGCAAAAGGCAGGCGTTTTGGGCAGCCAAGTCTTTTACCCAAGGCCACCCTCGGTCCTTGGCCGCTGCACATCTTCCCAATTAACCAAACATTTTGCACTGTTAGTTTTATCTTTCCCAGACCATAAAAAAGCTCGACGCCTGCTATCAATGGCTGAAATCACTCCCGGCGGAAGGGCCAGAGCTTGCATCAAGTAGGTGACCAGGCCGTCCAGGACCGAATTGATAAGAACCAGCCGACCTTGATGGTTGAGAAGAGCGGCCTGCCACCCAGACGGCCGCCGATCTACTTTGGCAATCAAAGGTGCGAAGGCCGAGAGATTGAGTTTGATGTTGGACAGAGGCAGACCCTGGTATACCTGAGGGAAGCCAACTTGCTGACACTGGAGAAGGCGAACAATGCGCTGCAGGCGGTTGGAAGGCACATGCATAGGAACAAGGGTGCTCTTGGCGTAGTTGATCTTAAGCCCGGTTGCGGAGGCGAAATCATTAAGCACAACTTTGAGGCGCCGAATTTCGGTTATTTCAGCTCTGACTAGAAGAAGAGTATCGTCAGCATACTGAAGAACGGGGCATGGACCATCAGTCGCAGGATGACGGATGGAGCCATCACACTTGATCAGCCGCTGCAGGACATCAGCAACAAGAAGGAATAGGTAGGGAGATAAGGCATCCCCCTGCCTAAGCCCCCGCCTGCATCGAATCCAATTTCCAGGGCAACCATTGATCATAACTGCGGAGTGGGATGTACTGAAGAGCACCTGCATCCATTGTAGCCAATGATCAGGAAAGCCCCTGGCAGCAAGAATTTTGAGGACGCTGTCCCAACAAACTGAGTCGAAGGCCTTGGCAAAATCCAGCTTAAGAATAACTGTTGGAATCTTCTTCCGGTGACAATGCTGAACAAGTTCAGTGGCATATACAAAATTCTCAGAGATAGAACGTCCTTTGATGAAGCCCGTTTGGTCAATATCAATGAGCTGTTGAATATGACGCTGCAGTCTTGTTGTTAGGATTTTGGTGATAATTTTGACTGGACAGTTCTGAAGAGAGACCGGTCTGAAGTCTTTAGGCACCGTGGCCCCTGGACATTTAGGAAGGAGTACAATGTGTGCCCTGTTGATGCGGTCCAGGTCCACTTCGCCGCCATGGAAGCTGGTAAGAAAAGCCATAACATCAGCTTTGACAGTTGTCCACGCAGCCGAGTACCAAGCAGGTCCAAAACCATCCGGACCCGGAGCGCTATTCACATTCATGGACTTGATTGCAAGGAGAGCCTCATTTTCAGTGAACGGGCTGATAAGATCATCAAGCAGCTGGAAATCCTCGCTGTGATATAAGGCTGACAGTTCAAAATTCCACATCGTAGCATCAGAGAGCCCCAATATGTTACTGTAATATGCTGTCATGGCCTCAGATTTGTCCTGGTGATTGATCAACTGAATGTCATCGACAGTGATAACCGCAATTTGATTCTTCCTTCGACAGCCGGTGGCACGGGCATGAAAGAGTTTTGTGTTAGCATCACCTTCTTTCAGTGCTCTATATTTCCCCCTCTGCTTCCAGTAGGCAGCTCGCTGGCAGAGAAAGAGCCGCAGCCGTTCAGAATAGAGGTCGCGCAGGCACCATTCACCTGGAATCAAAGTTCTAAACTCCTCCAAGTAGTCAAAAAGACGTATGATGAAGTAGCAATTATGGTAAATATGAGGTGGAGAGCGATGCTTACGCAGCCAAACCTTTGAAGCCTGCCGTGCCGCTTTGATCTGTGCAACAAGTGTGTCGGCCGCATCCCCAGCGGCAGGAGCAGATTGCCAAGCAAACAGAGCAGAGGGTAGGAAGGAGGGGTCCAAAAGCCAGGAGCGCTCTAGCCTGAAGACACTTGGTTTTGGGATATTGGTTTGAATAGTGGCAACTATAGGTGTGTGATCAGAGGTGGGACGGGGACCCGAGGTGAGGGAAGTGGCTGGGTACAGACCTCCAAAACCGGTGCAAATGAAAGCTCGATCTAATCTGGCCAGAGTCGGCTCTGCCCTTTTGTTAGTCCAAGTAAATAGGCGATCGCGGAGGTGTAGCTCGATAAGTTGCAGCGCATCAATCGTTTGGTTGAAACGAGAAGCAAGGGAGAAATTGAAGTTAGAGTTATTCTTATCGGCCGGGGACCGAGTAAGGTTGAAATCGCCGATCAGCAGCCAAGGGTCAGAGATCGAATCGGCAGCTGATCGCAAATGGTTCAAGAAGAGATCGGTCAGCGAGTGATCCGAAGGCCCATACACGTTAGTTATGGTGAAACGGTCGTTACTGGATGTTGACTGCAACACCGTAGTGGCGGAAAAAGCAGAGGTGGAGCTGCTGATCAAACCGAAGGAAGCAGAGGGCCAAGCGGTGAGAAGGCCACCGCAGGAGCTAACGGCCGGGCAAGCGTAGAAGCAATCGAGATTGAAAGGAAGAAAAGAAGGGTAGACGCGCACATCATCAATAGCTAATTTAGTCTCTTGCAAGCACACAACAGAAGGTTTAAGCAAACTGATGTTGTCCCGAACAATGACACACTTATCCGATAGGCTGAGGCCACGAACATTCCAGGAGAGAACAACAAAGTTACGATGGCTAGGATTCATGGACACCAACAGCATGACGACTAAGCAAGGACCCAACAAACATCAAACAGGGGGGGGGGAGAAGAGCGGCGACGAACCTGACGAAGTAGGCGTGGAGATCACGGGTAACGTTCAGTGGCCGCCGCCACTGCCACCGCACGCCTTGCCGAGAAGTCAAGCTCCGCAGCCTTGGCAAGACGGGAGAGATCGAGCGCCTTGAGGGGGTTCTTCTTCTTGAGGATGCGGCGCTGGCAGACCTGCTTCTTAAGCTCCTCCGAGCACGGGGCAAGGCACTCACACAAGGCCTTGCGGGCAATGGCCTTGGTGGTCATGTCAACGAAGGACCCCGTGTTGGTGGCAGCGAGACGGGGACTAGCCCGCAGAGGAGCAGGCTGAGCGCGGGGTGCGGAAGTAGAAACAGGCGGACGGCCCCGGCGACGCTGAGGGGGTGGCCGCTCGGTGGGCACCGAGTCCGAGACTACGCCCGGAGAGGGAACAGCCAGCGATGAGTCCACAGCATCCATGAACGGCGCAGTGGGGTGCCACGGCAGAGCGAGGAGCGGCGGAACGGGAGCGGGCGCAGACGGCGCGTCCGCCACCGCGGCGAGTAGCGGCAGGACAATCGGAAAACGAGGCAGCGGCGCCAAAGGAAAGGCCTGGATGGTGCCGAAGAAGATGGAGTCGAAGCCGGGCACGGAGCGCGATTCGTTGAAGGGGCGGCCCTGGAACCTCTGTAATCCCAGGGGCGGCACGCCGGGACCGAAGGAAGCCGGCGGCGCGATCCCCGGTGCGATCGGCGAGTCAGCCAGCGGCTGCACGACACCATGCGGCGCTGCCGTGGCTCCAAGATCAGCGGCCTCCAGCTCAATCCCGCTAGGAGGGACGGGCGACGACGACAGCGCTGGGTTCCCGCGCGGGGACCCCGTCGCAGACGCCGAACCAGAGCTGGCACGGCGTGTCCCGGTCTGCGAAGAGCTGGGGTTGGGCGGCGCCCGCTGGCGCGGAGGACGGGGAGAGCGGCAATGGCACTCCATGTGGCCGGAACAACCACACCGGCGGCATCTGACAAGATCACGGCAGAGGCGGACATGGTGGTCGAGCGCGAGACAGTGAAAGCAGGCGTTGTTGGTCCACCGAGGAGTGTAGGCGATGGAGCGTTTTGGGCGAGGTGGGACGAGAGGTGAGAGCACGGCTTCCAGGAAAGAGCGTGGCCGGCCAGAGCAGGGAGGCACGGGCTGCACAGTGCCACGAGAAGCGGCGCGGTCGGTGCCTGGGTTAATGCCATGGCCACGAAAGTCAACAAAACTGGCCTGCGTGTCAGTGGGCGGTGTGGGGAGCAGAGGAGGGAAAGAAGCACCGGTCAGAGTGAGAAGGAAGGGGCGACGACTGGAAGTGCTTTTGGCCGTGCCCGAGGTGCCGTTGGTGGTTGGCGGTTGGGCAGCATTGAACGCATGGGCCACCCGTTCGGCCGCCGACTCCGCCATGGCACCGTCGACATGGACGTCGAGCACAAGAGCTCCCAAACGAAGAGGACTACGCAGAACAACCAAACGAGCTACATTCGACGACGCGATTGCAACCATAAACACAAAGGAACGACTAGACCGAGCTTTCAAAGACACCGGAGGAGACGCAAGATAGAAGGTGAGGATGTTTGAAACTTGGTTCAGGTTGAGGTTGAGTCGAGAGGAGGAGGTGGACGGCGTGGGCCAAAGAGTACCTGGCTCTGGGAGGGGCACACCGAGGAAGACAGGGGCGACCGTGGTGAAGCAATCACGAAGGAGGAGCTCCTGGAACTTGTGGCCGGGTCTGCAGGTCGTGAGCGCTCCAGCATTGGTGTCAGCGGCAGGGGGAGCGACTTCACCGTGTTGCACAGAACAAAGCGGCCGGGGCCTCGCCGGCGAGGCCAGCGAAGCATGGAGAACAGTGGCATTGTGTGGTGGAGGGGGGTGTGGCGTGGGTGCTTGGTTTGTGGCAGGGATGGACGCCGGCGGCGGCGCGAGGGGCGTCGCCTCTTGCTCGCCAGGTCGAGAGCTTCGGCCTGAGCGGATATCGGCATCTCCTTGAGTAGCTCAATCTCACATTTTATATATGTATTTTTATTGTGTTGACAAATCGTGTGTTTTTATTTTAAAAAGGAGAGTTTACATAGCCGGATCAAGTGATTGTTATTTAGATTATATATATAATATATATGTATAATAATGATCTTCACAAACCTAGACAAGTCCACGACTCCACATTACACCCAGGCGTTCACTTTGGTACACCTGGCTAGGCAACCGTTGCCCGTTGCATTTTAGGGCCCTAACCAAATAACGTAAAGGCAGGTATCAGGAAGGTGTCAATCAAGGCTTTGAGTTTAGGCTTGTAACGAAACAAGCCCTCTGAGGAAATCAATCCTATCCATGGGGCCAATGAGCGGAACCCTCCTATGTCACTCAATCCCTTTGGGGGGTCCCCAAATCCCTCCCTCTTTAGAAATTGTGTTCGGTCAGGACATACGTATATTGCAGCTCCACACAAGAAATTAAACATCAAGTCACATACATTTCTCAATACATATGATCCTCCTCTGTTCGAGTTAAGCACACAGAAGCCTGTAATAATACATATATAATTACAGAAGTACAAATTACTTGAAGTTAGGACAAAACAGAATGATGATGTCTTCTTGTCCCATGCCTTTGCTAGTAGTATTTACCTTGGCAGCCTCCTACAACTACAACAACCCAACTTGTAGTGTTCAGTACGTGCTTATCAACAAAACAAGATATGGAACAGTCAATTAGGTCGTTTTCATCTATGTAACTATGTTCGTGTTACTAGCAAGCTATGGCATAGTTAACAAGGCTGATTTCAAAAGAAAGTAAAAGTCACAGATGAAAAGTAAGGCATGAATAGTTGATGCAGATCTGAAATTCAAACAAAGAAACTATTATTTAAAAGAGATCCAGTATACAAAAGAAATGGCAAACAGAAACAGATTTTAGCATGCATCTGTCTACATTCTAAATGCAAATAACATACAAAGGACATACAGTGAAGCAACAAAATGTGCAGACGCTACAAGAACACTGAACTGAACCTCTGAATGAAAGAAGTGGCATGTGAAATACTACATGCTTTTTCTGAATTTAAATGTAATGATGGCAGAACCTCACCCACCTGAAATCAATTATGCCATGCTACTGCATTACTCAACCTAATAAATAAACACTAAAATTTTAAATAAATTAAAATGGAAATTAATGGAGTCCAATAAATGAAAATAAAATGGCATGGCTACAGTTAAGTACAAACAGTGATGCATGCAGTAGTACCCTCGTGTTTCATCAAGTCATGTCAAATGAGTGTATAGTTATTACAAAATGCTTGTTGGGCATTTCATTATACAGAAAACAACACAATTCCTTTGTGGAGTAAGGATCATCAACTCACATAATTCCAGAAGATAGTTACATGATGGGTTCGACAACAGCAGGCAGCCAAATAGAGAACTTTATTGACAGTAAGATATCCAGTATCTAATTTAGCCACTCGATAATGGGTTTTCTGAACTCCTAAGACATGATTTGAAGCAAGGTTAACTTCTGGTTGATTAGAAGAAACAAAGGCACAGCTCCTGCCTTCTCTTGGAGGAAATCAGAAGTGACTCAAAAGTTTTACTGTAGCCTTATTTGACAAAATCAGAAAACAAGAAAGCAAGGATCCAAATTACAAAAGGCTGCTAATGGCCTGCTTCATTAAAGCAGTCTACCTACTTGAACTGGACAGGCAGGATGACCTTTGTTTCTTGGTATGGGAGTCTCAAAGGTTCAGTGAGATTTGTTGGTGCTTTAGCAGCGCTAAAATCAGCAGTTGAGAAGTTTGGATAAAACAACATTATTTTTCAACTCAAATGTTGGTTCTAGCATAGGAATATTCACTGTCAGATTCAATCCTACTTCTAGCTGTGATGACTGCACACACTTAAACATGGCCACTAAAGCAACGTGATCAGATTTTATTAGCGTTGTTACAGTGAACTGTTACTACTTCCTCGGTAGAACACTAAAGCTATACATGGTAAGGTCCATAAGCTTATAAGAATGTAAGCTCGAACAAACTGTTGCTCCTTACTCGGTAGAACACTAGACGGGTAAATACAGCACAATGGCAACACACTGGAAATGCTCGGTAGAACACTAGACAGGTAAACACACACCTGCAAACACACCCTCAGTCATTCAAGCAGGTCCATTTCGATGTACAACATTGTAGTTCGTTAAAAAATGAAGTTCAGACTAATCTAAACATGGATATTACCCTCAGTCATTCAAGCAATACAAGAAGGTACAGATTAGTATTTATCAACAACAAGCATCACTATATCAACTAAAATTAGGAGCACACATGACAAAGTGCATTACCCTTGGGAGAACCTCCATGCTTCCTCGAAGAAGCAACTGTATGAGAATTTCCCCACTGCACAGCTTTGGAGCAACCTTGGGTGTTAGAATGAATTGTATAGGCCATATGGGCTGTTATATGGGCTGGGCGCCACAGCCTTAGGCTGTACAGCAGCCCCCTAGGGGTTAAGGTAGATGATCATTGGATTAGGCAAGGATCTCCGTTGATTGGGTGTTTCTATAAACCCTAGACGGTCTTTGCTATATATTGTACACCTTGGTACCTCCATAATTAATCTACAATCTTTTCCGAGCCATAATCTCTTTCATTGGGGAACCCCTTCCAAGCATAGTAACAACAATAATTTTAGACATATGACATGTCCAACCAAGCTAATATCCAAATATCAACAACAATAATTTTAATTTTATGTGCATTGGGTACTAGTTTCATATCGTTTTAGACATGACACAGTACAGAGGCTGAAAATTTGGATGCAATAGAACATACACCTAGTTATTTATGCTTTTTTTCACCAAATCTACAACTGAAATATGGAGCAAAATGCAATTGCAAAAAGTTCAGCTACAGGGAAACAGAAATAAGCGACCAAGATGTAACACTAGAGTACAAAGCCTTCCAGCTCATAGTTACAGAAAATGGAGTCAAAGGCATCGGCGCTCAACCCAGAAACGTCATCACCAAACCAGGTATGTGGTGTCATTGTCGACCCGAAGGTTGAGAATATAGTTCTTCCTCTATGAACTGAATAGAGTCCCTTTCTCCAAATCTCTCTTACTGGTTTCAATATTTTCATTTGTGAGGCATCCCAAACTTTTTTTTTTTGAAATATCTGGTTTCCCAGCTTTATAATAAGAAGAATGAAGCAGCAGTCAATACATGCGCGAGGAGCGCTACTCCCCACAGCCTAAGCTGCGAGAAGTTTATGGAAACACAAAAGAGCTATTACACAGTAAATAATTGTGCAACAAAAAGGGGCTTCAAATAGATCCCTCCCGCAATGTTATTGTTGTTTTTGTCTTTTTTTTTTTTTGAAAGATCCGGTTTTACCTGGCGTTATATTAATAAGAAGGAAGAGTTTTACAACAAAAGCGCCAGCAGCGCAGCCCCTCTTCGCAGACCGCTAGAGGGGTGAGAGAGTCTATACTAATTACTCACTAAACATGTTCCTGACTGATGCTATCCCAGACGGTTTTGCACAGGCAGCTGACCACAAGGAGCACTCTTCCCTGATTGCCGTCATGACCTGTGCAGGCGACAGCACTGATCCTCTGAAGATTACCGCATTTCGCTGTTTCCAAATGCACCATAAGTCGCCAATGCCACCCGATGAGCCGACTCCAAACCCCTGTCCACCAATGACACAAACCAGTCCTCGACATCCAAAGAAGGTGGCCAGTGTGCAGGGTTGAGGGATCGGCATTTGCTCCAGCCGGCCACCAGAACCCAGACCATCTGGGAGAAGGGGCATTCAACAAAAAGATGGAACGCAGTCTCCAAGTTCCTGAGGCAGAGACCACAGAAATAGTTATTTTCCCATCCTCGCAACTGTAGCCGCGCCGCTGTCCAAAGACGGTCCCGAAGTAGAAGCCAGGTGAAGAACTTGCACTTCGGCGGCACCCAAATCCTCCAAATAAGTTTGGGGAAGAAGGTGGACACAATGCTTCCTGCGAACTGGATGTTATATGCCGATTTAGCAGAGTAATGTCCAGAGCTCTCCCAACGCCACCAGATGCAGTCCTCTTGCGGGGTGTCGAGGTTGATGTTCATGGCACGGATCAATGTCCAGTTGTCCACAGATTGAGGTATATACTCGCAGCAAATCAACATTTAGCCCATAAGCTATGTCCTTTATCCATTTTCCATTTGACAGGGCCTCGCGGACAGTTCTATTCTTCCGTTTGCTGTGGGCGAACAGCAGGGGGAAAGTGTACCTTAGGGGTTGGCCACTTGTCCAGCTTGAGTGCCAGAAGAGTGCCTTGCCGCCGTTGTCGACTCTTACAGTCTTGTTGTTTTTGTCCCGGGCCTCATAAATCAGGTTGAACTCGCCCAAACACAGCCAAGGTGTTCCAGCCGCCGGCTGACAGTTGATTAGCTCATTCAAGAAGGGGGTTTTCTGACTGTCCTCCGTTGGACCGTAAACTGTTGTGACAATAAAGGATGCATTGGTCAGTTTCATAGTTAGCCTCATGGACAGGGTGAATCTTCGACGACAAATCCCGTCCGCCTCAACTAGATTACTGTTCCTTGCCAGCAGAATGCCACCCCTTGTATTGTCAGCTGCAAGGAAATCAAAAGCCATGCGGCCCCTCCCCTGGAATTCTAAAGCCAAAAACCTTACCGATATTAGCCAATTCGTCTCCTGAAGGGACTATATTTGGCCCAGTCTGCGACAGCAAGATCTTGACTGTTTCTCTGCGAGCAGCACTGTTTAGAGCACGCACATTCCAGCTGAGCAATCTGAGATCATTCATTGTACAGGAGCATAAAACAACCACGATTGATAATCAGCCAGCAGGCTTCACCAATTGAACAAACAGCCACATGCAACACAAAGTTCTTAAATAGAGCTTTCACCCAAGGCTGGCAACTGAGGGCTGGCCTTCCACACACAGACAGAGCGACTGATAGAAAAACAACGCAGACAGCACACACAACAGCTGGTAGCTTGCACGGTTGAAGACCGAGCTGAGCTTGCACTGAGCTAGAACACAGATACATGGACAAACGGGTTCAACTGTAAGACTCCACAGTAGGCCTGTTCAGACTGCGTCCATCTCTGCCACCCCTGATTCTGCGACGATCGCTGCGAGAGCCTTGTTGAGTTCGCTGTTTCCTAGATAGGTTGCCGCCCGGAGCGCCTCGACCGCCCTTGCGGGGAGGTCGTCACCGTACAGATCAACGTAGGCGGTGATGGCAGCATCTGGGGCCGCAGACTTGCTGTTGATGAAGGACAACTCGTGCATGAGCCTGCGCTGAGCGCGCTCGGCCACCGGAATCAGCGACAGGCGGGCTGCAAGGCGCGAGCTGGAACGGCTCGGCGGAGCCACCTTCCTCTTGCCACGGCTGTCATTCTGTGTGGGAGCTGACACCTGCAGGATTGGATCAGGAATGGCTCTGAACATACCGGAGCAGAAGTCGTCGTAGCCAGCTTGGGCATCGGCGACCTGTCCGTCGTCAGCAGTTCAGCACCCTCGGCCTCATTCTCCTTCTCGCAGAGCCGACGAGCCAACCCCGGGCCACGGACCTGTACACCAGAGAACCAGGTGCATCCTCAGCCCCGTCCAGAGAGTAGCTCAGCAGCACCGGTGCGACCTCCTGCGCTCTGAGGCACCCAAACTCATGGAGCATTGGGTCATCCTCGAGGGAGAGGGGAGCTGTCCCTCCGGCAGTCCTCGTGAGGCATCCCAAACTTATTTCTCTGCTATTATCTATCCACTCACTTGGTAGCTGTAAACTTTCCTCTTCCTCATTTCCTTCTATTTCTGCTCCCTCTACACTGATTACATCTTCATCTTCAAATTCCACCAATTCCATGGCCTTCAGCAAGTCCATACATCTGGTTTCCTCAGAATTGGACTGTCTCTGAAAAAAGTTGAAGTCCAGAGATCTTCTGACTGTTTTGCTGCCTTCTTTTGTACTTGAGATACTCCCTGATCCTCCTGGTAGGTTGGATTTATCTCCCATTTTGTCCTCTTTGTTAGATCCTCCTTGCTTACCTGTCATCTTGTGATTTTTCTCATTTGCTTCATCATCCAGTAGGTCTTCCTCCTCAGGGTCACTGTCATCCTCTCCCTTATCATCAGGATCTCGATCCTCATCCTTCCTTTCTGCCATTTGTTTAACTCCTTCAGTTCTGAAAGCAATCAGATAACAGGCCCCTCCCATCTCAAACACTCTTTCAGTTGGTATCATGGTTGGATCCGTACACTTAATTTTGACTCCGGCATTAGAAAAGAAGCTGGCAAACAGATTTGGCCAATCTATCTCTAGCAGGATACCTAAACTTGAAGACACATCCTTAATAATCCACCAGTCCACAAACTTTGGGGGATTACCCTTAATCTGAACCCAAACCTCCTGTAATTCTGAAATTGGCTCTACCTCACCAGATTAGTATTTATCAACAACAAGCATCAATATAGCAACTAAAATAATTTCCTTTAGAACCTTCGGAGAACCTCCATGCTTCCTTGAAGAAGCAACTGTATGAGAATCCCCCCACTGTGCAGCTTTAGACAAGAGCAACCTTGGGGAACCCCTTCCAAGCATAGTAACAACAATAATTTTAGACATATGACATGTCCAACCAAGCTAATATCCAAATATCAACAATAATTTTTATGTGCACTGGGTACTAGTTTCATATCGTTTTAGATATATGACTTTTAGCTACATGACACAGTACAGAGGCTGAAAATTTGGATGCAATAGAACATACATCTAGTTATTTATGCTTTTTTTCACCAAATCTACGACTGAAATACGGAGCAAAATGCAACTGCGAAAAGGTTCAGCTACAGGGAAACAGAAATAAGCGACCAAGATGTAACACTACAGGACAAAGCCTTCCAGCTCATAGTTACAGAAAATGGAGTCAAAGGCATCGTCCCTCAACCCGAAACGTCGTCCCTAACCCAGGTATGTGGTGTCATTTTCGACCCTACCTTGTTAAAACCTTTCGCTATTAAACTGCCTATGAGATTCAGTATGCACCAATTATGAATTAAAGTTGTCCTCACTCTTGCTGCAATTAAAAAAAGCACAATCTTGTAGTAGTATTGATTAAACCATCAAGCAGCTCTGATTCGACATGAAACAAAAATCTGTTACCAAGATCAAACTAAATCCTCGCGGGTGCCCAACAGCTCCAGATCAAAGAGAGAGAGAGAGAGAGAGTGAGAATCACAGCTCCTTTTATTGGACAGGATCTCTTGACGCACAGAACAGCATTTAGCTGAGAAAAGCAAATGTCCTACTCCGCTAGCAGTTTCAGAACATACGGCTAATTTTTATTCGCAGCTAATTGTAACAACAATTCAGCTAGTATCAACAATATTTGTACTGGTCTATATATTACTGTTTGTGTGTTCCAGTTGAGTGTGCAATTAAGCAGGACGATGTATCACCCGCAGTGCGACGCGAGCTCCTGATGGCTCACGCAAGGAACCCCGGACCTGGACACCGGCCAACCGCACTCGAGCATCCCAGGCTCCCAGCAGAGCTGAGCTGAGCTTCCACCTGTTCCACTCCCTCGACGCCGGATAAATCTCTCCAAATCGCCGGATCCAAGAAGAAGCCCAAGAATCTGCATGGCAAACCAAATGAAGAACTCTGGATGCAAGAACTAGATGATAGAAGAGGATTACTGGGGAGAATCGAAGGTGGCCGATTGGAGGAGATGGCGCGTCCGTGATGCCCTCGCAGTCTCCAGCGCGTCGCGTCAGCGTCACCTCACCTGTGCGCCTCCGCAGCCACTCGCCGCGGGAAGAGGGGGAAAGGCCGGGTTAGGCCTGGTTACAGCCCACGCGGGGATTAATCGAGCACGTTTCGTCGTGGGCCAGGATTTCTTTTTTGACCAGGCCGAGCTCATCCACAAGGGTTGGGCTTGACAGCGGCCGCTGCCCGGGATGGGAAGGGCCTAAACGAACTAAGCCCTTTTTTCAGAGTCTAGTCTAGTGTTCTCCAGCAGGACCACACAGAATTTATAGACGAAATAATTGAGATAATTATCCGTATGTCTAAAAAATACGTCTTCCTTCCATGGACCAATTGTTTTGAATCTCTAGTTTTTAATAAATTTATTTAAAGATACAAATATTATACATATTATATATAAATCAAGTCAAACTAGTGGCATGTACACTACTAGTGACGAATATTTAGGGACAGCAGGGAATATATATATATATATATATATATATATATATATATATATATATATATATATATATATATATATATATATATATATATATATATATACAGATGGACCGAGATTCCCGTTCACGTCGAGGCCCTCGTCGATGATCTGAAGCAGGAGGTGCAGCGCTTGTCCACCAAGCATGACCCCAAGGTGCTCGACTCACAGCCTCCATGGCCTGCTGCGAGTGATTCACCCTACGGGCCCGGCTCTGCATCCTCTCACCGGGATGTTGCGTCCGCGCCGATTTGGACCAATATCCCGGTCACGGGTAAGCTACCAGATTCCCCCTCCTTCGGTTCCTGCATCCTTCAATCTTATGCTATCTTCCACACCTCGCCCTACGCCTCCACTGCCCTTTCGCCCCAATCCCCACCACCACCACCAACCCTCACCGTTCCTCCTCGCCCACCCTTTCCACAGCCAGTGTTCTACCCTCCTTCTCCACACCTTTCCAACAACCACCCACATACTTCTGGCCGCCTTCCGAAACTTCCCTTCAACAAATTCAATGGTGAACATCCCCGTCTCTGGCGCTCTAATTGCGAAAAATATTTCACCATGAACTCCGTCGATCCCTCTATCTGGGTCAGTGTCACTTCCATGTATCTGGAAGGCTCCGCGGCATGTTGGTATGAATCTATCGAGAATTCTCCTGCTACTACCACTTGGTCTGCCTTCTGGCAGGCCTCGTTTTGATCGCCATCAACACGAGGCTCTGATTCGCCAACTCTTCTAGATCAAACAATCCTCTACTGTCGCTGATTACGTGGATCGCTTCACCAAACTTGTAGACCAGCTCAAAGCCTACAACTCTTCCACTGATCCACTCTTCTTTACCATGCGTTTTATCGATGGTTTACGCTCAGACCTTAAGGCCATTATTCTAGTCTCTCGCCCGCAAACTTTGGATGCTGCTATTTTCATGGCTCTTGTGCAGGAGGAGGTGGGGTCCTCTCCTATGGCCCGTGCGGCATTCAAGACCGAGTGGTCTGCGCCATCCAAGTTTCCCTCCCGGACGGCGCTGCCGCTGCCGGCTCCTCCACCACGAACTGACAAGCCGCTCGTGCTTCCTCCCCACGCCGAGCATCCACCTCCGGCCTCCACTGAGTCCAAGTTGGCTGCCATCAAGGCTTACAGGCGCTCCATGGGGCTATGTTATCAATGCGGCGAGAAGTGGAGCAGGGACCACAAATGCAGCGATCGGGTGCAGTTGCACATCGTTCAAGAACTCTGGAATCTGTTGTCTGACGATAATTCGCCTACCGATGACAATCCTCCTGATCCACCGGTTGAGCCACAGGTCTTCCTAGCTATTTCTCAAAGTGCAGTTACTGGTTTTCAGGCTCCTCGCACTGTCCGTTTCATTGGCTCCATTCAGGGGATTCCGGTGCTTATGTTACTGGATTCAGGAAGTTCGTCATCTTTTGTCAGTGAGGCAGTCGTTGCTCGCCTACAGAACATTGCGGTGTCACCCGGTCAGTGCAAGGTCAGGGTAGCTGGGACTACCAATTTTCTTCGGACCTCCGAGTGTTGCCACTCTCTGCCTTTGATATGATAATTAGCCTGGATTGGTTGGAATCCTTCAGCTCGATGCAAGTTCATTGGAAACTTAAGTTGGTCACTATTCCTTATGATGGTGCCACGGCTACCTTGTAGGGTGACTTGGACAGCAGCCCTCCAGAACTGCTCCTGCAGGTTTGCCAAGTTGAGTCCTCCCCTACTCCATCCACTGAACCCCCACTTCGAGCAGCGGTGTAGACCTTATTGCACCAATTCGATGATCTGTTCCAACAGCCTACATCCTTACCACCTTCCCGTGCTTGCAATCATTCCATTCCTCTTGTCCCTGGTGCCCAGCCATTTTTCATCCGTCCCTACCGCTATTCCCCCGCCCTCAAGGATGAAATTAAGCGTCAAGTCCAGGCCATTAAAAGCTCTAGTTTGGTTTTGGTTAATTGATGACACCTAGTATCTAACCATGTGCTTAAGTCTTTGATTACAAGTATGGTTAGAAGATCAAGTGTGGAAGCAAAGAAGGCATCCAAGCTCTTGGTGTAAGCCCATCAAAGTGAAGATCAAAAGCTTCAACACTTGTTGTTTTGGTTTGAGCTCAAGGCAAAGGTATATTCAATAGGGCTCTTTCCATTTTGGTGATCAAGACACTTTAGAGAGTGTAATCACGTTTAGGATAGATAGCCGTACTACAAAGAGGGGAGTAATTCTATAGTTAACTCGGTTATCAAGTGCCATTAGATGTTTGGATCATGTATTGCATTTAGATCTAGTGGCTAACCTAAAACCTTTGTGAAACTCTTTGAAAATGGCTAACACACTTTAAGAAATGTTTCATAATTAACATGTGTAAGTCAACATAAGCAAAGGACCTGACACAGGCTAAAAACTCCAAGTTTCAGAGTGGTGGACGCTCTGATAGCCGAGCGTCGGACCAATCTCCTCGGTCCGACGGCTAACTGCCCTGTCCCTGCGTTGAGAGCATCGGACCGTTGTTTTCAGGCTGTCAAACTATTGACTCAGCGTCCGACGGTGCTGTTCACTTGCAACTAGACACGTGGCGTTCGCAAAGTGCGTCGGACGGTACTCGTTAGTCCGAGGCTGACCGTCGGACTAGTGTCCGACGAGTTTCTGCTCTCTGGATGCTCTCTGTTTCCATCGGACGCCTGTGCTCTTTAGTCCGACGACTCGTTCACGTTGATCGTCAAACGTTTGGACTCAGTCCGACGGTTTGCAATTCGTGGTGCCAACGGTAAGTTTCAAACGGTCGAGCATACGTGGCTGCACGCGATTCGCCGGTGAAAGACGCGTCGGACGTTGCAATAGTCCGACGCCCCACGCGCGAGCGTCCGACGCCTAGCGTTCGATGCCTCGCAGAAAGGAGTAACAACTATGTATGTTTGTGGACTTCTATTTAAAGCCCATGGCCGGTTCTAACTTACTCTCTTGGCTCTAATTCATTGATACACCCTTTGAGCACCTTTCTAACACTCTCACTCGCATAGATTGCATAATTCTCATCAATTGTGAGCTAGAGTGTTGATCCAAGTGCATTGCTTTGATCTTTGCATCCATTGGCACTTGTTGATCGTGTTTTCTGTGAAATTCTCTTGTTTCTCTTAGTGATTGCCGTCACCTAGATGGTTTGAAGCAGCGGAGGAGCTTGGTGGAGTTGAAGATTGTCTCCGGCCACTCCCGGTGATCTTGTGAGGGGTTTTGGTGCCTTTCTCGGCGGAGTGCCAAAGGTAACCTTAGTAGATTGCTCGTGTCATTGAGTTACCCTTCTCGTGGTAGGTTCTTATGGCGCTCGATTGTCGAGCTTGACATTGGTTGTCTATTAGCCACCGAACCACTGAGTCGTGGTCGACACAACGAGGACGTAGTGTGCCGGCAAGCATGTGAACCTCGGGATAAATTGGTGTTCTCTTGTGTTGATCTTTGGACTTCTTGTGACCATCACGTTCGAGTGTATTGTTATTCTCTATTGCTGAATGGCTACCTTCACTTCTCGGTGGTATAACAACTCCTACTCACCTCTCTATTTTGTGTACTTCACTTGAATAGTGGTAGTTGTTGTAGCTTGCTTGTCCACCTAGGAGTAAGTAGTGCCAACCTAGGCTAGCATTGTGTGCTTCTAGAGATTCTAAGCTAGAACGGTTAGAAAGGCTTGCATTTTTGAATAGGCTAGCGCATAATTCGCTTCGCCATTTGTTATTCTAACCCTTTGGTCAAGTGTTGTTTGTAGAGTTTTAATTAGGCTATTCACCCCCTCTAGCCTTTTTGAACCTATCAATTGGTATCGGAGCAGTGGTCACCGTTGTTGCAAGGCTTAACATCCTTCGGTATCAAGAATGGCTCACAACAACTTGATCAACCATATGGGCAAGCCACCTCGGTTTGATGGTTCTAGCTATGGCTATTAGAAGAAGCAAATGAAAGCTCACTTGAAATCAATGAATATAAATATGTGGGAAATTGTTGAGAAGGACTTTATTGTTATTGACATGAATGATCCCACACCAAGAGAAGAAGAGAAGTTTCAATTCAATGACATAGCTCTCAATGCTATCTATAGTGCTCTTGATGAGAAGGTCTTTGAACAAATCTAGGACTTGGAGTATGCATATGATGTATGGAAGAAATTGGAGGACACATATGAGGGCACCACCGCCGTCAAGAGTGCCAAGCTATATATCCTCAAAGATAGATATGCAAGCTTCAAGATGAAAGATGATGAGAGCATACCGGAGATGTTTCACCAGTTGAGTGTGATTGTTAGTGACCTCAAGGCTCTCGGTGAGAAGATTGATGACAAGGACTTCTCCCATCGCTTCTTGAGATCCCTTCCTCCTCACTTTGAGACTTTGGTTACTATCATAGTGAGGGAGGATCTCTCAAAGGTCACTCCAACTCAAGTGCTTGATGATGTCATGACACATGAGACATACCGAGTAGAGAAGGACGGTGGAGTCAAGGAAGAGAAGGAGGATGAGAAGAAGGACAAGAATGAGAAGAAGAGCATTGCATTCAAGGCAACCTCATCACACAAGAGCAAGGCAAAGAAGCCAATCTCAAGTGATGATGAAGATAGCTCAAGTGATGATGATGATGAGGAGATGGCACTTCTTGTGAGAAGATTTGAAAGATTCATGTGGAAGAAGTGCTATGGTGCAAGGAAGAGAAGAGACTTCACCAAAGACAAGGGTCCAACCATGAGATGCTATGAGTGCAAGAGCAAGGACCACTTGATAGCCGATTGTCCTCACAAGAATGATAGTGATGATGAGGATGATAAGAAGAAGAAGAAGAACAAGAAGGACAAGAAAGACAAGAAGATGCAATTCAAGAAGAAGAAGGGGCATTCTTATTGTGTCACATGGGATAGTGATGCTTCTTCTTCCGATGATGATGATGATCGCAAGATCACCAAGAAGAAGGTCATTGCTAGTCTTGCTATCTCTAGCAAGCCATCACTCTTTGACTCCGCATCGACTTGTCTCATGGCTAAGCCATGTAAGGTACAACCCAAAACCGATGAGAGCGGTAGTGAGAGTGAGGAGAAGGACTTCTCTAAAGAGGAGCTCCTTGACATGTTACGTGACACACAGTCCTATCTTAAGAAGAAAGTGAAGGAGTGCAAAACATTGACCAAGGAGAAGAAGCTCCTTGAACAATCCTTTGATGAGCTTAGTGCATCCCATGAGTGTCTAAAGGAAGACCATGAGAGCCTAAAAGAAGCTCACTCCAAGCTTGAGAAGGCTCACTCTTCACTTTTGGAGTTGGCTAAGATAGAAGATGTGCCCACAACATGTGACGTAGGTGTTACTTGTGATTTATTTGATACACCTATTGTTGTTGCCTCCACTAACACCTCTTGTAACACATCCACCTCTACCTTACCTAAGGATGATGGTGTCACTTGTGATGCCAAAATCTTGGATGAGAACAAGAACCTCAAGAAGGAGGTGCATGAGCTCACTCTAGCCCTAGGCAATGCCTATGGTGGAGATGCCCGCTTGCTTAAGTGTTTGGGTAGTCAAAGGTTCTCCATTAACAAGGAGGGTCTTGGCTATACCCCTAAGAAGAGCAAAACCGCCTTTGTTCCTCACAAGACCACTTTTGTGAAGGGCAATGGTGTGGTTTGCTATAGTTGCAAGCAAGTGGGGCACAAGGAGCAATATTGCAAGAAGAGGATGATGAAGCAAAGCAAGTCTAATGTGTCATCCATTAGACTTGATTCTTGCTATGTGTTTACAAAGGGTGCAAAGGTAGTGAGAGTCAAGTTCATTGGTGCACCTAAGGAGAACCCAAAGAAGAAGGCTATTTGGATGCCCAAGAGCTTGGTAACTAACCTCCAAGGACCCAAACAAACTTGGGTACGAAAATCTAATTGATTTCTTTGTAGGTGAACTACAAGTTCGGAGGGAGGCATTGGGTGCTTGATAGTGGATGCACTCAACACATGACCGGAGAATCAAATATGTTCAATTCAATCAAGCCAAATGAAGATAGATCTTAATAGTATCACATTTGTTGACAACAAGAAGGGCAAGGTTATTGGTCTTGAAAAGATTGCAATTTCAAATGATATATCTATCTCCAATGTTTTGCTAGTAGAGAGCTTGAACTTCAACTTGTTGTCCGTGGCTCAATTGTGTGATTTGGGATTCAAATACATCTTTGGTGTTGATGATGTGGAGATTGTTAGTGTTGATGAAAGCAACTTGATATTCAAGGGATTTCGGTATGGCAATCTCTATTTGGTGGATTTCAATGCTAGTGAAGCTCAATTATCAACATGTTTATTCACCAAATCAAATATGGGTTGGTTATGGCATAGAAGGCTTGGTCACGTTGGAATGAAGCAACTCAATAGATTGGTCAAGTATGACATGGTGAGAGGATTGAAGAATGTGCAATTTGAGAAAGATAAATTGTGTAGTGCTTGTCAAATAGGAAAACAAGTTAGAAACACACATCCTAGCAAGAGCATGATGAGTACATCTAGAGCATTTGAGTTGTTGCACATGGATCTATTTGGCCCAACCATTTATGCTAGTCTTGGTGGAAATAAATATGGCTTTGTGATAGCGGATGACTACACAAGATACACATGGATCTTCTTTCTAGTTGACAAGATTGAAGTATTTGGCATATTCAAGACATTCATCAAGAGAAGCCAAAATGAATTTGAAGTAACTATCAAGAGTGTGAGAAGTGACAATGGGATTGAGTTTAGAAATGCAAGAGTTGATGAGCTTTATGATGAGTTTGGAATCAAGCATCAATTCTCGGCGAAGTACACTCCACAATCAAATGGTCTTGTTGAGAGGAAGAATAGAACACTCATTGATATGGCAAGGTCTATGCTTAGTGAGTACAATGTAAGTTTGGACTTTTGAGCCGAAGCAATCAACACGGCATGCTATTGTAGCAACCGGCTCTATTGTCACCGCCTCTTGAAGAAGACACCATATGAGCTATTGAATAGAAGAAAGCCCAACATTACATACTTTAGAGTGTTTGGTTGCAAATGCTACATATTAAAGAAGGGTGCAAGATTGGAAAAGTTTTACAAGAAATGTGATGAAGGCTTCCTAGTTGGCTACTCCACAACAAGCAAAGCATATGGAGTATGGAATCACACTACCAAGCTCATTGAAGAAGTTCATGGTGTGGAATTTGATGAAACCAATGACTCACAAGATGAAAATGAGAATCTAGATGATGTGAGAGGAACACAACTTGTGAATGCTGTGAAGAACATGGACATTAGTGACATCTGACCAAGACAAGTGATTGATGTGGAAGATGAAGATGATAAAGATCAAGTGCTACCTCAATCCAATGTGCAAGCAAATCAAAATGAAGCAAGCTCTAGTGGTTCTCATGATCAAACTCAAACTTAAGATGATGAAGATCAACAAGTCATTCCATCTCAAGCAAGTCAATCTTGCTCAAGCAATCAAGTTCTCCAACCGGTCAACATTGCAAGAGATCATCCTTTGTACTAAATTGTTGGGGATATTAGAAATGTTGTTCAAACAAGGTCAAAGTTAGCAAACTTTTGTGAGCACTTCTCCTTTGTTTCATTTGAAGAGCCAACCACCATTGAGAAAGCATTGAATGATAGTGATTGGGTAAACGCCATGCATGAAGAGCTCAACGACTTTGAAAGGAATCAAGTTTAGGAGCTAGTTGAAAGACCCAAGAATTACAATATCATTGGTACCAAATGGGTGTTCAAGAACAAGCAAGATCAAGATGGCATTGTAGTGAGAAACAAGGCAAGGTTAGTTGCACAAGGATACACTCAAGTGGAAGGATTGGACTTTGGTGATACTTATGCTCCGGTTGCAAGATTGGAAGCAATTAGAATCCTTCTAGCTTATGCATATGCACATAATATCAAGCTCTATCAAATGAATGTCAAAAGTGCTTTCTTGAATGGATTCATCAATGAGTTGGTATATGTTAAGCAACCCCCCGGTTTTGAAGATGAAAAGAAGCCCGACCATGTCTACAAGTTGAGAAAGGCCTTGTATGGTTTGAAACAAGCACCAAGGGCTTGTATGAAAGATTGAGAGATTTCTTGCTATCCAAGGGTTTCAAAATGGGGAAGGTTGACACCACACTCTTCACCGAAAGAATTAGCAAGGACTTGTTTGTGTTGCAAATCTATGTTGATGACATTATATTTGGTTCAACTAATCAAGACTTTTGTAAAGAGTTTGGAAGAATGATGGCAAATGAGTTTGAGATGTCCATGATTAGAGAGTTAAGTTATTTTCTTGGTCTTCAAATCAACCAATTGAAGAATGGAACTTTTATAAGCCAAGGCAAATACATTAGGGACATGTTGAAGAAATTTGGGATGGAAAATGCAAAATCTATTAGCACACCTATGGGCACAAATGGTAATCTTGATGAAGACAAGAGTGAAAACATGGTGGATCAAAAGAAGTATAGGTCTATGATTGGAAGCTTACTCTATGTGACCGCTTCTAGACCGGATGTGATGTTTAGTGTTTGCATGTGTGCAAAGTATCAAGCTTCACCTAGAGAGAGTCATTTGAAGGCAACTAAGAGGATCTTGAGATATCTTATTATGTTGGACTATGGTATCCTAAGGGGTCAAACTTTGAGTTGATTGGTTACTCGGACTCCGATTATGCGGGTTGCAAGATCAATAGGAAGAGCACTTCCGGTACTTGTCAATTGTTGGGAAGATCACTAGTATCATGGTCATCCAAGAAGCAAAACATGGTTGCACTCTCTACCGCCGAAGTCGAGTATGTTAGTGCGGGAAGTTGTTGTGCACAATTGTTATGGATGAAGGCAACATTGAGTGATTATGGAATCAAATTCAAAAATGTGCCATTGCTATGTGATAATGAAAGTACCGTGAAGATAGCCACCAATCCGGTTCAACATTCAAGAACAAAGCATATTGATGTGAGACATCACTTCATAAGAGACCGTCAAGCCAAAGGTGATATTCAAGTTGAGAGTGTGTGCACCGATGATCAACTAGCCGATATTCTCGCCAAGTCACTTGATGAAGCAAGGTTCTACAAGTTGAGAAATGAATTGAACATCCTTGATTTCTCCAACATGAGTTGAGCTAGCACCCCCACTATATGACTTGCCTCTACTCCGACAAAGTAAAGGTATCATTGTTTGGCATGTCATTCATATGATTGATAGGACTTGTTTAGAGCATATAGACATACTTTCTTCTTGATAGGCTCATTCATGGAAAAGTAAAATGTTTTGAAATCATATGTCACTACTATTGCTTCTATGACTTATTCGATCTAGTAGTGACATGTGACTAGTTTGTGGACTTGTGAACCTAGTGTTTAACTAGAATAGGAGCACTAGTATATAAGCCAACTTTGTCAAGATAACTGAAAGCCCATGTTTAGTTTTGGATAATTGATGAAACCTAGTTTGCTAATGATTGCTCTAAGTGTTTTATGAGAATTAATTAGCAAACAACAAGATGGAGCAAAAGACCGGGTCGGTGGAGGTCACAAGTGAAGGGCAATGACGGCGTCCATGAAAATGGTGTAAGTCCATCAACAAAGGAGAAAGCCCTATTGACGGCATCCATGCAAATGGTATCAGTCCATCATCATAGGTGTCCACAAGGTCCATCAAGAGATGAGAAGGAAGTTGATAAGAAACCGGGAGCTCAAGGCAAAGGTATAACCAATAGGAGCTCTTTTGGTTTTGATGATCAAGACTCCATAGAGAGAGTGATCACATTTAGGATAGATAGCCGTACTATCAAGAGGGGCGAAATCGTTGATGAAATACGGTTATCAAGTGCCACTAGGTGTTCATGATCATTGCATTGCATATAGATGCTAGTAACACTAACAAACCCTTGGAAAACTCTTTTGAAAAGGCTAACACACGTGCACTTAAGTGTGAGATTCTTTGGAGTGTTAGTGCCTTAAGAAACGGGGTGAAGTTTGAGGGTTAGAGAGGGTTTGGTCCTCTCTTCCTCCTGCCGAGCTTGCGAGGCAGGATTCGGCGAATTTCGGAAACGTTTCAATAAGAAAAACTTGCGTCGGACGCTTGATTTCGGAGCGTCGGACCATTGTCCTCAGGGTCCGACGGTGCAGAGCCGCAGCAGGTCGACACGTGGAGAGCAGAGGAGCGTCGGACTCTCGGCGTTAGTCCGATGGTGAGCGTCGGACCAACGTCCGACGGTTTTCAGGGCTCGGAGAGCTCTCTGGAAGCGTCGGACGGCCGCGTTCGTTAGTCCGACGGCTCCGTCTGACTGAGTCCGATGGTGGTCAGCTGAGGGCGTCGGACCGGTTGATTTAGTCCGACGTTCGTCCGTCCGACGGTCGTTTTGGCGCGAGGAAATAGCCGTTGTGATCCAACGTTCAACTTCAAACAGCTAGTGACACGTGGCGTTCATCCGGGGCGTCGGACCGTGCTGATTAGTCCGACGGTACGCAGAAAAGTCTAAACGGCTAGTTCTTTGTGTGTGGCTTATAAATAGTCACTTGGCCGGTTTGGGGAGTAGCTCTTGGCACTCCTGAACATCATAGCATACTTGTGAGCCTTCCCACTCCACACTCACTCATCCTACTTGATTGTGTTCATCTTTTGGTGAGTTTGGAGAGCATCAAGTGCATTGCATTGATAGAGATCATCTAGAGGCACCTGGTAGTGGTGATTCGCAGCGGTTTCTCTTGTTACTCTTGGAGTTTGCCGACTCCTAGACGGTTTGGAGCTACGAGGATCGTTGAGGGGAGTTGGTGATTGTCTCCGCCTCCGATCGGTGAAGTTGTGAGGGGTTCTTGAGCCTATCCCCGCGGGAGATTGCGAAAGGCATCTTTAGTGGATTGCTCGTAGCTTGGTGGATCCCCATCTTGTGTTGGTTGTGCGGCACTCTTGAGAAGGGTTTGGCGTGTGATGCCAATTAGCGCGTGAACCTCCAAGTGGGTGTATCGCTACAACGAGGACTAGCTTGCCAGCAAGCAAGTGAACCTCGGTAAAAAATCTTGTGTCATCTCTCTACCGAGGATTTCCGTTGAATTTGATTGATTGGTTATATTGGACTTCATATCTTCTCTTCACCGGGGGTATTGAAATCACCTTCTCTCTTTACTTTTGTGTACTTACTCTCGTGTGTACCTTACTAGTTAGTTGCTCAATTAGGAGTAGTGTTTAGTAGTGACATAGCCTTTGAGAGTGAACTAGTGATCATAGTGTAGTACACTTGTCTAGGTGGCTTGCATAGTGTAGTTTAGAGCTAGTGCTTTGCAAAGCTTGCTATTGTTACTAATCGGCTTGTGAAGTGTTGTTTGTAGATTTTTTATAGGCTATTCACCCCCTCTAGCCATTTAGGACCTTTCAATAACCCCTAGTGGCGTGAAGAAGCTTGCCATAGGACAAACCGAGTTATATATATATTTGTGCAAGTAATCTAGCTAAATGCTTAAAAGAAGGAAGATAATGGAAACAATCTAACAAGTGATTCTCTCCATTGATTTCAAATCATATCCTACCCATGCTATCCTTTTGTGGTCATTGATGACAAAGGGGGAGAGAATGGAACAAAGATATGGAGAAGAATGGAAGGTTGAGCGATGAACCATCATTAGGCCGATAATGGGAGAGCAATAGGCCAAGTGAGAGGGATCATAAACTTTTAAAATTTGGATCTCATACTTAGGGGGAGCAAGCTCACAAGCATGATTGCAAGCATTTGTTTGTGCATATTTATATGTTTGATGCATTGCATTTGTACTTAAATTCGAATATGCTTGCTTGATTGGTGTATGCTAAACTTAACTTGTGTGGTGAATTGAAGTACTAGCATACATAGGTAGTGGTAGCTAGTTCCCGGTTTTACCAATTGGTACTAGAATCTTGTTTATAATGTGATCTCATGAGGTACTCTAGTGTCTTTGGTTGCAAGAACTTTTCAAGTGGAATCTAGCTATCCATGGTGCTAAGGATGGTTTATACATGCACTCCGATGGTATCGCGCTTCAAAGGTCCAATTCTATAAACCTTAGCATCAAGTTGGTAGTAATATCTCGCCCAACCTCCAAATCCAATGCATATGTGCAAAGCTTCAATTCAGCGTCCGACGGTGCTGTTCACTTGCAACTAGACACGTGGCGTTCGCAGAGTGCGTCGGACGGAACTCGTTAGTCCGAGGCTGACCGTCGGACTAGTGTCCGACGAGTTTCTGCTCTCTGGATGCTCTCTGTTTCCATCGGACGCCTGTGCTCTTTAGTCCGACTACTCGTTCATGTTGATCGTCGAACGTTTGGACTCAGTCCGACGGTTTGCAATTTGTGGTGCCAACGGTAAGTTTCAAACGGTCGAGCATACGTGGCTGCACGCGATTTGCCGGTGGAAGACGCGTCGGACGTTGCAATAGTCCGACGCGCCACGCGCGAGCATCCGATGCCTAGCGTCTGATGCCTCGCAGAAAGGAGTAACAGCTATGTATGTTTGTGGACTTCTATTTAAAGCCCATGGCCGGTTCTAACTTACTCTCTTGGCTCTAATTCATTGATACACCCTTTGAGCACCTTTCTAACACTCTCACTCACATAGATTGCATAATTCTCATCAATTGTGAGCTAGAGTGTTGATCCAAGTGCATTGCTTTGATCTTTGCATTCATTGGCAGTTGTTGATCGTGTTTGCTACGGAATTCTCTTGTTTCTCTTGGTGATTGCCGTCACCTAGACGGCTTGGAGTAGCGGAGGAGCTTGTCGGAGTTGGAGATTGTCTCCGACCACTCCCGATGATCTTGTGAGGGGTTTTGGTGCCTTCCCCGGTGGAGTGCCAAAGGTAACCTTAGTGGATTGCTCATGTCACTGAGTTACCCTTCTCGTGGTAGGTTCTTGTGGAGCTCGATTGTCGAGCTTGACATTGGTTGTTGATTAGCCACTGAACCACCGAGTCGTGGTCGACACAATAGGGACGTAGCGTGCCAGCAAGCATGTGAACCTCAGGATAAATTGGTGTTCTCTTGTGTTGATCTTTGGAGTTCTTGTGACCATCACCTTCGAGTGTATTGGTATTCTCTATTGGTGATTGGCTACCTTCACTTCTCGACGGTATAACAACTCCTACTCACCTCTCTATTTTGTGTACTTCACTTGAGTAGTGGTAATTGTTGTAGCTTGCTTGTCCACCTAGGAGTAAATAGTGGCAACCTAGGCTAGCATTGTGTGCTTCTAGAGATTCTAAGCTAGAACGGTTAGGAAGGCTTATATTTTTTAGTAGACTAGCGCATAATTCACTTCGCCGTTTGTTATTCTAACCCTTTGGTCAAGTGTTGTTCGTAGAATTTTAATTAGGCTATTCACCCCCCTCTAGCCTTTTTGGACCTATTAGACATGCTATCTCAGGGGCTCATCCAACCCAGCTCGAGTTTGTTTGCCTCACCAGTGCTCCTTGTCAAAAAGAAAGATGATTCCTATCGGTTCTGTGTCGATTTCTGTAAACTGAACTCACTCACAGTCAAATCCAAGTACCCTATTCCAGTCATTGACCAGCTCATGGATGAATTACACAATGCCAGCTGGTTCTCTAAATTGGACCTTCGAGCGGGTTTTCATCAGATCCTGCTGCAGCAAGGAGAAGAGTATAAGACGGCCTTCCAAACCCACTCTGGACATTATGAATTTCGCGTTATGGCGTTCGGGTTGACGGGTGCCCCTAGCACCTTTCAAGGCACAATGGCAGCGACACTCGCCCCTGGGTTGTGCAAGTTTGTCATCGTCTTCTTTGATGATATCCTTGTCTACAGCAGTTCTCTTGAGGAGCATATTTCTCACCTGCAGCAAGTGTTGTCCTGGCTGTGTGCTGATCAGTGGAAGCTTAAGATGTCCAAGTGCATTTTTGCCCAGCGCTCTGTCACTTATCTGGGACATGTTATCAGCCACCAAAGTGTTACAACCGACCCGTCAAAAGTGGCCATTATTGCACAGTGGCCTGTGCCTGCCAACGTGCGTCAATTGAGAGGATTTCTCGGGCTCGCTGGCTACTATCGGAAGTTCGTTCGTAACTTTGGCATCATTGCCCACCCTCTGAAGAAGGATGCACCATTTCTTTGGACTCCATCTCACCAAGCAGCCTTCCAATCTCTCCAACAGGCCCTCAGTTCAGCACCTGTGTTAGCGGTGCCGGACTTCACGCAACCCTACCATATTGATACTGATGCCAGCGGAGTGGGCATAGGTGCCGTGCTGCATCAGGCTGGGCATCCCATCGCCTTCCTCAGTAAGCCGTTGTGTGCCCGTAACTGTTGACAGTCGCTAACACCCTATTTTACCATCAACACTTCACCCATAATCAAGGTAAAACCAGATGAAAAGCAAAGAACTCACTGTGAAACTCACCTAGTTCCACATGTCCTTGGAGAAATCTTGTGTATGCTGGAAAAATGGTGAAAACAGGCGAAAATGAAGCAAGGCAAGCCACCTCAGCACCTCAGCTACCACATGGCAGACAGAGGGGGGCCGCCCCCATCATAGGGCGCCCGCCCTATGAAGTGTGCCAAATGGCACCTGCCACCTCACGGATCCGTGTGCCATCCTCCCAAACGGCCTATGGAGCGTTGAAACAATATCAACGGCTCAGAATCAAGTCACGAGGATCTGGTAGCCCTGTGGACCAGGCGCCCGCCCTGTCCAAACTGGGTGCCACGTCCACAATCCATGTGACGGCATTTAGGAGTCATCCAAGCCATCAATTGAAGTCGGTTTTCAACCAATGGTGCAAGATGGAGGTGTCAAGGATCCATGGACCCACATGTCATCCTCCAAGGGTCACAAACCGACTTTACAACCGCCAAAACGTGCACCAACCGACTTTGCAACCTCCATGGAGGAGGAAGGAGGGCTGTTGGATGCAAGGCGGTGCATCCAACCGGGCGCCTGCCCCCCGAGGGGGCGCCCGCCCTCCCACTTCGCGCCACTGCCTTCCAACACGCCTACAAGTACTGCTGGAGCACTCCTACACTATAAATAGGGCCTGATTCCACACTTGTAAGGCGAATCACACTAGAATCACATTAGAGAAACACTTGAGATTCAGTTCATAGTCAGTATGTAGCTCCTCTCTCTCTAGCGAAGCTCTGCTCTTAGGAATAGTGCTAGCTAGAGAGTAGAGTAGTGAGAGGAGGTCGGGAGAAGAAGGAAGTCTGTGGAGGAGCCGGGCTTGTCGGCGACCTCCTCTGCGGCGTTCTTCACTCTTATTGGTAATAAAGATCCCCTGCTTCATTTACTTATTGTTTTACTTTAAACAGTTGCATACTTGTCCCATTGCTGGATTTTGAGTGCTCTAATTCTTAGGCCTGAGTTAGAGTAGTAAGTTTTATAGATTAAACACGGTGCTTAGGCTATAGCTTACCTTGAGTGCGGCTAGGCCCACGGATAGTAGTGGTACGTTCTAGGTGGTGACAGTCCTAGAATCCTATGGATTCCACCACGTTCGGCCTAGGTTAAAGGCGTAGGGCTTGTAGACGTACGGTGCCTAATCAGTCGGACCCTGGCGACTTTTGGACTTTGCGTGTCCCGAGTATTGCAATCTCTTTGGTATAACAATCATTTGATCTTTTACTGAGATAGAGTTCTCCCATAAAACTCCAGAGCTACCTGAAATTACCCTAGTGTGTTTCCACCTTAGTTATACTTCATTGATTTATCCTTACTAAGATTGTTACCCCATTTATCCATTTCTAGACCCTTGACTATCCGATCATAGGAATCGCAAACCCAGCCTTCCTTTGAGAAAATATAAATTCGACACCTGCTACTCCCAGGTAAAGTGCTACACGATAGTTCTGTGCGCTTGCAGAATCCCATCACCTATCCTATAGAGCTACCCATAGCATTTTTGGCGTAGTTGCTAGAAATACCTTATTCCTAGTAGCAACATTAGAAGTGTCAACAACCACATACTTTGATCATAGGGATTGACAACCCCCGTGATTGTGTTGAGAAGTATTGTTACCATTGCTAGAGGATAGATTTGGCTATACTCTTTTGATAGCGTTAGTAACTGTCAACAGGCATTTTTGGCGCCGTTGCCGGAGAAGGCAACTGTTGAATTCCTCTGATCTTAGTCAAGTCTAGATAGTTATCCTTAAAATCATGAATATGGCCGAAAGAACCATCCGTGAATTCTCTGCACCTTCTGCTGCTAATATAGCAACAGGCCCTGGTGTCATCGAGGTGAACACTCCGTTCGAGTTAAAGCCCGCATTGATCACAATGGTTCAAGCTAGCCTATTTTGTGGCAAGGCTCATGAGGATGCTAATGCACACCTCCAACATTTCTTGGAGATATGCAGCACCTTTACCATTAAAGGAGTAACTCCAGACGCAATTCATTTGCGACTCTTTTCTTTCTCCTTGTTAGCCAAAGCTAAGCAATGGTTCTATACGAACCGTAATGATGTGGACACATGGGAGATGTGTTACAACTCTTTCCTAGTAAAATTCTTTCCTCTAGGCAAGACCAATGCTCTTCGCAATAAGATCTCTAGTTTCCAATAACAAACCGATGAATCGATTCCCGAGGCTTGGGAACGAATGCAAGAGTATGTCGTTGCCTATCCACACCATGGTATGGAGGATTGGCTTTTGATCCAAAACTTCTATCATGGATTAACCCATCTTAATAGAAGCCATCAAGATGTAAAGGTTTTGATCGATAAGATGGTGTCCAATCAAAGGATGGAACGAGGAACGTCTGCAACTGTGCAAGCGAGGTATGCATTCGTTAAAGGAAGCTGACATGATTGCAGTTAAGGTGGACCTACTGGCCAAAAGGTTAGAAAATTGCGAGAAGATGCGTACACCTGAGACCGTGCAAGCCATGGAGACTCACATGACTTGTGAAGTCTGTGGAGAAGTTGGCCATTCTGGACTTCATTGTCCTGAGACGCATGAAGACCTCAACTTCATCAGCAATGATAATGGTTTTCGTTCTTCAAATCAAGGATGGACTCAGCGCTCCAATTCTCAAGGTAACACTTTCAATTCTTCGCAATGTCCAAACAACCAAGGTAATAACTACCCTTCTCTTAAAGATCTTATTTATGGTCAAGGTAGAATGACTGATAGCATAAATAAGAAGCTCCATGCTAATGATAGGATGCTAGATAGCATAAATGCTAAATTGGATGATTTCTCTTCTGCAATTAAAAATCAACTTAGTTTCAATAAGATGCTTGAAATCCAATTAGCACAACTAGCTGCTGCAATTCCATCGTTTGAAAAAGATAGAATCCCAGGAAAGCTTGAAACAAACATGGAATCTGCTAATTTGTTACTATTGGTTATCATAGCCATGGACTAGATGCATTTAATTGTCCAACTAAAAAAGAAGATCCTGGAACCCCTGTCATATCTTGTTCTATCCAATCTCAAATGTTCCATAATGCTATATGTGATTTAGGATCTAGCATTAACATCATGTCTAAAGAACATTATGAAAAGTTGTTCTACACTGAGCTAGTACCAACTTCTTCGTATGTGCAATTACCTGATCAAACAACTTGCTACATAGAAGGAGCACTTTGTGATGTTTTGGTAAAAGTAAGGAACAACTTTGTGCCTGCTGATTTCATGATTTTAGACATAGGTAATAGGGACAACTTGCCCCTCATTCTTGGTCGACCATTCTTAAACAAGTGAATGCATGCATATTTGTTACTAGTGGTAGCATGGATTTTTATATAAATGGGAAGAAAGAAAGATTTGTTTTCTCTTGTGCACCGCACCTTGCAACTAACATGCAGAGAAATAAGAATCGACCTATGATGAGGAGGAAGCCAAGATTCTGGAGAAGCAAAAAGGATAAAAATGAGGTCAAGAAGGAACCATCATCTGCAGCCTCTACACCTAACCCCAACATAGTCAAAGAAGGACGAGATGAGAAGAAGGCATCGGTAAAGGAAGAGCCTCCTTCCAAGGAAGGTCAACTATGGGAGTAAATACTCTATATCTCTCTCTTTAATTAATGCATTTGCATATTTCCCTTCTTTATGCATCAAATCAAGTAAATGTTAGAAGCATGTTTAAGATTATGTCTTGCATTGATTAGGGTCATAATAAAAGAGAGATGACACAAAAAAATAATTATAAAATAAAATGAATGAATAAATAAAAGTAATGACCAATTAAAAAATAAAATAAAATTTATCAACTTAGTTCATCATAGTAGTAATGAATAAAAGACAAAGTTAGTGAGCATAATAAGCAAAGGAGGAGATAACCCGATCGAGAAGAAACTACGACCCTGAAAAAGAAGCCAGCTTGGGGGAGCCGTCATCCTTGCCAAGGTATGATCTCTATCCCCAGCAATATTTCTTATTTGCTTTAACATGAAAACTGATCATAAATTTTTGCCTTGAAAATATCTAAAACAAAAAGAATGATAATAATAATAAAAATAAAATAAATAAAAGGAACATAATATGACTTGTTGGAATTGATGAACAATTGCCCTGTGATAGTTTGCAAAATCTTGCTATACAATTCCTAACTATGAAAATTTTGAGTATGATTTCTGAAACTCTGCCTTAAGTCAAACACTATTGTAGGTTGCACATGCTAATAACCTAAGCTATGCTCTTGCAAGATTGAAATTGGTTCAAGTAGATCTTCTACCCTGGTCTAAGGTATGAGTGAGAATCAACTAGAGTTTTTTATTTATAAAATTTAAATTCTTGCTTATGCTTCCTTTGTGGAGTTAATTGCCTACCACCAAGTCATACATCCACATACAACTAAAACCACCAAAAAGAGTCTTTGTCTGTTTTGAGCTTGCTTAGACCTTATCTGATCCAAGTAGAGAAATTAGTCATATTCTTTGATCAAGATCACGTACACATGCCGCCTATGTATTACTTCTACCCTGGAAGTATACATCTATGCTCCACACACCAATTGAGACAAATAAACCAATCAAACTTTGTCCTTTTGATAGATGGGGAGTATATGGTTACTGAAAAAAAAGAGAGCAAGTGCTCAGGGGAAACAAGAGGACAAATGTCCCATGGGCAGGTGCCCATTTATCCCTTCTTAAAAAAAACTATGTATTCAGTAACCATGCTCTCCCCTGTCTAAGGCAAAGGAAATAAGTCTCAAGAAGCCCACCAAATAATTTACACTTGCACTTCTTGATCATTTTATATGACTTGTTGCTCCCTGTGATCTAAGAGTCTAACCTTGCAACAGATTCAGTTCAAGTATACTTTTGTTCCAATCCTATAAACCCCACATAAGCCTTAGTATAGAAATGAAAAGCTCTTTTGAGCTCTTGTGAGGTTTATCACACTAATGAGTGGTTGAGAGTACCATTAAGGGAACCAAAGTAAGATTTTATTTCAAAAGGATAAAAACTCTCTAGTGAATGGTCTCACTCTACCAAAGTAAAGGATAAAGTATCTGCTTGCCAGCTCTATCTTATTTGCATAACCCATGAAAAAGCTAAAAGCCCCATATAGTTAAGACACAAGATAAGTTTATGAACCATGCTCATTGCTAGAATAGTGTTGGTTTGTATAGAAGATCTTTGTGAATTATTACATTGAAGAAATTCTTTATCCAACATTGCCATGTTAAAACCACATCTTTGCTTGAGGACAAGCAAAAGGTTAGCTTGGGGGAGTTTGATGACGGTCGCTGACACCCTATTTTACCGTCAACATTTCACCCATAATCAAGGTAAAACCACATGAAAAGCAAAGAACTCACTGTGAAACTCACTTAATTCCACATGTCCTCGGAGAAGTCTTGTGTATACAGGAAAAATGGTGAAAATAGGTGAAAATAAAGCAAGGCAAGCCACCTCAGCTGCCACATGGCAGCCAGAGGGGGGCGGCCGCCCCCATCATAGGGCGCCCGCCCTATGAAGTGTGCCAAATGGCACTTGCCACCTCACGGATCCGTGTGTCATCCTCCTAAATGGCCTATGGAGCGTTGAAACAATATCAACGGCTCAGAATCAAGTCACGAGGATCTGGTAGCCCTGTGGACCAGGCGCCCGCCCTGTCCAAACTGGGTGCCACATCCACAATCCCTGTGACGGCATCCAGGAGTCATCCAATCCATCAATTGAAGTCGGTTTTCAACCAATGGTGCAAGATGGAAGTGTCAAGGATCCATGGACCCACATGTCATCCTCCAAGGGTTACAAACCGACTTTACAACCGCCAAAACGTGCACCAACCGACTTTGCAACCGTCATGGAGGAGGAAGGAGGGCCGTTGGATGCAAGGCAGTGCATCCAACCGGGCGCCCGCCCCCTAGGGGGCGCCCGCCCTACCACTTCGAGCCACCGCCTTCCAGCACGCCTACAAGTACTCCTGGAGCACTGCTACACTATAAATAGGGCTTGATTCCACACTTGTAAGGCGAATCACACTAGAATCATACTAGAATCACATTAGAGAAACTCTTGAGATTCAGCTCATAGTCAGTATGTAGCTCATCTCTCTCTCTAGCGAAGCTCTGCTCTTAGGAATAGTGCTAGCTAGAGAGTAGAGTAGTGAGAGAAAGTCGGGAGAAGAAGGAAGTCTGTGGTGGAGCCGGGCTTGTCGGCGACCTCCTCTGCGGCGTTCTTCACTCTTATTAGTAATAAAGATCCCCTGCTTCATTTACTTATTGTTTTACTTTAAACAGTTGCATACTTGTCTCATTGCTTGATGTTGAGTGCTCTAATTCTTAGGCCTGAGTTAGAGTAGTAAGTTTTATAGATTAAGCACGGTGCTTAGGCTATAGCTTACCTTGAGTGCGGCTAGGCCCACGGATAGTAGTGATAGGTTCTAGGTGGTGACAGTCCTAGAATCCTATGGATTCCACCACGTTCGGCCTAGGTTAAAGGCGTAGGGCTTGTAGACGTACGGTGCCTAATCAGTCGGACCCTGGCGACTTTAGGACTTTGCGTGTCCCGAGTATTGCAATCTCTTTGGTATAACAATCATTTGATCTTTTACTGAGATAGAGTTCTCCCATAAAACTCCAGAGCTACCTGAAATTACCCTAGTGTGTTTCCACCTTAGTTATACTTCATTGATTTATCCTTACTAAGATTATTACCCCATTTATCCATTTCTAGACCCTTGACTATCCGATCATAGGAATCGCAAACCCAGCCTTCCTTTGAGAAAATATAAATTCGACACCTGCTACTCCCAGGTAAAGTGCTACACGATAGTTCTGTGCGCTTGCAGAATCCCATCACCTATCCTATAGAGCTACACATAGCATTTTTGACGTAGTTGCTAGAAATACCTTATTCCTAGTAGCAACATTAGAAGTGTCAACAACCACATACTTTGAGCATAGGGATTGACAACCCCCGTGATTGTGTTGAGAAGTATTGTTACCATTGCTAGAGGATAGATTTGGCTATACTCTTTTGATAGCGTTAGTAACTGTCAACAGTAACCGTGGGTTATCAGCTTATGAGAAGGAATATCTGGCGATCCTTTTGGCTGTTGAACATTGGCGGCATTACCTCTTTCACGGCGAATTTTTTATTCACACCGACCATCAGAGTCTCACCCACTTGAATGAGCAGCGCTTGAACACCGTCTGGCAGCAGAAGGTCTTTACCAAATTGTTGGGCGTCCACTACAAAATCATTTACAAGAAGGGTTCGGACAATGCAGCGGCTGATGCTTTATCTCGCCGCGACTTGAAGGAATCAGTGCTGGTTATCTCCTCTGCCTCCCCACAGTGGCTATCAGACGTCGTGCAATCGTACACTTCCTCACCCCAAGCTCAGAAACTCTTAGCTCAATTGTCCCTGAGCCCTTCATCAGATCCACTTTTCTCACTTCAGCAAGGGGTGATCCGCTACAAAAACCGCATATGGTTAGGCCATGACAAACAACTGCAGTCCCGGGTGTTGGCAGCACTTCACGATAGTCCTCTAGGAGGCCATTCTGGAGTACCAGTAACATACCAGAAACTCAAGCAACTCTTCTACTGGCCTGGCATGCGCGCAGCCACGTTGGCCTTCGTTCGTGCCTGTGCTACTTGCTAACGCGCCAAGCCTGACCATGCCCGAGCTCCCGGTCTCCTTCAACCACTGCCGATTCCTTCCTCATCCTGGGAAGTCGTCGGTATGGATTTTATAGAAGGGCTCCCTCACTCTGGATCGGCCAATTCCTTGCTGGTGGTCGTCGATAAGTTATCTAAGTTTGCGCACTTCATTCCCTTCGCCATCCATTCACTGCGGCTTCCATGGCTCGCCTCTTCATGGACCATGTGTATCGCCTCCACGATATGCCTCTTGCCATTATCTTCGATCGCGACCGCATTTTCACCAGCTCGTTTTGGCAATCCTTGTTTTCGCTTGCTGGAACTTCCTTGCGCATGAGCACCGCATACCATCCTCAGACCGACGGACAAACCGAGCGGGCCAATCAGTGTCTCGAAACATTTTTGTGTTGTTTTGTTCATTCCTGCCCCTCTAAATGGATTGACTGGATTTCCCTAGCAGAGTTTTGGTACAATTCCTCTTATCACTCTTCCCTTGGTCGTTCCCCTTTTGAAGTCCTCTATGGCTTCCCTCCTCGGCATTTTGGCATTGTTCTGCCCGATGCATCTCCTGTTTCTGACCTTAATGCTTGGCTGTCCGAGCGCTCAGTTATGCATTCCTTGATCCAGCAGCACCTCAGCCGCACGCAAACTCGTATGAACGCCAGGCTGATAAGCACCGGTCCGAGCGCCAGTTTGCCGTCGGTGACTGGGTGTTCCTTAAACTCCAGCCGTACATGCAATCCTCCCTGGCCCCTCGCGCCAACCAAAAGCTTTCATTCCGCTTCTTTGGCCCTTACCAGATCACTGCTCGGATTGGCCCAGTTGCTTACAAGCTCGCGCTGCCTTCACATTCTACTATACATCCAGTCTTCCATGTTTCCCAACTCGAAACATCTCATGGACAGCAACCAGTCACTACTGACCTTCCCAGTGAGCTTACTCAGTTTCAGGTACCTCAGCTGATTTTGGATCGCCGCCGGTCTGGTGACACCGACGAAGTGCTGGTGCAGTGGTCCTAGATGCCACCGTCCTTAGCCACATGGGAGCAGCAGTTTCCCTGTGCACCGGCCTGGGGGCATGCCGGTTCCAAAGAGGGAGGGATTGTTAGCACTCCACCTCCTGATGAAGCCACCTCCAGCGAGCAAGCCCGGCCCGTCAGAGCACGCCGGCCCAATGTCAGGGTTGCTGGCCCCGAGTGGAAGGCATAGGAGTATAAATACTTGAGTAGTTGTGAGAGAGAGGGCATGTCAGAATGAGAACTGTGTTATTTCGTTATTACCTCCTCTGTAATTCGAATTCAGTTCTACAATTTACATTCTGTTATCTACCTATTACTCCTGTACCGTAGTTATTCCTTACACGAAGTCGACGCCATTAGCATGGGCCTGGAGCGCAGTCTCGCCGGAGAAGATGACATCGGCGTCCGACTGGCCACGACGCGGAACTGCACCCACGAGCGCGACCGGCTGCAATGGAGGCCTGCCAAGCGGATGTCCTCGAAGTCGACGCCATCAGCATGGGGCTGGAGCGCTTCCTTGCTGATGCGACACTGCACCCACAAGCTAGCGCGACGCCGCAATGGTTGTAGGCGTCTGCAGGCGACGTGGGCCCTGCTGCTCCATGGAGCTATCGATGGTGGTGCGAGAAGCAAAGTACCGATGATTTGGATTACCCATGGGTTATCTGTACCCATTCAGCATTATCCAACGGGGATGAATAATCTAAGGGTCGGGGAACGGGCTACCCATAACTTGCCCAACGACATCGTTACATGCAGGCATGGACAGTGCACTGTGCACTGCACCCTGCACGACATTCTAATTCACCCCCACCCTGCACGACATTTTCTTTGGAGATTAATTTGTTTATAGTACATAAAAGCCATACTTATTTCTAATCATTGCATTTTTTTTTGTAAGCTAGATCTGTCTTCCTGTTATCAGGAATTTCTATGCATGATGATCTGGTTTCATTTGCAAGCTATTTAATTCCTTCTGTGTTTATATTACTACATATGCAAGAAAAAGTACCTCAATTTGGGTCAAATCTTCTCTCCCGCAAGCTTCATAACCCAAGGAATATGTTTAAAAAGTTTTCTGTGGAGCTTGAGGCACACAGCCTTGATCTACATAGCTAATTATTTGTGCCAACAAATATAGAGGCCTTCTGTACTCATGCGTTTGTTTCATTTTGATGCACAAATGTATGTTCATCTCTCTCTCTCTCTCTCCCTCTCTCTCTGCGTTAAAACTATGTTTGTGGACCGACCATGGACTTTGTGTTTGAACCTAAAAATGATCGGTCAAAATTGATGATACAAAATGTTTTGTGTGTATTTGCTTAATTGGCTGAAGATGGTGCTCATTCGAAAAAGAAAAACGGTAACAGGGCAATTGACTACTGCCATAACGTGAAATTTGGAATAAATCAGATGGATTCCTAGCTGTAGTAACTGCAGTAACTGGTGGTAGTTAGATTATATAAATATACTTAATCCGTCCCAAATTATAGGTCGTTTGACTTTTTTATCTCTAAGTTTGACCACTCGTCTTATTCAAAAAATTTGCATAAAAAGAGTTAAATTTAACATATTCTTGAAGAACTTTTGTTAATAAAGCAGGTCATAACAAAAAATATTATGTTTTGCACAAATTTTTGAATAAGACGAGTGGTCAAACTTAGCGTCAAAAAAGTCAAACGACTTATAAATTGAAACGGAGGGAGTATATATCAAGAGAGGGAATTGGATAGGCTAGCTTCTTTCTCCCCATCCTCTGTAAATATCTTCGGGGCTTTTGCATTTTTACCCCTGTTTTGTATGGAAATTGTGACTTTGCCTACGTTTTTTCGACTTTGTGAATTTACCCCTATAATTTCAAAACGAAGCACCAGTTTGCCCCTACTCCATCATCCTCCCCTAACGGTGTTAAATTTTGTACGAAAGGACAAAAATACCTATATGATTTTGCCCTTGTTTCTTATGTCTATCTGTGATTTTACCTCTGATTTGGAATTAAACATTTATCCTGTGTGTTGACAAAAATGATTAAATTTGGTCAAATATATTTGGCACAACTTGCAATTATTTCAATTCATATTTAATATTGCAAAAAAATCAAAATTTTGGCAGCACCTTAGCAGTATTTTTTTATAGCATTACAATTAAGCTTCTGCCTCTCATTTAAGCTCAGGGAATGAATATTGGTACGTAGGACTCAGTACAAGTAGAAAGCACACAGGTGATTTCATACATATTTCAGTCAACATTGAACTGTGAAGAAAAATATCAACATTTCAAGCATTCAACCATTTTCAGAAATATACACTGACAATATTCCTCTTGCCGTGAGGATTTCAAATACCCAAAATTCAGCCAGATGCCTTGCAGTGTCTGAATCTTCAGCCCTAAATGTTGGACCAACTGTGTAAATCTGGAGCGAATAGGTTGGCTTCCTGCAAACAAAATAAAGGAGCAATTAGACTAGAAGCTATTACAGGACTTCGGGAAGCAAAGGATGAAACGAACGTCGCATTGTTGTTTCTGTAGCCGGCTTGCTGCCATCAAAGAGGAAGGCCAACCTGTGTTCTATGAGCTTTCAGAGCGGAGGGTGAGGTGCCACGGACTTATGGTACTGTCTTGGGGCGGAGTAATGGCCTCTGTCCCGCGCCCAGACGACGAAGACAGAGGGCGGGGCAGGAGCCGACGGGATTCGCGGCCGGGCGCCCTTGAGACCCGTCGCCGGGAGCCGCCGCCCGCCCACCAGCAACCGTCACCGCCCGCTCCAGAAGGACCAGAAGCCGCGCCGCCCGCCCCCGCGACCTGGAGAAACAGCAGCAGCACATCAGCAGCGCGCACGAGCCCGCTCCGCAGCCGCCGCACCGTGCGCCCTAGGCCGGAGCGCGTGCACCGCCGCCAGGCACGGCGTCGCCCGCTCCCAATGTATCGCATCTATTTTGGACGAGTCGGAGGAAGAGCCACGGCCCATGGATAATGGGGCAGTTTGGTCATATGACCTTTTCTTTTCAGATTTAGAATTTTTTTTTAATTTGTATTTCCACGGACATCTAAAGGACATCCAAAGCAGGGGCAAACAGACAGTTCATTTCAAAATAATAGAGATAAAAATACAAAGTTGAAAAAAGAGAGGTAAAATCACAATTAGAATACTGAACAAGGATAAGAACACAATTTTTCCAATATCTAATGGGTCATGGAAATTGATGATACAGGGAAGGAGGGGAAAGTAATCTCTTGTGATTATATTTGTGTAAATATAGTTTTATTTTTTTAACAAACAGGAGGGACTTGCATCCCTACTGAAATTTATTAAAAATAAAAGTCCAGACAAACTAAAAAAGAGGGAATACAAACTTTTTTTTTTAATCGTAAATCACAAATATAGGCAAACCAAAGTACAGAGTGATGGGTTGCTGTTCCCACCCTACTCCTCCTCTCTGCTTTCTATCATCAGGGCCAGGGCTGCTTCCAATCATTTGGGAGAGCTCCTCTAGTCTTTATTTTTCTATAGCTGTATTTGTGTACTACTAACAAGTAATAAGCCTCATTAATTTGAGACTCTTCGTAGTGGGCAACAAGAACATGGCTGCCCTAGTGGTGGTGCTGGTGCCCGACGAAGTCAGGCTGACGACAGCATTTAACCACAGATTCTTTGAGATCACTTCATCAAACCACTCGTTGAAACAAAACCCTCTCTCTCTCTACTCGATCCCCCTCCCTCCAACGCCTGAGCTGCAGCCAGCCAAGAGACGGCGCCCGAGCGCTTCCCCCCAGCTTGGCAATCTCCGGCCGCTCTCAATGCCCCATCGGAGGCCCTGAGCTCGTTGAGGCCGGCCTCAAGCGAAGAGATGTGGTCCTCCTCCTCCTCCTCGTCGTCATCGTCCTCGTCGTCGCCGCCGTCGTCGTCCATTCGCCGGCAGGCGCCTCCGCGGCTCTGCCTCTTGGCCTGGATGCGGGTTGGGGACTTGCTTGCGACTCTCGTGGCTTGCTGGCGCTGCCGCTTCCTCTAACCGGGCAAGGGCAATATAAGTAGGCATCCTCCTTGTCACCCTGCTTTGCTAGGAAGCACCAAGAGCATGCATGGGTACGGACGTTCCAGATGCAGGGTGGGTGAACCATATATGCACCACCACCACTGCGCCGAGCACCTTGCAGTTGCAGCAAACAATAATAATGAACCAAATAGTTGCATCTGAATGGTCTAGTAGCAATTAAGTTGATGCAGTTCAGGCAGCAAACATGGATGCATGCGTAGATCGACTTCATACTGTATTATTGCAGGCTCTGTGCGACACCTCATGGCGCCTATATAGCCCAACCGTGCGGCTGAATTTGGGTGCTGAACATGAACCCATCTTCTTCTTCTTCTTTTTTTTTTTTTGAAAGGTCATGGACCTATCTATCTTAATTATGCACTCATCATGGCCTTCGATTTTTAAAGAAAAAAAGAAATGCACTCATCATGTCCGCTCCTCCGGCTGCTGCGGGCGGGACTGTCATGGAGTGGAGGAACTCCCTGGTTGGCGCCATCATTTCAATTCAAAGTGCCGTCGACATATGCTCTCTCAGGCCCACGGAATGGTCACAGCTCGCAGGCCCACGCACTGACCCAAACCCATTGGGCGCTCAGGGCGTGGCGGGGTTGGGCTCCGAGAGAGGCCCAGCTCAAGCCATAGAAAGCCAGGGCCAAGACGCGTGTCAGCGACCCACTTGGCGCGAAAAGGAAATCTGGGCCGTGAAGAGGATCCATATTCATAGGAAGGCCATTAGAGCAAGATCCGGCCGGCATCCAGCAGCTGAGCCACAACCTGGATTCCCGCCATCAGAGGATCCATAGGCACTGTCTTTTTGTTTCTTCTTTTTTTTTAACTAGGTTCGTGCCCATGCGTTATTATAGGACAGCTAAAATTTTGTACTAAAAACACGGATCGCGCGATAAAAATTGTAAAATCAAATACCGATGTTAAAGTAACGTTTAACACAAAAAAAAGTTTGCATATTAACATAAGATAATGTTTTACTGGCAGGAAAAAAAACTCTTACATTCGTTTCTTTCATGGGCCAATAGATCCAGCTTCCGCCTTATCTCCTTACCATCGTAGACATATGTTCTACTATCCAGTATATATGTAAATATGAGTGCCTGTCACATTGTGCTTTGTTGCAACAATAATAAAATACTGCCACGATAATTTAAGTTTCAACTAGTGGGAGACCCGCGCATTGCGCGAGGCTGAATGGCTTTTATGAAGAATACTACAGATTATAGATAATGCCATGATAAAATTTGCTTCCGCACATTATTTATGTAATGTAGATAGAGTTTTGTCAACACAAATGAGAAAGGAAGCACTGAAGCAGGCAAGATGAACATGGGCAAAGAATGATTTTTCGTAGCTCTCAATGGCAGATCCATGCGGATTGGAACCAAAGTTTTTTTTTCGGAAATAAAAATTTATCGGAGGTCATAGATAATTAGGATAAACAAGATATATCGGAAATATCGGACCAAATTCAAAAAAATTCGAATTTTTTTTTAAAAAATCATAGAATTTGACTTTAACTATTACTAAGATGTTAAACATCACTTATTCACAAATAAAAACAAGAATAAAACATTATTAGTGCATTAGATAGGTTCTACGCTGAGTATCGCTAAGTCCCACACAATACAGTCCATTCTACAGCATAATAATAAGGTCCACTACACTCGATAGTACATATTACAGTCCATTAGATGATATTACAGTCCATTAGATAGGTAAGTAGTCTCAAATATATCATTACAAAATATTGGAGTGCACTGAAAATAAACAACACATCCACTAACTGTGCCATGCACCATCCAGATCATTCCCTTTGACTTTGAGCCTACGCCTTCAAAAATATTGACATAGACAATTTTCAAACTCTAATTGTGAAATGAAATCACAATGCTGTTGTGAGGAAGTATATGGAAGGGTCATCTAACCTTTTATAGGCCGTAGATGCTCTTGACAATTGGCTTTCTTTTTCTAGTTGATCTTGGCCGTAGAGGGGTTGATTCCCCATGATTAACACCTACAATGTCAAATATAAATAACTCAAGAGCATAACTCTAGGATACAGAATCAGGTTCCACATCTATGTATTTTTATGTCACATGTGAGTTGATTTTAGTCACCTGAACCACCTACTACATCTGTATCGGCTGTAGTACCACCGCTTCCATCAGCAACGTCATTATCACCTGTTCCAAAAAAAAGATTGACCAACATTTGAAATAAAAACTACAGTCTATTGACAACAAATCCAAATTGATGAAACTGATTTAAACTCACCATCTTCTTCATCGTTCGAACTGCTGTCCGCTGACTCCGCATAAACTGGGCTGCCATGTTCTTCTGAAGAATCTGTGTCATAGTCATCTGCAATACATTCATCATCTTCATCCAATTGTGTCTTCCTTTTCTTTTTCTTGCCCAATTGCATCTTCCGCTTAAATGCAGCTACCTCTTCAGCGTCCATTTGTAAAGTTTCAATGACAAAGCTGCTAGGTGTGGACCAATCATCATCACTATCATCATATTCATCAAGAATAGGTGCAGACTCACTCATAGAATTGTTCAGCCACTCCATGATTGGGTTGCCTTCATCATAAAGAGCAAGATCCATCATCATGCTACATGGATCATGATCTTTTTCTTTAAAGTTTTGAAAGTCAGCTTCGTATTGTTGGATACATAGCTTCAGATTATAATGCACATACACTAATTTCTGCAGCTTGTCATAGCCTAAACGATTTCTTACTTTTGTATGCACCAAAGCAAACGTGCTCCAGTTTGTTTCACATCCACTTGATGATACGCATTGCGAGACAATGCGTCTTGCAATCCTTTGTAATTCTAGAAACTGACCTCCATAAGAACCCCACCATTCAGCTACAATTAATTAAAATAATAACTTGCATGAGCTTTAAAGAACATGATCGCTATCAAGCAATTTATTTCAGAGAGATTAGTTGCACACAGGAGTAACAGCAGATCAGTACCTGCGCTAGTTCTGCCATTTAGTGCTGACCACCGAGCTTCTGGAGTCCCAAATAACCCTTTCTTTTCAAGGAAGTGAGAAAATTGATCAATCGCAGCTGCTGCTTCAGAAGTTGACTTTGCAAGCGTCTTGATTGCCATGGTTACAGCAAATTGGGAACTTGAGTTTTTGGCAAGGTTTGACCTGTAAGATTCTTGAGGATCAAGTGCAGCAGCTACAAAGGTAAAGAAATCACTAATATTAGAAAGATAAGAACTGAAAGAAAACATTACAAATTTCAGAGCAGTCCATAGTGCTACCTGCATGAGTAAGTGTTCCATTGAAAAGATATCGAGTCCTTTTACTGATCACTTCAGCTACCTTCTGATGAAGATTTCCCTTACCATGTCTTATTTTTTTTAATTTACCAGTTATCTCATTATATGCCTGTACCATCTTAGGAAGGAAGCCAGATATAGTAGCATTCTTTTCTTGATCAACATAACGCAGCACACAGAAAAGTGGTCCAACAACTTTTAAGACCAATTCCATCTTTTCCCACCACACTCTATTTGTCAAGCAATCATATGCAAATTCATGATCTGGATCATTTCTCCATTCACTGTTTTTCCACTCAGGAGAGACCATCCATGCCTTGAACTCATCCTGCCTATCGAAGAAACTTTGCAGGCACAAGAACACCGTACCAAATCTAGTGGCATTCCACCGGACTAGCTCTCCACCAATCTTCTGTCTCATTATAGCATGAAGTCTGTTATGGTTATAGAAGAAATTACATATGCGCTTTGCACTCTTCACTACTTGGTCAACCTCAGGAAATCGCCCTATGTCCTTCAGCATCAAATTTATAGTATGTGCACCACATGGCTGCCATGTAATATGTTGATGCTTAGCAACGAGCATTTTGCATGCTTTCTTGTAGTTGGAACCATTATCCGTCACAATCTGAACAACATACTTGGAACCAATCTCTTCCTCAACAACCTTACTAATACAACCGTAAAGGAAATTAGCATTCTGAACTTGACCAGTTGCATTCACAGTCTTGTGAAAGAACATGCGACCATTGCAAAACATCATAAAGTTTATAATACACATCATATTGTTGCTTGTCCATGAATCACACATGACTGTGACTCCAAAACGATCCCAATCTTCCCTAAAAGACTCCATGTGAGCTTTCAAGTCATTAAAATTCTCATCTAGCAATGGACCATCTATATCTTTTCCTTTTGGGATAGGCACATCCCCAAGTTGTTGAGTCAATCTAACTGCTAACCGAAAGTAGGGGCAATCAGCTTTCCTTCCAGCAATATCGTTGGCATAGAACCACTTAGACCAAGCTTTTGCAAGCTTATGTGCAGAATCCCCACTAAGCATAATGTCAATTCGAGGCTATAAGGGCGCCTTACTACGTGCCAAGTCTATATCAAAGGGAGCTTTTGAAGAACTTGGTTTCTGAAAGAAACTGCTCAGCGAACTTTGTTTAGTGGAGGCAGCAGCCCCACTACCACTGCCACTTGCCTTGCCTAAGGTAGCAGACTTACTCCCACTGCTACTTGCTTTGCCTAGATTTGAAAACCCATTTGACCTACTTGGATTGGCAGTCGGACAACTACCACTACCACTTGCCCTACTCTTAGGAGTTGAGCCAATATCCATAAGTGAGTTTTGCAGTGCCATCTCATACTGTGCCTCTTCATCAAGGCTAGCCAAAGTTGTTCTATAATCATGTTCCATGAGTGCCTTCTCAATATAGAGACGATTTTCCTTAACATCTCTTTTCGTTTTCTTTAGTGCTACTTGGTCCAACAATATTGTCTTAACATTAGGTGGCACATTGTAACATGGCTTCACATTACCAGATAATCCACACAAATGCTCCGTCAGGCGGGTCTTCCCTCCACTTTTCTGGCCTACAGAACAGTAGCCACACTTGAAGCCATTTGCACCTGACGGTGTCCCATGGCTCCATGCATCTTCAATTGCTCCTTTCAATTTTATCCGCCTCCCTAAAAAGCAATGTGAACCATCGTTAGAGCAGAACAAATTCAAATGGATGAAACAGGAAAGAAATAAATGGGGTATTTTGTTAGACAAACAGACCTCCAGTAGTAACCACATATGTGTCAGATGAACCACCACCCACATTGGCTGCCTCGCCGCTGCAGACAGGTGCTTTCCCCTTGCCACTGCTATTGCATTCCATATCTCCTACAATTTGTCTGCCAATTAGGATTGAAACATGCTGTATCAAAATTCCTAAAATAAATTTCATTTATACAAGAGTAATATTCTTTACAAAAATGCAGGTTGATACACGCTTCCAGTAAGTGTACTACTCTATAATCCAGCAAGTTGAACAAATAAAGGAAATTATTTTGTACTCAAACGACATCCTAGAATGATTCAGCAGTTCAGTACTAATTATTCAGCTGGCAAACCACCACTGCAGTTCTCTTTCATCCATCATCTATTGTAGGCAAGAAAGTTAATCCTTGTGTAGAAAAGAAAGAACATACCAGAATCTAGAGTGCTGAACTGCCGAAGGCGTGAAGCTCACGAGCAGAGGCCCCCTGCCACGAGCCCGCGACGGGCGCTCAAGGAGCAGTTCCCAGCGGTGGCGCTGCCGCACGCGTACCCACCGTTCGTCGGCTCTGTGGGGCGCCGCGGGGTGATTCGTGGCCGCGTGGGTCCTGGCTATGGCGGCGGCGGCGCCATGAGCGAGCACAGGCGCAGCTATGCTACTGTCATACTGTGTGCCTGTGTGAGGGGAAGTGGGGAACAAATAGGAAATGGTTGGATTTCTGGGGTTTGGGGGCGGATTTTGTGGCTGGGAGGCGTTGTTCGACTGTTGGGTGGGATTTTTGGGCCATATGCGCGGGAACAGGGAAAGGCCGAAAAATTTGGCCGATACCTGTTTTTATCGGGCCCCACCGATAGTACCGAAATTTCGGAAAAATCTGTGATTTCGGCCGATAAAAAAAACTATGATTGGAACCTGAGAAATTTCTGATATACACAATCCCCGGTGCTCATATTGTGAAGAGGGTCTTCAAAACTGAAACAATAACGAATCAACGTCATTTGATTATCGCAAAGCGGCTACATTGTGATTCATATGACATGAGCTCTGAAATGTAACTGAAGCAAAGGCATGCTGAAAACAAGGCATGCTGAAAACTAAGGCGTACGCAGCGGACGTGGTTGTCCTGGTCATAAATAAGAGAAGATGCTGTCGCCAAATTGATCCATCCATAGTAATCGTATCAGTAAATTCCATCTCTAAAAGGAATTATGTGATGCACAACAATAAAGAGCAGGAAGTCCTGACCAAAGTGACTATATATCCTGCATTAAGATGTTGATTGACAGAGTATGAAAACCAAAGTGAATCTTGTGTCACTTGCGGATTAATAGCAGCAGGAGGAGAGAGAGGAAACCTGCAGAGCACATCAAATCTGGTGAGAGTCTCCAAAATAAAAGGAAGTTGGGGGAAAACTCAACTTGCAGCAGAGAATCAATAGCAGAAACAGAGGAAACCTGCAGACCACACGTGGATCAAGAAAAGCGAGAGGAGCGAGAGGAAACCCGCAGAGCACATGTCGTCGACCTAGGGTTTCAGCGAAGAAGAAGTGGCTGCAGGTGGCGGGAGGTGCGGCTGCAGGCGGCTGGAGGTCAGCGGGACCTTGGCAGCAGCGCCGCTGGCGTCAACGTCGAAACCGTCACCGCGGATGAGGATCTCCGATCGGGGCGGCGTCGGCGTTCGAGCTATGGCCCAGTGGTGAGCCGTGGAGCAGGAGAAGAACATGCCTGTGGTCGCAGCGCAGGCGGGCGCGGGCGTTGCGGCGGTCGGGCGAGGCGGCGGCGCGCAGCTGTGGATACGGAGGACGAAGCGACGGCGGCTTGTAGCGTAGGCGTGCGCGGGCGGGAGACGGGGCGGCGGCGCAGAGCGTGCACGGGCGCGTTGGCGGTGCGTGGCCGCGGCGCGCAGCTCAAGCGGGCACGGGTGGGCGTGGGCGTGCTGCGGGAAGTCGCGGCGCCGAGCGTGCTGCCACGAGGATCGTGGCCGAGCAGGGGCGCGCGGCGGCGGGGGCGGCGCGACTCGCGAGGCGGAGTAGCGGCGTGGCGTGTTTCCCTTTTCTGCATCGTTCGTTTCTTTTTTAAAAAAAAAAAATTGCCGAGAGGAAAGGGATGGGAGCTGGGTGGGGATTGCAGAAGGAGGTACGTGGACAGGCAGATGCAGTGCCTTTGGATGATCGTGCGGTTGCAGCAGTGGTACTGTTAATGTTTAGTGATTTAAGTCTAGACAGTTGGTATACAATGTATAGGTAGATATAGGTAGATGTATGTGTATTGTACTTAACAACAAAAGGCCAACTTTAAGTGTGATGTTCGCAACAATACTCATGCTATTAGATGAGTTTACTTAAAATTAAACTTCATAGGACCAGGTAGCCCTTTCGCTGCCCCATATTATTTTGTCAAATTAAACTTGATAGGGCCACATTGCCCTTTCGCCCAATATTATTTTGTTTGTATTTTATATATGGCTGCTAATGGTCTCTCCAAGAAAATCACTACAAGAGTGAACTCCTGATTCAAAGTCCAGTATCCTTTAGATTGGCTATCATTGCTGCGAGATGCCTTACATTTGATTATTTAATTTAGTTAGCTTGCCATGAAATATCCTGTGGCTAGCTCTCCAACACTCCTGAGCTAAACTCGATTTTGCCATTATCTGAAAAACTGCTATATGTTGGACTTGGACATTTCTAATTATAGGTGTTCTCTGATCTTTACTGTATCTCATTCAGCTACGTCACATGTGATATCTACTAAAAGATACATTGGCTCGAAGCTAAGTTATACCAATTACCAAGGCCATTTCATTTGCTTGTGCGATAAATAACCTTTGTACTTTTCTTGGCAGCCAACCTGATAAAATCAAGTACCTTAAAGTCATTTCCAAATGACCAAGATGAAGTTAACATTTAGCTTATTATTTCACCAACCCAATTTGATGAAATCACAAGAATGTAGACTACATATCAGTGAAAGGCACATACTATTGGCCTTGTTGTGGCGATGAGCTGATGATTTGTAAATTGTAGTGCTATTCTTCGATACAAATAAAATTTTCTTTCGAAAATCATGGATGAATGGCCCGCTGCTCAGGGTGGCCGGGCGGTGGCTCCGCCACTGTAAATGCACGATTGTCTTTGGATAGCTCAGAAGTTGAAAATATATATCCTTGTAGTACTCCCTGGTTCTCACTTCTGAGAAATCAGTGCAAAGAAAGCCAGGGCACAATGCTACAGAGATCATACATCATCAAGTTAAAGAAAATAGACTCAACTTTAGTGTAGTCCGAATTTTGATTTAACAATGCACTGACATAGGATAACCTTGTAGTCATCAGCTGCAGTCAGTGACTACATTCTGAAACCGCTGAGAGACATCCTCTGCAACTTCTCATAGGGTATCTTCCTTGAACGGTGTTGGCTTTTCCATTGCCATCTGAAGCCTGTTGCATCAAGTAACTGATGAGGAACTTGGTACTGTATTTGCTCCACATGAATCTCCTAGAACTCTGACACTGAGCCTTCTGTCTTGTTTTAGAAAACGTTTGGCTCCAATGACCCTTTTCCCTTGCTGCCTGCTGAAGGTATGGTCTGTGAGGATGATAATTTTGCCAATCAGATTCCAATTCATAACCAAGGTATGGTCTGCTGAATTGGTCCACCGTGCTAAATTGCAGTAGACAGGGAAAACATGGTGTGACCACCAGATACTGTACTGTAACAAGTGCCGTTGGCTTGTATCATCGGCTTGCTCTCGATCTAAAATTGTAACGTGTCAGTGTATATGTACTGAACATTGGCATTAAAATCTCAAACACAAGCAGACTTAGAAGTCGTCACCTTCTATGCAAACTATTGAAGGATTTCTTGTGCTCCTTGGATGCATCTAAAAAAGCAAGTAATGAGATATAACAAAATGCAGTGTAACAAATCCAGGCATAAGAAATTGAACTCAAATTATCAAAGGAAATTGTGTTGTTATGCTTGGGAAGCTAACAATCACCTGCATACAAGGGCACAAAATGCTGATCAATTATTTTGGAAAATAGGACTTTCAAAGTAGACTCGTGCATGGCTTACACGCTTAATTACATGCCTTTCACTCTGTAGTCTGTAAAGAGAATGAGCATATATAGCTGGCTGAGCTGAAATGCCGCATCTAAGGTTGCAAGCGAAGATTAGAGATTGAGTTATCAGTACAACATTAAACCACAGTCTTGCACTTTTTGTGTGACAATACAGAAACCAATGGGCCTTTGTCAACAACGAAGCAGTCATGGAAGTCATGTTACCAAGAATAATACAAAGGATTTTATCTGTAAACAAATTATTACACGAACATGATGGCAAGGGGATAAATATTCTTACTGAGGGACTGTATAACTGTGCAGTGGTCCTCTGCCTTGATCACTTATCTGTAATACGAAGCTGTGTAAGAAATTTGCATCATGGTGAACAAAGCAGTAGGAAAGCACTCATCAAAGAAGCTAATGATTTGAACCCTCCCATGTTAAGTGGTGCACTGCTGTAACACTTGTAGTCAAGCATTTCATGTTTGTGCTGTCTTTCCTGTTAGAGCAACAGCACGTAATGGACAAAACATATCGAGATAGGAGTTATTATCACTTTTATCACGTCTGTCCAATGGCAAGGACTTTGAGTTAACGGTCACAAAATACAATAATTCGTTAGTTTCAGGGCCACCTGACTCTGAAAGCTCTGAACACGAGCATATGAGGATGAGAGCAATGGAGAGTAAATAGATGTCTGACTACTTTTGGGTGACTTTGAACTGTCAAGCAGTAAGGTTAGATTAAGGTAAATCTCTGCTCTCAGTTTGATTTACAGCAAGCTATCAGAAGTACATCCACTTTCTGGCCCATGAATACAGAAGAGTATTAAAGTTGAGCATGTAAAGTTGCGACGATGTGCAGTCATATTGTCAAAACTAATGAACAAATGTTCAAATGGAACAGAGGCATGTGTAACCTGAGACACTCCATGAGATGGAGAAAAAGGAGCCTGTAGAATTAGATAATTCACCTTCATAACCGGATAATTACCTTGCACATCATCATAAATAGCTTGCCAGTAGCAGCAACAGATGACGTTTTTTGGCATAGCTGGAACTGGCACCATCTCTAACGACCTGCAGGAACCAAAAGCAAAAGAAAAGGCTGTCTATTATGAGTAGGAGATTCATAAATTGTTTGAAATCAATCTATTATACCGTGTGTAATTGACATCAGGATAGTAGTAGTTAAAAGATAGGCCATAGCGACACCTATGTTTGCAATAACATCCATCCACATAAGGGAGGTTGTGTGGCAAGAAGAACATAAATTCGGCTTCAATGGAAAAACAAAATGCTAGATGCAGATAATGAAACAGGAAGGGCAAAATAAGGAGGTCCACAGATAAGATAACATCAAGCTGTCCAGAAGGCCATAACTGAGTAATGAACCAACTGTAATGAAAGCGTCGAAAGAAATAGCATCGGCTAATGACCCGATGGTCTGAGCTCTAACTATGAAACAAATTCGTATTTATCCACACTTGTTTTGGTAAGGTTGGGTAGAATATGACTGCATATTGGAGCTTATTACCACTTTACCTTATTTGGCTACGCCAACGTTTTTCTTTTTCAGACACGGCAATAGTTAACTGAGCCATATTCAACTATGATGTGATGAAACCCTGCCTCTAACCTTTAATTGAATCACTTTTTTCACAATCTGAACTGCAAAGGAAAAACAAATACCTTTGGGTTGCATTGAGATGGAAGAACAGGAGCCTGAAATAGGTCCATTGGAGCAGTTTCCTTTTCAGCTCTGATATGTAGGGAGAGTACACTGCAAAATAAATTCGATCAAGTATTGTAGAACCAAACAAATTAATATACTCTTACATCGATGTAAATAATATGTTGGTGGCAAGAATTTTTTTCGTTTGGAATGTGATGCACATCCGTAGTGTGATTGATATGGTATCCAAAGATGAATGAATGGGCATAAAAGGAAACCATGTTCATATCCATCAACAACATTGCAATAGGGCATCCACAATTACAGAAAAGAAGTACACAGGTAAAGGAAATTTAAATACCATGTCCATTGGTTAGCAGAGGAAGTTTCGCTCGCCATCCGGAGTACCTAAAATAGGCAGTGCCTTTGTTTGGGTCCAAGAGGCTCAGCAAAATAGCGGGACCATTGTTTGTTGTCATAGCAGCATATTCCGTACTCTTGAGCAAGATAGGAAAATTTGACATTACTAAATGTGAACAATATCACTCTTTATACCACATCACTTGGTTCGGCTAAAGAGAACGAAGCATAAATAACATATTAACATGAAGAATGAAAAAATCAGAAACCAAAAAATATGCAAAAATCAGAAGCCAAAAAATAGGTGACAGGGAGTTAATTCTCCAAAGGATGCAAGCATAATAGCAGAGTCAAGGTAATATCCGTAATATGCATAGAACAGTCATTCCTCAGATAATCATGACAGGGAGTAACTAAGAGTAGATGAGATAATTCAAAGTAGAAAGTTCAGGCTGAAGAAAAGATCAAAGATTATGTCCTCACCAAATAACTCAAGTTAAGGTGTCGTCTGGTTTTTGAAGCAGGTTAACTGTCTCTGTGCAACCCACCCTCGACTCCTCGAGGTCGGCTCCAGTGCACAAAAGAACCTGCACACATTCCACATCGATACATGCATCTGAAACAGCAAGCGTACTCCTTTTGGACATGGCATGAAGCGTTCGAAGGGCACAAAATAGCAAGGGCAGAGGAGGTAACAGTTGGGAACCATCAATTACTTAGAAGACTCTGTATAAGTGCTATTCACATGTAATTGCACACGTAATGGATTCACATATGCATAGCATCTGCCAAAAAAATGAGAAAATAAAAAGAGCAAAAAGGTAGAGCATACTTCGTGCTGTGGCTTGAGGAGGACAGTGTTGGCGCAGGTGCTGGGGAAGGGAGAGGATCGTAGCCGCGAGCACTGGCAGCCAGGCCAGTGCGGATAGCGGCCCTGGCCACGGCGTGGTCAGGCGCGCGCGGTGGCTCCTTCCCTAAACAGGTCTCTATAAAAGTCCAGAGCTACTTTCATCGTGCCTTGCTGGTCTTCACTAAACCATTAGGTCCCTCTAGTATATCAACTCTCTTTTTTCTACTATGCTGGTTAGCTACTGCTTGGAAGTAGGTAGTATTTCTATCCCCTTCTAAAATATTCCTATCTCTAGATCTCTATCTAACTTTTATCTAGACCAGATTGTTTCTAGTTCCTCTGAGATAGTCTTTAATCTCGAAAATTCTGTGCTGGAAAGCATTAGTGTTCCTATTATTCATGGCTGCCATTTCATTAGCAGCCCAACCTCTCACTATTCTTCTAAACATTCTAACTCTAAATTGCCATCTATCTACAGTATTTGTGGCACCACAAGAGATATTCAGGCCTTCTGAAGTTCTTAACTAATTCTACAAAGTTTTTCTTTTGTAATCACCACTTTTCAAATCTAAAATTTTCTTATCGAACAAAATATTGTTCCCTGCATCCAGTAGTAAAGGATTATGATAGCTAGGCAGCCTATCCAAAGCTGTCACCATTGCCTAAGGAAAGGTCAACTCCCAATCAACAACAACATAGCCTTTTGTCTCAAGCAAGTTGGGGTAGGCTAGAGATGAAACCCACAGGAGGCAAAGATAAGAGAGACACAAAACGGGCAGAAGGTGAAAGGTAGAGTAAGGGATCAGCAGACAAGGGAACAAAGTTCACGGTTTAGGCACACTAATTGCTAATCTCCAAGCGCTCCTGTCCATAACTAATTCCTTGGAGATATTCCACTCCTTGAGGTCTCTCTTAACTGACTCGTCCCAAGTCAGTTTAGGTCGACCCCTACCTCTCTTAACATCGTCGGCCCGCTTTAGAACCCCACTACGCACCGGCGCCTCGGGAGGCCTCTGTTGGACATGTCCAAACCATCTCAACCGATGTTGAATCAATTTCTCCTCAATTGGTGCCACCCCGACCCTATCCCGAATGTCTTTGTTCCGGACTCTATCCCTTCTAGTGTGCCCACAGAACCAGCGCAACATACGCATCTCCGCTACACTCAGTTGTTGGACATGTCGTCATTTTGTAGGCCAACATTTAGCACCGTATAGCATCGCCGGGCGAATCGCTGTCCTATAAAACTTACCTTTTAGTTTTTGTGGCACCCTCTTGTCACAGAGGACACCAGAAGCTTGACGTCATTTCAACCATCAATTGTGAAAAAAAAATCCTATTTATCTTAGCCCAGATGGGGTTGTCCTAGTTATTTGTCCATGTAAATTTTCTATTACTTGGGTTGAGCTCCATCAGAGCCCATCTATCACCCAGTCATTAAAAGCATTGGCCCATTTTTTATTAATCCTACCATTACTCTTGTCACTTAGAAATCTAACCAACTTAAAATCACCCCCAATAAGGGTGGGACCCTGCCATTTACCAAGAATAGAATGTAATAATGACTGCTATGATCACGGCTGGATTGTAGGGTCGCACAATGGATTTGAATCTGGTCAAGTTGCAAGTGGATCATTATCCAACTCCTGGAAATAGTTAGAATCCCAAAATAGATACGACTCTGTTTGAACCTAGCCCTTAGACAATTATATCCTAGCAGCATATGACCTCAGATCCATTTAGTGGCAATGATCCTTACCTCCTCAGCCTTTTCTATTCACTTGTGATGAGGTCTGAACTTTTGGCACTATATGAATCATCATAGAACAGTTGCCAATTGTGGGTTCGAATGTGAGATACATCAAGGTTTACCTATGGGTGAGCTTAGATGTAGGAGGGAGCCAAGGGAATATTAAATTCTCTGTGATATTGATAAAAAAATCAATTATTGAATGATTCAAAGTAGATGACACAAAAGGTAGAGAAAAAAAATGGTAGCTGGGGATTCATGGTGTGTAGTTGTCATGTGGACATGGCTACCTAAACTTCGGAACCAAGGCAATATGCCAGCACATGACATATGTGCCCTGCAAGACTTATGTATACCAAAGTTGAGGTTCTATTCACAAAACAGATAATTTGTAACGAACATGGCACTGATTGGATTGTGGGGTCACACAATGGACTGCAAGTGGATCGCTATCCAAATTTTTAATTTCTGGAACCAGCATGAGAGCTGTGTCATCATGTTACAGATAGAAACATGGTCCAATTAGATACCGACTCCATGGCTTGGGTCAATTTTTTTCTTTTTCTAACTTTTCGAATTTGTTGGAACCAATTCAAAATTAAAGCTTAGGTAGCCCAATCATATTCTAGCAACCTGTGATCTCAGATCCATTTATTCAATTACTAAAAGGTTGGATGCAAGCGGTTGCTATTGTTAATTTTTTTGTGCACATGAAAGCAAAATCCACAATGCCAATTGAAAAGGACCAGCAGGGTTGACTGAAATTGAGTAGATAGGTGGTGCTTGTCTGCTCCAGAGTCAAGGGATCATCCCTGCTGCAATTCAGCACATAATTAAGTAATGGCTCTAAAAGATCCCAGACCATATCGTGAACATACCATATCGGGAGCCACGCAATCAGCCTGGAGGATGGCATCCAAGAGAGTCCAGGTTCCAATTTGTATGGCATATCTCTGGAAGGTGACCGAGTTTAGTGGAACTATGTTGATGTAAAACAAAGCTCGAAGATTTTGAAATCTCAGTATAAACTAATTGATCTGAATATAAACAATGGTGGACGTACCGACTGAGGATGAGAAGATGAGGGTTAAGGTAACATGCTAAATATACTTGACTGTCAGCTATTGAGCAGCTTCAGATGGCAGCAAGAGAAGGAATGATTTTACGTTCCTTTATGTTGAACAAAACTATCTGTGCAGCCTCTTCAGTTTAGTTTCGTGCATGGCAACACTGAAGGAAAGAACTGGAATACGCCATTAGATTTTTTTTCATTAGCTTATGAAGCAATCAAAACATGTGATTTTCACAGAAGAACATATGGGTTTAACGTAAAGCAAAATTGTATCATTTTATAGCCTATGAGATGAACTGTTTCATTGGGATGCAGGTTTCATGGAGTTGTGGTGCCAGGCACAATCGAATTATTTGGGCCTACTCGTTATCAGTGGGATCAGGGATACTTTCAGCAAGAAATATATCGAAGAGTTAGCGATGGGTTAGCTGAAAATCTTAGTTTATCAGAAGCTTGGTCTAAAATTCCTAAAAAATTAGCCTTTTATGATTATATTGGTAATAATCCAGCAAAGGGGGGATTATTCAGGGCAGGCTCAATGGACAATGGGGATGGCATTGTTGGATGGTTAGGACATCCTGTCTTTAGAGATAAAGAAGGATGCGAGCTTTTTGTACGTCGTATGCCTACTTTTTTTGAAACATTTCCGGTAGTTTTGGTAGATGAAGAGGGAATTGTGAGAGCGGACGTGTGTGTATATATATATATATATATATATATATATATATATATATATATATATATATATATATATTTGTTTCAATCAGGAGAGCCATCAATCATTTAGATTCATCTCCAAAGGATGTAAGCACTTGAATATGCATAAAGGTAGAACCGTTTGTACCTTGAGGACCGGAAAGCTGGCACAGCACTTCGCAGTTCACTTTTACAATTTTGTTCCAACTTAAAAGCGCCTACACATTTTGTTCCAACAAATTTTCCTCGCATACGAACATTGTTCCAATTTTGTATTCCTTACTTGTCTTGTTCAATTCGCATAAACAAGATGATCCGCAGGACGACGGACAGGGCGACGGGGAGGGAAGGGGCGGCGGCGCGACGAAGATGGGCAGAGCAGGGGTCGACACTGCCAGTGCCAGCAGCGGAGAGGAAGATGGGCAGAGCAGGGGTGGCGATCGGACGGCCTACATGTAGCATGCATCGGCAGGACAGGAAGAGGAGACACTGTGTGACACATCATCGGCAGGACAGAACCAGGAACGGCCATCTCATCTGCGGGCCTGTTCATTCAATGAGTCAAAAGGAGAACGCGTGGAGCATCCTTGAGGAAGAGACTGTGGCCACCAAGGACGTATGGCAGGGTCCGTATTTGCCGCATTACACCAGCGGCCGAATCAAGCTAACCAACAGTCATCATCAACAACAGACAACGAAGAAGGGACCCCCAAAAACCATGGCCGAGCTAAAAGGGCGTAAAATAGTGCAGTGCAGAGGAACAAACATGAACTGAGAGATGAGAGGTTCCTGAGTATCTGCCAGGTATGCGCGACGGCGGTATGCACAGGAAAATTACCTCAGAACGGCCCCGAACGCACGGAGGGGAGGGCGGGAAGAGGGAGCAACAGGCAGCTGTGGGGAAATTGAGAGATTTATATTTTTACCGAATATCACTTTTAAGATTTACTTCTACAGATCGATTTACCATCTTTAAAGATAAATCTTACAACTTTATTAAAAATGAACGTTTTTACACTTCACGTGCCAGTGTGGGGGGGCGCACCGCGAAAAAAAGATAAACTTGTCCCTGCCTTGCTCCTCTCCCTCCTCTTTGACAGTTGGGTCCTACAGCCTCCGCTCACTGCCAGGTGGACCCCACTCATCAGCTTCGTCCCCCACCTCCCGTAAGAGCAGTTTCGTCGTGAAGGGGCTACTTTCGTTTTCTTTATTAAAAAAAAAGGAAAAATTGAAGGTGCTACGCAGAAGCGGCAGAAACTGTGGAAGACAAAGAGCGGCAGCAGATTCGGACGAGAGCGAGGAGGGAAGCCAAGTCGTAGCAACGCGGCGGGATCGGACGGCGAAGGGATACGCAGGCGACGAGGACGCTGCTCCCGGCAACGCTATGTATGTAGTACGTAGGGGACAGAACAGAAGAAAGTTCACACACATACAATCACCAAAGAATTGACACCAACGCAAAATAAGCACAAATATATACTAAATTATAGAAACACAAACACATACATACTCGTAGTAATAGGAGTACATCGGGGAGGAATATAGGTATTTATTTATTTATATTTATAATATAGGACCCTGCTATCAGTCGCCCCCCTTCTTCCCCAGTGGAGCCGACGCCTGCCCAGCTGCAGCAGTGTTTGAAGGTCGTGCGTTAAACAACAAAGCAGAGCAGAAGAAAAACCCAGTCAAAATTTGAAATGTGGAGACTTACTGTAGCAGGTGTACAGAAACTCCGGTGGCAGGGCGACGGAGCAGGCGATGGGCAGATAGAGCATCCGCTCTGCCGCCGCCGGCTTGGGGAGGAGCTTGTGCGTGTCCCCGAGGAAGAAGGGGCACACGCACCGCGGCAGGAGGCCGTCGCCGTGGCCGTCAGCGCTCGTAGTGTTCATCACGGCGCGGAAGGCGGCGCAGCACGGGCTCGCCAGCGCTGGAGCCGTGTCGCCGTTGTTGGCGCCGGAGAGGAACGGCCCGCACGTCTTGACGACGGGTGCGAGCGACGACACGCAGCCGGTTGTGGTGGCGGCGGCGGCCGGGGTGGTGTCGTCGACGCTGTTCGGCTTAGGCCATGGCGGCAGCCTCGGGCAGAGGCACGGCCATGGACAGTTCCGCGGCGGCGGTGACGCTGGCGGCGCGGGTGGTGGCGGACAGTCCGGGTTGTAATCGTCGTCGTCGCCGCCCGATACCGACTCCTCCCCATAGGTGCGATTGCACCACCAGGGGTCGATAGGGGGAGACGGCGGCGACGGCGGTGGAGGTGGCGGCGACGATGGGGATGGCCACCATGGCCAGTGGGGGACTGGCCTCGGCCAGCCGCCGTACTCCGGCTGGGCAGGCTTGGTGCTTGCTTCCGGCTCCGGTTGGATGCCGGTCGTGGTCGACGAAGCCGCGGCGATTAACCCCGCGACGACGAGCAGCATGATGAGGAAGCTTTTGATCGCCATTGCACTAGCTGTTTCAACGAAGACGAACTGGGTGATCGGAGCGAGGGACAGCTCTCAGCAGGAGAATGAATCGGTGTGGTGAGTGGTGACACTCGCCACCTGCACTATATATATGGGCGACGATCTGTGTCGAGCAAGAATGGTATGAAACGCATTGCCCGGCCGGCCGGTGCCCGTCATGCGATCTTGGTGGAGAGAGGATTTCCCACTTCTCCGTGTGGCCGCACTGCCTATCCACGGCATCCAACAAATGTCCCAGTTTCAGGAGAGATTGCGCAAACAGACTAGCGCAGAAGGGCACGCAAGCCCACCTTCCAGACTAGCGCAGCGCAAGGAGAGAAACGACGTATCCTCATCCAAGCCATTCTAATGGCGCAGCTCGCAGCATCCAGCACAGATGATGTTGAGCACTCCACAGCAAGACTTGCCAATTTGGATGGTCATAACAGGTCTAGGTGCCCAAAGCTAGCAGGGTACCTGCAGGAAGACATGTGATATACAAATGGAACGTCTCAAGCAACTCCCCGAACATTCATGGCCTATTGCATCAAAAGACATTATTAGTAACATCGTGTCTAAGTATTTCAGTGCGATTGTACGAAGGACCGAGCGAGGCGACTAGAGGAGGGTGAATAGGAGCCTCAAAAATTTCTTCCGAAATATTCGAGAGATCAATATCCTGGACACGATTCCAAGAAGCGATAAACTCTCACGAGCTATCCACGAATCAACAAGTGATTGGGTGCTACAGAAACACAGCGGAATACTCGGAAACACCGGAAAAGACGCGGAAGCAAAACACAAGCCGAAGCTCACTGCCCAAACTCAGACTGTCCGTGGTCTATGTGCGGACTGTCCGCCGGCACAATCTGACGAGCAACAGTGATTCGGACAGAAACTGTTCACAGTCACGAGGACAACGTCGGACTGACCGCGAAGCACTACCGGACTGTTCGTCGTTTGCTCGCTAAAATTCCTCAGCCTGAAAAACGAACTGCCTACTGTCGAGATGCTGAGCCCGGACTGTCCGCGGTCTGGCTCGGACTGTCCACCGGCTAAAATTCCAAAACCAAACTTCTCAGAAACCTTCTGCACACTGTCGGGGTACAGTCCCGGACTGTCCGTCACTGAGGCGTGGACTGTCCGCGCCTGTATACCGAGCGCAGCCTCCCCGCACCTGCCTATCAATTCATGCCTACCAGTCTACGATGATAAAGAGCGCAGGAGAGAAAGGGATAGAGCCCGATGGCACGCAATGCCTCAGGAGAAAAGGAACGAAAAAAATAAGAGACGGCGTGAAGCATATAAGATAAAGCAGAAGCAACAACCTAATATCAAGAATATAAATGGTAACTTATCTTAAATGTGTGTGATTAACAATACAAGGATTACCATTGCTATTTCTTATATACGATGTGCTCGCTGTTTTGTAGATGGTGATGATAAACCAAACAAGGAAATGAGCATTATTGAAGATACATCACCATACACTTTGGGCAGTCTTACACCAGGTAGATGCACTCCGTCTTCGAAATTTAAGCATAAGGAATAAGTCTATGCATGCAAACATGACACCAAATGCATTCAGAATTTTTGTATGTTATAGCAACAGCACCTTATCATGCATAGCGACAGAGTTGTCTCCCTAGGAAGTATTGTGTTTTACTACTAATGCTTTGAATTTTGTGAGGGCAATGAGATTTGGCTGGCTGAATGGTTAAAGGCATATTTTCATATAGACGGATTGTATTACCTACATGTGATGATTCCTTGTGACAATTTTAATGCAAATTACTTTCAAGTGGGCATGAAAACTGAAAATTTAACCTGTGATGCCCCCAACCATATTATGCATGTGCCTACATGTACAAGGGACAGATTGTTATTAGTTTTCTTTTTGTGAATTCATCTTGGGTGGTTTGTTCAACCATTTAACTCGCTAATGAGGAAAAACAACCCATCATCAATGTCAGCGTCACTAATGCTCCTAACCTTTCTCATCCCATTTAGCAGGTTGGCAGTTGGACGGTTCAAGAGGAGGAAAGGGAAGCCCTAAGGCTGCCGGCCGAGGGAGGCGTCAAAAGATGCCGAACCTAAAGTATCTTGGAGACGACTGGTTACTGGTGTTCGACGAAGACTACTGTGAACAGTGAGTAGTGCATTTTAATTCTGCTAATGTTTCTATGATGTGATAATACACTGAATTGATTTAGTGGTTTGTTAATGTTACATTATTTTGGTATTTCAATTGCAGTGTCTCGCCAACATTTCTTTTTCTAATTTTGTATATTGTTCACTATCTTCTATTATCTGATCATTGTATTGGATGCAGCTCTCAAAATTGGAGCTTAAATTTTCTAGTCGATCAACTCACTTCTAGATCAGCCTGTTCCAGTTGTTGCTTGCCATGCCTGGAGGAGGCGTTCCCGTTCCCCACCTGAATTTTACTATGGCCCAAAATGGCCCGTTAGATAGTCTTACAAGGATTTTATGTACCCATCGTTACCACGCAGATGGTGATGACAGGTAGTTAGAAATGATAAAAGTTTAACCCCTACTTAGCCGTGTCTTGCAAGTTCTAGGAACTGGCACCATTGATCAACAATCTGCTTTTTTTTTTTTTCTTTGGAAATCTGAAACGCCATTGCGTTGCCGTGGCTTTGCATGCTGCCAGCACATGTGCTAGGCTGTGCCGTTCCTGTCTGAAGACGGCCGCGTTCGTTTCTGGCCTTCCAGAGATGTCAGCATGACAGCGCAATGCATGAAGACCGGGAACTCCTTGCTGGGGATTCCTTGGGGCGGTGTCAGGCAGTGCACGTTACAAACGTTTGTCATATGTTCTCCATCCCCAGTCTCTCCCAGAACTGTTTCCCAATTGTGCACCGGCTGATTATGTGCTCTGTGGTTTCATCTTCGGATCTTCTTCATGATAGACCTCGCAGGTACTGTCTAGCATGACGTGCTTCTGCTTCAACACCAGTCTACTCTGAATTCGACCTCGTAGTAGTAGCAGCCACATGAACATCTGCACGCGCAGGGGTGCGCTCTGTTTTGCCAGATGAACGCCGCCCTTTCATCATTTGCCTGTCCTCGAGGCTTAAGGAGGTGATAGAGGATCGCCGATCTGGTTGGTCTGGTCAGTGAGCTGGGTTTCCGCAAGCACCCCAAGAGCAGAATGCAATTCAGAGCTAGCTCAGTGGCGGAGGGCTCGGTAGGGCAAGGTAGGGCTGGCTCCGCCGCGGACACCCACCCCAAGTTGATCTGGACATCTGGCCGCCATGGATTCTAGTCGTCCGCTGGCTGCATGGCTGCTGCTGTGTCGTATCCACGACGGCGGCTCGAGGAACTGAGGAAGACGACGAAGTAACAAACGGTTCGCTTCTTTAGTTATTAGTTTTTTGGGCTTTACATTCCTTCTGGTTGTGGACTTGACCTTGACGGCTTGTGCTGGTGGGCCACGCAAGCACAATAGCAGGTCGGGTCCTTTTTCATTTTCTAGCGAGGACCTTTTGCCTTCCGCCGCCGGACGCTCCGAAAGACTCGCAATTCGCCATCGCCAGTTCGCAGCACGGCTGTTGGAAAGAAGTTTGCCATCGACTTGGCCCTACCTTAATTTTTTTTCGTCCTCCGCCACTGAGCTAGCTTGCTGCGATAGGCAAGGCACCAACCCTGAGCGTAGATCGTTCTGCATCACTTCACTGACCGTTCGTGCAATGGCTGAAGAGGGCTGGACAGACGTCCGCCAGCGCCTCATCACCATACCAAATGTCCAGCCAGAAGGAGCAGGTTTTCCCATCTCCAATCTGGACTGAGGTGATGGCCTGGTAAAGGGGCAAAGAGGGACCGTGAAACCGACCAGTGATCGCCATGGATGTCGCCTTTGAAGGTGGAGATGCATGCCCGGCCTTGCACCCACTGGGCCCAAGCCGAAGCATCCGGACAGTGCAATTTGTGGATAAGTTTCAGGCTTTCAGCAGCAGACATCTATTCTGAACGCCCATGTCCTTGATGCCTAGACCACCGAAATCTTTGGGTGCACACACCTTAGCCCAAGCAACCAGGCAGTTTTTCGGGAAGGCTTCGGTTTCCCAGTTCGATCACTGGACCAAAGAAAGGCACGCCGTTTCTTGTCCATCTGTTGAATGACTGAAGCGGGGAGTTCCAGGGAGCTCATTAGGTAGACCAGCTGACTGTCCAAAACCGAGTTGCCGAGCACCGCCCTGACCATTGGATTTAAGAGGTGTGAGCTTGCCACCCGCTTAGGTGCCTGTCAGTTAAGTTTTGTGAATGTAAGGATCAAATGCTGAAGGCGGCAATTTGTTGACAGATAGTGTTAGACCCAAGTAGGGCTCAGGAAAACCCTCCCTCCTGTATCTAATTATGTTGACACAGTTCGTGATCAGCTGTTCTTCCATGTGAATCTGCACCAGAGTGCTTTTTGGCAAAATTGATATGGAGACCTGACATATATAGTGACATTGAGGCAAACTGATGAAGCAAGGTTTTGATCGAGGGAGGAGGCGCCTGTCTGATTCCCTCTGAGTACAATTAATGTGTTGTCGGCATATTGAAGAACCGCAAAAGGCAAGCCCTCCTCGGTGGGGTGTCTCTTCCTCCGCTCCACAGACCGAGCAAGCAGGCGAGTCCACAATCTTATCTCTTCTCTATCTCTTCTCTACAACTAAAAAGAATGAGATGTTATCGTCATAGTTAACATATCGCCCCGCCCGGCTCCTAATCGCCCCGGCCTTCCTTTCTCCTTCCTTCGCAGTCGGCTGCCTGATGAACGAAACAGTTCCGTGATAGCAGGGTAAAGGGAAAAGGGGTAAAGTCTCAGAAGATATTTGACCTGGTGTGAACATGGGTTCAGCAAGAGTGTAGGCAACTTCAAGCCGGTGCATGCATGCCGTGATCCGTGAATTCTTTCAAGAAGGATAAAAAGATGGTGTGCTTGTTTGAATCATCCATCCTGCTTGATTTAGTCCTCTTTTCCTTTTTGGCAACGTGGCGAAAATGTATCTGAAGGAAATTAACGTGACAGTGGTACAGATATTCCATAGTCATCGTGTGTTACAAATAAGTATTCCCCCTTCATCCAGAGTCCAGACACTGATATGAGGTCCCCGTACAAAAATTTCTCTCCTCTTCTATTCCCTCCGCATGCAGTAGCTCTGTTTCTAAATCAAGGATGCAATTGTTTGTGGCTGATGGATAGGCAGTCTTTTTTTGGATGGTTGGATGTATGGTAGATCGAAACAAAAAGTGAAGGACGATGAAACTTTCGAACTACGATAGGTATCATTGGCCTGGCGATCAAAATGGTGGTACAATAATAACAGAACCAAAGCAAATGGCCGCAACGCCATGGAAGAGCTCGTCGCTGCCATGGTGCACCACCGGAGGAGCGAGAGGTCGCCATGCTCGACGAGAGGCATACCGTGTCCCGCTTCGTACACTACTCCGTTCATCCTGCACCATCTTCACTCATCCCGGGTTGCTCGTCCAGTGCCGATGGCAGGGAGCGAGCATGGTTGAACAGTCCCGTGCCGTGCCTGTTCGCCAACTGCCACCAAATCGCTACGCGTGAGTTGCCGGCCTGCCCTGCATCTTCTGCTCCAAGCTCTAGATCGACCATATGCCTGTGTCTGCTAACAGGTGATGTGTTTTCCTCTGTATCTCCTTCCTATAGGCTGACGGTTGCTGGGCCGGCGTGATGCCACAAATTTCGCCATGTGCTCGCAGCCATGGAGCAGGAAGGGCACGCTGCCTGTGTGGAGCATCCTAGAGCTGGCGTGAAAGATGCAGTCTTTGGCCTGATTTTCGAATTTTGCGCCACCGCCATGCAAATATAATCTACTGATTAAGTCATAGTGCTACCAATATTTTCTCTATGCACTCAGGGATATGTTCTCAAGTGGATATATGTTCTGTAAGGGATATATGCACTCAGGGATAAGTCATAGTGCTACCAATATTCCACGTTCATAAGACTAACTGCTTCCAGAAGTGACTTAGCACTGCTCACTACCTAATTCTGAACGAGAACAGTTTTCCAACACACTATGGCGCGAAATCACAGCTTGACATTTCAAATGCCGAGCATCCGATCGATCCAATCTTGATGACAATTCCTCCCGAGCGATCCACTTCAGTTGGGGCGGCAAGGAGGCTTTTGCTTCCAGATTGATCGCCACTCGTTCGACTGCTTCTCCCACCTCCGCCTTCAGCATTGGCACCCATCTTTTCAGCATTTTGGAAATCTTGAACAGGATCTCCTTCATCCCCAGCCATATTCGACCCTGAAAACACAATTCATTTCGAAATTTCCAAACCGACTATAAGACAGCTGACGAAACGATATTAGTTACAGCATGCTTCTTATTAGCTATCCAAAAGCGAGCCACAGCTTCAAAATCTTGACCTAGACTTAAGTCCAGGATATTAGATATCTCCTGCCAAAGCAGTTTCACAATGTTGCAATAAAAAAAATGTTGCAATCAAAAAACAGATGGCTGACTGATTCCAGCTCAGCGCAAAATAAGCAAGTCAGGTCACTCACTTCTCTTCTCCTACCCAAGTTATCTCTTGTTAAAAGTTTGTTTTTTGTTAACAGCCAGAGAAAAAGCTGCACTCTTGGGGGAATTTGAAGTTTCCAAACCGAACTAACAAAGACTGGAGTAACTCCTCTGAAGCTAACAACAGCATAAAGAGATTGGACTGTATATTTGCCAGAAGTGTTAAACTTCCAGATCATGTTATCTTCATCATCAAAAAGAGTATTAGTGTTAACTAACTCAACTAGTTCCCACCACAGATTCATCAACTGTTCAAAAACAGCACGCCTAAAGGAGAGCTTCAGCTCTATCCCATCCCAAACATAAAAAACCGAACACCCTTGTTGCTCATTTATAATGTATAATGGCCAGTAACTAATAGCCAGACTAGAGTTACCTATCCATTGGTCCTCCCAAAATCTAATTTTCTTTCCATTACCTAGCTTCCACTGAATCCCCACCTTGGCGGCTTGCATGGCCCACATCACTCCCTTCCAGAAAGGAGAGGCCCCAATCTCAGGGCAGTAGATGATGTTTGGACTATCAGTTTTATATTTAAAATCTACAATCGGAGTCCAAATAACCTCCTTATTAAGATGATACCGAAAAATCCAGGCACTAAGTAGGGCAAGGTTAAGACTCCTCAAATATGGAATTCCTAAATCCCCATACTCTTTTTTCTGCGCCACAAGGGACCAGTTGGCTAGATGGTACCGATGTTTGTCATCACTATCATCCCATAAAAAGTGTCCCATATGTGAACTAATCAGATTGATAGCCCACTTAGGGAACTTGATGACAGACAAAAGGTAAATGGGAATACTAGCTAAACAGGCTCTAAGTAAAAGCATAAGACAACAGCCTCCCTCTCCAACCAGCTATCCTTTTAATGATTTTATCAATGACAGGCTACAGGTACTCTTCTCAGTTTTGAGTAGTTGATAGGTCCAAAGTGGCTAGAGGGGGGGGGGTGAATAGCCAATTAAAAACTTTCTACAACAACAAAACTTGATCACAAGGTTAGTAACAAATAAGGCGAAGCGAATTCTTTGCGCTAGCCTACTAGAGGGTTGCAAGCCTTCCCTAACCGGTCTAGCTAGAGTCACTAGGAGCACACAAGTTAATCCTAAGTTGAGCTACTTACTCCTAGGTGAACAAACTAGCTACTTCTACCACTACCACTACACAAGCTACTGCAACACAAGAGTAAAGTGCACAAATGTAAAGAGTAGGGTGTAGAGATGATATACCGACGTGTAGAGGTGGTAGCCAAACACCGAGAGAGATACCAACACACTCGAAGGTGGTGGTCACAATGAAATCCCAATCAACACACGGAGACAAAGATTTATCCCGAGGTTCACGTGCTTGCCGGCACGCTAGTCCCCGTTGTGTCGACCATGACTTGGTGATTCGGTGGCTAATCGATGACAATCGTCAAGCTCACCAAGAGCACCACAAGAATCTACCACGAGAAGGGTAACTCAATGACACGAGCAATTTACTAGAGCTACCTTGTGGCTTCTCCGCCGGGGAAGGTGCAATACCCCTCACAAGATCACCGGGAGTGGCCGGAGACAATCTCCAACTCCGCCAAGCTCCTCCGCTGCTCCAAGCCGTCTAGGTGACGGCAATCACCAAGAGAAATGAGAGAACTCCGCAGCAAACATGATCAACAAGTACCAATGGATGCAAAGATCAAGCAAAGCACTTTGATCAACTCTCTATCTCACAATGGATGAGAATTATGCAATCTATGTGAGTGAGAGTGTTATGAGGGTGCTCAAGAGGTGTATCAACAAGTTAGAGAGCTAAGAGGATGAGCATGAACCGGCTAGAGGCTATTTATAGAAGTCCACAAACAAAACTAGCCATTTCACTCACTCTGCGCACCGTCGGACGCTAAGCGTCGGACGGTCCGCGCGGGACGTCGGACTAATGTTTCCGGTCCGACGCTTTCTTCCTCGGCGAATCGCACGCTGAAAGGTCCTTGTTTGGTTTTGGTAATTGAGTGACAACTTAAGTGGACTAATATGTGTTTAAGTGTTGATTACACAGGTGATTAGTCCACAGGTACATGTGTGTGAGCATCTATGCCATGGAGGTGAAAATGGCTTGGAGATGATGCTTAGCTCACACATATGGTATGAAGGAGCTAAACGCATGAGACATGACATGGAGTCATGTGGCTAGGTGAAGAAGATCAAGACAAGGCTTCGCGTCGATGGACCGGTTGCAAGTGTGAAGGGCAAGTCGGGTGATGGCTTGGCGCCGATGGACCAACGCAACGGTGAAGAGCAAGCAAGTCAAGGATCGATGACCCAAAAGCCACGTGATGATATGAAGTGGATCATATCATTCATGAGGTGTTGGTGCATGTGTTGCACCGGCATCGATGGTGTCGGAGACGGTGATGAAGATGGTGATCGAAATGGAGAGCGCAAGGCAAAGGTATAACCTAGGGCATTTCTATTTCACCGGTCTAAGGTTGAGTAGAGAAGTGCTTGACCAGATTTAAGATAGATGATCGTACTATCAAAAGGGGCAAACTTGTTTGCATATCGGTCATCTAGTGCCACTTGAGTGATCTAACTTGCATACGTTGCTAGAATCGAGTGGCGTGGTGAAAAGAGTGAAAAATCCTTTGAAAAATGTTTGTGAAAAGCTAACACACATGCACATGAGGTGTACACTTGTTGGTGTTAGCACTTTTGCAAAGGTGAAAGTGTTTGGAGGTGATGTTGTGAGGTAGAGAGGGTGTGGTTCTCTCTCTTCCTCCTGCCGAGCTTGCGAGGCAGGATTCGCAGGTTTTTGGCGAAGTTGCAAGAGTGTCGGACGCTAAGGCCAGGGGGCGTCGGACCATGGGCTCGGTCCGACGGCCTGCCCTTGTCTTCTGTGCTGTGGTGCGACCGTCGGACGCTGTCTGCAGTGACAGCGTTGGACCATCCTCGTGCGTCCGACGGTGTTTGGCCTGTGAGCGTCGGACGCTGAAGTTTGTGGGCGTCGGACTTTTGTCCGAGCGTCCGACGGTGCAGATCGTGCGAGAGCTGACACGTGGTGAGCTCTGAGAGCGTCGGACTCTTGGGTTTAGTCCGAAGGCAAGCGTCGGACGACCGTCCGATGGTTTTCAGCCCTCGGGGAGCTCTCTGGAAGCGTCGGACCGTGGAGTTCGTTGGTCCGACGGTGTTCCGTCCGACGGTGAGCTGAAGCACGGGAAGTTAGCCGTTGTGATCCAACGTTCGACTTCAAACGGCTAGTGACACGTGGCGGCTATCGGGAGCGTCGGACTGTGGACATTGGTCCGACGGTGGCGTGGCTGAGCGTCCGACGCTCAGTCCGACGGCCGGTTTGAGAGGGCAACGGCTCTATTCGCTTGAGGGCTATAAATTCAAGCACTTGGTGGCCTTGGCCGACCAGCTGAGCACCCTTGGGCCTGTGTGGCTTGTGTAAGTGTGCTTGGAAGCCCTCCCACTCACTCACTTGCTTAGTGCACATCCGATTGATTGATAGTGAGTGATTCTAGTGCGTTGCATTATGAGATTGCATCGAGTGGCACTAGGTGATCGTGTTGCAAGCCGGTGGTGCTTGTTACTCTTGGAGGTTGCCACCTCCTAGACGGCTTGGTGGCTTGTGGCTCCGTGAAGCAAGCAAGAAGATTGTGCTTAGCTCCGGAGAAGCTTTGTGAGGGGTTGGAGCTCACCCCGCGGGAGATCGCAAAGAGCATCGCTAGTAGAGCGAGATGTGAAGAGCGACAAGTGGTCCGGCCGAGTCAAGTGCTAGAGCTTGTGGTAAGCACTCCACGTGGGAGAGTGTGACTTGCGGGTCACCACTAGCAAGAGGACCGGTGGCAACCTTGGAGCTTGTCTCAACGGAGGACGTAGCTTGTGGCGACAAGTGAACCTCCGGGAAATAAATCACCGCGTCAACACCTTCCCATCCTTCGCGGTGGTTTGCTCCCTTCTACATAAATTATTTATATTGTGCATTACTTTATTTGTGTAGTTGTAGTTGCTCTTGTGAGACCGGTTAGCTTATGTAGCTTGCCACTCACCTTCTTAGCTTGTGTAGCTTAGAAGTAGTTCTCACTTAGTTTGTGTAGCTAAAGTGAGTTGCGCTCTTTGATTTGGATTGTGTATCCTTGTCACTGAGCAAGTAATGAGCTTAGGTGCTTAGTGCGTTTTTGCTTGCTAGTTAATAGGAGTTTCCCCGGTGCTTAAAGTACTAGCGCTTAGGTTTGTGTGATCTTGCGCTAGAACGGTTTAGGGAAGCTCAAGCTAGACTTGCACCTTTGCTTCTCGCTAGGATCTTTGGCAAGGTGTTTAGAGTCTTAGTTAGAGGGGTGAATTGTCGCTAGAACCGATTAGGTTTTATTCCGCTGCGATTAGTTGTTATAAAGGACTATTCACCCCCCTCTAGTCCGCCATCTCGACCCTACACGTGGTATCGGAGCTTGGTCTCTGAATTGCGGTCTTAACCGACCCGAGAGGATGGCGACTTATGGGCTAGATGTTGATTGTCCATACACATTTGATGGCACACACTTTGCACGTTGGAGAAATTGGATGGAATGTAATATTAATTTTATTTCTCCCCAAATGTGGTGGATCGTAGATGTAGGCTTTTCCCATGAGATTGATGAGGACAATCCTACCGAAGGGCAAGGGAAATGCTTACAACTCGGTTACCAAGCTATTAACATGTTTTATAGAGCTTTGGATGATAGCATCTTCGGAAGGATCATGCACTTTGAGACCGCTCATGAAATTTGGGTGTATCTCAATGAAAACTATGGCGCGCTCCCCGAAGATGAAGATGATGCCAAAGACATGAAGCTTGGTGATCAAGAGCACTTTCACAACTCCATGATTGTGAAGAGTTGCTCCTCCTCTTCGTCAAGTGATGATGTTGATACTACCACAAGAGCACTTGACAAGGGAGTTGATAAATCCACAAGTGATGCACATGATGATTCTACCTCAAGCTCACTTGATGATGGCTATGAGAGTGATGCATCCACAAGCTCTTCATCCTCATCGCATTGCTACACATCACTTGGTGATGGCAAGGTATCAATTGGCAATGTGGTTATTGATTGTGATGATCCAAATTTTGAGCTTGTGTGCAAACTCTTTAATGCTTTAGAAAATGAGATGAATAAAACAAAGAATTTGACTAATGAAAACTCTTTTCTAAAGTACACATGTGAACAACAAAAACATCTACTTTATGTCATGAGTTGTTCACATGAGGAGCTAAAATTGACTCATGAGGAGCTTAGTGTTGCTCATGAGAATTTGGTAAAAGACCATGCTTTTCTCACTAAGGAGCTTTCTAATGAAAAATCTAAAACTTGTGAGAGCTCATCACTTAGGTCAAATGATCAATCACATATTGCAACTAACCCTCGTGATGTAGGCATGAAGAATGTATCCGCCTCATGTGATGATATGCCTTGTTCTTCACTTTTACATACTTGTTCTACTTCTATGTCTTGTGAGACTAACCTTTTGAAGGAGAACAATGAGCTCAAAATTCAAGTGAAGAACATGAGTGACAAAATAGAAAGGTGGAACAACTCAAGTGTCACCCTCAATAACATGTTAAAGAATACAAAAATTGTCGGTGACAAGAGTGGCCTTGGGTACATCAAAAAGAAATGGGACATGACCAAAGGTGAAAGAAAGAGAGCTAGAAAAGAGAAAAAGCAAGAGCGAGAAAGACTTGCTCATTTCATGTGCTTTATATGCCATGAAATGGGTCAAGCTTTGTCATGACCTACCAAAGAGAAGCCCAAGAAGAAAGAAGAAGTGAGGCTCACACATCCACAATCTCCCAAGTGTAGCACTAGAAGTGATATCCCTTCTACGTGCCTATACAAGAGATTTGTGAGCCCTCAACAAAAGCCACAAGACAAGACACCCCAAGATCAAGTCAAGACCAACCATGAAGTATGCTATGGTGACTTGAAGAAGAAGACAAGAAGGGGTAATGGAAGAGGAAGGCATCAAACTCATATTCATGATGCCAAGTTGATGATGAGCAAGACTCAAGAGAATAACAAGATGGCTCACATCAAGTGTTTCAAATGTGAAGACATGGGTCACTTTGCCTCGAAGTGTCCTAACAAGCTTGAGAAGAAGGCTCAAGCAACTCAAGAGAGGCGAGGCAATGAGAAGCACAACATGAGCAAGAAAGAGAAGGCTCAAGCAAAGCAAAAGTGCTACTCATGCCGGGAAAGGGGACACATGGCTAATTCATGTCCCCTAGGTAATACTCCTAAACCTATTTCAATTCATGCAAATAATTTGCTTAGGAAGGATGACAATGGTACCTCATCGGTTGCTATTGCAAAATATCCCACTATCCATACTAAGGCAATGCCTAAGTATGTTGCTCCTAACTTGAGAGGACCCAAACTAGTTTGGGTACCATCAAAAAGTGGATGATTGCGTGTAGGTACCATGGCATTGGAGGCTTGATTTAATTGGCATTCATATTGATCATCATATAATGAGTCAAGTCATGAGTACTAGTGTAAATCCAAACCAATGCCAAGTCAAATAAAGTGAAGTCCAAGTGCTATAACATACAAGTGCAAAAGTTAGGCCCTTGGATTGTAACGAAGGATAGGATTGGCCCGTGGGCTCAACAAGGATCGAGGTGGATTTGGATGATGAGGCTTTAAAGAACGTATTGGATAGGGCTGAGGAATCAACTCAGTTGGGGGGATATTGGAGTGCGGTTAGGGCTAGCCTACCAGGCCTTGGTGCGCATGGTGTCATCAGGGGCCCACTATCTTGTTGGGCTCCAATGACGTTAGGCCAATCGATGAGTAGCCTGCCACCTTGGCTTCTGAAGTTGGGCCTCCAAGATCGGATATTGATGCCGGTGAGAAAGAAGCGGATTCCCAAAGAAGCAAAATCTCTGGAGGCGCAGTGACCTGAACGGCCCAGTGCGGACCCAGGGCTGGCGGGAAAGCGGAGGGCAGCGAAAAGCGGACGCGCGCGCAACAGAAGAAGCGGGCCCAAGGCCCATGCACGCGCAAGCGGGTGGGAGGAGGACGGGAAACCTGTTCACGGGCCCATACACCCGTGTGCTCTGGAAGTGCGGAGACTCAGACGACCCAGTGCAGACCCAGGGCCGATGTTCAGTTTGCTCGCATCAGGCCCGATTAGCAGGGCAAGATGCGTCTAGGGCCCCTAAAAATCAAGGGCTCAAATGTTTAGTACCTACATATTGCACAACATATTACGAGTCCAGAGCTATAACAAGCACACCGTTCAGACTTCCATTATATTAAAAAAAGTAGTTTGAGACTGCACTCCTAATACAATAACAGACAGCCCATGTCTAATTGATCTCATCACATCAATATTGGCTAATCGACTCACCGTCTATGCATTTGTTTTTTTAGGAAATTATTTTCTTGGCCCTAAAAAGAGTTTGACTTAGTTTGTTGGCCCTGATTTCATCGAACTTTGTTATTTAGCCCTAAAACGAAATTTATTTAGTTTCTTGGTCCTTCTAGCAATACTAAAATGCTTCAAAAAATCATAACTCTTTAATATGATATCGGATGAAGAAGAATTTTATATGAAAATTTAGATCTCGATGAGATCTACAACTTTATAGTTTTAAGTTTTTTCATTTGAGAAAATTTAGATGCTAGAACACATTAAAATAATATGTTAACTTTTTGAGTCTATGGACTTTCTCAAATGAAAAAACTTAAAACTATAAAGTTATAGATCTCGTTGAGATCTAAATTGTCATATAAAAATCTTCTTTATCAGATATCGTATTTAAGAGTTATGATTTTTTGAAGTATTTTGATCTGGCTAAAAGGGCCAAAAAAAATTAAGCAAATTTCGTTTTAGGGCCAAATAACAAAGTTTGATGAAAACAGAGCCAAAAAAACTAAGTCAAACCTTTTTTAGGGTCAAGGAAATAATTTCCTCTTGTTTTTTTTGGGTAGATTCAGCAACTCCAGGCACGCGGACACAGTGTCAGCTTCTGTGAGTTTTCACGACATCGCAACTGAAAGGATCGAGGATGTCCAAAAGAGGGATTGGGCAACTAATAAATTTTTTGAAATACAATTCAACCTATTACCATTTGCCCAATGTCACCCTACAAGTGCTTGTGTACCGTTCTAGCCTAAAATAAGTTATGCAATTTAGAGCCAACTCCTATCACAAGTATGCTACTCTAAGAAAATAAAGTACACAAAGTAAATGCGGGAATGTAACTGAGTTAGAGATGACAAGCCGAGTTTTTCCTGAGGTATCGCAGAGTCGGCACTCCCCACTAGTCCTCGATGGAGCACCCACGCAAGGGTGCAGTTCCTCCTTGATCTTCGCAAAGACCAAGTGCTCTCTACGGGCTGATCCTTTGCCTCTCCGGCGCGGTGGATCGCTCACAATCGCTCACAAGCTTGGCTTGGGCGGCCCACAAGCTCTCCAAGCAGTCACCAAGCCTCCGATCGTCATCGAACCGTCAAGGTGATACCGATCACCAAGAGTAACAAGTAAGGACTCTCACTTGACCAAGAACAAGGCCAAAGAGAGTGATAGATGCACACAAGTCACTCTTGATCACACTCTAGGGAAGAAACTCACAAGCAAGTGGAAATCACTCAACCACCGTAGGGCTCTTGCACTATCACCACGTCACAAGAGTTGCTTCAGCTGAACAAATGGGCAAGAGAGTTAGAATAAAGCCAATGGTGAAGTATAAATACCCCCCTCTCCAAAACTAACCATTTGTACTATTTTCAGCAGTCTGCGAACCGTCGGACCCGATGAATAGTGCACCCGTCGGACCAATCCCAATCAGTCTGACTCTCACAGAAGAACTGTAGTCAACACTGTGCGGGAGGGGCGTCGGACGGTCCGACGCCCTCGAGCTCTCGGGTTTACTCTGCACAGTGACGCTCAACGGCTAACACACGTGCTAATGGTTCGACGCAGGTCATCGGACACAATTAGACGCCCAAATGCGCTCTCTGGACCTTTCTGAAAGCGTCGGACCCTACGAGCCATTGGTTCGACGCTGCCACACCACTCAGTCCGACGCTCACCAGAGTAACCCCTGGCACCGTCGGACGCTGGCCAATGGTCCGATGACCATCCTAGCAGCGTCCGACGGTCTCTGGTGTGCTGGGGTGCAACCAGAGGCTGCCACGTACCGTCGGACCCTAACCATTGGTCCGATGACTATACTAGATAGAGTCTGACGTCCTCAAACTGATCAAAACTTCGCCGAATCGAAAACTTTCCAAAACGAAGCTTGATCCTCTCTCTCTCAAGAGTCTCCATGTGCTGCTAGAGCTATGTTCGACAAGTGTGCATCACATCTACACTCTCTAACCTTGCCCTAAGTCAAGCTACCCATCCAAACCCCTCTTAATAATACGGTCAAAGAGAAAAAACAAAATCTAAGACTACTCCAAGTGTCTCTCAACTCCAAACGACACTTGAGACTAGCCTATCACCGTCTTATCTTCCATCCTTTGAAAACCGAATCGATTTCCATCGTTAGGGGGCTTGAACCTACATGTTATTATGACTAACCTCTAGGTTATCCTGCAAAACACACGTTAGTCATAATAACCTCTTTGTTGTCATTAATCACCGAAACCACTAGGACCCAGATGCTTCAATCTCCCCCTTTTTGGTGATTGATGACAACAACCTCAAATAGATTTAGAAAGAGTGAGGTTTTTAAAGGCTTAATTCATATAAGCATGAGACAATAACACCAAAAGGGGTTAGGCATGCTTATACAAATCAAAACCACAAGGTACATAAAAGATATGAAATAAGCACAAGTACCAAAGGATACACTCAAGATCGGAGTGAAGTGCGGAAGCTAAGACCAGAGCGTAACCAAGTGAGAACCAACTGACAAGATATATATATAACATGAAGCTCAAACACTTGTCACAAACCAAGTCTCAAGCACACATATATACAATGCAAGAAAGTAAACATGATGCATGCATATAACACAAACAAAAGTCATCATATAAGAGCCAAAACCCTCTCTCATCGCTCCCCCTAAATATATGCTCTCTCTCCCCCTTTGGCATCAAGCACCAAAGAACCTAAGACTCTGGAGGAGGAGAAGAAGCTGTAGCGTCACGGTCGGAGGAGTGAGGTAGGAGCTCAAACTGAGAGGCGTCACTGTCTGACTCTGAGCTCTGAGCTGCTGGACCCTCCGGTGGTGTACATGTAGGTGAAGCAGTCCGGGTCGGCTCAACTGCCTCTGTAGCTGTGTCAACCTGAGTATCTGGAGCTGCTGTAGCTGTCTCTGATGGTGCGTGGTCCTCAGGTGCAAGCTGAGTGTCTGGAGCTATCACAGGGTCAGCCGAAGTGTCAGGAGCCGTAGGGGCTGTCTCTGTGGGTGCTGGCTCCTCAGGTGCTGTTGGAACAGGCTCTGGAGCTATCTCTGCTGTCTCTATAGTGACGGGCTCCTCTGGCACTGCCTGAACAGACTCAGGAGCTGTCTGCTCCTCGGTGTCAAGCTGCTGACCCTGTGGCTCTGTGACTGTAGTAACAACTACCGCCTCTATTTCTGTTGTGGTAGTAGTGACGTGCTCAGAGGACGCAACTGAGGACGGTAGTGTCTCTGTCATACCGGTAGCAGGTGGAGCTGTGGTAGAAGGCACTGGCTCTCTGTACTCTGGAGGTGTAGGTAAGCCAGTGATCTCGCTGAAAGTCGCACCTAAGCTCCTGGTCACTAAGGGGCCACCCAAGTCTGGTGTGAAGCCGGTGCAGATAGGCGTGAACCCCTGACCAAAGTCTAAAGTGGCAAACCACTGCGAAGTCTGCTGAGTAGGAGTGGTGAACTGACTCGTAAACGTAGCAGTACCCTGACTCTGAAGTCCGCCAGACTGTAAAGCTGGAGTCACCTGGGCTGCAGTGGCTGCTGGACCAACCTGCTGAACAGGAGGAGCAGTGGCTAGGTATGGAGGAGCTCATGTGTGCCTGATGATGTGCTCCATGAACCCAAAAGTCTGCAACTGAATCTGCTGGCTCTGGAGCTGCATCGCGAGCATCTGCTGCTGGAACTGATCCTGTTTTAACTGGATCTGTGTAAGTGATGCAGCCTACTCTCGGGCGAAACGGGCCTGCTCCTATGCAAGGTGGGACTGCTCCTGTGCCTGCTGCTGCTGAGACTGCTGTAGAGACTGTAGAATAGCAAGCGGAGCTGGATCTGTCTGTGGAGCCTATGGAGCTGAGCTGGAGCCATTGGCCTCTGAGTCGTGAGCTCGAGGATGCCTAGGGATAGGCCGGTAGTCCTCGTCAGTGCTGTCGGAAGAGGTGTCAACCGGGTCGTCGTCGACTAGCAACTGCTCAAGCTCGCTATGGGCAACATGCCTCATAGCCTCGTCCTACTGCTATACCTCAGCCATGTCTGCCCCTGAACGCTGACCTCTCTGAATCCTATGAATGGCCCTGCTGCCTCGTCGATCGTCTATGATCGAGCTCATCCTGTACACTGGGAACGCTGTGTCAGTCTGGCGCAACTCTCTAGTGATCCCTTGCCAAATCTTGTGCAGCCTGCGCACAAGAATGGAAGAGATCCAGTGAGCGTAAGGGAGCTGACACCGAGACCTGATGCCCTCTGCTATCGTGTCTTCCATCTCGCTGATGATCAGGTCAACAACATCGAACTCTGACTGCTGGACTAGGGCACTGAGGAGCCAAAGCTGTAAGTGTGTCAAACCCTCCTTGTACCCCTCTCGCGGTAGTAGAGTCTACCTCATCACGTCGTTCAAAAGACAAACAACGGAAGGAAGCTCAAAAGGTGTCTTGCGAGAGCCGTCTCCGAACGGTGGCCTGAAGCAAGCTGCAACGTGTGCTGTACCAGGTGCCTGTCCTCCGTGAGCTCACCTCGACGGATCCATCGCGCCATAGCAGATACTGTGCAACCTGGTAGCAGACTGAGGTACTCTAAGTAGCTCTCTAAGTGCCTTCGCGTAGAGCCTATAAGGCTCTCCGCTGAAGGTGTACTGCAAGTACTCATGGTCGGGGTCGATCCAAAGTGAAGCATAGAACTCTCGAACCCACGACTCGATGTACTGTCTAGACTGTCCGAGCAACTCTGTGAGTCCAGGCAAGTAGGTCAAGTATGGCCTGATCTCCTCACCACCTGTCTGGACTATGTCCTCTAGGGGACACACCCTGTGCTGCCGTAGCCCAACCTCTGATAGCATAAGCACTGTGAAGAAATCCTCGTGTAGAGTAGTGTACCAGCCCTCTGAAGCTCGCAGGTCTCTCTGAGGTGGGAACCAGCTGTCAAGTGAGGTCAACCGGATCTCTCTGACTCGGGCTGCGGAGATGTTCCGCAGGTCCAAGTGTATCTCTGGCTCTGGCTCCGGCTGCGGCTCAGTGGGAGCAGGGGCCCTGGGAACTCGGTCACCAAGCCTCTGACCAGCGGGCCGGGGTGGCATCGAAGGTCGAGTGCGGCTCGAGCGACAAAGTGGAGGTGCCTGGGCCTGCTCCCTCTGAGTGGCTGTCTCCTGCTGCTCCTACTGAACTACTGTCTCTACCTGTCTCTGCTCGGTCTCTATCTGAGGCTGCTCCTGGTGACCCTCTGTGTCTACCAAGCTGACTGAGATGCCTCCAATGTGGAGGCCTCGACCACGCTCTGCCTCCTCTGCTGCCTGTGCGGCCCTGATGGCCTACCTCTGCTCAGGTGTCAACCTCCGCTTCCTCTTCTTGCTCAGCTCATCCAATGTGCCTTCCCCTTGTCCTGAGGTGGACCAAGAGGAGGCCTCTCATCTCTACCTGTGCCTCCCTGACTGCGGTTGGCCTGCTTACAGCGAGGCATCTCTGCCAAACTGTCAATACTGCTCAACCTTCCAACTCTCTCTCTGCAACTGTCAACTGTCACTCAAGAGGCTTAGCCTCAAACCGTATCCGTGGGCTTGGCCCCGGATTCACTGCCACTGACCACGACAAGCTGCAGAAGAAAGATAGACAGGGATATATAAGCATATATAAGCTAGAGATGAGAGATACCTATCGGAAGCAAGCATATGGGATGAGAAGGGAATAGCATAACAACCTGCGGGATGAGTAACATGTGAAGGCGTAAGATCCTCTGTCGATGAGAGCACCACATCACGAAGACTCCGACTCCTAGAAGGCAAAAGAGTGAAAAGGGAGTGAGCTAGAGTGCAAGAGGGGCTAGGGTTAAGTTTGAGAGGGCAAAGAACAAGAACCAACCCTAGAACCATGAGCAAGAGACACCAACACACTCAAGGAAGGCACAGAAGATGCCCTGGACCTTAAGAACTACCTGCAAAAAGCAAGCAAGAACTAAGGGTGAAGAACAGTGGAGGAAAAACCTTTGAGACAAAAGGTCGAGCAGTTGGCGAGCCAATAGAGGGGGGAGGCTCACCACGGGCAACAAGGGGTCGAGGGCCCCGACCACAGGGAGTATGGCAAGGTAAGGCAGATCGCCGACGAAAGAGAGGAACGAGGAGGAATCACCGGCGAAGGTCCTCAGTGGCGGCGACGGCGAACTCGCGGCCAGGAAGATGGCGGAGCAAAAAGCAGGAACGGCTACGCGCGGATCCAGGCATGAGCCTGCGCGAGCAGGCAGAGCAGCGCAAGGGAAGCGACTACCGGTGGCGAGGGCACCGACGAACCGAGCGGAGCGGCGAGTGGCGGTTAGGGATAGGATTCGGCAGGCGGTGGCGCAGCGACGGCGTACGGGCAGAAAGAGGAACAGGGAAACGGACTACGGGCCCCATGCGACAGAGATGAGAAAGAACTTGACCTCGCGATTTTCCGATCGTCGGACTCTTCCTGTTCAGAGCGTCGGACTAATCCAATCTAGGGTCTGACGGTTCCAGAGAGCTACAGAGAGCTCCCAGACCCGTCAGACTCTGTCCGACGCTGGCCGTCGGACGATATCTCACAGTTCAACGCCTTGAACTGGCGTGAACATGTTCCTCCGATCGTCCGACGCCTTGAAAAACCCCGTCCGACGCTGCGTCCGACGCTTCCAGACACAGGGCGAAGGACGATCGAACTGTGGCTAATGGTCTAACGCTGAGAAAACCAGCGTCCGATGCCTCAGTCCGACGCCCTAAAACCCTGATTTCTTCAAGTTTGTTCGTGCCGATTCCTCCCAACTAAGTTCTAACCCCAATAAGAGTCAAATAAACACCAGTTGGAACTAGTATGAGATGTCCTCTCTCAAACCCTCAACTTTTCAAATAGTTTGCCATAGGCATATGTAGTTTTTATGAAAATAGGCAATAAAATCCAAGAACTGAACGACAACACAACAACCATGCATATGCAATGAAAATTCGCGTAAATTAAACTAGTTGCTTGTCAAGTTTATCCTCGGATAAGTTTCTTCACACGCTTTTGGGCGGTTATCTTAACCCGAGTTAGACAAGCCCTACGTGCAATTCAAAGTTAGACATGTTTTATGTTACAATGCAATACACAAGACAACACAAGATAATCTTTTAGTGAAGTTGCTTAGATCAAGGTAATTGAGTTCATTTCTTAGTGTGCAAAACCATGCCTCATCCAATGGTTTAGTGAAAATGTCCGCCAAGTTATTATCCGTTCTCACTCCGTCAAAAGTCACCTTTAGCAACATGATCTCTAAGGAAGTGATGGTGGATGTCAATGTGCTTTGTACGGGAGTGTTGAACCCGGTTGTTTGCAAGTTTTACCGTACTCTCGTTGTCACACAACAAAGACACCCTTTTTAAGTTAATTCCATAATCATGTAGGGTTTGTTTCATGTAAAGGATTTGTGCACAATAAGCACCCGCGGCAATGTATTTCGCTTCAGTTGTTGACAAGGCAACACTATTTTGTTTCTTGGAGAACCAAGAAATTAGTGAGCTTCCAAGCAAATGGCACCCCCCGGATGTGCTTTTCCGGTCAATCTTGCAACCGGTATAATCCAAATCGGAATAGCCGACAAGAGTAAAGTTAGCTCCTTTGTGATACCATAGGCCAATGCTTTGGGTGTGCTTTAGGTACCTAAGGATTCTTTTTACCGCAACTAAGTGAGGTTCCTTAGGGTTAGCTTGAAAGCGCGTACACATACACACACTAAACATGATGTCGGGCCTAGATGCGGTCAAGTATAACAAACTACCGATTATGGAACGATAGAGTGTTTGGTCAACCGAGTTACCTCCCTCATCAAGGTCAAGATGTCCATTGGTAGGCATGGGAGTCTTGATGGGCTTGCATTCTTCCATCTTGAAGCGCTTGAGGAGGTCCTTCGTGTACTTCTCTTGCGACACGAACGTCCCCTCCCTCAATTGCTTGACTTAAAAGCCAAGGAAGAATGTGAGCTCACCAATCATCGACATCTCGAACTCCTTGGACATCATATCACCAAATTCCTTGCAAAAATCTTCATTAGTCGAACCAAAGATAATATCATCAATATAAACTTGACAAATGAAGATGTGCCCTTTATGTTTCTTGGTGAATAGTGTGGTATCGACCAAGCCGATTTTGAAGCCCTTGTTGAGAAGGTAGTCATGGAGGCGCTCATACCAAGCCCGAGGGGCTTGCTTCAAGCCACATAGCGCCTTGGACAACCTATAAATATAGTTTGGATATCTAGGGTCTTCAAAACCCGGTGGTTGGGAAACATAGATAAGTTCATTTATGAAGCCATTTAAAAATACACTTTTCACATCCATTTGAAAGAGTTTTAGGTTGTGATTAGATGCATATGCAAGTAGGATACGGATGGCTTCCAATCTAGCAACTGGGGCAAAATTCTCCCCAAAATCTAAGTCTTCAACTTGGGAGAACCCATTTGCCACGAGCCTTACCTTGTTTCTCACAATGTTGCCCTTGTCGTCTTGCTTGTTGTGGAAGACCTACTTGGTGCTTATGACTCTTGCTCCTTTTGGCTTCTCTTCAAGTGTCCAAACTTGATTGTGGGTGAAGTTGTTGAGTTCTTCATGCATGGCATTCACCCAATCCGGATCTTGAAGAGCTTCTTCTATGCTAGTAGGCTCAATGCAAGAGACAAAAGAGTAATGTTCAATGAATTGAACATGCCTTTGTGAGCGAGTCATTAGCCCCCTTGAAGGACTCCCTATTATGAGATCTTGAGGATGAGCTTGTAGGAGTGGAGTAGATCTTCTATCAACCACTTGAGGAGGAGGTTGTGGAGCATCAACATCTTGTGCTTGTGCCTCAATATCTTCTTGTGTAATGTGGGTGTCTTCATGTGGATCCACCCCATCTTTATCTTCATCATCTTGAGGCACATTTGATGAAGATGGTTAATTAATCACTTGCACATCATCACCATCATCTTCATCATCTTTAGGCATCTTCATCATCTTTAGGCTTGATGTGTCCGGTTGGCATGTTCTTTATAGCCTTCCTCAATGGTTCATCACCTACATCATCAAGATTCTCATGCTCTCCTTGAGAGCCGTTAGATTCATCGAACTCCATATCATATGTTTCTTCAATAAGGGCGGTGGCATTATTGAATACTCTATATGCTTTGGATTTCAATGAGTAACCAACAAGAAAGCCAATATCACAACGTCTTTGAAACTTCTCTAGGTGTTGCCGCTTCTTGTAGATGTAGCATTTGCAATCAAACACCCGGAAGTAGGAGACATCCGGTTTCTTGCCGGTGAGTAGCTCATAAGGGGTCTTCTTTAGTAACCGGTGAGGGAATAAGCGGTTGGATGTATAGCATGCGGTGTTGATTGCCTCCGCCCAAAACCTCTCTGGTGTGTTGTACTCATCAAGCATTGTCCTTACAATGGTGATCAATGTCCAGTTCTTCCTTTCAACAACTCCATTTTGTTGCGGTGTATAGGTGGATGAGACTTCATGCTTGATCCCAACTTCATCACAATATACTTCAATGTTTGTGTTGTCAAATTCTTTCTCATTGTCACTTCTAATCTTCTTGATCTTCACATCAAACTCATTTTGTGCTCTCTTGGCAAACTTCTTGAAGGATGCGGCAACTTCGGTCTTGTCATGAAGAAAGAACACCCAAGTGTATTTTGTAAAGTCATCAACAATCACTAGGCAATAGAGCTTGCCACCAAAACTCTCATAAGTTGTTGGCCCAAATAAATCCATGTGAAGTAGCTCTAAAGGTCTTGAGGTTGATACAAATGTCTTGGATGGATGTGTATTTGCCACTTGCTTGCTGGCTTGACAAGCGCTACATAATTTGTCCTTCTCAAATACAACATCATTCAATCCTCTCACCATTTCCTTCTTCAATAGCTTATTGAGTGTGCTCATCCCAACATGAGCAAGCCTTCTATGCCATAGCCACCCAAGAGATTGTTTGGTGAATAGATAAGTCTTCAATTTTGCATCTTCCGAGTTGAAGTCCACTAAATAAAGATGATTGTACCAAAAGCCCTTGAATATCACTTCATTGTCATCTTTCTTGGAAACAATCACTTCTTCACTTGTAAATAAGCATTGGAAGCCAAGATCATACAATTGTCCAATGGATAGCAAGTTGAAGCTCAAAGAAACAACTAGAAGCACATTGGAGATATAATGATCATTTGAAATAGCCACTTTGCCAAGCCCTTGAACTTTGCTCTTTGAATTGTCACCAAATGTTATTTTCCCTTGGTCTTCGACATTCTCTTCTAGTGAGGTGAAGGTCATATGTTGAGTGCATCCACTATCAATTACCCAATGAGATCCACCGGTCTTGTAGTTCACCTACACACAACAAATCAAGCTTAATGTTTAGGAACCCATACTTGAGAAGGGCTCCGGACTTTCTTAACCAAAGCTTTTGCCACCCACAATTGCCTAGGCCTATTCTTGTTAGGGGGACCTAAGAACATGACTTTCACTTTGCCCTTAGAATCCTTTCTAAGCATGTAGTGAGCATCAAAGGCAAAGGGCCTAGCATGCTTGGACAAAGGTTGTGGTGGTGATGTCTTGTACTCATGAGCAAAGTGTCCTTCTTGACCACATTCAAAGCATCTCTTTGGCTTGGGCTTGGGCTTGTTCTTTGCTTTGTTGAGTCTATTTTGCGCTCTACTATTTTGCACCTTCTCACCCATGTAGCCAATCCCACTTCTATCAAACTTCATCATGGTGTTCATGAGGAGATCACTTTGAAGATATTGGTCTCTTGTGAATTTTTGCAACCCAATGGTGAGATTGCCCTTCTCTTGCTTCAACTTCTTATTCTCTTCCAACAAAGATGCAAGTTGACATTTCTCACTCTTGAGAATCTTGTTTTCTTCTCTTAGCACTTCAACTTCATCATCTTGTTGCACCGTCTCAATGACAATGGTGTTGGTGGTTGATTGCTTCTCTAGCTCTTTCTTCAAGTTGTCATTCTCAATCTTGTGTTTCAAGTAGTCATCATGGCAATCGGCCACCACCACTTTCTTGCCTTTGCTACTAGCCCCTTGCTCAATGATCTCATCAATCAAGTCATCACATGATGTAGCTATGTCATACTTAACAACAAGGTTAGGAGCATCATGTGTTTCATTGAAAAGCAAGTCTTAAGCCATAGTAAGGTTGTCATGATTAACTTTTACTTGAGTGTAGTCCTCTTTTCGCTTGTTGTAACTAGTGGTAAGCTCTATGTGCATCCTCTCAAGTTTATCATGCTTTTCTTTGAACTCCTTGAGCTCATCACTAGTTTTAGTGAATTGTTCATTTTGAGCTAAGAGCTTACCATTCTCAAGTTTTAACCTTTCATTTTTACTTGTTAGCTTCCTTATCACTTTTGTGTAGTCATTTAGTAAGCTAACAAGTTCATCATAGGTTGGTGAATCATATTCATTGTCACTATCACTACTCTCATCATCACTTTGTACCTTTTTGTCCTTAGTCATGAGGCAAAGGTGTATTGGAGATGAGGGCGGTGATGGCGGTGGAGGAAGTGAAGTCCCAATCACAAGAACGGCCACCTTCTCTTTTTCATCATCACTTTCTTCGCCGGAAGAGCCACTAGAAGATTCAATGTCGGTGAGCCAATCACCAACAATGTAAGTCTTGCCATTCTTCTTGTTCTTGTGAAATTGCTTCTTCTTGAACTCTTTCTTCTTGAATGGCTTGGCCTTCTTCTTCTCATCATCACTCTCATCACTTGAGTCTTACCTTTTGCCCTTGTTCTTATTCTTGAACTTGTCTTTCTTGGACTTTGGGCATTGATGAGCAAGATGCCCAAGCTCTCCATAATTATAGCAATCCATCTCGGAGATGGGCTTTCTTTTACTACTTGTGAAGAACTTCTTTTTGTTGGAATCAAACTTAATCCCTTTGTTGTTAAGCTTCTTAAGCATCTTGGTGGTCTTCCTCACCATAAGAGCAATCTCCACATCATCATCATCATCATCATCATCATCATCATCATCACTTGTGGAGTCAAGAGAAGAATACTTGACATAAGATTTGCCTTTCTTGTCGGCCTTGAGTGCCAAATATTTCTTCTCTTCCTTCTTTGATGATGAACCATCTTGAGGGGGATCTTCATATACATCTCATGAACATTGATCTTCCCCAATACTTGAGTGGGAGTTGCATTGGAGAGATCCCCTTGATGAAGCACGGTCATAATGTGACCATACTTGTCAATAGGGAGAGCATTGAGGATCCTCTTTGCAACTTCGTCCGGTGAGATTTGAGTGAGTCCAAGGCCATTGACTTCCTCTACAATGATATTCAATCGAGAATACATGTCATTAGCATTTTCATTAGGAAGCATTTTGAAAGAATTGAGCTTGTCCAAGATAAGGTAATATCGTTCCTCACGCTCATTCTTAGTTCCCTCATGGAGCGCACAAATGTCCGACCATAGTGCATGGGCGTTTTTGTGGTTCCTTACGCGGTTGAACACCTCTTTGCTAAGGCCTCTAAAGATGATGTTTCGAGCCTTAGCATTCCACTTCTCGTGTTCTTCCTCAACGGGTGTGAGGGTAGCGCCGGCTCTGGGAGGGGGGTACCCTTGAACGGCGGCTGAGCTCTTCCAGAGTGGTATCTCACTGATGGCTCGGGCCCCCCCGGAAGGGGGCCTTCTTCGCCTTCCACCTAAGCTGCGCAGGAAAAGCCCAAAGCCAATCCCAGGAACACCAAGGTCCATCGCCTCAAGGTATGCCTCCGTACGAATTTTCTAATAAAGAAAATCGTTACCGTCAAAGACGGGAGGGGGACCATCGTGACCACCGGACATCCTTCTCTTGGCCGTTAAGCCAAATTAGTGAGCACAAGGCTCCGATACCAATTGAAAGGATCGAGGATGCCCAAGAGGGGGGGTGAATTGGGCAACTAGTAAATTTTTTGAAATACAATTCAACCTATCGCCATTTGCCCAATGTCACCCCACAATTGCTTGTGTACCGTTCTAGCCTAAAACAAGTTATGTAATTTAGAGCCAAGTCCTATTACAAGTATACTACTCTAGGAAAGTAAAGTACACAAAGTAAATGTGGGAATGTAAATGAGTTAGAGATGACAAGCCGAGTTTTTCCCGAGGTATCGGAGAGTCGGCACTCTCCACTAGTCCTCGTTGGAGCACCCACGCAAGCGTGTAGCTCCCACTTGATCTTCGCAAAGACCAAGTGCTCTCTACGGGCTGATCCTTTGCCTCTCCGGCGCGGTGGATCGCCCACAGCCGCTCACAAGCTTGGCTTGGGCCTCCCACAAGCTCTCCAAGCGGTCACCAAGCCTCTGATCGCCACCGAACCATCTAGATAATGCCGATCACCAAGAGTAACAAGCAAGGACTCTCACTTGACCAAAAACAAGGCCAAAGAGAGTGATGGATGCACACAAGTCACTCTTGATCACACTCTAGGGAAGAAGCTCACAAGCAAGTGGAAGTCACTCAACCTCCCTCGGGCTCTTGCACTATCACCAAGTCACAAGGGTTGTTTCAGCTGAACAAATGGGCAAGAGAGTTAGAATGAAGCCAATAGTGAAGTATAAATACTCCCTCTCTCCAAAACTAGCCGTTTGTACTATTTTCAGCAGTCTGCGAACCGTCGGACCCGATGAACAGCGTCAGACCAATCCTAATCAGTCCGACTCTCACAGAAGAACTGCAGTCAACACTGTGCGGGAGGGGCGTCGGACGGTCCGACGCACACCGTCGGACCACAGTCTGACGCCCTCGAGCTCTCGGGTGAACTCTGCACAGTGACGCTCAATGGCTAACACACATGCTAATGGTCCGACGCAGGTCGTCAGACACAGTCCAATGCCCAAATGCGCTCTCTGGACCTCTCTGAAAGCGTCGGACCCTACGAGCCATTGGTCCGACGCTGCCACGCCACTCAGTCCGATGCTCACCAGAGTAACCCCTGGCACCGTCGGACGCTGGCCAATGGTCCGACGACCATCCCAGCAGCGTCCCACGGTCTCTGGTGTGCTGGGGTGCAACCAGAGGCTGCCACGTACCGTCGGACCCTAACCATTAATCCGACGACCATACTAGATAGAGTCCGACGCCCTCAAACTGATCAAAACTTCGCCGAATCAAAAACTTTTCAAAACGAAGTTTGATCCTCTCTCTCAAGAGTCTCCCTGGGCTGTTTAGAGCTATGTTGGACAAGTGTGCATCACATCTACACTCTCTAACCTTGCCCTAAGTCAAGCTACCCATCCAAACCCCTCTTAATAGTACGGTCAAAGAGAAAAAATAAAACCTAAGACTAGTCCAAATGTCTCTCAACTCCAAACAACACTTGGGACTAGCCTATCACCGTCTTGTCTTCCATCCTTTGAAAACCGAATCGATTTCCATCGCTAGGGGATTGAACCTACATATTATTATGACCTAACCTCTAGGTTATCCTGCAAAACACACGTTAGTCATAATAACCTCTTTGTTGTCATTAATCACCGAAATCACTAGGGCCTAGATGCTTCAGCAATGTCTCAGTATATTCACTTAGCATTGACATTTACTATAATCAAAATTAAATATCAGAAGAAGAAAAAAAGCTATGGATGACTGAACTTGAGTTGGGTTTAAACTGGACACCTGTTCCCAAGTGTTCTTTTAGATCAAAGGGATTCCCCCGGCTTTATTGAAAGCTTAACGAAAGCCCCCGATCAACACTGGGTTTACCAGTTTTCCAAGACTGCATACAAGAGTACTTAGAGAAAGAAAGGCTAGCCTAGAGCAACCTCTAAAGTTCTAGCTAGCACTAAACTTAACAGATTCCAACTCAAACACCTCAACACTGGTTCGGAGAACCAAAACAACTGCCAACTACGAACAGCACAGCTACACCGCTCGGGAAGCCAGAAGGTTGATGACTTCATCCGTCTTTGCTTTCAAACTGGGTTTGATCATCGGGCGCCAAGATTTTGTCAATGACAGCATCTTGAAAATCAAGGACTTCGACGATCCCACCACCTTCTTGTTGAAGACCACGTCATTCCTTGTCTTCCATATTGTCCACAAAGCACCTGCACAAATAAAGAGGTCGATTTTTCGTTTAATACCTCGAGTATTTGATACTATCTCCACAAAAAAGTCATTGCAACTTGTAGGAGATTTGTTCCAGCCAAGATTGTCCCAAAGAAATGACCACACAAAGGCTGCAACGGGACACTGAAATAAGATGTGGTCAGCTGTTTCAGCTGCCTCACACATCGCACATTCAGGCTCCCCTGACCACTGTTTTTTCCGGAGTTGCACATTAGATTGAATTCTATCATGTGCTGCCATCCATATGAAAATCTTAACTTTCAGTGGTATACTACATTTCCATACTTTCATCATTTGAGAATCTCTAACCCCACCAAATGTCATCAATCTGTATAATGATTTGGCTGTATATTTTCTGGAGTTCTCCAAACCCCAGTATACTACATCTCTGCCATCGGTTAGGGAGACCCCCTCCATTGCACTCATAAGTTGATGCCAATCATCATGCAGGACACCCATTAATTGCCTTCTGACCGGAATATTCAACTGTCCATCTCTAAATGCATCTGCAACTAAGATATCTAGATCAATCACTATCTGGAACACTCTATGAAAATGGAACTTTAAAGGACAATCTCCGAACCAACCGTCATGCTAGAATCTAGTTCTTTCCCCATTCTTTATCTCTATCACTCTTCCTTTTTGGTACCAATCTCTCAATCCCAGTAAAGTTCTCCAAAATTGTGACCCATTTTTGTTCTTTATCTGGAAGATGCTCTTTTCACCTAAGTATTTTCTTCTGAGTAGCGAGCAGCACAAGCTATTGTCACCTCTTTCTAATTTATCTATCCATTTAACCATCAGACAAGTATTCATAGCTCTTACGTCAGTGAAACCTAAGCCCCCAAAATCTTTAGGTTTGCTCAAAGCTCCCCATTTGACCATGTGATATTTCCTTTTTTTTACTATTACCTTGCCAAAAAATCGAGCTCTAATTGAGTCAATCAGCTAAAAATTCCCTTCATATAGGTAGGACACTCCCATTGTGTACATAGGGACGCTGGACAAGCAGGATTCCAGCAAAATTGATTTTCCTCCTGAAGAGAGATATTCACATTGCCAGGTGCCTAGCCTCTTCTCAATCTTATCACTAACATACTTCAGCTGCATTTTAGATATCTTGCAGTCACTAACTGGCAAACCCAAATACTTCATAAGAAATACACCCAGTTTGCATTCAAGAATATCTACTACCTTCTGCTGCTCATCCACACTCAGTCCAACAGTGAAAACCTCACTCTTATCATAATTGATTTTCATTCTAGACAAGGCTTCATAGCAAGTCAAAATAACTCTAATATTCTGCAAGATTTCTTCATTGTATTGCAGCAAAATCACTGTATCATCTGCATATTGTAAGTGTGTTAGACCCCCCTCAACCAAATCCAGAGCTAGACCCTTTAATAGCCCTTCTTTACTAGCTCTATTCAACATTTCAGATAATGCATCAGCCACTAAGTTGAATGTTCCCAAGTGTTTTTGGCCCACAACCTTTGATAGCGAAGGTTTGGCATTGATAACGTTTATGGATGGCCCTCTCTGTCTTCTGGAATTTGGGCTGAAAAATCCTTTGATCCGATTTTTTGTTTGAGATTAACGGCATCTGAAGATATGCTACGAAAATGTTCCCCCAAAAGCAAATTGTTTGTTTGGCCATGTTCATGTAGTTTGCGTTTTTTTACGATATGCTACTCCAATCTTTTATACCTCCACAAGCACTGTCTCACGATTTATGTAGTAGTAAGTAGTACTCTATTCGGCTGACTGGTTGTTATTGTGAGAGAGAAACACTGTTGAATGGCTGACTGATGCTAGCCTATAAGTTCAAGCGAACAGAGCCGTAGGCAGATGCAGTTTGAATTCTCGTAGCTTTGAAACATGTTTCTAGTTTCCACTAGGTTCAGGGTCATTTGATCTCTGGAAAAACATTGTCACCAACATAAAACTATCGCCCTCGTATAATGTAATTAGATATGAAAAGGTGCCCGAAAGAATAAAATAGTACAGTCAACCCAACGCTGAAACCTGATGCTCAAGCACGAGGAGCAGTCAGACTCAGAGAGCAGAGGCAAACGGCAAACCCAAGCAGGCAGCACATTCACACAAGCAACTGTCTGCGCATCATTTTTTTTTTATTTTACGCCCATCTTGACAGGAGCTTCCTAAGAGCATGGTTAATGGTTGAGCCCAAGTCTTAGCTATTAGACAAGACATGTAAGCAATGTTCAGCCAAGCTGTACAAGGCTTGGCTCATCCTTTGGTCTATATGATTTTTTTTTATTTTATCTCCTCCTATCACTTTGTGCCACCTCGTTGTATATTGGGGCCATTGAATGCAAAAGCTGCTAAGTTTACATTGGCATCTGTGATGCGCCGGTCGACGCATGCAGCGCCAAGCTTGCTTGTCTATTCTTCTCTCTCTATTCCATGTCATCCACGCTGCTGAGTTATTGGTCGATACGCCCATCATTGTACCTGCCCTAAATAGCCAAACGAGTCCTCACGTATTACCCTGTCCGCTCTTGCTTGTTCCTTCCCTGTCCATGTGTTACCCTGGCCTGGAAACACGTCAACGAGGTTGCTGATGCAGCTCTTCTCTTGTTTCAGATGAACACCTGGAGGTATTTGATGGAAGAGAATGTAGCTATGGCTTGTGGATCAGTTGAACCCTGTTCGGTGTTGATTTCTTGAGTTGGTGGTACGGTTAGGGTCTCCAATGGTGCTAGCTGAGTTAAATTGTAGGGCGATTCCCAGTAATTTCATATTACTAAAGTGAAATATTGGCGATTTTGGTTTCAATTTGAGTATGCTTTGTTTAAGCTAACTTTAGTTTAAATTCCAATTTTGCAGCCTATATGCCCTGTACAATGTGTGAGATTGCAATAGGAAAAATGTGGGGTGGTAAACTGAACCTCACAATGACTGTTCTAGAAAGGACCCACAAACTCGTAAATATCTACATGCAAATGTATAGTATAAAAAGCAGAATCATAGTAGCAGAATGGTTGTTTGTTCTAGTTGGAATTGACAAAGAGGTGGTTAAATATAAAATATTGGGCCTGTTTTCATCTACTTTTAGTGACCAAATCATTTGGGTACAGTGTACAGATAATATATGACGGCTATATACTGAGTTACTGACCTCAACTAAAGATTTCAAAATGATTTGATATGTCACAGGTGATGGTTCAGGGCCTGATGTTTGCATCCCTACGGAATACTGCTTCAGCCTTACGGTACTGCTTCCCTCTTCCATACGCCTCCATCAGACCAGTCTGTTACATGACGCTGGGCTGGTAACCTTTCTTGTTCATGTACTTTAGGACTCTTTCTGCCATGCTAAAATCCCCCAATTTTCCATAAGTTGTCACAAGCATCAAGAAGTCCATCTCACTGAAGCCCCACCAATGCTGTGTTCTGAGCCATTCGAGAATCTGAAAAGAAAAGGTATAGAAATTACTATGGAATACTGAAAAGTGGATTATTTTAATATTCAAGAATCACAGCTAGCTGTTTAGTCACCAAGCCAGTTTCTATATGGGTCATCTGGTGAGAGTGAATATACCTCACTGACAATATTCCATTTTTTCAATTGTTTGAACCGCACAAGAGTCCCAAGAATAACATCCCTTGGAAGTGGCTCTTTCCCGCTTCGCTGGGTCTTCAGAATGGGTGCAGCTGATCCGCCTCCTCTATCTCTCTCATCATTCTCCTCCAATTCATCTGCTCAGCCTCATCAGCAGCATCCTTGAAAAGCTCTTTCTTTTTTCCTTTGCATAAACTTTCTTGTAGCTAACATCCCACGGCAAACCACCTCAAGCCTACGATTGCTCTTGATCTTCACATTGCATATTGGTAAACCAGAGGATACTTTTGCTTTGCTGAAACAGTCAAACACGTTCCAGGCAGAGTTAAGCAAGGGAGGAAGTATCATCACAGGAAAAGCACAATGTAACACATTCAAAGGCATGTTAATTTATTGAATACACATAACTACATGACGAAAACTTTCTCGTCTTATCTGGAAGTGGACATAACATGATTTTGATAGATCCTCTTATCTGAAACAATTTTGTTTGGACAACAGCACCATATGATACACGATCGATCCTCCAGGTCGGTCGAGGCTCGAGTGTGTGGACTTGGATCCCTGAAGAAACAATAAGCATAGCATTTTACTACTAGTAGATGTCAATACATCTCTTTTCGCGATACAATTACTCGATGAACACAGTAACATAGTACCTAAGTTCAAACAAGTAATGTGTCATGGACATAATCACAAATATAATAGACCGCAACATTGTAATAGTAGAACATAACCAAGGCTTCTGCACAAACAGAAATCTTAATTTTTCCAAGTTATCACACTAAGCAACTATCAATATTATGGGGGCAACGCAAAATACATTAACCGAAACAAAAGATGACATCACATTGCATATAGAATATGTCCTAGATACATATATAGTAAAAGCTACGAATCTAGAAATACCAAAATGTCCTATAATTTGGATCGGAGGGTGTAGTACCTAAGCTCTTGTCTCACGGATATAATCACAAATAGACCGCAACATTGTAATAGTTGAACGTAACTAAGCAGTCTACGCAAACAGAAATCTTAGTTTCCCGTCTTATCACACTATAAGCAACCATCCATGTTATAGCGCGACGAAAAATATATTAACTACAAGAAAAGATGACACCACACTGCATGTCTCAGACTCTTGAACAAGGAACCAAAAAAGTCACCTTCGAGTTTAGTTTATTGGAGGTCGTCTCTTCATCAATTTCGCATCCGAATCCAAAATAGCGCTTGCAGGAGACAGTGTATATCCTCTTCTTCGCCTCCTCCTCGCTGCAACAACAGACAGCGAATTACACAAATCATTTCTTATCCCGCACACAACAAAACATCCAAACCCATGGAGATGCTTGGTTGAACCAGGGAATTAACAATTACCTCCCTAACACCTGGGCAAGGGTCTGGATGTAGGTAGCAATCGATCATTTGCTGCTTGGTGGCGCCCTCGCCGCCGGGCTAGCTTGTCCATGACGATGAGATGAGCCAGTGCTCGTAGTCGGCTGGCGGAGAAGCTGGGGAGGCGATCGAGGTGAGCGGCGGCCGTCAGAGGAGAGGGGCCTGGGGCTGCGTGCCAAGTGTCAAGTGTGTGCTGTGGAGGTGGAGGTGCAGAACCACCTGACAACGAACTCAACCACCTCCAGCAATGTGCGCGTGATGCAGTTCATGCGGGCCGGCCGGCGACTGGTCATCTAGCCACCTAACAAGCTACCAGCAATGCATGTCAGCGTGCTCCAGCAGTCCAGCTCCGGCGGGTCAGCTCAACGGACCTACTAAGCCGGCAAGGCGCTCCTCTGTCCATTTCCGGGCGGCGGTCAATCTAGAAGCCTGGACACGAAGAGCGCCGGCCGTGTGGGAAGCTGTTCGATGGCTGTTCTTCTGCTCACGCATTCTGGATGGATTGACCGTCTGAGTCTGAGACGAGATTCACAGAGGGGGAGAGGTTGGCTTACTATACTAGTATAAATGGAGAAGACGAATGCTGCAACTCTGCACCAAGCTCATCCAGCCACCTCGTCCTCCATTGCAAGGGTTCCAGTAGTTCCTCCCTCACTGTCACTAAGCTAGTGAGCTTCCTCGCCGTCAACCTGCTACAATGTCGATGGTCATCGCGCTCCTCCTGGCCGTCTCAGTGGCGACCCTTCCCGAGGCTCGAGCAGGGCACCGAGGTTACTGGAAGCCGGCTCCGCCGCCGCCCACTCGGTTCATTCCGACCCCCGAGATCTGCGATCAGTGCAACTGCGCCATCGTGCCTAGCTCCCACCACCCCATACTGGCCGACGCCGGAGACGTGCGAGCTGTGCGACCGCCCCGACGTGCCACCGATGGCCTCCGGCTTCCGTGGCCTCTCTTCAGCAGCAGCACCGGGCGGCGGCACCGCCGCCACCATGTCCACCACGACGCCGCCGGCATCTGGGGCGCCGTGCGTGGCCCCGCTCGCGGGGCTCACCACGGCGTGCGGGGCGTTCCTCACCGGGACCGACCCGGAGACGCCGGCGCCGCAGAGCCAGTGCTGCGCCGAGCTCGTGGCGTTCGTGAACACCTCCGGTGGCTCGGCGGACGACGACGGCGAACACGGCAGCACGCTGAGGTGCCTTTCCTCGCCGATCCTGAGGCATGTCAACAAGATGCTTGATGTGACTCTGGATGAGGCGAGGACCATGTATCTGCCCATGCTGTGTGGCGTCATGCTCCCGCCGGAGACCATCTACGTCTGCCTGAGTGAGTCGTCCATGGCTGCCCCTGCTTGATTGTCTCTTTGTTTGATCAATGCTCTGTTGGCCGCCGGCTGACCGTGTTTGATTTGCAGCTGGACAGCCCAGGCCGCACCTTGTGAGCCGCATCCCGGAGAAGTGGGAGAAGGCATCGGTGTCAAAGCCGGGTGCTTGATCTCGTCACGGCCAGGAACAGGAACAGCCCACGGAACGAAGAAGGAAGGAAGGAAGCATACTTAATTACAAATAAATAAAAATAAAGCTTCCTTTGTAGTAACACTATATATATATAATAATAATAATAATAATAATAATAATATATTTAAGAATATATATATTATATTATGTAATATGTGTATATATACACATATGTAATTTGGACAGATGAATATGTAAGAAAATTCCATTTGGACCAGACCCAGTGAACCAAGCAAAAGCAGCAATATTTGTATTTAATCAAAATCTTATAGTAAATCTTTGATTATATATTCTTAAAAGCCAATAACTGTAACACGTCGGCGACCAAAAGGAAAAGGTAGAGGACACTCTGCCTCTGTGCCTCAGTCCTCTTTGACAGGTGAACCGTGGCCCTCGGCATGTGTTAACCCGTGGAATCTATCAATCTAGGGAGTGTAACAAACGAAAAAAAACTAACTTTATCAACAATATACATGCTTGGGCTGCATGAGTGATAAATTGGGGTCAAACTCCACTATAAACCCTTGGAATCAAAGGGGAAAGAACTGCCCATAAACAACATACTCCAACGTAAATACTCCATACTGCAGGGTGCTGGGGTATTCTTTATTCTATAGTAGCACATGTTGATCACTGAAGGGCAGCAGGACAATTCGCAAGCATCAGTCAACTGAATGCACAATTCGCGCGCTTCCTGACTCCTCTGCCGTTCGGCTGCTGTCGATCTATGATTGGTGGAGCAGCCCATCCAGGCGAGCCCCACTCTGCAGTGCGCCACCCCTCTCTGTTAGGTTCTGTTCGTTTCAGCTGAAAAGCTGAGCTGATTTTGCCTGAAACTGATTTATTGTGAGGGAAAATATTGTTCCAGAGCTGAAAAATATGTGCTGTTTAGCTGAAGCGAACACAGCTTAGTCTTTCTCTCACACGAAGGCACGGGTGGGCCCCGGTGGCAGGTGTCCCAGTGTGGCGGCCTCGGCACGGACGGCCCCGTCACTGGTGCGGTGGTGCCTCTGGCGGCGAGCGCAGCTCCTGATCCATTTCATCGCCATCTAGAATAATCAGGGGGTGTTTAGTTCCTCTCCAAAATCCTAAAACTTCCGTCACATTAATTTTGCGACACATGCATGGAACATTAAATTTAGACGAAATTTTTGCATGTTTGCACAGTTTGCCTGTAAATCGCGAGACGAATCTTCTGAGTCTACTGGGGCTATAATTGGACACTTATTACAAAAGATTCCTCGCTGCTACAGTGTCAAAATCCCCAAAAAATTTGGATCTAAACACCCCCTCAGTTATGCTCCTTGTTGTCAAAACAAAATGAGTGATACTCTACTAGTTATTCTTAGACAAATAATTATGCACAGTAAAATATAAAAAAAAGGATCGCCGTTGTTGAAGTTTGAAATAAGAACAGATTTGAATCTTCTCATCTCTGTGAACTCAGAGCTGACAAGCTGTGACATGCTATTCTCTACTCATTGTTAAAATTCCATCAACTAGGTGTCTAGGTCCTAAACCAATGATATACAGTAGTTCTCTGCAGTAGCAACAGGTTGGGTACCTGCTGGGGAGGGCAATCCAATGCAAGGTGTTTGACTTATTGTTCTGCCTATTTGTACACAGTTTTCTATTATATATGAGTCTGTTCCTTGGGGTTTCTTCGTGTGCAATATTTGCCTACACTTATTTGAAAGTTTGATTGAACTAGTAGCGTATATGACGTTTTTTCCTCTTCCTGGAGTTGAGAGGGAACATACGACGAAACCTTTCTTCCAATAAAGAAAATAGATCTTTTTGTTCCAAAATTTGAAATAAAGAACAACCCTGCTGATCAAGAATAACCAGTAGAACCAGACAGCTTTTCCTTCGCATTTTGTTGTTACAATATAGGTCTTAATTGTTTTTATGTTTGATCTGTCTTCTCATTTAACCTTTGCTAATACACTTGCATTGTCAGTCATGTGTGCACTGGCCTGATTTTTATTATTGTCCCCTTGTAGTTCAGGTTTCTGGGCCACAGAAGAAAGGAGATGGGTTCGGATAATTTCAGAGAGCATTTTGGTTGTTTTTTTCTGCTTGCTTATTTGCACCTCCATTCATCTGTCATAAGATTGGATACCTCATCCTCTGCTTGATCGTAAATTCTCCTATCTTCATTATCTATCTTGCTGATGGCTGACCCATACAGACTAAACTCAGCATTTGGTTGTTATTTACTTAAGCATGATTAGTTCTGACTCTTCACATGTTAGCTTTGTTACATAGTTTTTCAATGCACTCTATAGAGTTATTCAGGCACAAATTAATAGTTCTACTTATAATTAAATCAGATTGTACAGCTTTTCTCTAGGTGATATTTGGAAATGAAAATATGGATATTCGACAGTTAAGACAAATGCACATTATTGGTTGCTGCTATGATTTGGAAATATGATGAAATATTAAATAGAGTAAAATATGATAAAATTAATAAACATTTGGAAATTATGTAAGACATAATCTGCTCCTCCTCTTTGATTCTGCAGCAGAAAAGTTGGCTCGGTCAGCTCTGCTATTTTTTTGAGGTGAACAGCAGGTGCTCTGCCTTTTCATTATAGGAGAAGGAAAGAAACTAATACAAGGTTGCCCTGACAAACACCAGGGCAATCAAATCTAAAAAAACGAAACAACCACAAAAACAGGAAGGAAAAACAGCTATACAAAACTAGAAAGGAGAATCCTAGCCTGCTAATGAAACGTCTGCTATCACTGCTGGGATATGGCATAATGGCAATAAGCCATGCCCCCCCCCCCCCCCCCCCTTCTTGTACTAGAATAACTAGTTAGTAGTGGCATACATCAGCCATTGTAGTTGGTAGAGGCTGATCTAGTGATCTCAGCCATGTATGCTCTAGTACATGTAGTTGGAGTACTCTCCATACCTTAGTGTGTCTGGTAGAGGTACTAGAAGTTGTATATGTTCAGTCCAAAGGCAATGGAAGAAGCAGTTCAGAGCAACAAAGTTTCAGAGTTCAGACTTGTGCAAGTGATGTGCTCGTGCTCTGTTCTCTACTTCCCTCGCTCTTCTCCTACATCCACGTTTGTGACTCCAAAGTATAATGTGACAGTATACTCCATATCGAATCTAATAATACTTATTTGATAAGATAAATATTAGTATATTTTTTGTATGAATTTGGTGAAATTCGGGATGCTCTGACTTAAAACAACTGTTAAAATGCATATTTTGGGGAGCTGTGGGAGCATTATAATAAATAATATAGGCCACAAAGCCTAAGGAAATCATATAAACAGGGACTGTATTATATCTGCCTTTATTTAGGAAAGAGAACTAATCTTAATTAATGACTGACGTAAAATAATTTTGCAATATCTCTAGCCAAGCGTGTGCGCGTGTGTGCGTGTGTGTGCGCGCGCGCGAGTGATTGTGCTAGTGGGCTTATTGCTCACCTGTGCAGGGGATCCAAGGGCCAACAAATTCTAAAAAATTGTTATTGGAATGCAAAGATTTAGAGAATTTGACCGTAGATGGAAACACCACATATCAGTCATATCAGTATGTAGCCCCACGTTGCTTGAATTTATGAGGGTAAAAGGATGGATAGCCTGAACTGTAGATTAAAAAGTACTCTTGGGGATTAGCTGTTCGTATATGTCTTGAGTTTACATTGTGTTTTCTCTTGACATTTGAAGAAGAGGACACACGCTCTCATTGGCCAGGGACGCTCGGAGAGGGAGAAAAGGCAATTGCTGAAATGGAATTGCTCTGTCCGTCCAGACTGTGGACCTGAATAAAATGATCGGACGCTATGTCAGCCTCACACGGCTCTCCCTACGGCTACGTCCGGCCCTTTACGAGATTTTCTTCCACTCTTTCGTTTTTCTTTTCTCCATTTATTTTTCTTTCTCTTTTCCTTTTTTTTTTCCTTTTTGTTATGTGGATTTATTTTTAATTTCTATTTTCGCTCCTTTTATTGATTTTTGGTTTACTTAATTTTAAATTCTATACATGAATATTTGTGAGATGTTATGTGATGCATTTGTTTTTTTATAGATAATGGAAAAGATTTCTAACTTTATACTTTTTCACTGAAAGAAGTATTGGTCTACGATTATTACAAATACAACAAGAAAAATATAAGTTTAAAATTATTGACCAATCTTAAAATATAAGTTCAACTATGTGATGCGAAGAACATTATGGCTTTTGTCTCTAAAAGCCAATATGCTCGTATGATTTACTCCTTGCAGCTACCCTTATGCTGCAACTGAGTGTTGTTCGCTATTATCCATAGCATGTTCCACGATGTTTTATGGTTCATATAGGATTTGATTGATAGCCTTCACAAGTTCTCCATGACACTGTAACGAAATTCGCTACAGACTAACACTTTCTTCAAAAGTAACTCCGGTCTACAATGACCCACATTTCAGTCAAATATTGTGTGTCCAGCTAAGCACCTTCCCATGCAACCACAATACAGCCCAGGGTACACTTATCCAGGCAACCAATCGCATGTGTAACAGTGTATAAGATGCTACTATGCTAGCCAAGTGAATGAAACACCAACAAATTGCATAACCTTGCCCAGATTAAACTATGTTATATAGGGATTGTTTGGCTGGCTTTTATAAGTATTGCCCAACCAAAGTCATGGCAAACCAGAACTTTTAGTCATCAATTGGTTAATTGCCAAAGAATTGGCACACCAATATTTGTGGCCAAAGTTTTGTAAGTTTCTACAAACTTTTTAAATTGCTTAAGAAAGAAAAAAATTTGATTTATACTATTATTATGGCACTCAACCAGTTGCACACTTATATTTTTTTTCTCTAACTTTAGCCAGTCTTGATTTTAATAAGTTTTGGCTTACCATGATTTCGTTTTGTCAAGACTTGAAAGCCAACCAAGCGGGTCCATAACCCTAATGCAAGGAATCGTAAAAGCCCTTGCCAGTTCCGGCCTGTAGGGTTTCGCTGTCATTAGGCCGTCGTGGGCTCAATTGCTGCTACCGGGCTGCCAAGCGTGCTGCCGTGCTTGCCAGCATCTGCCTGGCCGCTAAGTCCATGGAGGCCACACACACTATTCAGATATTTATTTAGTGGGCTTAATCATTATTAATAAGCCTGAATTAGTGGGCTTAATCATTATTTAATATTTAATAGGGCTGAACATTTATAGCAACAAGTCGTTGTGGGCTTGAAATTAAAGTCTTTAGCAGGCCGCATAAATAGTCAACCCGTGATTGATCATTAAGCAACTCACAATCTCTTCTGCGGCCCAATACTGATATCACCTTTTCGTAAGCTTGACATACATAAGGGCCCGTTTGGTTGAGCTCCGCTCTCGGATTCTTTAGCTCCGCTCCTCGATTCTCTGGTGGAGTGATTCCATTAGATTCATGGGAGGAAGTAAGGTGGGGATCAGCAAAGAATTGATTCTCAGCTGATCCCCACCAAAATATAATAGGGAGCGGGAGAGAATCCGAGAAAGCAGGTTTTTTCGGCTTCCACCTCCCAGTGTAAATGGAGAAGTGATTCTCCGCTGATCCCCACCTGAATCAGTTGCTGTTTTCAGCGTTTGGCTGGTTGAGAGTGATTCTTCTCGGAGAAGCTGAAGCTGGAGCTCTGCCAAACGGGGCCTAAGTGCGCCATAGCAATGTGAGTCACGAGTCACAGCACTGCCCTGATCTTCCTGATTGGCTTCATTTGCGGCCTTGTTGGCATAAAATGGGCTATACAGTGTTAGTGGCCCAATGACTAAGGCCTGGGCCGCAGATCCGCCCCTGGCAATGTCAAAATGATTTAGGAAAGGTCAAATTGATCTATATAAGCCTTATTTATCTCATGCTAATTAAATGAGAATGTATCGTGTGCAAACCACAACCTTTATGAAAATCTGTGCAAACTACGTTAAAAAAATCGTCTAAATTCACAAAAAAATCACACATGTAGATGATATAATGATACACAACCTTGTCAAATATCTTGTTCAAACTCGACTTGATTTGTGAGATATAAAAATAACAAATTTCTAACAAATCACCAGGACAGCTTTCTGGCTTGAAATTTGTTATTTTTATATCTCACAAACGAAGTCGAGTTTGGACAAGATATTTTACAAGGTCGTGTATCATCATATCATCTATATGTGTGATTTTTTGTTGTTGAATTTAGATGATTTTTTTACCGTGGTTTGCACAGGTTTTCACGAAGTTGTAGTTTGCACCGGATACGTTCCCTAAATGAGAACGGCTGTGCAAGACCAAAACATACCAAAAAATTCATATCTACCGTGCTATAAAAGTATAAATTCATATTACTCCCTCTTTTTGTTTTGAGTCACTACTAGTAGTAGTAGTGGTAGAAAAACAACGGTACAATTTCTCTATACCTTGAGCGGTTGAGCCTGTAGCCTGCAGGCCTGCATCCGTACCCGGTAGATGTGGGACTAGGAGCTCAACCATGTAAATTGTAATGTCATTCATCCAATTCCCATTTCTGCAATTGCACATCCTTGGCCAATGAGCAGGGCAAATGGATCCGGAGCTAAATGAAGCTGGCAGGCAGCAAGCCGTTGTGGCAATGTCCGTTTGCTCAAACCGCGCGCGATACGATGCACAATGTGACGAATATTCCCAATCCCAGCTCTAGCTAGCACTGACATTACATTTCTGGTCAAAACGTGATGAATCTTGTAACTAAGGTGGCCCACGCCGGCTGTCGAGAGAAGCCAAGCCTGCCGCCGTTTACACTACTGATCTGAATCGAGCCGCTGAGACTGCAGAAATCATAGCGAGAGCTTTGTGGTGTATCAAATGTAAGTGCTATCTGTTGCTGCTACTGTTGTTTTTTGAAGGAAGAACATAGTACAGCATACAGTAGTTTTCTGTATGTATTCTCAAAAACTTTTTGTCCCGTCTTAGGTGGTGCTGAATGAGGCGCTGTGAGATAGGCACAAGGGGTATCTCCAAGGTCTCAAGTGGGATGATGCCGTGGCTAAAAGTACTGATTCCTTGTGAGGCTTTGATATCTTCAAGATCACCGAGGTTTCTGACCCCTGACAGTGACAGCAGAAATCAAGAACTGCCCGTAAGTATGCAGCTTTGTCTATCTGAATTGAAATGGTAACTGCTGAGTGCCTGAGTGGTAGCATTTGTCATTGGGCACTTTCAGCCTTGCTAAAGGTCTAGCATTTGGGTCCATAAAAGCTTTGTTCATTCTCTCTCGTCCACAAGTCAGAGTGGCTTCTGTTTCATTCAGATCTTGAATTGACTGAAGCCCATATCTGTGGTTCTGAACAAAATGTTTCCAACCTGCTGTTGCTTGTTAAAACTGAATGGAACGTTCACAAGTTTCCACTTAACCACCTGCAGCAGCAATGCTAAATGTTCAGGGTGGTTGAGAGAGCCTGAATCAGCTGAATGAGCGCTGCGTCTCCTTGAATAAGATTGATTTCCCATGAACACATTGGTAATCTGCAAATGTCCTCATCTCCTCATGTCTAGCATGGGAAACACTAAAGAGAATTGCTACGGTACGCCAAACGAGGCCTAAACTGAAGCTTCAAATAGGCTTAACAATCACAACAATCTGTGTTACATTTCACTGCTCCCTAATATCTATCTGCTCACTGCCTAAGTTCTGAATAGAATGCGGGTTGGGGTGGACTCCCACGGTGCAGCCATACTGGAGCTCTGCCAGCACAGATTAGAGCACCTCGAAGAGTGTCCCATGGTTAGAGCATCTCCAAGAGTGTCCTAAGGTATTTGCCAACTCCCAAACCAGTTTAGGAAAAGAAAGAAGATATCATCTCTAAGAGTACCCCATAATTAACTTCCAAAATATGAAAATTGTGGATCCATTTATTTAATCCCATACATTTTTCCACCAGTTCTTCCATCTTCAGCAGTCAGTCGTCGCAGTGATTTAGCAACCGGCCGTAGCAGCTAACATGCAACAGCAACATGTGACAGAACCACTTTAATCATAGGGCCCACGTGCACCGTCAGCGTCCCTAAGGACCCACGATCAGTCTGCACGAGTTTCCCCTTGACGTAGGTGGCCTGCCGGGTCTCGTAGGAAACCTTAACTCTCAGAGCATTTCATTGTAAAGTACTTGCAGTGTTACTGTATAAAAACTTTAAAATAATTTGGAATGAATAAAATTAATGGGGTAGTTTGGTCTGAGTTGTTTCTGTAACTTTCCTCATTCACTCTATACAATCTTTCCTTAACTATTTCTATAGCTCTATAGTTATGAGCTTAGTAGTGGAATAGCACAATATATATGCCCTATGTTGAAAAATAATGAGTGCATGTCACTCTAGTAATTAATTTAATCCGCATAATGCGTATATATCAGGGTATTCTGATTTGCGTTGGAACGCTCATGTATCATGACATTACAACTGTAATAATACCCCCGATATGAAATATATCCCTATTTTCTTAAATAAACCTATTTCCAAATATATTTTTGTTAAAGATAAATTCCTACCCTTCTTCGAAGCAGATGGATCCGCAAGACCCTGCCACTGGAATCGACGAATGCCTGGCTATGTTCGGAACTCCTACGGTGTTGTGGCAGTTATTACAGGAAGTAGGCTACTCAGAACCACCCAAGTATCTTTGGTCCCGTACTGTTCTCCTTGGTCGGCCGTGGTACGAAGTATCCCTCTGGATCTCAGCTTGTACCGCCGCTCCGTTTTGGTCAGCATGGGAAGCACAGGCTGAAGGTATGAGTCCCTAGGAAGGAGCTCAGGCTACAGCATTGGAAGTCCTCAGAAAGATCTGCTTTAGGTGTCGAAAAGAGGTCAGGGTCTCTTCTCTGAGAATGTTTCTGTCATAGGCACCAGGGAATTGGGATAGTCTTCAACAACAAGCTAAGCAACTGGAAGAAAATTATGATCAACAAGATCCCATATTGGTAGCCACTACTCGAGCTATGCTAGCCGTCCTTAACCTACATCTGACCCGTGAGCGAGGACGCGAGGAGTGGCAGGAACTTTACTCTGAATGTTATGAAGCACTCAAGAGTACAGAACTCAAGAAGAAGAAGGCCAATAAGAAAGCCATAAAGTGGCAGGAGGTTGCTCAGGGCAGTAACATTGAAAAGATCAGTCTAGATGTCCAGATAGAAGCACTCGAAGCACAGAGACAAGCAGACCAACACCGCATAGAAGAACTGGAGAGTCTGGTGGATAGTCTTCACCTTCAGTCAGGGCTCCTCATCCAGCAGCATGAAGAAGCTTATTTTTATGCCGTAATGGCAAGAGACGGTCTTAGGGAGATCGTTGGATATTTGCAGCATTAGGATGCGATGTTTTGGGGCCTGCACAACGCCTATCAGCAACAACTCTAGGCAGCCCACCAGAATATCACCGATCTGCAACGAGGAGTGCAAATGCTCCTCACCATGAATGATCCAATGCCGGAAATAGGGTTTGCAGAAGCTGACAATCAAGAAGAGTCTGATTCAGTAGAGAATACGGATGAAGAGTTAGAGGAAGCAGCGAATGACTTAGAGTCCGAAGTAATGAGTGGTCAGGTCGATTAGCTTATAAAGATAGGTAGTTTCCTAGACCCAGTGTCAGATTAGGTCAAATCTAAGGTTAATTGTCTTTGTAATTCAAAACCCTGTGTCGGTAGTAAACTGGTGTAATGGTAGTTCAATAAGTTGGAGTAAGTCGACCTAAGCTAGTAGTCAATGTGAACTAATGTGTAAACCTCGGATAATCCTTTGTCGTCGGTCAAATCATTTCTTACTTGAGCTTATGAGTGTTAGGTGTGTTCAAAAGTTGATAAATTTTGCCATAAGACTAAGTTTTACCAATCCTCGTTAACCTTCGCTCTAAAAGTTTCCAGTCCTTGGGGAACTTCTGGATGCAACCGACCCAATACCAAAAATCGATAAATCTTTGGCTATCTAAATCTATCTGTGTCAGCCTTGATTTTCTCCTTTCACGACACATACTATTTCCTTGAAACTGTCAACCAAAATATGTTGGTTGAAAGCTATTGTAATTATAGTCTATGGGATATCATGCTCCAAGACCATGACACAGCGTCGAAATCTGGGGTCCCCTATGGATCGCAACCATAGGAAATTACTGCCGGACGCTCGCTGTTATCAGGGTTGATGGTCATGATCCTAACCTGTAATTAATGTTCTTTCACTCTCTTTCAAATACCTTTCACAAAATTCATGTCCAAATTTCTTCATGAATTTTAAAATTCTTTTGCTCTTTATAACAGTATTAAAACCTACTTCGAGAATTCACAACTAATCTCTCCGAATTCTCAAAATTCTTTGTCCTTGCAATCATCTTAATCTCATCTGATAAAATAACGGGAATCGATTTGGAAATGATACCTAAGATCTAATCACTTGGAAATGGTATCTGCGATCCGCTAAGGACTCCCCGTTATTTTATGGATTCCTGGTTATTTATAAATATCTCGACAACTATTTTGAAAATTCACTCCTTCGGAAACTTTATGATGCACTTAAATTCACCCACATACTCAATACGAAAAACCTAGCACTAGACCATGACTTTTATCTGCATACGTGTCATGTCTCGATCCGACACGTACCACTCACTCAAAAATTCAACATGTTATTCTCAGTCGTTATGATTGTGTCTATAGTGGTGCCATGACCTATGACCACGGTGCCGCGTCGAAACCTAGCGTCTCTGGCGTGCCATGGCCACCTAGAGATTCTGCTGGGCACGCGCGGGTGTCGAGGTTCGGGGTTGTGACATCCTATAGCTTCACAACTAGCAAAATTCTGTTTGTTTGCACTTTTTGTGGAAACGAACCCACCTGGCTATGGTGTGTCATGATCTACGGGTGCGATACAATATAGCAACCTAGAATCTCCTGTAATTCAAAATCACATGAGATTCTGGAGGGTATATGCTCGTATCAAGGTCTGTGGTCATTTTACATCATAGCCACAATCGATATACTTTTTCTCTTTTTACTGAGGTTACTTTAATTGTGTTCTAGGATGGTATCTCGACCCGTGACTACGGTGCCGTGTCGAAACTTGAAATCTTCTGTGGACTGCAGCCACATAAGGTATTACCGGGGTACACACTGGTATCGCAGTCGGTGCTCCTGAACCATTATAGATCGCAATTAATGTGCCCTCACTCTCATTGTAACCACCCCTAAAAGGTATTCCTTGTAAAGGTTTATTTAAAAAACAAAAGGTTAAAGTTTCTAGTGTTGAGAGACAACTGATTAGGTCAAATAAGAATCTTCATTATAACTGATAGGAAGAAAAGTGTGGGCTAGTAGCTTATCAATCCAAGCGTCTGAACACTTGTCAGTTGCGTAGGATGTATTTCATGTATCACCACTTGAGAGGTGTCTTCTGGTGCTAGATTGAGTTATTGACCTGGTAGGAGTTGAATTTAACCAGATCTGACACGCTCCGAATATCCAGTGTGAGTTATAGACCAACAAGAGATCGTGTTACTCAAAAGACTTCAACAGGATGATGCACAAGTACGTTAGAATCAGTCTTCAGGAGAAGAAGCTGCCCGAGAAATCAGAGAACTTCTCATCTGAAAACTTTTCTAAGTTCCTTGCTGCCATTTAAAAATAATTTATCCTTTTCAAGTTTTACAAAATCTAAAACCCCCACTTGCCTGAAAGTCAAGTTTAAAAAAATAAAATAAATAATAATATATATTTACTTGACACATTTTTCTTTTCCATTATTAAAATTAAGGCTTTAGCCGCATCTTAAATTTCGAGACGAGATTTATTTTAAGGGGGAAGAATGTAACACCCCTGGTGTTACGATATCTAAAACCGGCCATGTCATCATGATTTCATGTAAGTCATCCCGCATAAACTCATTGTTACTGTGCATTACTAAGACAATTTTCACATGTGAACGTGCTTAGGTACCTTTGAGTGACTTTATAATTTAAATATTTGTTTGTGTGTACGCCTTTAAATCCAAATAGAAAATAAAAAAGAAAACAATTAAGAACCTTAATTGGACCCGAAACCCTAAATCAAAAGCTAAATAAAATCAAGGGTTAAGTCTTAAACAAAAGATGTAAATCTTTAAAAGTTGAGCAACTTCTATTTTGCGCAATTTTGAAGTTATTAAAAAGAATTTCAAATAGAACCTTAATCTATGTTTTAAAGTTTAAACTTGAAATGCAAATTCAAAAACTAGCAAGAATCTGATGATGGTCCCTTAATAAAAGTTTTAGTACTTTCAAAATTGAACAACTTTTATTTTTGGAGATTTTGAAGCTTACCAGTGGAAATTTAAATTAAACCCCAATTAGTGTTTGTTTATTCAAATTTAAAATGTCCTTTCAAAAACTATCAAGAATTTGGGCAAGCTCCTTTAATAAAAGTTGTTAGGCTTTTCACGATGAACAACTTTTACATTTGGAGATTTTGAACTTATGCATTGAGATTTCAAATTAAACCCTAATGAGTGTTTTACAATTTAAATTTGAAACACTATTTCAAAAACTATAAAGAATCTAGCAAAACTCATTTATTGAAAGTTGTAAAGCTTAACAAATAGAACAACTTTTATTTTCAAAGATTTTCAAGTTGTTCAGAAAACTTTGGAGAATTTGGTGGAATTTGAAATGAATTTAAAATTGAAATTCTAACACCTTTTTCATAACTTAAAAAATATTCAAATTTTGAGGTTAGTTCAAAAACCAAATTTGTTCAAAATTAAATTTGCTATAACTCTGATTAGGGGTATTTTTCAAGTTTACACACGAAATAGAAAGTATGGTTCATGCCCTGCCATGCGGTCGCGCAGGCCGCGCCGTCCGCCGGCGGCGCCTGGGGCCGGCCGGGCCCGGCCACCGCCCACTATCATGTTCACGGGGGCCCCGGCCGCGTACTTAGCCACTACCGCCCTATAAAAGTTCCCTGTCCCCGCCGTTTCTTCCTCCTCTCCTCCATGGCCGCCGCGGTACCGTCGCCGTGCCCAAGCCACTTAGGTGAGTCTGGTGTCGTGTGAGCTGGTGTTTTGGACTCTCCGTGAGGCATAGCTGGTTCATTTTGGGAGGGTCCTGCGTGGCCATAATGCCGGCACCGCCGCGGCCGAGCCCGTCTTGGCCACCATGGCTGTGGTCGGGACCTCTCGAGGTCAGGGTTTGCCTAACTGAATACCTAGCCGAGTTCGCGGGGTCGTGGGGAGTATTTTCGTTCCCTCCGTGTCACCAGGGAGTCCGCTGCCATCGAGTCTGAGGCCGGCGGCGGCTCGGCCACTCTGTTCGAGCAAGAGGGAGCGGGAGGTAGGGGAAAGACCGACCTGGGTCACCTGGGGCGAAGCTGGGGCGGTCCAGTGTGCTAGCCAGGACGGGCCAGAAAGGGGGAAGGTGAGCTGAGGACTGAGTTGGGCCACGCGTGGGCTGCCTGGGCTGGCCCAGCTGAGGTGGCCTGCGTGAGGAGATGTCCTTTTCATGTTTTCAGAAAAATATAAAGAGTGCAATGTTTTGTTTATTTCGTTGGAATATTTCTACAGAGCCAAAAATCTTGAAACAAATTTTGTAGACCCTCTGTGATATGGTGGATTTACTAAAAAATATTAGATGAATGGTTTGAGCAATTTCTGTACACTGTAAAAATGTATCTTTTAATTAATAAATGGGGCTTCTATGAATTTTATAGCTCAAAATATTAATCAAAAAATAATAAAAATTTTGTAGTTACTGTTTTGTACCGTGGGCTACCTCCACAAAAATTTATAGCTCATTTGGAAGAAATTAAATCATTTCATAATATATGTGTATAATTATTAATTAATAAAAGATAATATGAATTAGGAAGACGATTAGTTTAGTCTTTGATTTCTTTTGGGGATTTGTTTGAAGACCATGAGGCACTTAACTCTTGCTATCCCATGGCATGAAATGATTGACTTATTGTAATTATAGTCACCGTGCATGATTGAATAAAACTCTAAGTAATAAATAATAAAAGCAATATCAATATTTATAATTTGGAGTTGGGTGTGACTTTTGGATGTCCCTGGGTCATTAACTTGAGATGATCCTTTGCACCTTAATTAGTGTTTGGGTTTTTAATTAAGTTGTTAATTAGGAACACTAATAATTTATGCTATTCACATATGATGATAGGGTTTAATAATTTGCATAGGCAAAGGGTTGACAGTGTTCTAGGGGAAAAACTAATTCGACTTTCAACGACTGTTAAAATGGTCAATAAAATAAAGTTGTTAATACCAAATAGTAATTAGTTTCGTTGACTTGCAACTTTATCATGGAGGCAAGTTGTGCTCAACTTACAAATTAAGTTTACTTTCTATTGATCAGTGATTTAATACATCTCATGCATCAAGGCACGCATATCATCATGTTAAGCATGCATTATTACTTCGTGTAGTGAACGCGCAGTAAATATTATTGGAAACAAGTTCCGAGAAAGGTCTTCTCTCGGTGGACGTGGATATTCTCAGCGTTTGACTTCGGAGTAATATCTACTTCAAACAACAGGCAAGCCCCGGTGCATTCAGCCCTTTCCTTGTGATTTACAAAATGTTTATAACTTGAGTTAATATATTACATTAGGTTTATAGGAGTTGATTGATAACCCAATTGATGCATTACCAACCTTGACCACTGAAATATCCGGAAACCATTTTAAAATAAAATGTTTAGAAAATGCTTAGCTCTGCTTGAATAATTTAGATTTGCACAAAATGCTATTTTGAGCTATTGTGATATATTATTGAATAATTTATGAAAAAGGGAATTAGTAATATTCTCGTTCGGTGGCTGTGCACCTGATCAGTACATCGTCACCGACGGGAGGGGATGTTCTGTTGGGTGGTTATATCTCTTGGGTTAGAGTCCCAAGGTTTGACCACCGATGGAAAAGGGAAATGTTTCGCTCGGTTGATGTGCACATGGGGCGGCGATTCCCATGTCATGTCATCCGGCAGGCATGAATTTAGAAACCGTCGAATAACTTTGAACTTGGGTTAGAGTCCCAATGCATGGTTGCCGGCGGAAAAGAAATTAGGGACCATTCGTTGTAGGGCTGCTGGATCGAGACTTTGCAACTAGCCACATACTACGAAAAGCCCTATCTCCGGTGGCTTTATTGCTTGAACCGACAACCACGCACTGGAAGTGGAGAGATGACGAGAGTAGCGTGTACCCTCGTGGCCGTCGTGCCTGGAGACGAGAGGAGTGCTGTGCTCTCGGGTGGCGCAGGACCGGTTCAGGGATAGAAAAGTCATGGTAGACGTGGTTGGCATATGCAAGGTTAAGTGCTACATATGCAGTGTGGATAGGGATCCCCAGCAGGGTATTAATCGATTCGAATCGTCGTTGCTCCTCGGTTAATGGAGACTTGATCCACTGACTTACCCCGAAAAGTGGTTCGGAACTAAGATATTTTTGAGAATGAATAAGTAATTGGAATCGAAGGACTTATGTGAAAGAACTGAGAACTATCGATATTGATTATAATAATCTTGAGTAAAATACTGAAAGAAGGATTAGTATTGTTTTTCTGCAAAAATACTTTGACTCTTTCTAAAGTCTTACCTTGACTCCCCTCAGCCTGCTTTCCTGAGTCTCATTCCTTTTTCTTTAGTCGGGTAAGTCTTGCAGAGTACCCCAGTACTCAGGGTTTGTTAACCCCTGTTGCAGGTAAATTAAGTGTACAGTTCTAAGTGGGATCGTGCCAGTCAACGAATCGTGCATGGACGAAGGTGTGTATATGATAAACCCTTGGGCAGGGTGTCTAGTTGTATACAGCTTCTTCACTACGAAACTCTGGTTCGGGATAATGTAATTAATATTTGTAAACCTATGGTTATGTAATTCTTCCGCACTCTTTGCTCTGATTCATTTTATTTGTGTAAAATGTTGTAACACTGCAATGCTTACAATGAGATCCTCGGAGAGTTAGGGTTTCCTACGAGACCCGGTAGGCCACTTAGGTCAAAGGGAAACTCGTGCAGACTGATCGTGGATCCTTAGGGACGCTGACGGTGCATGTGGGCCCTATGATTAAGGCGTTTCTGTCACACAACAGCTAATGGGAGCAGGAGCTACCAGTTGCAGTGGCAACAACTATTGCGCACAGAGCCCACAAGAGAAGAATAATTCAAACTACAGTGACAGGTGACCCTTTCTATTCAATGCGGTAATAGATGCTCTAAACCTTAGAGAATTGGTACTATCAGGTAGACAGTTCACCTGGACAAATAATCTGGAGGTTCCAACCTTTGAGAAACTTGATAGGGTCTTATCATGCACTGAGTGGGAATTAAAGTTTCCGCATACGACCGTGCATGCTCTTACTAGAGAAATTTCCGACCATACACCATTGTTCCTGAATGCAAATACAGGAGACTCCTCCATTAGTGCAAGTAGTCCTATGTTCAAGTTTGAATTAGGATGGCTTTTGCGTGAGGGGTTTTTTGACATGGTCAAGGGAGTCTGGCAAGAGGTGCAAATAGGCTCCACCCCATTGGAAAGATGGCAGGCCAAAATAAGACGGCTAAGACAATTTCTTCGGGGATGGGCAAAGAATGTATGCGGTGCATATAAAAAAGAAAAAAGAACTGTTGTTTAAATTGGATGCATTGGATAAGAAGGCAGAGTCAACCCCCTTAAATCAGAGTGAATTAGATTTTACACATGTAATGAATGATAGACTCGCATTCCTATTAAGCGAAGAGAAAATAAAATGGTACCAACGAGCTAAAGTAAAGAACTTATTAGAAGGGGATGCAAATACCAAATACTTACACTTGGTAGCTAATGGCAAGCATAGGAAAACACGAATTTTCCAGTTAGACCAGGAAGAGGGGGTAATTCAGGGTGAAGAAGAGCTAAAAATGTATATCACAAAATACTATAAGAACTTGTTTAGCTCATCATCTAGCCATCCCGTGATGATGGCGGAATCCTACCGTGATGACATACCCCAAGTTTCTAACGAGGAAAATGAATTGTTAGTTGCACAATTTTCAGAAGAAGAGGTTAGGGAGGCTTTGTTTCAAATGAAACATAACACTGCACCAGGTCCAGATGGTTTCCCTTCTGAGTTCTATCAGGTCTTCTGGACAGTAATAAAAGATAACATGTTGGCTCTATTCCAGGAATTCCACCATGGACAGTTGCCTCTCCATAGCCTTAACTTTGGATCAATAGTCCTATTGCCAAAATGTAAAGATGGGAGCAAAATTGAGCAATACAGACCGATATGTTTGCTTAATGTTCGCCTTAAAATCTTTACTAAAGTGCTTACCAATAGAATCAAAAAAATTGCAGACAAAATAATTAGGCCCTCCCAGACAGCCTTCATTCCTAGTAGGAATATTATGGAAGGGGCGGTGATTCTCCATGAGACACTACATAAACTCCATACTCGGAAAAAAGATGGAGTGATTTTTAAAATCGATTTTGAGAAGACCTATGACAAAGTAAATTGGGATTTTTTTACAACAAGCCCTTAGACTAAAAGTTTTTCATCCGACTTGGTGTCAATGGATTAAATGGTGGTTCAAGGAGGAAACATAGGAATTAAAATAAATGATCATTTGGGACCTTACTTTCAGACCAAGAAAGGCCTTAGGCAAGGAGATCCGTTATCTCCAATTCTGTTCAACATAGTGGCAGATATGTTGGCAATTATTTTAAATAGGGCTAAACAAGAGGGTCTTATTAGGGGAATAATCCCACATCTAATAGAGGATGGACTATCAATTTTGTAGTATGCCGATGATACAGTTATTTTTATAGACCACGATATCAAATCAGCAAAGAATATGAAATTGTTACTTTGTGTCTTTGAGCAATTATCGGGTCTAAAAATTAACTATCACAAAAGTGACATCTTCTGTTTTGGGCAGGCCAAAGAGTGTGAGGAACAATACTCACAACTCTTTGGTTGCAAACTAGGAAAACTCCCCTTTAAGTACTTAGGCATCCCAATGCATGTAAGAAGACTATCAAATAAGGACTTGAAAGTGATAGAAGATAGAATTCAAAAAAAAATTAAGCAGTTGGAAGGGAAAATTGTTGTCAGCTGGAGGGCGTTTAGTCTTGATAAATTCTGTAATATCTAGTCTACCAATGTTTATGATGTCTTTTTTTGATATCCCTAAGGGAGTTCTAAAAAAGATTGAATACTTTAGATCTAGATTTTTTTTGGCAATTTAATCAGGAAAAAAATAAATATAGACTAGTTACATGGCCTATTCTCTGTCAGCCAGAAGACCAAGGCGGAATGGGAATTATGAACTTAGGGTTGCAAAATAGGTGTGTTGACGGTGGATAACGTCAACTTTTATTAGAACTTTAGACACCAAATTATACATGATTACACACTAGTCTAGGGTTTTAACTGACAGTTTCCATAAGTTTTGCATGTTCTGTTTTTTGCAGGGGCCATTCCAAAAAAGCGTAAAAGAAGGGTTAAAGAGCATAATTACCACGTAACTTAACCACCAAGGAAACATCATCACGAGAACACTAGAAGCATCTGGAACACACCCGAGGCACCGGGACCCGAGACCCCCCAGGGTGGGGCCGGCTGGCGCCCCCAGCTAGGGTTTCGGCCCATCTTCTGGAGTCTCCTTCCACCGCCTCTATGGAGTCATCTTGGTCCTTGTTTTAAGTCGGTTTGATCCTATGGCGCACGTGCATCCCACCGGGCTATAAATAAAGGGGCAGACCCCCCTGAAGGCATCAACCCATCATTCATTCATGGCATCAAGTCCTCAAGCCATCAAGAGCCTCCTAGTTCATCAACAGCCTCCTAGTTCGTAGTTCTAGCCTAGTTAGATTAGAGAGTAGAGGGGTTCTAGTTCTTCGGCGGATCTGGAGCCCCGGCGTCTGTCTGGAGCACGGAGTTCGGTATAATTCTAGTTCTTTCTCTATTATTGTATTCTTCATTATGATTAGGGAAACATTGTTCTTAATAGTTCATATGTTCTTGATTACAATAGTCTTTGTCTACTTTGATTATATGTCTAGTATAGTTGGTTTGATCTTATTGAATTCATGTAATTGCTCGTATAGCGTTTATTCATGCGTACGATGGATAGATGATGAACGATATGTAGACGTGGTGTCTAGGTATTTTGTTTATCTGCGAGTGCACTCTGATGTGCCGGGTCGTGTGGTAGATCGCGTAGGTGACAGCTGCGTTGAGTCCTCTGTACTCCACCCCCCGTATGTAGGCCAGCAGGCACGGTCATGAAGTTGGGTCAAGACTCTGTTTCACACCTTTCCTAGATGATGCCTTTTGCATGTGATCATGATATAAGATTAGTATAACAATGATTGCTAGATGTAATTGCACTAATTAGAGTTATTCATTGATGTAGTTATAGAATTACCTTTGATATTAATTCCTTAGTTTATCCATTGGCTAGCTATTACTATGACTAAAAAAGTGCTCTGATGATTATCTTTTATTTATGATGCTTGATCATACTTATCACCTTTATCTTTATTTACCTTGTGACCTCTACCTGTTATGAGTAGAGAAAATAACATCGGTAATGTCACTTATCCATTGTATACCATCACTATCAATATAGTAGATTAAAGTTTATCCTAGTCTTTCCCAGTGGTATAAATATAAATCAACAACCTGGTAGAACTCCCTATGTAAAATGCTACAATGGTATAATTATCTGTCCGCTTGCAGAACTGATCTTAGTTTATATTATTTATATTTCTGCCTAGTCACATAGATTAATATATGAAACCTTTATTTATTCTTAGCATTATTAATTAGGGATGACAACCTAGTTCTTGCATAAGAATGTTGATAATAGAAAAGTGGCTAGTTACTAATGACAAGTTAATTAATTACCATTCATCTTCTAATCTCGCCTCTCGCATTAAAAGTTATATAGTTATATTTGGCGATGTTAGTAGATGTCAACAAGCATTTTTGGCGCTGTTGCCGGGGAAGGCACATTAAACTTAGGAAATATTGATAGCACATTTATACAGAATGGATAAGATTGTGTTACCGACTGATCTCTAATTCAAGCAGGTACACCCTTGTTTTTTTATCATTTGCTTATCTTATGCAGGGTGATGAATGAATGGTTTTTCTCTTTCAAATAATTATATTGACGATCCAGGGAAACTCCTGAGAAGAAAGAAGTTTGTAGAGACGAGGGAAGATCCCGAATTACTATCAAAAATACCCATTGTTTCTCGAGCTAGTTTATCAAAGGAGCCAGCTCCAACATTGGAAGAAGAATACTTAGAAGAAGATTTATCTCGTGTGTTTGAAGACATGGCTGAGAAGACACTGCGCGAGTTCTCTGCCCCAACAACAGAAAACATCCGGACTGGATCAGCAGTCAACACAGGGGAGAATGGATTCGTGCTCAAGCCTGCTCTTATCACCATGGTTCAAGCCAGCCAATTTTGTGGAAAAGCTTATGAAGATGCAAGTGCACACTTACAACACTTTTTAGAGATTTGCAGAACCTTCACGATTAGAGGAGTACCAAGAGATGCTATTTTACTCCGTCTTTTCCCATTTTCACTTTTGGGGAAAGCCAAGCAGTGGTTCTACGCCAACAAAGACAAGAACACCACATGGGATCGATGCTCAACTGCTTTCCTAGCAAAGTTCTTTCCTACAGGCAAGACAAATGCTCTACGTGGGAAAATCTCAAGTTTTCAACAGCAACATGACGAATCATTCACTGAAGTGGGAGAGATTCTAAGATTACATTGAAAACTGTTCTCATCATGGGATAGAGCATTGGCTACTATTGCAGACCTTCTACCACGGGCTTATCTTAAGCACCCGTGAGTCCATAGATGCTGCAGTTAGAGGAGCTTTCCTGTCACTTAAGCTTCCAGAAGCTCAAGCACTCGTTGAGAAGATGGCCTCAAATTCAAGCTGTAATGAAGAATGTACTCAACCTTGCAAGAGAGGAGGAGACATCCATCATCTGAAGGAAACTGACATGGTCACTACCAAGCTAGACCTCATCATGAAGAAGCTCGACATAGAGAAGAAGGAAGTCATGCATATCAATGATTCTCGCATGACCTGTGAAGAATGTGGAGATTACAGGCATTCAGCTGTCAACTGCCCTACGCTGCAAGAGGATGTGAACTTCATCAACAACAACACCTACTATCATCCTCAGCAAAATCAAGGATGGAACCAGCAAAACCAAGGATGGAATCAGCAACCTCGACAAGGTAATTACCAAGGTAACAATCAAGGTAATAATTACAATAATTATAATCTTCCGCCTTTAACAGATTTAGTTGCTGGTCAATCTAAATTGTTAGATCAAATGTCTAGAAAGGTAGCCTCAAATGATAAAACTTTAGAAAATATAAATACTAGAATGGATACCTTTGCTTCTGCCATAAAGAATCAGCACAGTTTTAATAAAATGTTAGAATCACAATTAGCTCAGCTTGCTGCTGCTGTCCCTCCATTTGAGAAAGGTAAGATTCCGGGTCAGACGGAGGATTTAGAAACTACTAACCTTGTTGATATTCACAATGCAACACAATACCAAATTGAGCCTGCAGATATACAGTGGATAGATCACTCACTACCTGAGAAGATGGGAGACCCTGAAAGACCTGTGATTCCTATCTCTATAGGATGTCACAACTTTCCAGAGGCTATCTGCGATTTCGGCGCAAGTGTCAACATAATGCTCAAGGTAATCTATGAGAAAATTTTAGGTGATCCTTTGTTGTACACAGATATGCATTTGCAGCTTGCAGATCAGTCCATTTGCTACCCCGAGGGAGTACTAGAAGAAGCTATTATCACAGTGGGGCAATCATATGTCCCAATTGACTTTTTGATCATGGATACTGAAGGAGATGAGAAGGCACCCATTATCTTGGGACGACCATTCTTATGCACAACCAAAGCCATCATCTATGCGGAACACGCCAAAATTGTCCTCTCCATCAAAGACAAGAAAGAGAGATTTTCATTCAAGAACCGCATCCTCAAGAATCCAGCAGTCCCGAAGCAATTCCATCAACAAGAAGAGCAACAACAACAATCAGCACCCAAGAAGAAGAACAATAGAAGATGGAGGAAGAACAAGCCCCAGCATGTACCTGAAGGAACCGCTCAGCTAATCAATGCCATAAACACAGAAAATGATCATATGCTCCCGAAGCCATTTTCAATAAAGAATGGTGACCCAGGTGTACTAATCATTGAATGCACAAACAGAGACATCACTTTTCCCAACACCATCTGCGACACTGGATCAGGCGTCAACGTAATGTCCAAAAAAGTATATGATGAATTATTTGATGATTTACCATTATACCCAACATATATTCAGTTGCAGATGGCAGACCAATCACTGAGATTCCCTGAAGGCGTAGTCAAGGACATAATGATAAGAATTCAAAATAAATAATACCCGTAGATTTTCTAGTTCTTGATACGCAGGGGGACGATGAATCACCTATTCTTTTGGGAAGACCGTTCCTCTACACCGCCAATACTATCATCTACATCGGGTCTGGACAGACCTACTGGAAAGGTACGCTGTCAATTCAAAACACATCTTAACCATGAGTAGATCAGGAAGCAACGCAACAGAAGGAAACGCCAAGCTCGCCGTCAGGCTGCTCAGCCTCACTGTGGATGGGAGGAGTTCCCTGGAAGGATTGTAAAGTATGAAGACTGCTACAAGGAGCAAGAAGAAGCCGTACAAGCACCACGCTGGAGTGAGTGGGAAGCGGAAGCTGAGAGGATGGACCAGATTGCTAAAGCAGAGAAAGAAGAGATCCATGCACAAGTAGAAGAATGGATGAAGAGAGATAAAGAATCAAGAAAAGCTTTCAAGGAAGAGCTGGAGCTAGAAAGGAGAGAAGCAGAAGAGACAGAAAAGAGATGGGAGGAGAAGGAAGAAGCACCTGCTACGCCACCGCAAAATGGGGAATTGACTGAGTTAATCCCAGACAATGAACCTACTAAGTAAGTACTCTCCTCTATCTAAATCCTATCGGTAGACTTTAAATTCCGTACCCTAGCCATAAGGTTAGAATAGTTGTTATCTAATTAAATTAGCATTCATTAGTAATTTTTCTTAGCACATTTATTAGTACAATTATTTTTGCATATTAAGAAATATAAAACCAACAAAAATATTTACTGCTTTATTTACTGCATCATAAATATTAAAGCCCCATGTGAATGAACCTATGGTAACCCTGTAGGCATATTTACTGTGGTGGCATAAAAATAAAAAGAGTAAAATACGCTGTGGGTCCTTAAACTTTTGCCCACTTCTCGTCTAGCTCCATGAACTTTTTTTTCGCTCATCTGGGCCCATGAACTTTTTCTCACTTCTCACATAGGTCCATAGCAGGCCACATAGGACTCTGCTTCCTACGTGGCCGTTGATGTGGCACTAAAATGTGACACGCTTTATTTTAAAATTTTTATTATAGTTGTACATCTATGTGTTTCTATGTTTAATTCATAATAAATAGTTAGTGTACCAAACATTTAATTTGAAGTTGAGATTTTTATGGTGATGGATGATAACAAAACATGGCTAGTATAAAAATATTGCATACCTAAAATTATTAAATTAATTACTACAATAAAAACAAGTTTTAATTACAACAAAGCATGTGACATAAAGATAAATCTAAAGCTCAGGAGCACAGGAGCTGCAGTTATGAATTAAACACAGGAGCACATAGATTTACATAGATCTACAGTTACATCAAAAACTTTAAATTAAAACATATGATATTATATATCTATTGCATAGATCTATTCATGTTAAGTCTAACAAAACTAGATTTTCCTTTTTACGATTTTTCTGTGATTTTATACAATTTTGCAAGGTTTCAGCCAATTTATGAAGTTAAAAAAAGAGCACGTGGTGCCACATCAGCGGCCACGTAGATAGTAGAGTCCTATGTGGTCTGCTGTGGACCTAGATGAGAAGTGAAAAAAAGTTTATGGACCCAGATGAGTAAAGAAAAAGTACCTGGACCTAGATGAGAAGTGGAGAAAAGTTTATGGACGCAGATGAGCGAAAAAAAAGTTCATGGACCTAGATGAGAAGTGAGCAAAAGTTTAAGGACCCACAGCACATTTTACTCAAATAAAAATGATTTATAGATAGTAGTAATATTCATAATTGCTTTGTTGCATTATGAAAATCCTAAGCCCCATGAGAATGAATATTCCCTGTGGTGGCATAAAAATTATTAGCATGCATACATTTTTGATTGCTACATAAGAAACTTAGAAAAACTCCAAAAAGAGAATCCTATTAGAATCCTGCTAAAATCTATTTAATTCAAATCAACTCAAAGAATAATCAAGTGCTCATTGGCTAACCGCTAACCCCTTGATAATTCGAGCCTCGAGTTTTGGTTTTCTTGTTGGAGTATAACTATGCAGGAATAATATTATGACTAAAGAGAGAGTCTATTAGTGGCACTCATCAGGACTGCTGCTAACCAACTCGCTCTGACGATCATTCAAGCACCAAGTATTGCAGACATTAAGCTTAGGGGAGGAGCATCCCCTAGTTACCTGGTAGCTTTACCTATATTGAGTCTATTTTATAAAATCCTAAAATCCCAAAAAATATGTGGGCACATGAAGGTCCACACTCTTAGAGAAGTTTCCTAATTAGAAAAAGGAACTTAAACTTCTGCTGGAAATATAAAATCAATTACTTACCATGGAGTGGTACTAAACCTAACCCGTCTCCATAAGATTTGGTATTTTTATTGGCAATTGAGTTTCGTAGGAAAATACAAGATCAAGGAGCTAGTCAACCCGACGCCCTTACACTGCCGATACACTGCTCAGAAGGATCACTCAATCTGCAAACATCAAAGACCCTGTCAAACGTCAAGCTTGGGGAGGGCACCCTCCAATTAAAATCCAGCTAAGTATAAGTTTCATATCCTATTTATCATTATTACTATATCGTTTTTCGCGTGAGTTAGCTAGTAAGATAAAATTTAAAAACCAAATAAATATCTATCTATATATTAGAGTTTGTTTAGAGTCAGTCTAGATTAGATCTAAATTAAAAATGATGAACATTAAAATTTTGTCTTGGAGATGATGAATAGTTGCTCTGTCACAATACTTTTCAAATGCCTAGTTGTCAAACTTAAATTTTCCTAAGTTTTAGATATTGCTGTTTTAACTTAAGAATTTACTCTGAACCTGAAACTTGTGGAGGCATTTGTTTGAGTTAAGTCTAGGTAATTGATTGATATGATTCATGAAAGTTGAGCTACTATTTATCTTATTCCTAACATTACTAAGTTCTGGAGATTTATTTTGAAAACTTAAAATCTACATGATGAGCTCTTGTATGACAAAGTATGAATTACTACCAAAGCCATATATTATACATTTACAGATAGAAAATCTTTTTGTACATTCATGCTGCTTGCTTTATTGAGTTTAGTCAATCTTTGTTGAATACCATATGAGAGTCTTGTCATGCTTTTAAAACCAAGATCACGTACACACTTCAGCACATATGCATTATTCCTACCCTGAGAGTAATCGCAACCATTTCCACTTTCACTAATGTTCATCATAAAAATATTTTCTCCTGCACTGGGGGTGAACACCAAAAATATATAAACCCCGTAGGACAGCCTTGATATAATTGCTCTAAGTTATTATTATTATCTCTCCAGTTATTCATAGGATACATGTGGCTATTAAAAAATATAAAGGGAGTAAAAGATGGACAAGTGTCTCAGCATTAAAACAATGGGTACTAGATGCCCGCCTCCCGAATAAAAAAAAGAAAAAAAAAGAGAGAGAAAGAAAGAATAAAGATAGCCCCTGTGTTCCTCCAAGTTACAACGGAGAGTGAATCATTTTCAAGAGCAAAAGTAGAATTAGGAATAGCCACTAAATACCACATATACACCTATCCACCATATTCCATACACATTCACATCTTGCTTTGATTGTATGCCTCGATTCTCTGTGAATCCATTGATTGACTTTACAACATATGAATTGCAAGTATGCTTAAACCTTGTTATTGCCACTCCTATGAGCTCCACTATAAATCCTTAGTTATAGGAAGGCATAACATTAATGCCTTAAGTGAGATCCACAAATACTATATATACTGAGAGACTTGAGGGTGTCATACAATTAAAGCTCTGAGTTTTATTTTGAAAACTTGCAAAAACTCCGAGATATTAGTACTGTGAAGAATTTGCTACATAGTGCAAGACTTGATTGTTCTTTCTTTGAATTACTCAAGACTGAGGCAAGGACTGAAAAGCCCCATAGTTAAAGGTAAAATGGGTAAGTTTAAAAATTAGAGCAGTTTTGTCTAATTCGGAGAAGAATCAATGTTTGAAGCATGTGTACTTGGGAAGTATAAAAACATTGTAGCAACTCCTGATCCAATTACATGAGTAATTAGGCTTAGTTCGTTTGCCAAGGGACTGGCAAACAGGTAAGCTTGGGGGTGTTGTTGACGGTGGATAACGTCAACTTTTATTAGAACTTTAGACACCAAAGGATACATGATTACACACTAGTCTAGGGTTTTAACTGACAGTTTCCATGAGTTTTGCATGTTCTGTATTTTTCAGGGGCTATTCCAGAAAAGCATAAAAGAAGGGTTAAAGAGCATTATTACCACGTAACTTAACCACCAAGGAAACATCACCCGAGACCCCCCAGGGTGGGGCCGGCCAGCGGCCCCCTGCTTGGGTTTCAGCTCATCTTCTGGAGTCTTCTTCCACCGCCTCTATGAAGTCATCTTGGCCCTTGTTTCAAGTCGGTTTGATCCTACGGCGTACGTGCATCCTACCGGACTATAAATAAATGGGCAGACCCCCCTGGAGGCATCAACCCATCATTCATTCAAGGCATCAAGTCCTCAAGCCATCAAGAGCCTCCTAGTTCATAGTTCTAGCCTAATTAGATTAGAGAGTAGAGGAGTTCTTATTCTTTGGCGGATCTGGAACCCCGGCGTCTGTCTGGAGCACGAAGTTCGGTATAATTCTAGTTCTTTCTCTATTATTGTATTCTTCATTATGATTAGGGAAATATTGTTCTTAATAGTTCACATGTTCTTGATTGCAATAGTCTTTGTCTAGTTTGATTATATGTCTAGTATAGTTGGTTTGATCTTATTGAATTCATGTAATTGCTCGTATAGCGTTTATTCATGCGTACGATGGATAGATGATGAACGATATGTAGACGTGGTGTCTAGGTATTTTGTTATCTGCGAGTGCACCCTGATGTGCCGGGTCGTGTGGTAGATCGCGTAGGTGACAGCTGCGTTGAGTCCTCTGTAGTCCACCCCCCGTATGTAGGCCAGCAGGCACGGTCGCGAAGTTGGGTCAAGACTCTGTTTCACACCTTTCCTAGATGATGCCCTTTGCATGTGATCATGATATGGGATTAGTCTAACAATGATTGCTAGATGTAATTGCACTAATTAGAGTTATTCATTGATGTAGTTATAGAATTACCTTTGATATTAATTCCTTAGTTTATCCATTGGCTAGCTATTACTATGACTAGAGAAGTGCTCTGATGATTATCTTTTATTTATGATGCTTGATCATACTTATCACTTTTATCTTTATTTACCTTGTGACCTCTACCTGTTATGAGTAGAGAAAATAACATCGGTAAAGTCACTTATCCATTGTATACCATCACTATCAATATAGTAGATTAAAGTTTATCCTAGTCCTTCCCAGTGATATAAATATAAATCGACAACCTGGTAGAACATACTAGGTAAAATGCTACAATGGTATAATTATCTGTCCGCTTGCAGAACTGATCTTAGTTTATATTATTTATATTTCTGCCTAGTCACATAGATTAATATTTGAAACCTTTATTTATTCTTAGCATTATTAATTAGGGATGACAACCTAGTTCTTGCATAAGAATGTTGGTAATAAAAAAGTGGCTAGTTGCTAATGACAAGTTAATTAATTACCATTCATCTTCTAATCTCGCCTCTCGCATTAAAAGTTATATAGTTATATTTGGCGACGTTAGTAGATGTCAACAAGGTGTTTGCTGAGTAAATGGTTGTTTAAGTTATGTAATGAAGAAGGCATATGGCAAGATCTGATTAGAAACAAATACCTGAAAAACAAAACATTGAGCCAAGTAGAAAAGAAAGCAGGGGACTCCCACTTTTGGGCGGGCCTTATGGGTGTCAAAGATCAATTCTTAAACCTGGGTTGGTTTAGAGTAAACAATGGAACTCAAGTCAGGTTTTGGGAAGACAAATGGTTGGGACATCAGGCATTTAAAACCTAGTATCCAAACCTATACAATGTGGTGCGTAAAAAACAGGCAACGGTGGCCGAGGTTCTGCAAACTGCTCCACTAAATGTGTCCTTTAGAAGGGCTTTGGTGGGAGCAAAACTAACAGAATGGCATAGCGTAGTTGCTAGTATTATGCATGTTACACTAAACAATATACCGGATAGGTTTGTTTGGGGTTTACATAAAGATGGGTCCTTTTCAGTGAATTCTATGTATAAGCTCCTTGACAGTAATGGTTTGAAAGTCACGCAAGAGATATGGCAAATGAAAATACCTTTAAAAAATAAAATCTTCATGTGGTTTTTGAAAAACGGTGTTATTTTAACTAAGGATAATCTTGCAAGAAGGAATTGGAATGGTAGTCAAGTTTGTTGTTTTTTAAATAAACTTGAAACCATCCACCACCTTTTTTTTCGATTGTCAATATGCTTGTTTTCTCTTGCGTGTGGTTCATTGGGTGTTTGGTATTGTCCCTCCAACAAGTGTGTCTCACTTATTTGGAGGATGGTCAAAATTAGGACAGCATAAACACAATATGCTGGTTTTGACTGGAGCATCGGTCTTGTGTTGGGCAATTTGGCTCCCAAGAAATGATTTTGTTTTTAACAAAGGACAAAAACAAACTTTTTTGCAGGTACTGTTCCGGAGGACATATTGGCTCCGATTTTAGACTCAATTACAGCGCTTGGATGAGCACAAGACTTCTATTCTGGAGGCATGCAGGCTTTTAGAGTCTAGTGCCATGTTTCTGTTTGCTTCTCATGAGTGGAGTTTCTCTTATCGTCTTGGACATTAGTTTGTTTCCCTTGTTTTTATTTTTGGTGTGAGTTTGTAATAATTGGTCTCATTCTTTCTCCTAGAGAAACGATGAAGCCGGAACTTTTGTTTCCATTATCTATAAAGGAGCTATTGGGAACAACTAGTGGGCGCATGCAAGAGCTACGAGCAGCAACAGCATGCTATGAGTAGGCGAGTAGAGTAGTAGTGGCAGACGTAGGAGCTAGTGGGCGCAGGAGCTACAAGTAGCAACAACAAGCCCAAATGTGCGGTGGCCGGAGGCGCGCAAATATGCGCACAAAAGAGCAGGCTCTTTTTTCCTAAAAAATTAGATGCTAGCCAAGTGAATTAAACACCAACAAATTGCAAAACCTTGCCTAGATTAAACTATGCTATATTGGGTTGGCTGTCCTTTTTGCTTGTCTGAAAGAAAGCGCTGATTTCGGCTAATACCGATTTGTTGTGAGAGAAAAACACTATTCTACGATTAAAAAAAAATCAAAATCTTGGCTGATTGGACAAGCGGACAAGTCTTGCCACAACCAAAGTCATGGCAAACCAAGACATTTAGTTATCAATTGGTTAATAGCCAAAGAATTGGGACACCAATGTTTGCGAGTTTCGGCAAGTTTCTAGAAACTTTTTAAATTACATAAGAAAAAAAAATTGATCTCTACTATTATTATTGCACTCAACCAACTGCACACTTATGTTTTCTCTCTAACTTTAGCCGGTCTTGATTTTAAACCTAAGTTTTGACTTATTACCGTGATTTGGTTTTGTCGAGACTTGAAAGCCAACCAAGCGGCCCATATAATAACACCTATAAAAGCCGAGAAGCTCAGTGCCGTTGCCAATGCCGGCCCGTACGGTTTCGTTGTCATTAGGCCGTCGTGGGCTCAATTGCTACTACTGGGCTGCCAAGCTTGCTGCCGTGCTTGCCAGCATCTGCCAGGCCGCTATGTCCATGGATGCCATTCAGATATTTAGTGGGCTTAATCATTATTTAATACTAGAAAAAATAACCGTGCGTTGCAACGGGAAGAAAAAAATATAATTCTTGTCATTGAGATTTTATCTTGTGTGGTGCTTAATCAAAGAGACTCTACATGTGATCTATCTGGGTCCAACTAATTAGATAAGCAGTATTGACATTTGTTGTGTATGTTGTGCCTCTAGTGCTCCTAGCTCACATAGCTCATACTCTTCTTGGAAATTGCTTGGACATGTTCTCATACGGACACGAAAGACTACATACTTTATTTCAAAGCACTTGATCATCTCTTAGGAGTAGTATGCATGTAATATGTAGGAGTAGTATGTACTGTACCTATTAAAAAAACAGCCGACGCACCGCGTGGAAGGATCTCCTCCACTCGTGACCAGATGACTCTTTCCTCTTCCTCATCGTATCTTCAGCTGCACAGGCCTCTGTTTCCCATCGGACCTTCCTACCTCCACATCCAAATGCAGACCCGGACAACCATCCCTGGCCTCGGCAGGCGGGTCGACCCCCGGCCTCGATGGCACGGAGGCGAGCGGCCCCCCGGCCTCGGTGGCGGAGCGGTCCCGGCCACGGCGACGCAGCGGTCCCAGCCTCGGCGGCGCGGCCTCGCCTCCTCACGACTGTGTCGTCGCTTGTTGCGCAGCCTGACCCAGCAATAGCATGCAGAAGCGTTTTGGTCCGTCTATTGCGTTCCGCGACTCTGCGCGTATCTGATCTGTTCTATTTGGATTTGATTTCGATCGGCTTACTGATGATTTAGCCATATCTTATATAGATTCCTAGTTTCCTTCTCATCCTTTCCGTATCGAGCTGGCTTGGGCCGGTGGAGATTCTTTGGATGCGAAAAGCCAGGGGCGGACTGATCTATATTTGGAATTGGTTTTAGATGCGGACTCTCACATATATTTACGGTTTGGATTGTCTCGTGGAGATTTGGAGATACGGGGAGGGTACGGACTCGGTTGGTGGAGGCGGACAGCAAAGTAAGCGAGTGGGCGGTAGTTGGGGGCAGGCTGGACGAAAAAAAGAGCCGGAAAACTTCTCGCTTTATTAGTAGGTATAGATTTAATAAGGCTGAACATTTATGGCAACAAGTCGTTGTGGGCTTGAAATTAAAGTCTTTAGCAGGCCGCATAAATAGATGCATGCATTAGCATGGGTCAACCCGTGCACCTGAGCCCATTTTCGATGATTATTAGGCTTCTCTTCTGGGGCCCAATACTGATATCGCCGCCTTTTCGTAAGCGTGACATACATAAGTGCACCATAGCAATGTCAAATTGATTTAGGAAAAGGTCAAATTGATTTATATAAGCCTTATTTATCTCATGCTAATTAAATAGGCTTTGCAAGACCAAAACATACCAAAAATTCATATCTACCGTCCTATAAAAGTATAAATTCATATTACTCCCTGTTGACGCCGAAACGGGACAACACACAGCAAGGTGCTATATCACACAGTCGCGCACGAAACGAAATAGCACGGAGCAGCACGCCCGCGAAACCCGGCCTGGCCGGTTTCAGAACCCGGCCGAGCCGCCTACCCGGTCTGGCCGACTTTGATAGTCGGCTGAGCCGGTTTCCTCGGCCATGATCCTCCATATATATAGAGGGGGTGGTCTTATCCCAGTAGGAAACCGCTCCAAGACTTACTCTCCAAGTTTTCCACGTTAAAATATTGCCAAAAACCGATTAGATCTATTAATCGGATCGGACTCGACCAAATCCGGCCAAGCCGGGTCTAAACCCGGCCAAGCCGGGTTTCACAGGGCCTCTTGTGATGACACGTGGCATGCTGTCGGGGCCCGGCACAGGGGCCAAACCCGGCCTAGCCGGGTCCCAAACCCGGCCTAGCCTATTCTGTCGGAAGTTCCGGCGCCTGTCGGAACTTCCGGAGGGTTGGAACTTCCGACTTAGGTCGGAACTCCCGACACGTCGGAAGTTGTGTCGGAAGTTTGGTCGGAACTTCCGACGTGACGGCATATTCGTGAGGGCGTAACTCCTTCGTCCGAACATCGAACGATGCAAACCATATATGTTTTTTCAATCAGCTTGACGAGACGGACGCAATGGTGATGTCCATTTCACATTTTGAGAACTTCATAAAAATGGATATATTTTGGTTGTCAACATATGCCCCCCTATTTTCAGGTGAATCAATGTTCATGAACCTGAAAACATAAATAAAACCAAACAGCAACGATACTTAACCCAACGGCTATTTAGTGACTAAGGGCGATGTATACATCGGCCATTTTTTGTTTTAAGGGCGATACATGTATCGGCCATTGCTTGGAGAGTTTTAGAATTTACACTATGCCCCCCGAGCGACATTGAGCTCGGCGCGTGGCGGCGTCGGCTCATAGTCAACCATCTCTTCATCTTCCTCTGCATCTCCAGAATCTACAACAGCAGAGGAAACGGTAGTAGGGACTACCTCCACCGAAACAGCATCGGCAGCGGCATCAGTAGGCGAAGTCGCAAGACCCGACCGAGCCGCCCCCAACCCGGCCTGGCCGGTTTCTGGGAGACCCGGCTTGGCCGGTTCTGACCTGGCCTGGCTAGTTTCTGCATCTTGTGCGGGTCTCGTTTCTGAAAGCTCCCGATCTCCAGGAACCTTCTCCATGGATTTTGCAAAGCACGCTGGATCACTTCCTTTCTGCGTTTGTGGAAAAATTGGAGGTGAAGCGTTGAATATCTCCTCCCTCATTTTCTCCAATTTTTCCTGCTTTTGCTGGGTTTGGCGCGCTCGTTGCAACTTCTGCCGCTGCGTCTTGGTCAATCCCGGCGGGCACCACTTTGGTTGCAAGTATTTTGGATCTACTGGTTTCTTCTCCACAACCTTAGCGGCGACCTCTGGAGCGGCAGAAGATGGATCCTCAATTCTCATTGGCTCATCGCTGTTGACAATGGTCACCTCCTGTGAGCCAATAAGAATTGTCGCCGAAGGTACCTCCTTCGGCGGCGGTGCAATAGAAGTAGGGGGAACAATGACAGACTCCACAGCCCTCTTAGGCATATAAACTTGTCACGTTGGAGCCTTCCTTTTCCCAACATCAATCAAGAGCCTCGCCGACGTTGGCGGATACGAGGAACCTTGACCACCATTGCTAGAGCTCGATTGGCCATAGCTCAATCGGCTGAACACCGATGACATGGGTGCTCCATTCACCGGTTGATGTTGCATAAGAAAGGAGTATGGCACAAAAACCCCATTGGGTCCCCAATACGGCTGAGGTGGAAGATGAGGACCCCAACGAGAGACGTGAGGACGAACAAGCTCTCTTGCCGGAGTCGCCGCCGAAGCCACCGCCATCTTCTTCGGTTGCTCCTCTCGCTTCGGCGGTGTAGACTTTCTTTTTTTTAACGGCCGATTCTGAAAATTGGCTTTTTGTCGCCGGTATTTTTCCATGAGCCGATAAAATGTGCAAAGCTTCTTGGGAACAAATTTCCCCTTGTTTGAATTCGCATTCGTCTTCCAAGTACCAATTTCTGGTCGCTTTGGGACGAATGTCTTGGTCGCCTGAACGCCAACAGCACCAACGACTTTGGAGGCACCAGAGGTGGACGAGGCGCCGCTTTTGACCAACCCGGCTAGGCCGATTCCAGCACCCGGCATGGCCGTGTCTTCACCAGAGCCGGCTTGGCCGCCTCCTATAGCCGGCTTGGCCGGGTTTCCGGCTGGGCCGGATTCTAGACCCGGCCTGGCCGGCCTCTGCCTCGCAACCGTGGCCTCCCAGCGCCGCTGCCGGGACAGGTACTGCGACGACCCTGCAGAAATCGTCAGCTTGGTCTTGCCGTCTTCATCTTTCTCAAGCACCACTCGACGTCCCGAAACTTTTTTTGGTTCCTCGGGTGGTTCGCCGATGATCACGTTCTTGCCTATCGTGGAATCGGCTTGCTCTGGACGAATCAAAATAGCAGGTTCTCCCTTAGATACGATGGTAGAATCGACGATACTCGCCATGTTGCTCGTAGATGGGATCCGAATTTACGCCTTCGTCCCCAGCAGAGTCGCCAAAAAGTGTGTTGATGCCGAAACGGGACAACACACAGCAAGGTGCTAGATCGCACGGTCGCGCACGAAACGAAACAGCACGGAGCAGCATGTCCGCGAAACCCGGCCTGGCCGGTTTCAGAACCCGGCCGAGCCGCCTACCCGGCCTGGCCGACTTTGATAGTCGGCTGAGCCGGTTTCCTCGGGTTCGCCGAGGAAGCTAGGGTTCCGGTCTTCTGGTCATCGGGACGACCGTCTTCAGCAGCAGAGGACGTTTGGTGGTCGATCTAGCGCCCGTCCTTCGCCGGAAACTCCCGAACACCCCTCGGAAAGATCCGTCGGAGAGATGCACGTAGAAGTTGCCCTAGGGATCGCGGAGATCACCTAGAACACCGACTAAACTCGCGGAGAGTCGAGCCGAACAGCAGGATAGAGGTGAACCACCGCGAGAATCTACTTGGTAGATGTGTTTTGACGATTGGATGGTTAAAATCTCAATCGGCCATGATCCTCCATATATATAGAGGGGGTTGATCTTATCTCAGTAGGAAATCGCTCCAAGACTTACTCTTCAAGTTTCCCACGTTAAAATATTGCCAAAAACCGATTAGATCTATTAATCGGATCGGACTTGACCAAACCCGGCCAAAGCCGGGTTTCACAGGGCCTCTTGTGATGACACGTGGCATGCTGCCGGGGCCAGGCACAGGGGCCAAACCCGGCCTAGCCTATTGTGTCGGAAGTTCCGGCGCCTGTCGGAACTTCCGGAGGGTCGGAACTTCCGACGTGACGGTATATTCGTGAGGGCGTAACTCCTTCGTCCGGACATCGAACGATGCAAACTATGTATGTTTTTTCAATCAGCTTGACGAGACGGACACAATGGTGATGTCCATTTCACATTTTGACAACTTCATAAAAATAGATATATTTTGGTTGTCAACACTCCCTCCCTCTGTTTTGAGTCACTACTAGTAGTAGTCGAAAAACAACGGTACAGTTCTCTCTGTACCTTGAGCCTGTAGCCTGCAGGCCTGCATCCCTACCCGGTAGATGTAGGAGTAGGGCTAGGAGCTCAACCATGTAAATTGTAATGTCATTAGGATCATGTCCGTGCATTGCAACGGGAATAACCATCCGAATTTAACCATGCTCATGGCGATCGCCTTGTCCATGCCCTTGTTGTCCCAGCTGCGAACATTTGCACGTCGCCGGCAAGGACGCCCAAGCAGTCTAAAGTGATGGGGCGTTCCATGTACTTTACAAGATATTGCTCACTATTATTGTCTTGCAGTTTAAGAATTAGTATCAGCATGCATGGTCGCAAGTGTTAAAGCTCGAGCACTGAAACGCCTTGATGAAGGGAGTCTGACCACTCTATGGTGAAACGCCCATGATTGGAAATCTCAAGAGCAGTGAAGCGCTACGTGGCTGCATGCAGCAGAGTAGCAGAGGTCAAACTTGTGTGCCAGATGGTGTCGTCGTGCTAGCTACAAGGCGTCGAGGACTACATCTACATCATTGACCACTGAACTGAGAGAGAGGGGGAAAAAACTGTTAATACTCTGTGGGCCTCGCGCACAGAGTCATTTGCGTTGCAATGCATCTCTTTCTGGCGCTGCAGAGTCCATTTCCACGGCCCAATAAAATCTGGCGCTGGACCTTCACGGGTTTCGAGTGAGACCACGCTGCGATTTGCAGATGTTGAGCCTTCGTGGGCTCTCCATGTCTGTTCGTGGCCCATGGGCCATGGAAGCCTATATAGTGTTCGAAGCTAGCTGCCGCACTCTCACAAGTCTATCGATCACAATACTCACAAGTCACACATGAGGAGCAGCGAGCGGATGCCAAAGCGAGCGCACGCGACAGAGGATTAGGCTGGGCCCTGTTAGCTCATGCTAAAAGTAAATGTTTAAATGTTCATTTTGGATGATGCTAATTTGTTATAAGAGAAAAACACAATTTTAAAATATTGATTTTGACTGATAAGCTCAAGCGAACAAAAGAACAGGGTGTAAATGAAGCAACATTTTTATATCGATCACATATACATGAATATTTATTATTTGTATACATGTACAAGAAAATGACTGAAGTACACTCACGGTCGTGTGGAAATCACCTTTGTCGGCGAGAAAAAAAAATTAAAATTGAAAGGAAAACAAAGCAAGTAAAGGGGGAAAAACCGTCGACAGCAGGGTTCGAACCTGCGCGGGTGTAGCCCAAAAGATTAACCACTCGGACATATCCACCTGCATAGTGTATCTTCATACATTCTTACTATCTCTGCCGAACATTAGAATGGGCAGATTCTTTCGTACGTCGGCTCTTCACAGTGATAAGTGGCCCCGAGCCATTCCTACGCTTGCTAGGTGGCTAGGCAGGACTTTGCCAACATTAATATATCTTATATTATATAAGCATTTAATAGCCTAATAAAGCAATTCAAGAGCTAATAATAATAACAAACAGGTCAGCATATGCGTTCTCTAATTTGTGTGGGAACTAGTGCAATTCTATGGTCTATTTGGCTTTGTAGAAATGAAGCGACTTTTGAAAAAAAAAAGACTATATTCTTATTTGCAGGTTATTTTTAGGGTAACTTATTGGACTCGTTTCTGGAACATCCTGCAAAGGGAGAGCAACAGATCACCTTTGAAGTGGGTCTGTCGCACGCTGGAGACTTTAGCTATGGAGGTTTTCGCCAAACATGGATGGCCGTCTTTTAAAAGAATTAGTGCTTAGTTAGACGCTCACTTGTTTGGTTTCGCTTTTTTATGAGTTTCTTAAAAATTTTATTGGTGTTTGAAACTGTAATAAGAATTGGTTGTGTGCAAACCTCTTGCAGAGGCCGGAATAAAAATTCCTTTGTCTAAAAAAAATAATAAATATGACAGAGTTTCGATGCTTGTATTTGAGAATGGATCCTTGCAGTTAGGCTAAGAGGGCCTACAGGATACAGCTCGAGCCACGTTTAAAACGACCTGTTTAATGCCCATCGGTCAATTCGGCCTAGGCTCCCATTCTTTTCCCCGCGCCTCTCGTCTACATTTGTACCTTGCTGACATCTGCACATGCAGGATTGATAAGCAATATGAAATGGCCTGCAGGTCGTGCCCGTGCGTCGTGGCAATTTCATGGCCCGATCTAGGTCATTGGGTCGCACGTGTTACTGGGCTATACTAAAGGTGGCCATTGAAACTGCAGTTTAGAATTATAACTATATAAAAAAACAAAAATGTCTTTAAAACCGCTTATAACAAAGTCAGAGAAGTTTAAAAATGAATGGTTTAAAAGTTAACGTGGTGGTTTACCTGTTTTTAGAGTTACTCCCTCCGTGCCGCGTGGTCTGTCGCTGGGGATTAGAATTCAAACGTCTAGATTCAGTCCATACATTGTGTACCTGGCCGCTTCTTCTATGTATGTGCACAGGGACTCGGTTGAATGCATCGGGCAGCTAGAATGACAGAAATAGTGGGACAGAGGTAGTAGTTCACTGAGATAAAATAGACCTTTTTCTTTATTATTTGCATCAGCTTTTGCAAAAAGCCTAGGTGATGCCTTTTGGCTAGCCGAGACTTGGACAATATGAATGGGCCGGCTTCGTCCACAAATTAAATGGGCCAAGCAAGTTTCAGCTTTAAGGCCAGGTAAGTAATAAAAAAGGAAAGTAATACGACCCAATTTGGCCCATTTTACTTTTGACGGATCATGACTAGTTGCGGGAATTTCATATCTTTTAATTTAATTTATTTATTTGGAACATTTTTAGAGGTGTAGGGATGTATAGGATCAATGAGAAGCTCAAAGCATTATAGGAGCTTCTTCCAAACTGCACCAAGGTAACAAGCATGTGTTACATTGCATCATAATTAATTCTAGTTCCACCATACGTCTTCTATTGTCTTCTTTTTGTTTGATCTTAGCATATATAGCTTGTCTCAGACCGACAAAGTTTGGATGCTAGATGAAGCAATCGACTAGACTACCTAATATAAAATCCCTTTAGATATATATACTCATCGATCAACCTGTCGTGCTCTCCTTCAAGTTATTAATTTATGTAGTACTGTAGCGATGACGTCATCACACGCCCTTGGGCGACGAGGAGGCTGGCACTGGAATGTGCTTGGCGCCAGTCTTGTGCTGTCCACCAGCTGAAGAAGTCACATCCATATCCATATGGATGGGAGGCACCGGTATGTAAATGAAGTAGAGATACATTAGAATATGAGTCATCAATCAACTCATCAATCGGAGAAGAGGTGCACACTTACAGAAACGTTCTCGCCATATGTACGATTGCAGTACCAGCAATCGTTGCTGCGGCCGCCGTTTCCAGCTCTGGCACGGCGGCGGTGAGCTTGCAGAAGCCCTGACGAACAATAACTATTGATGCAATGCATGTGCCCGTTCATCCTTGGCTTCTGTTGACCATCTGCTTATTATCAATGAATTTGGTGACCTCTAATATCTCAGATATCAAAATAAGAGATATTTGGGGAGTACCATGCATAGCTACTGAACTATTATTACTTTGCTTAATCTTCCCTACTAGCTAGTGCCCTTGCTGCCCCTCGCTTCTCCCGTGAAGGTGTACATTTATATATCCTGTCATGTACCGTGCGTTGTTAACAGGACATGATGTAGCTGTGAGTTAATCACGCCATAGCTATGAAATGGCTAGTTGGTACTGCCAGGCACCATTCGTCCCAATTTCAACAACAATTTATTTATTCGTAGCAAAATGCTAAGGTACATCGTTTACGAGGTTATATCTCAAAATGCGAGCAGTTGGTTTTCAGATTTATGAATTACTTAATAAATTAAAACCCAAGAAAACAAAAATATTCGCTCTAATATGTGACTACGATCCCTCTAATCACGGAAGAATTTGAAAACAGTAATCATGTGAAAACGTCTCTGGTATCTACATAACTGATTTTATGGTATTTTTTATATGACAATTTTAATGGGAGTACCTACCAAGTATTCTTTTACTAGATTTGAAAACTGCAAATAGTGATTAATCGATTCTTGCCCCATTCTCTGGCAAGGGAGAGTGCCACGTCGTCCGAAATTCATGGATGTCCAAAATTCACGGACGTCGGATTGGCCGGCCGGCCAGCCCAGATCGGGTGAATCCCGGCCGATTTGCAAAAAAAATAAATAAATAAAATAAAATAAAAAAAATCCTCCAACTCTAGCGAAATAGAACCCGCAATCCATCCAACTCTCTCAGTTTTTTTGCAAAGAAGCTCTTGAAGTTTTTCAAAATCAACCCGCCGTCCAGGCCATTCTATGGGCCAGCCTGCCACCGCGTCCGCGCTACCTGGCCGAGCTAGTCCAGATTTGGCCCAAATAGCCATCTCCTTTTTGCGTCTTTTAAAAATCCCATGACATGTTGATTTTGTTTATTTCATATAAAAATAATTATAGCTTCTAAAATAATGAAAATTTGTGTGTAGCTTCTCCATGTTGTACTATATATAGAAAAAAATATGAAATTTAAAAAATAAATAATTTTGAAATGATTTAAAATAACCTCTTTTAATTAATAAATAAACCTTCCACGATTTCTACACATTAAAACATTAAACCAAAAATTATAAAATTTGATTTGTGGCTCCTTTATGATGTTTCCAACCTCTACAAAAATTTTGTGACAAATTTGAAATGTTTTCAACAAATTATTATCCCATGCTCATTTAATTAAAAAAAGGAGTTTATGATTGATCTTTATATCACTCGAAACGTATATACAATAAAATGGAAAATCCGTGGTTAATATATACAGCCATCCATAAAGGATAATTTCCAAATAATATGTAAAAACACTAATACATTGCATAAAGAATGATTTAGGTACTATTATTCATAGTCATGTGCCTAACTAAAAAAGCAAAAACAAATATCTAACAATGGCCATGCGCGGCAAAAGCCGCACAATTAAAAAATATGAAACTTGGAAAATAAAAAATTTTAAATGATTTAAAATAACATCTTTTAATTAATAAATAGATATTCTATGATTTCTATAGATTAAAATATTAAACCAAAAAATATCAAAATTTATTTGGTGGCTCCTTTATGATGTTTCCAACCTCTAAAAAATTTTAGACAAATTTGAAATGTTTCAACAAATTATTATCACATACTTAGTTAACAAATTAATTAAAAAAGGAGTTCATGCTTGATTTTTATAGGACTCGAAATATATATAAACAAAATAAAAAAATCCATGCTTAACATATACAATCATCCACAAATAATAATTTTCAATCAACACAAAAAACACTAACACATTCCATAAGAAAACAATTTAGTTACCATTATTCATACCCATGTACCTAACTACAAAGTAGAAATAATATCTAATAATAGTCATACGCGGCTTCAACAACGGTCATACGTGGCAAAGCCACGCCGCTTTCTAGTTCTTTTACTAGATTTGAAAACTGCAAATAGTGATTAATGCACTACATGCACAAACACGTACATGTCGCCAGTGGCGGACGTAGGAGGGGGGGGGGGGGGGGTTGGCCTGGGCGCCAAAATTTTTTAATAGAAATTTAAAAGCCCACCCAGGCGGCCAGCCCAGCCCAGGCAGCAAAGTAAAAAAAAAGGGCTTGAAGCTTGACCTAGCGCCCTGCGCCCCCGCCATCGCCCGTGCGAGTGCGACTCCCCGCGTGGCCGCGCCCCCGCCTGCCACCCTCCAGCGACTCTGCCCTCAACTCCACTCTCCAGCGACCTTGTCCGGCTGCCCTCTACTCTGCTCTCTACTCCGGCCGGACCGCCGCCTGCCGGAGCCACCGGCAGCCAGCCCCAGCCGAGCCAGCCCGGGCCAGCCAGCGGCCAGTCCCGTCTGACAAGGCCAGCCTGGGCCATCCAGCCAGCGGCCACCTGATTTGCAAGCTTGCAGCCCCAGCCCCTAGGACAACTGGACAAGGCCGCTGGCCAGCTCCAGCGTCGAGCGCCCTAGGGTGAGAACTGAGAACTAACATTTCCTCTTTCATTTCTCTTTCAATTCAGTTAGTGATCCGAAATCGATTGGTTTTACTTTGTAGAATGGAAAATAGTTTGCTAAGAAAGATGCTTCTACTCAAGAGAGTCGGGCTGAGCAAAAAAGACCTACTACCATCATATTCGTCATGGAATTTTTAATGTTGTCCTTGATCAAGTAATTTGTGAGTTGAACAATTGATTTTCAGAAAAATCAACTCAACTATTGACATATGTTGCTTGTCTTGTTGAGCTTACTAAGATTTATTATGCTGACTTTAGTGATTATGAATGTGTGAAGCTAAGAACTGAACTTAAGAATTTTATGGATGAAGTCAAATATGATAAAGATTTTAGCACTTGTATTGATCTTGGTAGCCTTGCCGAGAAGATGGTTCAAACTGATAGACATACACATTTCCCTTTTGTTTATCGCCTCATTGAGCTTGCATTGATATTGCCTGTGGCAACAACAACAATTGAAAGAGCCTTGTCTGTTATGAATATTATCAAGACCAACATGAGGAATAAAATGAATGATGATTGGATGAATTATAGTATGATATGTTATATTGAGCGGGATTTGTTTGTATCCATTGAAGATGAAAAAAATTTAGAAACACTTTCAAGGCTTAAAAAACCGTAAGATAAACTTGTCATGCAACGTCCCGAGATGTGTATTGTTTTAGTACTTTTATTTATGCTTGTTATCCTGATTATTGAAGAAGTGTTTGACATTTAAAATTGTGTAGCACTGAGCTGTGGGCCTGTGGCAAGATATACCATTGCACAAGTAAAAAAATATTACTGGCCATTTTTTTTCACAAAAATAATCGTCGACAGCAGGGTTCGAACCTGCGCGGGCGTAGCTCACCAGATTTCAAGTCTGTCTCCTTAACCACTCGGACATATCGACAAATCTGTTCTGCCATTGTTGTTAACGTTTGTTATCGTTAAACTGCACTCACGATCTCAGCACCAGTGAAAGCACTGATGACCACACGACATGAGTAAATCACTGAATCTTTCGTAAGTTCAAGAATTAAGAGTGTATTTGGTTTGAAGAATGGGGTGGTCCATCTTCTTCTCGCCTTTTCTATTTGGTTTGTCGAATATAGTGAGTTGATCTATCACACCTTATTCCTCACAATTTAATAATTAGTATATCAATGAGAAGAACCCCGCCGCCACCATCCTCACCCTCCGCCAGGCTCCAGCGGTGGCAGGGCTGGGAACGAGCGGAGGGAGGACCTGGAGGCCGGCGGCGTCCGCTCGCCCGTGCCGCCCCCAGACGAGAGCGACGCGGGGGGGTTTTTACGGTAAATGTTACGCAGGGGGGAGGGGGGTTAGGGTTTTTCTTATCTTCTCCTCCCTGGTGATAGCAGGTGGGAGCTCGGGGTGGCGGCCAATAGTCGACGAAGACTGCAGCAGGCAGCACGTGGTGGTGGCCGGCGACGCGGATCCAGCTTCGTGGTCGACGGATCCGGCGTTGCCATCCCCGGATCCGGCGCCCCATGCCAGGAGCTCCAACCTCGTCGGGTGGCGGTCCTCTCCTTCGGTGGTTGTTTCGGCAGCGCGGTGGCCGGATCCGGTCGCCCGGAGGTCGGATCTTCGTTGGGCGCGACAGCGTCAGGGTGGCCTGGCTCAGGGCCGTACGCATGGCAGCGGTGGTGGCTCCATCCGAGGGTGCCCGCCAATTCCCCTATGCGGGGTGGTGCTCAGCGGCCTTGGCGACTTGGCGCGGCTGCAGCGCACCGGCGGTGATCAGCTGCCGGGGCGACACTGCGGCTAGGGCGGATCTGGTGGGCGCGCGCTACCTGCCCGTCTGTGGCGGCTACGGCTCCCCTTCCTCCGGATCCGGCATCCCGTGGTTGCTGTTGCTGCCGCCTTGGCGGATCCGGTCGGAGCTCGCCAGTGCGGGCGGTGATGCAGTCGTTATGGCGAGGGACGGCGGTGGAGGGTAGGGGTGACGCGACTTCAAGGCTTCCTGTTCCGTTCGTGCTGGATGTGGACAAGCATCGGCGAAAGCCATGTCGGATCTGCCGGCAAGACGATGGCGACGTCTTCGGGTGTTGTCTTCCTCCTTGGAGGCGTTGTCATGATGTGATCCTACTCTGGCCGGCTGCACAGGTGTGTTGGCTATGCCGTGGTGGCATGGCCGACACTGGCTTGCTTGACTATGTGCCAGTGACACGGTGATAGTGTTGCTGGCAGTTGCCAAGCAGGGGAGCTAGTGGCGCCATGGGGGCGTGGCTGGAGGAACCTGGCTGCTTCTTGAAGGCCAAGAGGTCGTGGCTCGGCGCGGCGCGAGGAAGGTGACAAGGGGTCGCAGAGGTGGTCATACGGTGGCAGCGAGTGCACAGTGTGGCGTGGCGTTGGCAGCACAGCGGTGGCATGGCAGCAGGGTGTGGGAGAGCTTGATGGGGGTTGCAGCGCTCTTGCGGAGGTGATCGCTGTTGTGGTGGCGGATAGGGGTTGCCGCACGAGTGACGGGTTGGCTGCTTGAAGCGGGCCGCGGCGGCTGGCGTTGCTTGGTAGCTGTCAGTGTGGTGTGGCACTACGTCGAAAGACGACGCTTGTGACAATGGCAATGTGGGGCGACTAAGTTTGCAGTGGACTGTGGCGGGTGGTTTAGCTTTGCTGGAGCTACTTCGGTGCAGTACATCATCGGTGGACGGTGCAAGCGACATCCTTGAGTCGCTATCACGACGGTAATAACCATGCGCAAGGTTTCAGCAACGAGAAGAGGTCGGCCTACAACGGTGACTTGGTAGTTTGGCAGGGACATTGGGGAGCAGGGCGACTGTGCCCACTATTCTGATGGCAACAAAACAAACAGATCCGTGACATGGAGTTCGAGGCGACGAGAGTGAGGTGGAGTCCAACGGCGGATGTGGCGAGGCCCCCGCGTGTTGTGTTGTCATGGTGTTGACTGCGAGGCAGCCTGCGAGAGGTCCGGAGCTGGTGGTTTCAATCTATCGGGTAGTGAGTGGAGTTTGCAGCGGCACTACGGCGTTGGGTCCCGCATGGCGGTGGCCTCCTCGGTGCGGTGCCGTCTGCTCTTCTCGGTTCTTGTTGACGCAGAGTCACGCGTGGAGGTTTCGACGACCACATGAACTTGAGACAGTTGGTAGATGCTGTGAGCTGCGTTTTTCTGCTCCCGTAGAGTAGTGTGGCCGCGTTGATGCCCTAATCCAACCGGCCAAATCTTGAGTTGTGTGCTCATCCGCGTTGACGTCCCAATCCAACTGGGTGGGTCTTTTCTTTCTTTTTCTTCGGTTGCTTCAGTTGTGTTGTGTGGTTTTGTTGCGTTGTTTTTGTCGGTTCATTGTTCTACCCAGTCTGGGTTTCTTTTTTTAATATAATCGGCAGCTCTTCTGCCTGATTCGTTTTAAAAAAAATTAGTATATGAATGAGGAATTGGTTGATCCCATCAAAATTCATGGGTATTGACATCTATTAACGTCGCCAAATATAACTTTATAACTTTTAACACTAGAGACGAGATTACAAGATGTATGGTATTTAATTAACTGATCATTAGCAACTAGCCACTTATCTATTACCGACATTCTTTAGCATGAACTGGGTTGTCAATCCTAATTATATATGCTAAGAATAAATAAATGTTTTACATATTATTGCATGTGACTAGGCAGAAATATAAATAAATATAAACTAAGAATAATTCTGCAAGCGGACAGATAATTATACCATTATAGCATTTTACCTAGGAGTTCTACCAGGTTGTCGATTTATATTTATACCACTGGGAAGAATTAAGATAAACTACAATCTATTATATTGATAACAACCATATACAATGAATAAGTGAAATTACCAATGTCATATACTCTACTCATAACATGTCAAGGTCACAAGATAATACAGATAAATAGGGTGATAAGTATGATCAAGCATCATTAATAAAGATAAACATCAGAGCACTTTCTAGTCATAGTAATAGCTAGGCAATGGATAAACTAAGGAATTAATATCTAAGGTAATTCTATAACTACATCAATGAATAACTCTAACTAGTGCAATTACATCTAGCAATCATTGTCAGATTAGTCCTATATCATGATCACATGTAAAGGGCATCATCTAGGAAATGTGTGAAACAGAGTCATCACCCAACTTCGTGACCCTGCCTGTTTGCCTACATACGGGGGCTGGACTACAGAGGAATCAACGTAGCTGTCACCTACACGAACTACCACATGACCCGGCACATCAGGGTGCACTCGCAGATAAACGAAATATCTAGACACCACGTCTACACATTGTTCATCATCTATCCAACGATCGTTTGGATAAACGCTATACAAGCAATTACATGAATTCAATAAGATCAAACCAACTATACTAGACATATAATTAAAGTAGACAAAGACTAATGTAATCAAGAACATATGAACTATTAAGAACAATGTTTCCCTAATCATAATAAAGAATACAGTAATAGAGAAAGAATCAGAACTATACCAAACTCTGTGCTCCAGACGATCGCCGAGGCTCCAGATCCTGCCGAAGAACTAGATTTCCTCTACTCTCTAATCTAATTAGGCTAGAACTATGAACTAGAAGGCTTATGATGAACTAGTAGGCTCTTGATGGCTTGAAGACTTGTTGCCTTCGGTGAATGATTGATTGATTGATCCAGGGGGTCTGCCCCTCTATTTATAGCTCGGTGGGATGAACGTGCGCCGTAGGATCAAACCGACTTGAAACAAGGGCCGAAATGACTCTTAAGAGGCGGCGGAAGAAGACTCCAAAAGGCGACGGCGAAACCCTAGGGGGGCGCCGCCCGGCCTCACCCTAGGGCCGGCCGGCCCCAACTGGCCAGGGCTCGGCCCCAGGTTGCTTCGGGTGCCTTCTACACTCTTTCCACGTCCCGATGATGATGTTTCTTTCGCGGTTAAGTTTCGTATCTTTTATGCTCTTTAACCCTTCTTTTATGCTTTTCTGGAATAGTCCCTGAAAAATGCAGAACATGCAAAACTCGTGAAAACTGTCAGTTAAAACCCTAGACTAGTATGTTTTCATGTATCCTTTTGTGTCTAAAGTTCTAATAAAAGCTGATGTTATTGACCGTCAATAATGGGATCATCAATTTATGATGCGTCACCTTATGAAGCATGAGGTGATTCAACTTAACCAACCAAACACGCCAAACTTCCTGGTTTCAACTAGCTCCTATTGCTATACTTTTTGGATTACATAATCAGACAATGCGGTATGCAGCCATCTAGTTTACAAGCTGGGATGCGAAATTAATTAGAATCTAAACTTAGATGAATGCACACAAAAACGCATGCACACTCACTCTATGAGCAATTTGTTATTTTGCTTGTTACATTAGAAAATGGCTTTCTCAAATCCTGAACTTGCCCTGAAGAGGTGTAGTGCAGTGCTGACCTTGCTTGCTTGGGGTGAAGCCAGGAAATATGGTCACTGGGGTCGATACTTAAGACTAACTTATACTCCCCCGTCCCAAAATAAGTGTCGATTTAGAATTTTGACTAGCTTCTTTTGATCATTCGTCTTATTCAAAAATTTTGTAAAAAAATTAATTATTGTATTATAAAATGATTCATTATTAGAAGTAATTTAATCTTGATTTGTTTATTTTTATATTTTTATAATTTTTTTGAATAAGACGAATGGTCAAATATCAATTTTAGAAAATAAAAAACGACACTTATTTTGGGACAGAGGGAGTATGCTTATTGAAATTTTTACCATTTCTCTTCATCAATATAGTGTGATGCTAAAATATTTAATGTCGTAAAACTCTCATAAACATCTATTGAAATTGGTCTAATACTATTTACTATAAATTTATTTAAATTTTAGCTTAATTAACCAGTAAGGATGCCATAATTACATTCTTCCATGAATAGGGTGTACTTGACATCTTGCCGGAATGAAACACCACGTTATTGGCCTTCTTGCCTGTGCTGCTACCTGTACAATACTATCTCCTAGAATTCACGTAACGTAGTTATGTTCCAAGAAGAGGAAGATGTGGGCCATTCAATGGACTGATGGGCTGCCAATTTTTTTTACCGGGGTCGGATATAAATTTTACCGGTGTCCAACACAGCAGAAAATCGCTCTCTATAGGCCTGACCAGAAAATCATCGGTGTCGCCTGACCCCGACGCCTTCAGGTAGCTTCGCCCCTGGTTTACGGTCTTGTTGGGTTCTCTGGACAGAGAGAGGAATAATGGTGTTAATTAATGTCTGATAGTATAGTGACCTTTCGTGCTAGATATAAGTAACGGTATTGGTATTTTGAGGTATGTTGGTGGTTTCCAATGATGTTTTCTTATGAAAAAACGACTAGTCGATTCAGCCTGTAGTCATCACCGGCGGTGGCTTCAACTTCAAATCAAATTGCAAAAAGACAGACCTCGTTTGGACGATGGACGTGGTTCAGCCAAACGAAGCCGGCCTGAAAGGGATTCGGGTTTTGCGTGGATGAAAAGGCCGAAAGGAATGACGAGGTTGCTGGGCTGGCTGCGTGGAACCACCCAGGCTGGATTGGAAGGGGAGGGCTGGACTGGGCTGCTCGGGAAAAGGGGTGTTCGTGTGCCTGATAGCAAGTCAAAACAGTCCTTTACAATAATTTTATAGTTATATAATTTTTCAAGTTCGCGTCCCTAACAATAGTTTCTTCTTCTTTGTTCTAGCTGTACAATTTTGAGTCACTAGGTTATTAAACCAAAAAATATCTCTAAGCTTCTATTTTATTTAAAAAAAATACAAGAGATAGTTTGGGACATGACAAATCAAAATAAAATATTTAGAGCTTATGAAAACTTCTATAGAAGCTTCTAAAAATGGGTCATTAGGAACCAGAGAAGCAATGGGTCATTAGGTATAATTCAGTTCTGTTGATAGTCAAATGCGGCATCACGTGAGCTTAACAATTTTGCAAAGAATTTTGTTTGGTTAGATTCGTGAATGCACATGTTAATAGGCCTGCTAATGGGTTGGGTTGAAACGGGTTTAATGGGTTGGGTTCTCAAATGGGTACACTTTGGACGGGTAGAAATGTGTTGACTTACTGAACGGGTTGGGTTAGGGTGGGTTTAATAGAAAAACGGGTTGGGACGGGTTGGGATTGACATCTTATTTTTGTGGGCTTGAATGGATTGAACTCGTGGATGGATGTTATATTAATAAACATCTAATAGTGCTGATTGTCATGAAATTGCTGCTTGCTATATTAAATTATCTGCAACAAATTTTAGCCAATTTCGATAAAAATTTAAGATGTGAACGCGAGGTTTTATTTTTAGGGTCCGACTCTGACGTGGGGTCTACATACACATCCAGCAACGCCGGTTGGCATGAAGTTGCTGCTTGCTATATTAAATCATCTGCAACAAATTTTAATCGATTTCGATAAAATTTTATAGTGTGAACGCGAGGTTTTATTTCTAGCGTCCGGCTCTGACGTGGGGCCTACATACACATCCGGCAACGCCGGTTGGCATGAATTTGCTGCTTGCTATATTAAATCATCTGCAACAAATTTTAATCGATTTCGATAAAATTTTATGGTGTGAACGCGAGGTTTTATTTCTAGGGTCCGGCTTTGACATGGGGCCCACATACACATCTGACAGTGCCGGTTGGCATGGAGTTGCTGCTTGCTATATTAAATCATCTGCAACAAATTTTAATAGATTTCGATAAAATTATATGGTGTGAACGCGAGGTTTTATTTCTAGGGTCCGGCTCTAACGTGGGGCCCATATACACATCTGGCAGTGCCGGTTGACATGAAGTTGCTGCTTGCTATATTAAATCATCTGCAACAAATTTCAGCCAAATTCGATAAAATTTTAAAGTGTGAACGCAAGGTTTTAAATTCATGGTCCGGTTTATGGGTTGAAATGGGTGAGAATGCGTTGGGTCGAAGATAGAATGGTATGGGGTGGGGCGGGTTAAAAAGAGAATTAATTTGTTATGGGTTGGGTTGGGTATGGGGTGGATATTCACTCATTAGCAGGGCTACATGTTAAGGTGAGCTGGAGGCGTGCGTGTTGAATTTTGAATGGAACAGACAAAGTTGCATGTTATCGAGCATGCTTGTATCGGATTTCCAGGGAGTTTCATCTTGCAAGAGTTCTATCAGTTTGATTCCGAGGTGTTGAAAGCAGGGTCCAGGGGCAGTACAGCTTGCTCGTGGTGCAACAAAGGAAGAATGGTTAAATATAATGCTAATTTTGCATGCATTGGAGTTGTGCTAGTCGGATTGCAGAGCTGTGGAGTCCGCCTCAGGTTGGGCTAGTTAACTTTTCCATATTTAATCAGGAGATCAAGCTGGCCGGCGGACACGTTTGCGTGGAAACGAGAAGGATCAGGAGTACGAGAGGAATACTACTCCGGTAGTTTTATTAGCCTGTGCACGTATTGGATAGGAAAGTATATTGTCGGAGTAGATTGCTTCGGCTTGGACTCTGTTTCTTACGGTGCAAGGGGAAATTATTTCTATCTGCAAGGAAGACCAGCCGCCCTATAAATATAAAGGGTGACGGCCGATTGATAACACACAGTCGCATAAATCAGTCTACTATATTATTTTGCATCTATTATTTTCTTTCAGTTCTAGTTTTTGCTTCTTGTTCTTCGTTGCCATCTACTTCGTTGCAACAGTGAGCACAGGGTCCTAGGGGAGGTCAAGCCGACCTAGGGCAGCCCATCGCCTCCGCTCTCCCTGACGAGCTCCCTCCCGGGAGCGTGGGCTGTCAGGTTTCAAGAGCTCTCACGACGTGTCTTGCGTATCGCGCTCGTCGCTAGGTGCACACGTGACGTGTTCGTGTGCGAACAAGTTCTTTGTGGCACTACAATCTTCATGGAATACAAATATTTCTATTTTCTAAATCTACAAAACAAAATCTCCACACCGCATTGTCTAGATTGGTAGCAAAATAATACCATACCTTAACAACGAGAACTGGGGAGATGAAGCATGAGGCTTCAGTGGAGTTCATATCCCCAACAATAATTCCAAACGAGCCAGTTCGAACTCACTAACGAGCCGAGCCGAGTGAGCCGAGCAATCCTTCTGGCTCGTTAGTATAACGAGCCGCCAAGCTAAAACGAGCCGAGCTGGCTCGTTATATAGCCCTTACCGCCCATACACGACTCGTCGGTATATAAGGGGTAACTCATTACCTCAACCTATCCCAAGTCTGACCAAAGGTACGGTGTCCATGAACGGGTAGAGCGTGTGATGAGGTACTAGCTTTTCGTAGCTACCACATGCTGCTACATCTTGCGCCGAATCCATGGGAAAGCAGGTTAAAACGAAGTGCCAGTCTTGACATACCACATCACTAGTCTGAAAGTTTGTGCGGCCATCTTAGGGAGGATAGGGTTAGTGCAATTAGTGCCTTTAATTTGTTGAATATGGCGGTTGCAGTCGAGGAAAAGGATGCCAAAAGAGACGGTTCGACTTCATTACTCTTGAACAGATAATGGGAATACCATAGCAAAACCAAAGAGAAACAATGGGCACTTGATGCAGCTTTGTACCAACTATAACGTGTCTTGTAATAAATCACACAATAGGTAGTATAGGTACTACATCGTTTGTTCTCTCAGATAATATATGTTGCAAAAAATAAACCATATATAGTAATAATATATAACAATTTGATCATCATCATCAATCATCATGATCAACCAAAAACGATAAAGATGCATGGAGGCTCATCGATCATCACAGAATCTCCTGGCAATGTTGTTGTAAACAGCAGGCTATAGCACTATAGCATTTTGAACAACGTGCCGCTAAGATATTGGATATATCACCGCTATTGCCACTATATATTATCACTATTTTGAGTATTAGCGGTGACATGATTTAGCCCAGCCGACCTAGAAAAATTCTCAGTACGTGGCCCAAATCTAGCCTATCTATATGGTGTATAAACGCGTTCTTCACAAACCCTAGCTATTCACAATTAAACCTAGCATCCCCAGTCCTCCCGTCTCCGAGGCTAGGCCTCACGCATTCAGAGCTCTAAACCACTTTTGCTGCCGTGCAGTAGTGATGGTGTGCGTCGAGGCAATGATGACCGTTAACTATATACTCGTATAGGCCGCCAAGAGTGATTTGCATGGGCTAGCTGCGTGCGGTGACCATGGAGGCGAACACCAACAAGCAATAATATGCATGTTTTTTAATCAAGAGAACTACCGCTATAGTATATTTCCAACAAGGCTTGGTAGCCCACACTATATATTTGCAACACAGATATGGTAGGAACAATAAGAAAGAATCACACAGCAAACTGGGGGTATATCAAATATAATGCAGCTAGCTAGCACACGATTATATATAATAGTTTTAAGAACCCAACCTGTAACTAATAATAATCCAGAAACCTAGTAGTATATATATGACTAACAAGCATGCTAATTAGTACGGCACACGGCTACTAACAAACTAACTAACTAACAATAATAAGCTGCTAGCTAGGTGTACTAGATGGATCGAGCTAGCTAGTCGTCGAGATCGAGGAAGTCCTCGATGTCTGGTTGCAGTCGATCCATGACGGCCTCCCATCCAGCTTGGGTAGGGCTCACGTTGTCCCAGTAGAAGGAGTTGCTGGGGTCGTCACAGACGGTGTACTGAGTTCTGCCGTTGCCGTCCACCTGGCCACAGTAGGCGTTGCTCGGCGCGGAGGCGTCAGTGTCACAGCACGGCGTGGAGCCTGCATATATATGAACAGATATATATGTAGTTAGATTTATTAAATACAAATTAAAGATTGAAGTGAAGAATTAGCTAGGGATCATGATCGAACTAACTGACTGCTGCTGGCACACACGAACGTACGTACCGGACATGGATCGGGCAAGGCTGGTGAAGGCTTTGTAGAGGTCGAGGACGAGGACGTCATCCAGCTCATCCAGCTTGTGCTTGAGCTTGTTGTTGTGGGCGGTGGCGAGCGCGTTGGCGGCGCTGTTACAGTGCGCGTAGCCGGTGGTCCGTCTGGCGCGCCACGGCGAGCAGCCGAGCGGGGGCATGGAGTTCACCAGCACCTTGGACACACCCATGTCCTGAAGCCTTTTCACGCCCTGGACGATGCCGTCTGTCACTTGGTCGACGTAGGCGTCGAGCTGTCGTCCATGGTGGTGGTCATGATCATGAACAAGCAAAAGACTTAATTATCATCTATGGCTACTAGCTTATATTAGGACAGAAGTAATGAATGCATGGTCATGATCGATCATGATCAAGCAATAAATTGACACACATATGCATCTATTAATTATCAGATTAGAACCGAAGAAGCTAATTAAGTAGCTAGATCGATCTAGCTAGTACTTACTTGGCGGCCGGCGGTGGCGTCGCTGACGTGCGAGTAGTCGTGGCCATTGGAGACTGAGATAAGCGCGACTGAATTCTTGACCTGCTTGTCGTGGACGGATCCAAACTGGGTGATCTGCTCGTCCAGCGACAGCTCCTCCTCCTGCCGCCCGTTCATGACGCCAGAAAAGGGCATGGCGAAGTTGATGCCGTGCTCAGACCCTCCACGACTGTTGAACACCGGAGGGGACTCGTCCATGCCCAGTATCTTGGCTGCAAATTAAAGAACGAAAACCAATTTAATCCATCTACTTCAGTAGATGGATGCTGTATATATGCGATGGTGAACATGTAATATGTACGCGTACCTAGAAAATCTGACTGCACTAGACCGTCGGAGAGGCGGCCGGTTGCACCGTTTCCATGGGACGAGTCAGAGCTCCCGTAAGGGTAGTACCACCCACGCGAGGCTCTGCTCTTCACCCCTGAAGATTTGGCAACAAGATTGTTGCCTGCGTCCACAAACGAGTCACCGAAGACAAAGAGCGGCGTGTGCTCCTTCCGCCGTTCATGGTGCCTCCGGCACTCAACACGACGAGCACCTTCGAGGATGAGGAGGAAGCACATCAACACAACCCACACCTTCATCATGGCTGAAGGTCGTTGTAAGCCTAAACCTATGGGAGGGGTGAGGTCGTTGTTGTTCAGCAATGGCTTTGTAGATAGATGCGTTTGGTTGGGCAATCGTGCTTTTCCTTCCGCGTTTATCTATATACTAGGAAAAATACCCGTGCGTTGCAACGGGAAAAAAAAATATAATTCTTGTCATTGAGATTTTATCTTGTGTGGCGCTTAATCAAAGAGACTCTACATGTGATCTATCTGGGTCCAACTAATTAGATAAGCAGTATTGACATTTGTTGTGTATGTTGTGCCTCTAGTGCTCCTAGCTCAGATAGCTCATACTCTTCTTGGAAATTGCTTGGACATGTTCTCATACGGACACGAAAGACTACATACTTTATTTCAAAGCACTTGATCATCTCTTAGGAGTAGTATGCATGTAATATGTAGGAGTAGTATGTACTGTACCTATTAAAAAAACAGCCGACGCACGCGTGGAAGGATCTCCTCCACTCGTGACCAGATGACTCTTTCCTCTTCCTCATCGTATCTTCAGCTGCACAGGCCTCTGTTTCCCATCGGACCTTCCTACCTCCACATCCAAATGCAGACCCGGACAACCATCACTGGCCTCGGTGGGCGCGGCGACCCCCGGCCTCGATGGCACGGAGGCGAGCGGCCCCCCGGCCTCGGTGGCGGAGCGGTCCCGGCCACGGCGACGCAGCGGTCCCAGCCTCGGCGGCGCGGCCTCGCCTCCTCACGACTGTGTCGTCGCTTGTTGCGCAGCCTGACCCAGCAACAGCATGCAGAAGCGTTTTGGTCCGTCTATTGCGTTCCGCGACTCTGCGCGTATCTGATCTGTTCTATTTGGATTTGATTTCGATCGGCTTACTGATGATTTAGCCATATCTTATATAGATTCCTAGTTTCCTTCTCATCCTTTCCGTATCGAGCTGGCTTGGGCCGGTGGAGATTCTTTGGATGTGAAAAGCCAGGGGCGGACTGATCTGTATTCGGAATTGGTTTTAGATGCGGACTCTCACATATATTTATGGTTTGGATTGTCTCGTAGAGATTTGGAGATACGGGGAGGGTATGGACTCGGTTGGTGGAGGCGGACAGCAAAGTAAGCGAGTGGGCGGTAGTTAGGGGCAGGCTGGACGAAAAAAAGAGCCGGAAAACTTCTCGCTTTATTAGTAGGTCTTGTCAACAGGCCAGATGTGGCACGCATGCAACGGCCGATTAACTACCTGAAAGGAGCCGGATTCCCCCCCTCCCGGTTATCAATTTATTTACTGGTTATTTAATAATTATTTTATTTATTATAATTATATAAGTCAACGATTATTCCTTTATCTATACTAGAAGAAGTGTTCGTGCGTTTTACAACAGGTTATCCACATTCAATATAGATATAATGCTCTTGTTGCCACTGGCCTCCACGATTACCGTGCTAGTTACTTTACATAAAAAAATAATCATGAACTTCTATTTTAGAATTAATATCTATGAAAGTGCAAGTACAATTCTTCACCATGGATTCTATTTTTTTTCTTGGTGTGCCTGACTGTTTGTTAGTTTTTCCCGACACAAACTCTGTTGGAGGAGGACCATCCGTGTATGCATACTTCACCATGCTACAACACTCACGTTTAATCTAGTTTATTTAAATACTAGCAAACGTGTCAATGTGTTGCACAAATTTATATCGTCTGCACTTAGCAACATAGTTATTAAACGTAGGCTATTCTAACGCGAATGAATATATATCGTGAGTTTGGATCACAAACGACAATAAACCAACTAGGACTCCTAATCTCAAATTTACCATCGTCGTAATGAAGTTTGGGTCACAGGACAATAAATCAAACAGGACTCTTTTTCATGACGTATTTACTACTTCTTGCTCTCTCCATCTCTAAAAACATGAAATTCTAGCACTGTGGCATGTTTTAATATACCAACTTTTACCAATTATAAATAGAACTATAAATATTTATAATATAAAATAAACACCATTAGATTACTTATAAAATGTATTTTCATAATGTATTAATTTGGAGCTATAAATACGAATACTATATATTCACTAGAAACTTGGTCAAACGTGAACTATTTTATTTGGCACGTAATCTGTAGTTGCATGTTTTTTTAGGATGGAGAGAGTACATAGTAAAAATGACTGATTTTTATGCTTCGGAGAGTGGAGGGGCACACAAATAACGAGAGAGAGGGTGTGATGAACGAAAAATAAACAAGAAAAATTCGAAATACATACACGGTTAGGATATTTTCTAGATATATATATTTCTGGTTTTAATTCGTATCTTGTTTATTCTTATTTGTTTTTTCTATATCTAATGAAGAAACTATGCTTTATATTTAAGGTTGGTGTTGGGCTGTGCAGTGTGGTACGGATAGCTCACGCTATGTTTATATATCACACACACCTGTGCATGGATTGATTTGCTAATAGTTGATCGATTAATTAGTTGGGCTCAATCTGATCGAGAGCATGCGCTTGGTCGACGTTGGTAGCCAGCCCTGACGCTCCAGCGAAGAGATCGAGCGGTTGGCGTGCGCAGCTGAAGTCACGCGCCGAAGGGGATAGGAAGATCACCAGATCGTCAGCATAGAGAGAGGTCCGATGCTTGATCAGCTGGGATGGGAGCGGCTGCAGGACCCCACGACGGTCAGCTTCAACAATCATGGCATTCAACACTTCCATAGTAATGACGAAGAGCCCTCGTGTGTGGTGGATGCGGTCACTCAGCCGCCCGTTGATGAGGATCCCACCCGCGGATGAAGGCTGATTGGCTGACCCGAACAAATACGTGCATCCACGGAGCGAGGCGCATGGCCAGTCCTTTAGTGAAGAGCTTGGCGACGGAATGGATGAGACTGATCGGCTGGTAATCCTTGAGGCCAGTGGGCGCTTGCTTCTTTTGTAGGAGGACGATGGATGCTTCGTTGAGCAAGTGGAAGCTCCTGAAGTCCAGCTCCCAGAGGGCCTGAAACACCCGAACGATGTCGGCACATATGATGGCCCAGGCAGCCTTGAAGAAAGCTCCAGTGCACCCGTCGGGTCCTGGGGCACGATCACCGGACAATCATGGCAACTTTGTACGTGCTAAAAGGCATCACCTGATCAGCAAGGTCTAGCTGCGGCATATTCAATTGGGCGAGGTTAATTTGGTGCGTTCATTGGAAAGGTGTCCCCAGGATGCCATCAAAGAACGAGTAGGCAAGGCCGATTTTGGTGCCGTCGTTAGAGTACGTGAGGCCATCATGCTCAATTGATAGCATATGATTTTTTCAACGTCGAAGGCTAGCTTGGAGGTGGAAGTAGCGTGTACACGATCACCCACCTGAAGGTGCCTGACACGAGCACGCTGGCGCGCCATAGAGTGGCACAGTGAGGAGAGTCCCAAAACCGATGCCTTGAGCTCGCGCCGTAACTGCAGTTCCTCGGGCGACAAACACCGTGACTCTTGCGCGATGTCGAGTTCGCGTAGATGACGGTCCGAGCTGCAGCGAGTTGCAGACGGACGCTCCCGACCCGTGCAGCTCTCCAGCTGTTCAGCGCTTTGGCCAGGGTGCGCGGCTTATGATCCAGGTTGCGACATGCGTCAGCGCCTGCGCAGGAAGAGGTCCAGGCAGCGGCGGCAGCATCGAGGAAGCCGGGTATTTTGATCCAGTAGTTTTCAAAGCGGAGGCATGGTGCCCCCCAGGGTTCTGTGCATAGGATTAGCAACAAAGGTGCGTGGTCCGAAGCGTCGGAGGACAGACAACGGAGGTGGTCCAGCGGGTAAATTTCTAGCCATTCAATGGAAGCGAACTCTCTGTCGAGACGTTCAAGCGTCGGCTGCACACCCTCGTTGCTCCAGGTATAGAGTCTCCCAGAGAGGTGCAGCTCGCAGAGCTGTAACTCATCAATGGCAGCACGGAAGCGACGCATGGCTCTAGGGTGAAGCCTGCCATTGTTCTTATCCGAGGCTTCGTAGATCATGTTAAAATCTACACAGATTAGCCAAGGCCCTAGGTAGGAGGCGCGAACGGAGTAGAGCTCGTCAAGGAACGCCCCTTTTTCGGAGCTCGACGTCGGGCCATAGACATTGGTGATCCACCAAGGTGGCGTTCTCCCATCCGCGGCCGAGAGCAACCGGTGTTAGCTAAAACTGTTGCGAGTCCGTTTGTAATTTGGTTTCTAGATCGAGTCAAATAGGAGTCAGGTTGGGGCACGCGTGAACAAAGGTGTGCTTGGTCACGACGTCGCCCGGTGTCCTAGTCGTTCGCGTCATGGAGTGCGTTGCGCACGCGGTGTGTCGCTGCGGTGAAACGGAGGCGCACACAACGTTCGACATGGCGCGGGTCTGAGTTGGACTCTAAGTCCGGAGTCTTATATAAATAAAGGGACAATGACCAGGAGAGCTGCGTTGGTCAGCAGCACAAAATTCTCTCTTTCGCGTTTACTATTTTTCATCTTGTATTTGTCGCCGCGGTCACCACGTTCACGCCGGCGTCGAGCACCGCTCGAGGTGCCGGTCCAGGGCATCGCCTGGTTCCAACAAGTGGTATCGGAGCTGTCGATAGCCAAGGCGTGAAGAGGATCAAGGCGAGGAACTGACGAGGAGGAGGAGCGAGCAGCGACTACGCCATGGGTGATGCCAGCGCGAAAGACAAGGAGGTGATGGAGCGAGCATGGAATCAGGCAGCCGGAAATCTCGTCTGGCTGATGCTTAGCCACACCAATTACCAGGAGTGGTCTGCGCTCGTCCAGTGCAATCTCGAAGGCAAGTATCTGTGGGATGCAATTGAATCTAACAAAGTAGAGCGGCGACGAGATCGACTTGCTCTGGGCGCCATGATCCGTGGCGTGCCTCAAGACATGCACTCCATGCTTCTGAATAAGAAGTCGGCGAAGGAGGCGTGGGAGGCGATCAAATCAATGCGTCTCGGTGCTGAACGTGTCAAGGAGGTGAATGCACAAAAGTTGTTGGCAGAATTCGAATCAATCTCGTTCAAGGCAGGCGAGACAGTTGATGATTTTGCCGTTCGGATCTCCAAGCTCGCCACAGATCTTCGTGGCCTAGGAGAAATGAGCGTGGATGACAAGCGAGTTGTCAAGAAATTTCTCAGGGTTGTGCCTCCACGTTATAATCAAGTGGCGGTGACCATTGAGATGTTCTGCGATTTAAAAACACTGTCCCTCGAGGAGCTTGTCGGGCGTCTGCGAGCAGCAGAGGATCGCTTCGAACCATCGATGGAACAGGTGACCGAAAAGGCTGGAAAACTCTTGTTGACTGAAGATGAGTGGGCTGCCCGGAGCAAGAGTCGGGTGATAACAGATCAATCCTCGAGTTCAGGGAGCAAGAACCTCGGTGGGAGCAATGGAAGGAGGGAGAAGTCTGGAGCATGTGGTGGCGGCGTTGCACGTGACTCCGGTGTCAAACTCAGTTCAATGGGAACGCCTCGCCGAAAGGGCAAGTGCCGTAAGTGTGGCGTATATGGCCACTGGGGAAAGGAGTGCAAGAAGTCGATGAAGGAAGAGAAGCAGGAGGTAGCTCATCATGCAGGTGTCAACATTGAACGACTTGCTCTGATGGTTGCTCAGGTCTGCAACTTAGGGAGAATCGCAAAAGAACAACAGCACATCTTCCTCAACCAAGAACGCGTGATTCCTTCTTCATATGATGCTGGGTCATGGGTTCTCGACACGGGTGCCACAAATCATATGACCGGCTGTCGAGAATCCTTAGCAAGTCTTGATGAAACAGTACGCGGGGCAGTACGTTTTGGAGATGGCTCTACAGTGGAGATCTGCGGCATTGGAGCTGTGACGATTGCCGGGAAGAATCACGATCATTGGGTTCTCTCTGAGGTATACTTTATCCCCTCACTCAAATGCAACATTGTCAGTCTTGGTCAGTTGGAAGAAGGTGGGTGCCGTATCGAGATCGACGACGGCATCCTGCGAGTCCTCGAGCGACGACAGGCAGGGCAACAGCATCGTGGTGTCCTGGTCCGAGCAGAAAGGAGAAACCGTCTCTACATCATGAAGGTGAAGCTTACTTCTCCAGTATGCTTACTGACAAAATTAGATGAGGAAGCTTGGCTCTGGCACGCCCAGTATGGTCACTTGAATTTCAGGTCACTTCGTGAACTTAGAACGAAGGAGATGGTTGAGGGGATTCCTCTGATCCATCGCGCTGAGCAAGTGTGTGATGGCTGTGCTCTGGGTAAGCAGCATCGTGCACCGTTCCCACGTGCGTCGAACTACCGTGCTGGGGCAGGACTCGACCTGGTTCATGGAGATCTCTGTGGGCCAATCTCACCAGCAACACCAGGTGGCAAGTCGTATTTTCTTCTGATCGTGGATGACTTCAGTTGTTATATGTGGTTGAAGCTACTGGCAACGAAAGCTGAGGCATTCTATTATTTCAAGAAGATAAAGATAGCAGCCGAGGTTGAATCTAGTCGACGCCTGAAAGCTTTCAGAACCGACCGTGGAGGAGAATTCAACTCTGGAGCATTTTCAGTCTTTTGTGATGAGCTCGGGATTAGACACAATACTACAGCCCCATACTCTCCGCAGCAAAATGGCATCGTCGAACGACGGAATCAGACGATTGTTGAGATGGCGCGCTGCTTATTGAAAAGTATGCAGGTTCCGGGGAAGTTCTGGGGTGAGGCCGTCAAAACGGCAGTGTATCTGTTAAACAGATCACCTACGAAGAGCCTGGACGGGAAAACTCCTTTTGAAGCATGGTTTGGCAAGAAACCTGGTGTTCGACACCTACGCACATTCGGGTGCATGGCTTATGCGAAGAAGGTTGGGCCGGGATTGACGAAGCTGTCAGACAGATCTGTCCCAGGCATTTTTCTTGGGTATGAGCTGGGATCCAAAGCATATCGTGTGTTCAATCCGGTGAACAACAAGTTGATGGTCACGCGAGATGTCATCTTCGATGAGAAGCGGAGCTGGCCTTGGGGGGAGAAACGTGAGAAAGCAAGCGTAGGTTCAAGCACGGCGACTACACGTTCTAGGTGCAGTATCCTGACGATGACACTGTAGCCAGTCCGGCAATGGGACACGGCGAGCCAGTTAGAGTTTCTGATACTGAGTCTGAAGGTATTTCTTCAGAGGATGATTCTCCATCCCCATCCTCACCTGCGCCGACAATTCTAGCTCCTGGACAAGGTGGTTCACTTCACACCCCGGCTGCATCACCCCAAGTCCCGATTCAATGGGCAACGCCACCTTCGGGAGACCCTGATTTCTCCACTGGAGTTCAGCTTAGATATCGATCCATCACTGATTTGATGGAATCAACAGAGGCTGTCCCGACAGAATATAGGGGGCTCTGTCTCGTCGCTGCAGAAGAGCCACGCACGGTGGAGCACGCCTTGAGCGAACATTGCTGGAGAGAGGCTATGAAGGCCGAGATGCAGGCAATTGAGACTAACAGAACTTGGGAAGTTTCAGATTTACCGAGGAATCAAAAGGCGATTGGTCTCAAGTAGGTCTTCAAGGTGAAAAAGGATCCTGAAGGGAATATAGTCAAGTACAAAGCCCGGTTAGTGGCCAAGGGATATGCTCAACAGCAAGGAGTGGATTTCGACGAGGTATTTGCTCCTGTTGCCACGATTGAAACAGTGCGACTGCTGCTAGCACTTGCTGCTCAAGGTGGATGGCAGGTTCATCATATGGATGTAAAATCTGCGTTCCTTAATGGTGATTTGGCGGAGACAGTGTACGTGCAGCAACCACCTGGATTCATAGTTGGCAAAGGTGACAAGGTACTGAAGTTGAGGAAAGCACTCTATGGGCTGAGGCAAGCGCCCAGAGCGTGGAATGCCAAGCTTGACAAGGAGTTAGTTGCCTTGGGGTTTGTGAAAAGCAAACTGGAGCATGCTGTATACAAGAAAAACAGCAAGAACTCGCTTCTGATAGTGGGTGTTTACGTGGATGACTTAATTATCTCAGGACCCTGTGTTGAGCACATCAATCGTTTTAATGCTGAGATGATGAAGAAGTTCAGTATGAGTGATCTTGGCCTCCTTAGTTATTACTTGGGCATAGAAGTGAAGCAAGGAGAAGAGGGGATCACGCTGAGTCAAAGTGCGTATGCACTGAAGATACTTGAATCAGCCGCTATGGCTAACTGCAATCCATGTGAAACTCCTATGGAAGCACGTCTGAAATTCAGCAAGAAGGAGGATAATCCAGTGGATCCGATAGGATACAGAAGCATTATAGGAAGCCTCAGATATATTGTCAACACTAGACCTGATCTTGCTTATGCAGTTGGAGTGGTCAGTAGGCATACGGAGGCTCCAGCGAAAGAACATTGGGCTGCAGTCAAGCATATACTCAGGTACTTAAAAGGCACTGCTGGGTATGGATGCAGCTATGTGAGAGGCAATGAATTGAAGCCAATTCTACTTGGGTACAGTGACAGCGACTTCACTGGAGATATTGAAGATAGAAAGAGCACTACGGGTGTTGTCTATTTTCTTGGCAGTAGTCTAATCACATGGGCTTTGCAGAAGCAGAAGATTGTTGCCTTGTCCTCGTGCGAAGCCGAGTACGTAGCAGCAGCTGCAGCGGCATGTCAAGGGGTTTGGTTGAGCCGACTCTTAGCAGATCTTACAGGAACCAAGGAAACGCCAGTGAAATAACTTATGGACAATATGTCTGCCATAGCACTCAGCAAGAATCCGGTGCATCACGATCGCAGCAAGCATATTGATACTAAGTATCATTTTATTCGTGAATGCATTGAGGAAGGAAAGGTGGAAGTAGACCATGTCGGGACTGCAGGGCAGCTTGCCGATCTATTCACCAAGGCACTGGGGCGAGTCAAGTTCGTAGAGCTCAGGAATGCTCTTGGTATTGTTCAGGTGCAACAGGTTTAGGGGGAGTTTGTTAGCTAAAACTGTTGCAAGTCCATTTGTAATTTGGTTTCTAGATCGAGTCAAATAGGAGTCAGGTTGGGGCACGCGTGAACAAAGGTGTGCTTGGTCACGATGTCGCCCGGAGTCCTAGTCGTTCGCGTCATGGAGTGCGTTGCGCACGCGGTGTGTCGCTGCGGTGAAACAGAGGCCCACACAACGTTCGACATGGCGCGGGTCTGAGTCGGACTCTAAGTCCGGAGTCTTATATAAATAAAGGGACAATGACCAGGAGAGCTGCGTTGGTCAGCAGCACAAAATTCTCTCTTTCGCGTTTACTGTTTTTCATCTTGTATTTGTTGCCACGGTCACCACGTTCACGCCGGCGTCGAGCACCGCTCGAGGTGCCGGTCCAGGGCATCGCCTGGTTCCAACAACCGGGTGATAGAGAAGCTGCGAGTAGAGGTGCCAGAGGCCCGCCACAGATCACGACTCCAGGCCACGCCACCAACACAGCCATGTGCAGGGAGACAGGGCATAGTCGAAATCGCTTCCGGTTACATCACAAACCATGCTTACAGAAAAATTCTCAACTTTGGATATCTGCAAACAAACGACGGAGATGCTGTGTTGGGAAACCAAGTCACGCACCGCAGATCGACGAGCCCGGCTATTCAAGCCGCGGGCATTTCAGACAAATATGTGGTTTGCACTCATGGGGCAGGCGAGGAACGACGTGAGTGCCGGTCCATCAGATCGACGGCGGCTCGTCATCGGCGAAGGCGGTACCTCCCATGGGAAATAGTTCGCGCATGGCGGCCTGCTTGACTGCTTTTTTTTTCTTCTTCTTCCTATCGGTCCCAAGGTCAAAGAAATAGGTTCAGTGGTTCGACGTCCCAATGGTTGAAAGTGGGCCGGAGCCAGAACTAGGATAGGGATCAGATTGGGAGCGGGAGGAAAACGGCTCGGCGAAGGTTTCGTGGAACTTCGACGCGATGAGGGTGTCCGGGTTCCCGTTGTTCGTGTCATTCTGGCGGTTGTTCCACTTGTTGATCAGCACCCGACGAGCTTGTTTCTCTGGGTTGGGGTGGCGAACAGTGGATTTAGCTGCCAGCCTACCGTTGCGCCGTGGCGGCTCAACCGTACGCTGGCTCGCGCCCCGCTGTGACGGTGCTGGGTGAAGCAAGAAGTCACCAAGGAGGAGCTTGAGAGATTCGACGAAGTCGCTTCCTGATGGCGACTGCAGGCGCGCAGCAACAGCGGGAGCTGAATCAACAACGGCCAGGCCACGAGCCGAGGAAGGCCCAGTGACCGGCCTAGCGGTGTATACTCCTGCACAGGATTCATAGTAGAATAGCAAACAGCCGTGGCGGGGCCTGGCCTAGAAACGGCGTTCATAAAAAATTCGGACTCGCGCCAGATGGGCTGGGAGGGGGGGGGTGGCGTGATGCAGTCGGTACCTTCGAGCCTAGGGACCCTGTAGGTGAAGCTCCCCGTGGAAGCACCGGTGAGGCGAGACCACCGGCGCCAGGCCAGCGAGAACTGTGGGTTGCCGGCGGGCGAAGTGGTACCTAAGACCAGTTCGAGGTCCTCACGGCGGGAGAACCAAACAATGAAGTCCTCGGGCGCATGGTGCAGCACGGACACCGCGTCGTCGGAGATCCCAAAATAGACGGAGAGGTGCTCGCGCACCATGGCGGGGGAGACCGGAGGTCTTGTACCGGTGAACACCGCCACAAGTGCCAGGGAGAGGGCATCCTCGGCCGTCTGCAGGTCACTCGAGCGCGGGACAACCACCAACACCTCGATATATGACTCGACGTCGCCAGCAGGAACACCAGCGGAAGGCTTATGCGGCAGCTGCGAGGATGCAGCCGGCTGCTCAGGTGGCGGGTGTGAGGGTCCCTGGGCCCCAGGGCTCGGAGGTGCGCAACGACGAGGGACCGACGGCGAGCAGCCCATGGAGATGGATCGCACGGAGATGGTGTCGTCGCGCCATCTAGCGGGGGGAGCGACGGCTCCATGGGCGGACTTCGAGGCCGGTGCGGGAGCGGGGGCGGGGAGGAGGAGGTGGGCACCGGTGCTGCAGTGGCAGCCGGCAAGGGGGCTGTGGACGCCGGGGCTGGAGTAGCCGCCGGCGGAGGGAGCCTCACTCGCTCACTCAGTCACCTTATCGATTAGACTTAGCTGTAGAAAAATAGAAAAAAATGTCAGGACCACCGCCCTCTCAGGTATATAATATATAATATAACCTAACTAGATAGTCTTCCGTTAACTACCATTAGTTACAGTCATCTTTCATCCAGAACCAGTACAGTAAAGATATCCATGACAACTTGCTGCGTGTTCACAAGTTGTTTCGCTTAGTCATCACACATACACTCAGAGTACCAGCGAAAGTCTTAATTTAAATAAACTAAGTTTCAATACACGCATATGGGTTCCTGTAAATGGGCGCCCATTGATTTGAAGAACGCTTAGTTGGAAGGCCGGTGTTATAACTGCTTTTCCCCAAACCACCTTGCTCGTACCTGCCAGCGTCGCCCGAGGTGCTGGAGATGCTACCGATCGGGGCATAGAGCGGTAGATTGCAAGGGAGGAACGCAGCATATAAGGCAACAGAAAGAGCAACGAACCAGTCCAACACCCATAGCCACAACCTTCCCCACCTGGGGTTCACAGAAGACCGACCACCGTTCCTTCACGGAGGTGGTCCGTGGAGGAGAGAAGATGGCGATGGCGAGGTACCCAGGCGACCCGAGGGCGCGGCCGGCGCGCAGCCACTGGCCTCATCAGGAGGCGCAGGGATGAGCTCATCAGGCATGCTGCAGTCTGCTGGATCGATGGCAGCAGCCATGACACGGAGCCATACCATGTTGGCGAAGCATTGCTCAGCAGGCTCAACCTTCATCATGAAGACTTCCAGGTGATCAAGCTCTTCCCCGAGCAATACCTCGTCATCTTCTATGACTCTGCGGTCTGGCAGAGGGTGGTTGACAGGGGCGCCGTCGACGACGACAACGGGCGGGTGTTCCATTTCGCCGCCTGGAACGAACGTCAGTATGCCACCAGTGTCAACTGGGAGTACCACGTCAAGGTGAGGATTGAGGGTGTTCCCGTGCATTATTGGGCGGAGGAGGTGGCCGCGCTGGTGCTCAGTAGGAGCTGCGTGATCCACCGCATCGAGGAGAAGACGCGGCGCAGGCAGCGCACCAGGTCCTATGACCTTTGGGCCTGGTGCTGCGACCCTTGTGACATTCCCGCGGAGGTGTGGCTCACTGTCACGGAGCCTGACACGGAGCCGCCGCCGATCTCGGTCCCGCTGCTGCCATCACCGTACCACGACGACCCAGAAGACCTCAAGCGCGGCCACAGATACCTGCTTCGCATTCACATCGAGGTGGTGGAGGACCTTTCCTTTTTGCAGGGACGTGGAAGAACCGGAGGCTATCCGGACCGCAAGGCCCGCCGGGAGTTCATTTGGAACTACGGGACCCCTGACTTGATGGGGGAGCGCTTTCAGGGCGGCCGCAGCCATGACCGTGGAAGGGACATCAGGCGTCACCCGAGGCGTGACGACGATGACCATGAAGAATGGCGTGACCACGGTGGCCGGCGCCGCCGCAGCATCTCGGTGTGGGCGAGGAGCTCACACTGCAGGGCCGGGCCAGACGATTGCATTAGCTCCAGCAGGTGGCGTGAGTGGAGGAGCTCGCCACCAAGGGGGAGCAGAAGGGCGGTGGCCCCTGAGAAGACTCCAGTCATGATTTGGAGGGCCAAGGTGAACAATACGGGCAGGAAGAAGAAATCAGTCTCCTTTGCAAACCCCATCGCGACAATGATGGGGCCCATCAAGACCAAGATGGAGGATGACAGCATATGGCTCATCATGGGTAACCCTCAAATCTCCCCTAAAACTTCTTCATTTTTTGAGCCAGACTTGGCAGACAACAATCTCATGGTTTTGGCAGACAAGATTGTGGTGGAGGAAGCATGCAAGGCTGCAGGGGAACACCCCATGGAGGGAAGCGACCTCGACAAGGAGAAAAGCACGCCTCTGCTGGTTGACGGCGACACCATCAGCAAGGAGGTAGGGCAAGCCCTGGATCAGTTACAAGAACTGCTGGTGAGTTCTCCTGCCCAGTCAGGTGGCCAAACATTTGAAAATGCAGAATCCGTTCATCTGGAGTTTGATAACGTAACATCCTTTCAACTAGAGCCCGCTGCCCATTTGGTGATAATAGTTAACACAGAACCTATCTATTTAGAGGAAACTGCCCAAGTTTCTGAAATTGAAAGCGCTCATGGCCTGGCAGAAGGGATAGAAGGGGCACCACACTTTGATAACACTGACATTGAAGCGGAGCATCCCTCGGGGGCTGCTTTGCCAGACCCGGAGGTCTTAGCAACACATGAAACTGTTACAGAAATGTTAGGGGAAGTCGCCCAGGCGGTAGGGGACGACATTACCGCCAGTAATCAGCAACCAGAAGAGCCTGTTCACATTTTCTTGAACTCAATCACTAGAACCTTAGCACCACCACTGCTAGACACGCCCCCTCCTGTAGCCTCAAATCACTTAAGCACAAGACCACTCTATAGTGGTCTAGAGGGTGAGGCGCCTTGCGAGGCAACCAGTGATCTTAAAAGGCACAGCGCCAGGTTAGCAAAGAAAGCTGCAGTAAATTCAGGTAAGGGCAGCATTGAAATCGCCCAAGAACTGTTGGTTAAAAAACTGGGGTCCTTGGCAGGTGGGGAGAGCTCCAAAAATAAAATTGGCGAGTCTGAGACAACTGATCATAATTTTCTTCTACAGGATCTTGAGAAGCCAGTCAAGGAGGCTACGATGTAGGCAATCAAGTCTCTCATTGAGGAGGACGCCAAAAGGCAGAAGAAGGAAGGGACCCCCAATGAGGTGGCAGGGGGCCTGAGCGTGATGGCCTAGATGCCATTTCACTGGTGGACTGTCTGTTCATCAATGTTACCTCAATGGATGGGAGGGTCTGGGGTTTCCAGCCCCATGTATCTTAGGCAACCTGTTCTCAGTAGCGCCCTGCGTGGTGTATGGGCGTCGACGCCCCTGTTTCATTTGGAACCTCTTAGTTTGTTTCGGCACTTCGCCTGCTGGCCTCGTAGCCTTCGGCGACAATACTGTTCGTACTGTTATGCCGGAGTGTCCGGATTTTCGCCTGCTGGCCTCGTAGCCTTCGGCGACAATGCTGCTCGTTCTGTAATCGATGCCGGAGTGTCCGGCTAACCAGCATGTGTAAGTGGGATCATTTCTTTGCATGGCAAAGGATGGCAACTGAATGTGTAGATGTCCAGAGTGGTCAGCCTATCCAATTATGTCAGCTAAAGACTGCAAAATCTTGTGCTGGAACGTGAGAGGCTTAAACGGACGGGGCAAAGCGCGCCGCGGTATGCAGACAAATTCTTTCTTCTGAGGCAACGATTGTTTGTCTTCAGGAAACGAAAATAGAGGCGTGGAGTCGTAGCCTTATCCTCGAAACAGTAGGCCAAGACTTTGTAGACAATGCAGTATTCTTGCCGGCAGAGGAAACCAGGGGAGGAATCCTACTGGCTGTTTCGGAACGCTTCTTTACCTTGGGTCAGCCTTACCTCACGATGAACACAATCTCGACAAAGATCACGATGAGAGCTGAAAATACAGAATGGACGATAACAGGAGTGTACGGCCCACAATCCGATAGCGACAAAATCCTCTTCATTCAGGAAATCGCCAACCTAGAGCCACACGTTCTTCCCTCTTGGCTCATCCTGGGGGACTTCAATTTGATCCTTCGCGCCCAGGACAAAAACAACTCACACATTAACTTACCAATGATCGCAAGATTTAGGGCCATGATTGATGATCTGGAACTCATACCTATTGAGCTAAAGGGTAAACGATTCACATTGTGCAATGGTCAACTTAATCCAACCATGACAAAAATTGATCATCTGCTGGCTTCTACAGAATGGATCGATCTTTTCCCAAGGGCGGAACTACACGCACTGGCTTCATTAGGTTCAGACCACTGCCCGCTTTTCTTGAATGGTGATACAGAATTTAATTTCTATGGGGGGTTTAGATTTGAGGCGTATTGGACCAAAATGCTAGGCTTCTTGGACATCGTGAAAGAAGCTTGGGAAAGGCCAGTTCACACACAAGATGCCATCCTGCGCCTCCATGTCAAATTGCGGCGAACAGCAAAGGCGCTCAAAAACTGGAGAAGAAAGTGTTTAGGAAACTGGAAGATCAAATGGGCCATACTAAATTTGATCACAGCACACCTGGAGAGAGCTCAAGAAATCAGAACACTAACAACAGAAGAATTAGAGTTCAAGAAATACCTTAACCTGAAGGCCCTTGGTTTTGTGGCAATACAAAGGGCGAGAGCTCGACAGCACTCTAGACAAACTTGGATAAGGGAAGGAGACACGAACTCACGTTTTTTTCACATCCATGCCAATAATCGCAGGAAAAAGACTTTTATCAGTACCCTACAGGGGAGTTCAGGGGTTGTAACATCGCAAGAGACTAAGGAGCAGCTGATACACTCTCATTTCAGCAACCTCCTAGGGACCTCATTTAACAGATCAAAGGCGATTAATTGGGAGGGCCTAGCATACCATAGGCATGACCTGCAGGACTTGGACGCCCCCTTCACGGAACAGGAGATTGAGGCGGTTATCAAGATGATGCCGAACGAAAAGGCGCCCGGACCGGATGGTTTCATAGGGATATTCTACAAGTTATGCTGGCCAGTTATAAAGGAAGACCTTATCCAGGCAATCATGTACTTCTACACTTTCAGGACTTCAAAATTGGGCCTAATAAATGATGCTAACATTGTCCTACTGCCAAAAAAAATAGGAAGCTGTAGAGATAAAGGACTATAGGCCGATAAGCCTCATCAACAGCGTGGCCAAAATCATAACAAAATTACTTGCGAATAGATTGGCACCGAAATTAAACTCCCTTATTTCGAACGCACAGAATGCCTTCATAAAGAGGAGATGCATACACGATAACTTCATCTATGCACAACGTGTAATCCAGGCACTACACAAGAAGAGGAAGCCTTCACTGTTCATCAAGCTTGACATCTCCAAGGCCTTTGACTCGATTGACTGGAGATTCCTGCTGGAAGTGCTAGATGAGTTGGGATTCAGCATTAGGTGGAGGAACTGGATTTCGGCTATATTGGGAACCTCCTCGTCGAGGATACTAGTGAATGGACAGCCAACTGAGCAAATTCGACATGCAAGGGGATTACGCCAGGGGGATCCACTGTCACCCATGCTGTTTATTCTGGCCATTGATCCCCTTCATCGCATTATCGAGGAGGCGGCGCGGCAAGGGATACTCAAGCCAGTACTCCCCAGGGCTGCAGCCCTGCGGTGCTCACTATATGCTGATGATGCGGCGCTGTTCGCGGAACCGAGCATAACTGAACTAAATAATCTGCACAAGATCCTGAAGTGCTTTGGTGACTGCTCGGGCCTCCATGTAAATTTAGCCAAAACAAAGATTTTTCCTATAAGCATGGACAACAGCACAGTGGACCAACTGCCCCAAAATTTTACAGGAAAGGTCAGCAAATTCCCGGGAACATACTTGGGCCTTCCTCTGCACACCAGAAAACTGCGTCGGATTGATGTACAACCCCTGATCCATAAGATAGGAACCAGGATACCGAGTTGGAAAGGACGGCTCTTGTCCTCAGCTGGTAGGGAGACTCTTGTAAAGTCGGTGCTGTCGTCACAACTGATTTACCATCTGACAGCTTTTGAGGAGCAGAAATGGCTTCTAAAGAGAATCGACAAATTCAGAAGAAGCTTCCTATGGCGGGGTGAAACTCCAGATAAGGTTTCCGGGGGTCATTCCCTCGTCAATTGGGCAACTACTTGCCTGCCTAAAGACAAGGGGGGGCTGGGTGTCTTGGACCTTGAACGGTTTGCTAGGGCCCTGCGGTTGAGATGGTTATGGCAACGCTGGAAACACAAGGACAAGCCCTGGATAAATCTGGACCTTCCATGCGATAGGACAGACAAAGAATTATTCGCGGCATCTACTAGAGTCACCATTGGGAATGGGCAGTGGGCATCCTTCTGGACATCATCATGGATGGAAGGATAAGCTCCTAAAAACATTGCACCCTTGCTTTACAAGAAAGCAAAGCGGAAAAACATATCGGTGTGCAAGGCATTACAGGGGAACCGCTGGATAGCTCACGTCACACCAATCTCATTGGCCCAAGAGTTGAGTGAATATATCCAGCTATGGGAGGCCATAAATCCGTTGCAGCTAGACGAGAGCAGGGAGGACAGCATAATTTGGAGATGGACGATCGATGGGTAATACACGACGAAAAGTGCGTACAACATGCAGTTCCAAGGCTCTTTTAGTAAGCTTAAGCTATTGCCAATTTGGAAAGCGAAAGTGGAGCCTAAGTGCAGATTCTTCGCCTGGACTCTCCTTCATAGGAAAATTCTGACAGCAAACAATTTGATGAAGCGGCATTGGCCTTGTGACCCTTTATGCAGGCTATGTGGTACTGAGCCAGAGACTCCAACTCACCTATGCAAGGACTGCACCTTCACCAAAGAAGTTTGGGATATACTAAGGGGTTGGCTAGGGTTTTCATGTCTCAACTCAGTGACATCAAATGGGTCTCTTCATAATCATTGGTAAAGATGCCGGAGGAAAATAGCGAAAGAAAACAGGAAAGTCTTCGACGGGATAATGATCTACTTTTGGTGGAACGTATGGAAGGAGAGAAATAGAAGGACTTTTCAAAACGCTTTCCTGCAGCCAAGACAAGTAGCGTTCCTCTGCAAAGAAGATATAGATCAGCAGCATATGGCGAGGAGAACACAAAATGTTTAGAGTACACCTTTGGGTTTGTGGGGCTTTGTGCTTTAGAGTGTTTTTTGGTTGGGTCGTGTTTTTCTCGGACTTTGGTAGGGTGGTAGTTTCAAATGCAGGTAGGCTAAGGCAGTCCGAGTCTTGTTAATTAAAAAAATTTTGTATTGTTTTCTTTTCTTCTTATAATAAAAATCCGGCAAAGCTTTTGCCGCCCTTTAAAAAAAATGCTAAACAAAGAAACTGGGTTATCCAACAATCTCCCCCTAAGCCTGACTCGGTTTACTTGAATTTGACGATGCCGATCTTGCCGCGGAGTTCACTGAACCGCACACGTCCAAGTGACTTCGTCAGGATATCCGCGAGCTCCTCCTCGGTGCTCACGTGATCCACGTAGATCTTCCCGTTCTCCACACATTCACGAATAAAATGGAATTTGATGTCGATGTGCTTACTTCGGTCATGAAGAATGGGATTTTTGCTGAGAGCGATTGCGGACTGATTGTCCATCTTCAACAGCGGTGGCTGGACCTTGACGCCAGTGATGTCGCCCAGCAGCCGCACAAGCCACACGGCCTGGCACGCTCCCGGCCATGTACTCCGCTTCACAAGTTGAGAGGGCCACCGTCTTCTGCTTTTGGGACTGTCATGACACAGGCAAGTCACCCAGGAAGAAGATGACGCCGCCGGTGCTCTTCCTCTCATCAACGTCTCCCCCAAGTCGCTGTCGGTGTACCCGGCCAGCGTGTAGCCTGTCAGCTTGATGTCGGTGTTGCAGTGCTTGGGGTATTCGATGCCGTAATCGAATAGGATGTGCTTGACGGAAGCGAGGTGCTGCTGCTTTGGCTTCTCCATGAAGCGGCACACATAGCTCACCGTGTATGTGATGTCGGGCCGAGTGTGCACTAGATAGCGCGGACTTACCACCAAACTCCTGTACATCGTCACGTCGACTTCCGGCGTCGAGCTCTTGGCAGAGAGCTGCAGCCGGACCTCCATCGGCGTGTGGCATGGGTTGCAGGTTCCCATGCCAGCCTTCTCCAGCAGCTTGCGTGAATATGCTGCTTGTCCCAAAGTGATGGCGTCACGTCCTTGCTTGACCTCCAAACCGAGGTAGAAGGACATGAGCCCGAGGTTCACTCATCTTGAGCAGACGGCGCATCTGCTCCTTTAACGCCTCGACATCCTTGGGCCTTGCTCCAGTGATGATTAGTCATCGACATAGACCCCGACCACCACACGTGACGCCGCAGCGCCCTTGGTGTACCTGGTGAAACGGAGTTCGCGCAGGCTGCTGTCCAGCTTTGGATTCCACGCATGGGGAGCCTGACGAATCCCGTACAACGCCTTCCTTAGCCGCAACACCTTCCCTTCGTGCCCAGCAGGAACAAAGCCGGGCGGCTGCCGGACATACACCTCCTCCTTCAGCTCGCTGTTCAGAAACGCTGACTTGACATCCATTTGATGCACAAGCCAACCTCTCTGAGCTGCTACGGCGAGCAGCATGCGCACAGACTCCATCCATGCGACCGGGGCAAACGCCTCGTCGTAGTCGATCCCTGGTTGCTGGAGGTAGCCCTTGGCGACGATGCGGGCCTTGTGCTTGACGACGACGCCCTGCTCGTCGTGCTTCAGCTTGTACACCCACTTCAGGACAATTGGGCGATGGCATGGAGGGAGGTCGACAAGCGCCCACGTCTTGTTCTACTCAATGGAAGCCATCTCCTCCATCACCGCCTTGCGCCAGCGGTCATCGCTGCGCGCCTCCTCGAACGTGGCCGGTTCATCATCACTGGTGGCGAGGAGCAAGTCCTCATCGACCACAAACTCCGGCTCTACCAAGCCAGGAATCTCCACCATCCCTAAGATGTTGTCCAGCTTTCGGAACCGGAGGGGTGCACCACCCATGACAAGTTGCTCCGTGTTCACAAGTTTTGTTCCACAGACTTAGTCATCACACAACACTCAGAGTACCAGCGAAAGTCTTGATTTGAATAAACTAAGTTTCGATACACGCTTATGGGTGTGCCACTCCTTAAGCCTAGGGCTCATCTACCGTTCCTGGCCCTGGGAGGACTCATGGGCATAGAAGAAGCCATAAGCTAGAGCTGTTGTGCCTGCAAAATCTTAAATAATCGGAGAGTGATGACTCAATAGAACTTACCCATAAGATTTATAAGATTTATGCAATTTAAACCATTAGCAAGGAAAGCGATTGGTTTTTCATAAAATTTGTACATAAAGTAAGTGATCTTATATAAGAAAGTGCAGCATGGTTGGTAGGATTAACAATTAGCAAAAGTGCAGGTTGATCTTTCACCGAGTTATGTTCTCATCACTAGTCCGTATCTAGAAGCATGGAAACTATAAAGAGTTGGGTACACATTAACCCCTAACGCTGGAAAAAAACTCGAAACTTGCTAACTCGCTCGACTCGCTCGTTAATGGCTCAGCTCGAACTGGACTCGTTTTATAACGAGCTAGCTCGTTTTAGAACGAGCCAGCTCGAGTTGGCTCGCGAGCTGCTCGTTAGCTCAATTCACAAGTCATCAAAGTAACGTGCTTTTGTTATATATCTAACAAACTGACATATTTTAAATAGTTACATTATCTATTAGATAGAGGGAGTACTATAGTGTATTATTATACTTTATATATAGCATATATTAATTTTTTCATTTGATTATGGCTTTCTTTTGAATTATTATTATTATTAAAATTTTGATAAATACATATACTCTCCCTCTGTCCCAAAATAGATTCATTTTCACTTCTCAAGAAGTCAAAGACTTTTAGCCTTTGACCAAATATATAAAAAAATATTAATATCCATAATATATATTAGTATTATTAGATAGATCGTTGAATATATTTTCATAATATATTTATTTGAAGATATAAATGTTGCATGTATCTTCTATAAACTCAGTTAAACTTGAGAAAGTTTGACCGGCACGCATCGCATAACGATATCTATTTTGGGACAAAGAGAGTTTTTTTTGTATTTTTTTATGTTTGGCTCACGAGCCAAACGAGCCAGTTCGAGCTCACTAACGAGCCGAGCCGAGCAAGCCTTCTGGCTCGTTAGTATAACGAGCCGAGCCGAGCTGGCTTGTTATACTAACGAGCCAAAACGAGCCAAGTTAAAACGAGCCGAGCTGGCTCGTTATCTTATCGCCCATACACGACTCGTCGGTATGTAAGGGGTAACTCATTACCTCAACCTATCCCAAGTCTGACCAAAGGTACGGTGTCCATGAAAGGGTAGAGCGTGTGATGAGGTACTAGCTTTTCGTAGCTACCACATGCTGCTACATCTTGCGCCGAATCCATGGGAAAGCAGGTCAAAACGAAGTGCCAGGCTTGACATACCACATCACTAGTCTGAAAGTTTGTGCGGCCATCTTAGGGACGATAGGGTTAGTGCAATTAGTGCCTTTAATTTGTTGAATATGGCGGTTGCAGTCGAGGAAAAGGATGCCAAAAGAGACAAGACGAGGGTTCGACTTCATTGCTCTTGAACAGACAATGGGAATACCATAGCAAAACCAAAGAGAAACAATGGGCACCTGATGCAGCTTTGTACCAACTATAACGTGTCTTGTAATAAATCGCACAATAGGAAGTATAGGTACTACATCGTTTGTTCTCTCAGATAATATATGTTGCAAAAAATAAACCATATATAGTAATAATATATAACAATTTGATCATCATCATCAATCATCATGATCAACCAAAAACGATAAAGATGCATGGAGGCTCATCGATCATCACAGAATCTCCTGGCAATGTTGTTGTAAACAGCAGGCTATAGCACTATAGCATTTTGAACAACGTGCCGCTAAGATATTGGATATATCACCGCTATTGCCACTATATATTATCACTATTTTGAGTATTAGCGGTGACATGATTTAGCCCAGCCGATCTAAACCACTTTTGCTGCCGTGTAGTAGTGACGGTGTGCGTCGAGGCAATGATGACCGTTAACTATATACTCGTATAAGCCGCCAAGACTGATTTGCATGGGCTAGCTGCGCGTGGTGACCATGGAGGCGAACACCAACAAGCAATAATATGCATGTTTTTTAATCAAGAGAATTACCGCTATAGTATATTTCCAACAAGGCTTGGTAGCCCACACTATATATTTGCAACACAGATATGGTAGGAACAATAAGAAAGAATCACACAGCAAACTGGGGGTATATCAAATATAATGCAGCTAGCTAGCACACGATTATATATAATAGTTTTAAGAACCCAACCTGTAACTAATAATAATCCAGAACCCTAGTAGTATATATATGACTAACAGGCATGCTAATTAGTACGGCACACGGCTACTAACAAACTAACTAACTAACAATAATAAGCTGCTAGCTAGGTGTACTAGATGGATCGAGCTAGCTAGTCGTCGAGATCGAGGAAGTCCTCGATGTCTGGTTGCTGTCGATCCATGACGGCCTCCCATCCAGCTTGGGTAGGGCTCACGTTGTCCCAGTAGAAGGAGTTGCTGGGGTCGTCACAGACGGTGTACTGAGTTCTGCCGTTGCCGTCCACCTGGCCACAGTAGGCGTTGCTCGGCGCGGAGGCGTCAGTGTCACAGCACGGCGTGGAGCCTGCATATATATGAACAGATATATATGTAGTTAGATTTATTAAATACAAATTAAAGATTGAAGTGAAGAATTAGCTAGGGATCATGATCGAACTAACTGACTGCTGCTGGCACACACGAACGTACGTACCGGACATGGATCGGGCAAGGCTGGTGAAGGCTTTGTAGAGGTCGAGGACGAGGACGTCATCCAGCTCATCCAGCTTGTGCTTGAGCTTGTTGTTGTGGGCGGTGGCGAGCGCGTTGGCGGCGCTGTTACAGTGCGCGTAGCCGGTGGTCCGTCTGGCGCGCCACGGCGAGCAGCCGAGCGGGGGCATGGAGTTCACCAGCACCTTGGACACACCCATGTCCTGAAGCCTTTTCACGCCCTGGACGATGCCGTCTGTCACTTGGTCGACGTAGGCGTCGAGCTGTCGTCCATGGTGGTGGTCATGATCATGAACAAGCAAAAGACTTAATTATCATCTATGGCTACTAGCTTATATTAGGACAGAAGTAATGAATGCATGGTCATGATCGATCATGATCAAGCAATAAATTGACACACATATGCATCTATTAATTATCAGATTAGAACCGAAGAAGCTAATTAAGTAGCTAGATCGATCTAGCTAGTACTTACTTGGCGGCCGGCGGTGGCGTCGCTGACGTGCGAGTAGTCGTGGCCATTGGAGACTGAGATAAGCGCCACTGAATTCTTGACCTGCTTGTCGTGGACGGATCCAAACTGGGTGATCTGCTCGTCCAGCGACAGCTCCTCCTCCTGCCGCCCGTTCATGACGCCAGAGAAGGGCATGGCGAAGTTGATGCCGTGCTCGGACCCTCCACGACTGTTGAACACCGGAGGGGACTCGTCCATCCCCAGTATCTTGGCTGCAAATTAAAGAACGAAAACCAAATTAATCCATCTACTTCAGTAGATCGATGCTGTATATATGCGATGGTGATCATGTAATATGTACGCGTACCTAGAAAATCTGACTGCACTAGACCGTCGGAGAGGCGGCCGGTTGCACCGTTTCCATGGGACGAGTCAGAGCTCCCGTAAGGGTAGTACCACCCACGCGAGGCTCTGCTCTTCACCCCTGAAGATTTGGCAACAAGATTGTTGCCTGCGTCCACAAACGAGTCACCGAAGACGAAGAGCGGCGTGTGCTCCTTCCGCCGTTCATGGTGCCTCCGGCACTCAACACGACGAGCACCTTCGGGGATGAGGAGGAAGCACGTCAACACAACCCACACCTTCATCATGGCTGAAGGTCGTTGTAAGCCTAAACCTAAGGGAGGGGGGAGGTCGTTGTTGTTCAGTAATGGCTTTGTAGATAGATGCGTTTGGTTGGGCAATCGTGCTTTTCCTTCCTCGTTTATCTATATATATATATACTAATACTTGTCAGCAGGCCGGATTTTGCACGCATGCAACGGCCGATTAACTACCTGAAAGGAGCCGGATTCCACCCCCCCTCCCGGTTATCAATTTATTTACTGGTTATTTAATAATTATTTTATTTATTATAATTATATAAGTCAACGACAATTCCTTTATCTATACTCGAAGAAGTGTCCGTGCGTTTTACAACAGGTTATCCACATTCAATATAGATATGATGCTTGTATTGCCACTGGCCTCCACGATTACCGTGCTAGTTATTTTACATAAAAAAAATAATCATGGACTTCTATTTTAAAATTAATATCTATAGAAGTGCAAGCACAATTCTTCACCATGGACTCTGTTTTTTTTCTTGGTGTGCCTGCCTGTTTGTTAGTTTTTCCCGACACAGACTCTGTTGGAGGAGTACCATCCGTGTATGCATACTTCTCCACCATGCTACAACACTCACCTTTAATCTAGTTTATTTAAATACTAGCAAACGTGTCAATGTGTTGCACAAATTTTATATCGGCTGCACTTAGCAACATAGTTATCAAACGTAGGCTATTCTAACGCATATGAATATATATCGTGAGTTTGGATCACAAACGACAATAAACCAACTAGGACTCCTAATCTCAAATTTACCATCGTCGTAATGAAGTTTGGGTCACAGGACAATAAATCAAACAGGACTCTTTTTCATGACGTATTTACTACTTCTTGCTCTCTCCATCTCTAAAAACATGAAATTCTAGCACTGTGGCATGTTTTAATATAGCAACTGTGACCAATTATAAATAAAACTATAAATATTTATAATATAAAATAATCACCATTAGATTACTTATTAAATGTATTTTCATAATCTATTAATTTGGAGCTATAAATACGAATACTATATATTCACTAGAAACTTGGTCAAACGTGAACCACTTTATTTGGCACGTAATCTGTAGTTGCATGTTTTTTTAGGACGGAGAGAGTACTTAGTAAAAATGACTGATTTTTATGCTTCGGAGAGTGGAGGGGCACACAAATAACGAGAGAGAGGGTGTGATGGACGAAAAATAAACAAGAAAAAATCGAAATACATACACGGTTAGGATATTTTCTAGGTATATATATTTCTGGTTTTAATTCGTATCTTGTTTATTCTTATTTGTTTTTTCTATATCTAATGAAGAAACTATGCTTTATATTTAAGGTTGGTGTTGGGCTGTGCAGTGTGGTACGGATAGCTCACGCTATGTTTATATATCACACACACCTGTGCATGGATTGATTTGCTAATAGTTGATTGATTAATTAGTTGGGCTCAATCTGATCGAGAGCATGCGCTTGGTCGACGTTGGTAGCCAGCCCTGACGCTCCAGCAAAGAGATCGAGCGGTTGGCGTGCGCAGCTGAAGTCACGCGCCGAAGGGGATAGGAAGATCACCAGATCGTCAGCATAGAGAGAGGTCCGATGCTTGATCAGCTGGGATGGGAGCGGCTGCAGGACCCCACGACGGTCAGCTTCAGCAATCATGGCATTCAACACTTCCATAGTAATGACGAAGAGCAGCCGTGACAAGGGGTCTCCCTGCCTGAGCCCTCGCGTGTGGTGGATGCGGTCACTCATCCGCCCGTTGATGAGGATCCCGGTGCTTGCGGAAGCCATGATCGACGACAGCCAATCCCTCCATTGCAACGGAAAACCAATGTGCTCAAGGACCTCTAGGAGAAAAGGCCACACCACGGTGTCGAACGCCTTTGCAAGGCCACGCCATCTGCATGTAAGCTGACCGATCGAAAATTATCGTGAATGCGCTGGCCGCGGATGAAGGCTGATTGGTTGACCCGAACAATTATGTGCATCCACGGAGCGAGGCGCATGGCCAGTCCTTTAGTGAAGAGCTTGGCGACGGAATGGATGAGACTGATCGGCTGGTAATCCTTGAGGCCAGTGGGCGCTTGCTTCTTTTGTAGGAGGACGATGGATGCTTCGTTGAGCAAGTGGAAGCTCCTGAAGTCCAGCTCCCAGAGGGCCTGAAACACCCGAACGATGTCGGAACATATGATGGCCCAGGCAGCCTTGAAGAAAGCTCCAGTGAACCCGTCGGGTCTGGGGCGCGATCACCGGGCATCTCCCGGACAATCCTGGCAACTTTGTACGTGCTAAAAGGCAGCACCTGATCAGCAAGGTCTAGCTGCGGCATATTCAATTGGGCGAGGTTAATTTGGTGCGTTCATTGGAAAGGTGTCCCCAGGATGCCATCAAAGAACGAGTAGGCAAGGCCGATCTTGGTGCCGTCTTTAGAGTACGTGAGGCCATCATGCGCTCAATTGATAGCATATGATTTTTGCAACGCCGAAGGCTAGCTTGGAGGTGGAAGTAGCGTGTACATGCATCACCCACCTGAAGGTGCCATAGCGTGGCACAGTGAGGAGAGTCCCAAAACCGATGCCTTGAGCTCGCGCCGTAACTCATGCGCGATGTCGAGTTCGCGTAGATGACGGTTCGAGCTGCAGCGAGTTGCAGACGGACGCTCCCGACCCGTGCAGCTCTCCAGCTGTTCAGCGCTTTGGCCAGGGTGCGCAGCTTATGATCCAGGTTGCGACATGCGTCAGCGCCTGCGCAGGAAGTGGTCCAGGCAGCGGCTGGTATTTTGATCCAGTAGTTTTCGAAGCGGAGGCGTGGTGCCCCCAGGGCTCTGTGCATAGGATTAGCAACAAAGGTGCGTGGTCCGAAGCGTCGGAGGACAGACAACGGAGGTGGTGCAGCGGGTAAATTTCTAGCCATTCAATGGAAGCGAACTCTCTGTCGAGACGTTCAAGCGTCGGCTGCACACCCTCGTTGCTCCAGGTATAGAGTCTCCCAGAGAGGTGCAGCTCGCAGAGCTGTAACTCATCAATGGCAGCACGGAAGCGACGCATGGCTCCAGGGTGAAGCCTGCCGTTGTTCTTATCCGAGGCTTGGTAGATCATGTTAAAATCTCCACAGATTAGCCAAGGCCCTGGGTAGGAGGCGGGAACGGAGTAGAGCTCATCAAGGAACGCCCATTTTTCGGAGCTCGACGTCGGGCCATAGACATTGGTGATCCGCCAAGGTGGGGGTTCTCCCATCCGCGGCCGAGAGCAACCTGGTGATAGAGAAGCTGCGAGTAGAGGTGCCAGAGGCCCGCCACAGATCACGACACCAGGCCACGCCACCAACACAGCCATGTGCAGGGAGACAGGCATAGTCGAAATCGTTTCTGGTCACATCACAAACCATGCTTACAGAAAAATTCTCAACTTTGGATATCTGCAAACAAACGACAGAGATGCTGTGTTGGGAAACCAAGTCACGCACCGCAGATCGACGAGCCCGGCTATTCAAGCCGCGGGCAATCCAGACAAATATGTGGTTTGCACTCTTGGGGCAGGCGAGGAACGACGTGAGTGCCGGTCCATCAGATCGATGATGGCTCGTCATCGGCGAAGGCAGTACCTCCCATGGGAAATAGTTCGCGCATGGTGGCCCGCTTGACTGCTTGTTTTTTTCTTCTTCCTTTCGGTCCCAAGGTCAAAGAAATAGGTTCAGTGGTTCGACGTCCCAATGGTTGAAAGTGGGCCGGAGCCAGAACTAGGATAGGGATCAGATTGGGAGCAGGAGGGAAGCGGCTCGGCGAAGGTTTCGTGGAACTTCGACGCGATGAGGGTGTCCGGGTTCCCGTTGTTCGTGTCATTCTGGCGGTTGTTCCACTTGTTGACCAGCACCCGACGAGTTTGTTTCTCCGGGTTGGGGTGGCGAACAGTGGACTTAGCTGCCAGCCTGCTGCTGCGCCGTGGCGGCTCAACCGTACGCCGGTTCGCGCCCCGCTGTGACGGTGCTGGGTGAAGCAAGAAGTCACCAAGGAGGAGCTTGAGAGATTCGACGAAGTTGCTTCCTGATGGTGACTGCGGGCGCGCAGCAACGGCGGGAGCTGAATCAACAACGGCCAGGCCGCGAGCCGAGGAAGGCCCAGTGACCGGCCCAGCGGCGTATACTCCTGCACAGGATTCATAGTAGAACAACAAACAGCCATGGCGGGGCCTGGCCCAGAAACGGCGTTCATAAAAAATTCAGACTCGGGCCAGATGGGCTGGGGGGGGGGGGGGGGGCGGGATGCAGTCGGTACCTTCGAGCCTAGGGACCCTGTAGGTGAAGTTCCCCATGGAAGCACCGGAGAGGCGAGACCACCGACGCTAGGCCAGCGAGAACTATGGGTTGCCGGCGGGCGAAGTGGTACCTAAGACCAGTTCGAGGTCCTCACGGCGGGAGAACCAAAGAATGAAGTCCTCGGGCGCATGGCGCAGCACGGACCAAAATAGACAGAGAGGTGCTCGCACACCATGGCGGGGGAGACCGGATGTCTTGTACCGGTGAACACCGCCACAGGTGCCAGGGAGAGGGCATCCTCGGCCGCCTGCAGGTCACTCGAGCGCGGGCAACCACCAACACCTCCATATATGACTAGACGTCGCCAGCACGAACACCAGCGGAAGACTCATGCGGCAGCTGCGAGGATGCAGCCGGCTGCTCAGGTGGCGGTGTGAGGGTCCCGGGGCCCCAGGGCTCGGAGGTGTGCAGTGACGAGGGACTGACGGCGAGCAGCCCTTGGAGATGGATCACACGGAGATGGTGTCGTCGCGCCATCTAGTGGGGGGAGCGACGCCTCCATGGGCGGACTTCGAGGCCGGTGCGGGAGTGGGGGCAGGGAGGAGGAGGTGGGCACCGGTGCCGCGGTGGCAGCCGGCAAGGGGGCGGTCGACGCCGGGGCTGGAGTAGCCGCCGGCGGAGGGAGCCTCACTCGCTCACTCAGTCACCTTATCGATTAGACATAGCTGTACAAAAATAGAAAAAAATGTCAGGACCACCGCCCTCTCAGGTATATAATATATAATATAACCTAACTAGATAGTCTTCCGTGAACTACCATTAGTTACAGTCATCTTTCATCCAGAACCAGTACAGTAAAGATATCCATGACAACTTGCTGCGTGTTCACAAGTTGTTTCGCTTAGTCATCATACATACACTCAGAGTACCAGCGAAAGTCTTAATATATAAATAAACTAAGTTTCAATACACGCCTCACTACTGGACTCAGGTTCTTTGCCGAGGGCCTGAGGCTCTCGATAAAGCCCCAAAAACCCTCGGCAAAGGCTTTGCCGAGGGCCGCCCTCGGCAAAGAGCGCTCGGGAAATTTTTGATCGGCGAAGAGGGTTTTTGCCTAGGGTCATTTATCGGGCACTCGGCAAAGCCTTTGCCGAGGGCCCGTACTCGGCCCTCGGCAAAGAAAAGTGGGTGTTAGACCGGCCGATCGTTGACGGGGTCTTTGCCGAGGGCCGACCCTCGGCAAAGAATTTTCTTTTTTTTTTCAGAAATTTCTTTGCCAAGGGCCGACCCTCGGCAAAGAATTTTTTTTTGAAAAATAACCTGTCTTTCCCGTGGGCCTTCTGTGAAGCCCTCGGCAAAACATTTTTTATTTTTAAAAAAATAGTCTTTGCCGAGGGTCGGCCCTCGGCAAAGAAAATTTTTTTAGAAAAAGTCTTTGCCGAGGGCTCAGAGCTTGGCCCTCGGCAAAGACCCCGTGCTGTTTTTTTTTTTGTAAATCTTTGCCGAGGGTAATGGCCGAAAGCCCTCGGCAAAGAGGCAGAAACTTGAATTTTTTATTTTTATTTTTGCATTCCATCAACACAAGCATTTCATATATATATATATATATAAACCATCACATAGATATATCGCAACCGTAATTGTCAACCACAAATCACAATATTTTACAACCACAAGTGACATGTTTATCATCATTCACAAGTTTATTACGATAAGTTAATCAAATCCATGCAAATCACAACCATAAACCATGCTAAGTCGAATCACATCACCTAGCAGGAGTCCTTATCAAACTACTGCCTATGATACGGTGGCGAAGGAAGACGTGATCACCCGGTGACGTATTGGCGGCCTGATTGGAAGCCGGTGACGTATTGACGAGATGATTGGAAGCCGGTGACGCATTGGCGAGATGATTGGAACCCGCGGACAGAGGCTGCACAAAGTTGTAAAGAGTAATATGAGTAATCTTAAAATACAATTTTGAACTTAGAGATTGCAGCTAGTAATCTAGTAATACATAAAGTTTAGACTTAAGTAAAAATTTCGGCAGCACCTCCCCTGCACGGGGAGGGTTCTCAACCTGAAAAAAACCACGGCACGATTGCCGACATCCACAATGGCACGAAGGCCAACATCCACAACGGCACGAAGGCCGACATAAATGCAAAGCACGAGCGAGACGTGAAGTTTCATACTTACAGGAGTAGTTGAAGCAGGAGAAAGTAGAGGAGCCGACAACTGCACAGGTACACCCGTTGCTTGCCCAAGATTTTGCATGATCACCAACATCTCCGCCATCTGCTTCTGCTGGGTCTCGAACGTGGCCTGCGTAGCCTGTAACCTGGCCTTTGTGTCATGCAACTCTGCGGTCAGTTGTGCGTCCCGCTCTTGACTTTGCCTTTTCGTTTCTTCCAGCTCAGCCTGCAATATTTGACTCCAATATTTCAATAGTGCAAATCTAAGTTAGGTATGTAAAAATGAATGTATGACAATTAAAAGAGGAATTACCTCGAGTGCATCGGCCCTGGGGGCTGCTGGACTAGGCCGTGGGCGTATGGGCTGGCTGGAGCTCGTGCTCCGTGCTCGGATAGCGTCGAGGGAGGGAACAGTGCTAGAGTCGATGGCGCCGTCTGCAATCCACAGCCGCCCGTGCTTCTTGCCTCCTCCGAGCCTCATGATTGTCTCTGCATCAATGGGCTCAGTGCGCACATTGTAATCTTCCCCATATATCGTCCTTACCGCTGACGTGTACTCTTGGACTTTAGTGTACACGTTTGGGTCGGAGTACGCCTGGGCCGGGGTAGCCGGGTCGAAGGAGACAGAGGACGACGCCCTGCCCATGTGGGACATAGCCCACGCAGAGAACTCCGAGACCTCCACGCCCGGGTGCGCAGCCTCCTGCGGAAAGACGGGAAGATGGTGAGAAATCAAGGAAAATTGGGCATCAAAATAAATGAAAGAAATCACTTACGTATGCTTGTTTGTATCCGGGTAGGCTTTGGCTGCCTTGATGGTGAGTTGGACCTTGCCTCATCATACGCTGTTCCCGTTGCCTCTCGTGCGTGTCAACAAAGTCCTGTGATAGCCACTTGTCCACGATCATGGCCCAACACTCGGGATACGATCGGCACCACCAGGGAATCACCTACAAGTCATGAAGTATTTGACATATAAGAATGGTATTCACCTACTTAATATGAAAACGAATTATTATCAATGTTCATTGTGTACCTCAAGGTACTGGTCCGGGGTCAGCGAAATCTGTCTTGCTTGACTCTTGGGGAGAGGCTGCTTAAGTACCGACCTGTAGTAGTCTATGTGAGCCTGGACGCGCGCATGGTGGTGCATCTCGGTGACGTACTTCCTACAAGCTGTGGCAGCCGCCCGATCCGCCTGGGCCTCAAGTCCTTCTTCAGGCTTGAAAAATTTCTGCATACAAAATCGATGTATGTGTTCATTATTTCAATAAAAGATTAAACCAATGAATGTGATATATTAAGCAATGTTGTGCAATAGAGACTTACCCAAAACTCCGCCAATACGCGCTCCTGCTTGTTGCGGTAAGTGTCATCCGTGGCCAGCGCGTACCTGTCCCAGTTGGAGGCCGGCTCCCGCTCCACCGGCTCTTCGGCTAGTATCACAATGCCGGGGTACCATTTCCTGCACAAAACACCAAGGATGCTCGCGGGGGTGCGTGCTGGAGTACCCGACAAAACCAACCAGGCCCTATACAAGTGATTAAGAAATTTTATTAGTTTTTCTTATGATTTCCAACATATCTTATGAAGTAGTTGTGAGGACATCTATAGTTACTTACCTCTTTGCCATAGGCCGAATCACTGGGCGGTTCTGAGGAAGCGGAACCGGAGGGAGGCTCGCGGGACCTCGCTCGTAGAGAGCCCGGGTAGCGGTACCCCCCTCCCTCGCCCTCGGGCGCCTCGTCTCCCTCGCCCTCGGTCGCCTCGTCCTCTTCCTCCTCCTCCAGCACGTGCTCCTCCTCCAGCACCTCGTCACGTGGCGAGGGAGGAGACCGCTGCCTCCTGCGGCGGGTGCCCCGGGTCCTCGTCTCGTCACCTCCTGCAGACGCTGCGCCGGACGACGACCCCTCACCTCGAAGGAGAGGGCGGTCTCTCCCGTAAACCGAGGGCGTGTCACGGCGTGGACGTCTGCTCGCCATCTTTGTTCAATCACCTGCAATCACAAAGAATGAACAAGACTAATTAGTGCATATATTAGAAATAGATTCAAAATATATAAATAAAACACGGATTAAAAAACATAGTATTACATGTATTACGAATAATCTTCATGATTGGGATCATAGGTCTCATCGTCACTGTCCAAATTGTCCAAATCGGCAATACTATCCGAAGGTCCTATGTTGTCATCGTCGTCATTGCCTAGAAGTAATCGCTCTAGCATTGCTATGTCCTTGGCATTTACCACCACATCTCCATCGACTTCGCCATCAACCGTTTCGTTGTCTACTTCCATTTCAATTGCTTCGGGTAAGACTATCCTGAAACGTGCCTGGTAGGCCATCTTCTTGATAGAACTGTCCATCATATGTGTTTGCGTTGAAGTTGTAATCATCAGCGTTTGGGGCAGGTAGTTTACCATGTGGAGATACCTGGTGCACAATAGCCCAACCCTTAAGATCCTCTTTGTCTTGGTTGGCGTATCGAGTATAATACACCTGCACGGCCTGTTGAGCCACAATGTACACATCTTTTCCAGGATAGATGGAATCTTCTCGAATCTCGACTAGCCCAAGATGAGGGGTTCGTCTCGTTTCTCGAGGATTAAACCAGTGGCATTTGAACATGACAGGTTTAAGAGGTTTATCTCCATGAAATGAGAGTTCATAGATTTCCTCAACCCTACCATGATAGTCCAGGCCATCAGTGCCGGCCGTACAAAACTCCGCTATTTGTGGTTTTTCGGTTGGGACGATTCTGCTCATAGCTTGTTGTGTGAAAGCGAAATCCGTTCACATCATAGCCGCTAAATGACTTCACCCTAATGTCACAGCCACTTGCAACCTGTTTGCATCCTTGTGTTCTTTCCTAAATAGGACGCAACCCTTCGGACAAACATGTATCTTGTCATACGGCATCTTAAGCATACGGAGGAGTTTCTCTGACTCGTACAAGTTCGTGGGCAAAGTGTGCTTCTCCGGTAGCATGGTGCCAAACACGGCCAACATCTTATCGAAGCCTTCCCGACTCAGGTTTAACTCGGCCTTCAACCCCATTATGCGTCCAATCGCATCCAGCTGAGAAACCGTTGTACGATCGTGAAGGGGTTTCTGTGCCGAGTCCAACATTTTGTAGAAGTCCTTTACGGATTCCTCCATCTCCTCCTTCTCACGTTGTTCAGCGAAGTGAGCTTGGTGGGCGTCATCTAGCATGTCTGCTACCCCGGCATTATCATCAAAAGCCTCGAGGCGTGGTCTCACCACCTCCGCTCTTATACGGTCTGCTTCACCATGGTAGATCCACCGGTGGTAGCCGGACGTATAACCATTGAACACAAGATGTCTACCCATGGTCTTCTCATCTACCTTTCTCCTATTGTCACATTTGCTGCAGGGACACCAAACTAGAGAATGTTCTCCTGCTCCTGGGCCAAATGCATGTTTCAAAAAACGATCTGTCCCGGTCACCCATTCGATGTCATAGGCCCTCCCACTTCTCCAGCCCGTGTACATCCACTGACGGTCCTCCATCGTTTAACATTTACATTATTAAGTATTGTGACCATCAATTGCATCTACGCGGTGTTCCTATTGTCTACTAGGTGAGGATAGGTCCTAATCCCACCCGCGGATACATAGATGAGGTCAGTTTCCATGCTCCGCTCCTATCTGAGACAGAATTTCGGCAGCACCTCCCCGCTATTCTCCCGATACACGTCCTGCAAGGGAGAGTGTGTATCCGGAGAACAATAGGGAGGTGATGTCGAAACTCCGTCTCGGACCGGAACGGACCATGGAAACTAACCCATCTACGCATCCGTGGGCTGTCCAAAAAAGTGGACAATCCGAAACAGATACGGTCGCAGATATGCAAAGATCCGCATACTTACAACCATATCTCTTTCGGACGGGAGACGCCTAACTGGGGTTACGCGATCTACGACAACGATACGGAAAGAGGGGTTATACCCAGGGTCCTGGTGAAGACAGGCTAGCGAGGCCGTGGCGAGATGGTGCAGTGGCGAGGTGACGCGGTGCAGGCAGACTTCCAACGTTGATGAAGACGATCAGGGTTGGCGAGTCCCGCCGACGGGTCGTCTGCAAAAGAACAAACATATAATACAATAAGTTAAAAATTTCGACAGCACCTCCCCTGCACGGGGAGGTTTCCATAACCTGCAAAAAAACAGCGGCACGAAGGCCGACAACCACATATATACCTTGGCGATTCGTTGAGCGTGGACAATGACGACGAGGACGGCGAGAACGGCAAGAGAGATGGGCGGGGACGACGGCTGGGACGAACGCGGGGACGCGACGGTCCACGAGCCGAGGCCAGCGCACGCCTTCTCCTCCCACTTCTCCTTCTCCTCCTCCTCTTCTTCCCTCCTCCTCTCTCCCTGCCTCCTTTCTTCTCCCCTTCTTCTCTCTTCTATCCTTCTCCTCTTCTGCAGGGACCAGCGGTGGGGGCGGGGGCCGTGGCAGGGGCCAGCCGGCCGGGCAGGGAGGGGCGCGACCCGGGGAAGAGCGAGAGAGGACGGGGCAGCGCTGGGAGCTGGCGGAGCGGAGAGGCCGGGCAGGGGAGGGGAGGGGAGGGGCAGGGGGGGGAGGGGGAAGGGAGGGAGGGCAGGGGGGGGGAGGGGGCGTGGCGGGCAGGGGCGAAGGTGGCCGGGGGCGGGTCGCCGGGCAAGGCCGCAGTGGCCATGGCGGTCGGGGGCCGGCGGCCGGGGCGCCGCCCCCCTGGGCCGAGCTGGCGGCGCGGCGCGGCGGAGGGGCCGGGAGGGGCGCGGGGAGGGTCGCGGCGGCGGCGGCGGCGGCGCGCTGCTTGGCGCGGGCAGGGATAGGCTCTTTTGGGCCGTCGGCCTTTTGAAAGATATTTGCTTTTTTCTTTTTCTTTTCTTTGCCGAGGGCCTCACACTGGGCCCTCGGCAAAGGTTCTTTGCCGAGGGCTAAAATAGGCCCTCGGCAAAGAAATTCTGTTTTTTTTGTTTTTTGAACCCAATTTTTTTGTATACCTCTAATATATCATTTAAAGCTCAATTTTAAAATTTGGATCAGTTTTGACTTTTTTTGGTATATTTCCTTAATTAATTTCGTTTCGTTGATTTTCCCCGAATATTCCAAATTTGAACTGCAGATGCATGGAGTAATGCACTTTAGTGAATCAGAAAATGTTATTCATGATATTTGGTGTATGTTGAGTCGTTATCCATGAGCACGCATCAAATTTCGAGCATCTTATTCACGTAACATGACGACCAACTAGTTAGAAAAGTGTTTTTAAATTTTATAAAATCCATACGAAGCCCGAAAATCACAAAAGACGTGGCATGTTATCGCATGTGTAGACTGTGGTAAAAAATTGACAAGGTTTCGAGCAAGTTGTGACGTTGGATGCCTGAAACCCAGATATCTCCACATGTCATCCCATGTGAAGATGTGGAGATGTCTGGGTTTCAGGCATCCAACATTACAACTTGCTCAAAACCTTGTCAATTTTTTACCACAGTCTACACATGCGATAACATGCCACGTCGGCAAGTTTTGTGATTTTCGGACTTCGTATGGATTTTATAAAATTTAAAAACACTTTTCTAACTAGTTGGTCGTCCTGTTACGTGAATAAGATGCTCGAAATTTGATGCGTGCTCGTGGATAACGACTCAACGTACACCAAATATCAAGAATAACATTTTCTGATTCACTAAAGTGCATTACTCCATGCACCTGCAATTCAAATCTGGAATATTCGGGGAAAATCAACGAAACGAAATAAATTAAGAAAATATACAAAAAAAAGTCAAAACTTGTCCAAATTTTAAAATTGAGCTTTAAATGATATATTATAGGTATAAAAAAAATTGGGTTCAAAAAAAAAAGAATTTCTTTGCCGAGGGCCTATTTTAGCCCTCGGCAAAGAACCTTTGCCGAGGGCCCAGTGTGAGACCCTCGGCAAAGGATTTTTTTATTTTTTTTAAAAATAATCTTTGCCGAGGGCGTAACGCAGGCTCTCGGCAAAGACTACCGCCGTCATCCTTCCGACGCCATTTGCCGAGGTTTAATTTGCCGAGGGCGAGGCCCTTGGCAAATACCCTCTTTGCCGAGGGCCGATTCTTTGCCGAGGGCCTCTCTTTTCCGAGGGCTCTCTGGACTAGCCCTCGGCAAATATGGTATTTGCCGAGTGCCCGAAATTTGGCCCTCGGCAAAGCCTCAGGCCCTCGGCAAAGACCCTGTTTCCAGTAGTATTATGGGTGTGCCAATCCTTAAGCCTACACCACAGAGGGCCCATCTACCGTTCCTGGCCCTGGGAGGACTCATGGGCATAGAAGAAGCCATAAGCAGGATCTGTTGTGCCCGCAAAAACTTAAATAATGGAAGAGTGACTCAATAGAACTTACCTGTCGTCTCCTTACTCACCGGCAAACCTTGCCGGAGCTAGAGAGGATGACCCAGAAACTTGGTGAACGCACGCACACACAACTCAGTGGACACAACACGTACACACTGGAACTTTTGGTGCTGCAACTCACAGCTTTTCTCGACTCTATTGATCAAAGTTAAATATATTCAATTTACATGGCCGAAGCCACCATGCACCACACAGCCTCCTATCTGTCCGTGCCATCCCACGAACGAGTTTATGCGGTGCAGGACAATTTCTACAAACTAGAAAGACGGTAAGCAAAAGGATCACCACTGCATGAACTCTGCATGTATCTGCTTTACAGGAACCGCTCGTCCATGGAGGGATCGAGCTCACACTATGTCAATCTAGAAAGACTAAAAATAGGCGCCTGAAATGCTAAACAAAGAGACTGGGTTATCCAACAATCTCCCCCTAAGCCTGACTCGGTTTACTTGAATTTGACGATGCCGATCTTGCCGCGGAGTTCACTGAACCGCACACGTCCAAGTGATATCGTCAGGATATCCGCGAGCTGCTCCTCGGTGCTCACGTGATCCACGTAGATCTTCCCGTTCTCCACACATTCACGAATAAAATGGAATTTGATGTCGATGTGCTTACTTCGGTCATGAAGAATGGGATTTTTGCTGAGAGCGATTGCGGACTGATTGTCCATCTTCAACAGCGGTGGCTGGACCTTGACGCCAGTGATGTCGCCCAGCAGCCGCACAAGCCACACGGCCTGGCACGCTCCAGCTGCGCCGGCCATGTACTCCGCTTCACAAGTTGAGAGGGCCACCGTCTTCTGCTTTTGGGACTGTCATGACACAGGCATGTCACCCAGGAAGAAGATGATGCCGCCGGTGCTCTTCCTCTCATCAACGTCTCCCCCCAAGTCGCTGTCGGTGTACCCGGCCAGCGTGTACCCCGTCAGCTTGATGTCGGTGTTGCAGTGCTTGGGGTATTCGATGCCGTAATGGACCGTGCCGGCGATGTACCATAGGATGTGCTTGACGGAAGCGAGGTGCTCCTGCTTTGGCTTCTCCATGAAGCGGCACACATAGCTCACCGTGTATGTGATGTCGGGCCGAGTGTGCACTAGATAGCGCGGACTTCCCACAAAACTCCTGTACATCGTCACGTCGACTTCCGGCGTCGAGCTCTTGGCAGAGAGCTGCAGCCGGACCTCCATCGGCGTGTGGCATGGGTTGCAGGTTCCCATGCCAGCCTTCTCCAGCAGCTTGCGTGAATATGCTGCTTGTCCCAAAGTGATGGCGTCACGTCCTTGCTTGACCTCCAAACCGAGGTAGAAGGACATGAGCCCGAGGTTCACTCATCTTGAGCAGACGGCGCATCTGCTCCTTTAACGCCTCGACATCCTTGGGCCTTGCTCCAGTGATGATTAGTCATCGACATAGACCCCCGACCACCACACGTGACGCCGCAGCGCCCTTGGTGTACCTGGTGAAACGGAGTTCGCGCAGGCTGCTGTCCAGCTTTGGATTCCACGCATGGGGAGCCTGACGAATCCCGTACAACGCCTTCCTTAGCCGCAACACCTTCCCTTCGTGCCCAGCAGGAACAAAGCCCGGCGGCTGCCGGACATACACCTCCTCCTTCAGCTCGCCGTTCAGAAACGCTGACTTGACATCCATTTGATGCACAAGCCAACCTCTCTGAGCTGCTACGGCGAGCAGCATGCGCACAGACTCCATCCATGCGACCGGGGCAAACGCCTCGTCGTAGTCGATCCCTGGTTGCTGGAGGTAGCCCTTGGCGACGATGCGGGCCTTGTGCTTGACGACGACGCCCTGCTCGTCGTGCTTCAGCTTGTACACCCACTTCAGGACAATTGGGCGATGGCCTGGAGGGAGGTCGACAAGCGCCCACGTCTTGTTCTACTCAATGGAAGCCATCTCCTCCATCACCGCCTTGCGCCAGCGGTCATCACTGCGCGCCTCCTCGAACGTGGCCGGTTCATCATCACTGGTGGCGAGGAGCAAGTCCTCATCGACCACAAACTCCGGCTCTACCAAGCCAGGAATCTCCACCATCCCTAAGATGTTGTCCAGCTTTCGGAACCGGAGGGGTGCACCACCCATGACAAGTTGCTCCGTGTTCACAAGTTTTGTTCCACAGACTTAGTCATCACACAACACTCAGAGTACCAGCGAAAGTCTTGATTTGAATAAACTAAGTTTCGATACACGCTTATGGGTGTGCCACTCCTTAAGCCTAGGGCTCATCTACCGTTCCTGGCCCTGGGAGGACTCATGGGCATAGAAGAAGCCATAAGCTAGAGCTGTTGTGCCTGCAAAATCTTAAATAATCGGAGAGTGATGACTCAATAGAACTTACCCATAAGATTTATAAGATTTATGCAATTTAAACCATTAGCAAGGAAAGCGATTGGTTTTTCATAAAATTTGTACATAAAGTAAGTGATCTTATATAAGAAAGTGCAGCATGGTTGGTAGGATTAACAATTAGCAAAAGTGCAGGTTGATCTTTCACCGAGTTATGTTCTCATCACTAGTCCGTATCTAGAAGCATGGAAACTATAAAGAGTTGGGTACACATTAACCCCTAACGCTGGAAAAAAACTCGAAACTTGCTAACTCGCTCGACTCGCTCGTGAATGGCTCAGCTCGAACTGGACTCGTTTTATAACGAGCTAGCTGTTTTAGAACGAGCCAGCTCGAGTTGGCTCGCGAGCTGCTCGTTAGCTCAATTCACAAGTCATCAAAGTAACGTGCTTTTGTTATATATCTAACAAACTGACATATTTTAAATAGTTACATTATCTATTAGATAGAGGGAGTACTATAGTGTATTATTATACTTTATATATAGCATATATTAATTTTTTCATTTGATTATGGCTTTCTTTTGAATTATTATTATTATTAAAATTTTGATAAATACATATACTCTCCCTCTGTCCCAAAATAGATTCATTTTCACTTCTCAAGAAGTCAAAGACTTTTAGCCTTTGACCAATTATATAAAAAAAATATTAATATCCATAATATATATTAGTATTATTAGATAGATCGTTGAATATATTTTCATAATATATTTATTTGAAGATATAAATGTTGCATGTATCTTCTATAAACTCAGTTAAACTTGAGAAAGTTTGACCGGCACGCATCGCATAACGATATCTATTTTGGGACAAAGAGAGTTTTTTTTTGTATTTTTTTATGTTTGGCTCACGAGCCAAACGAGCCAGTTCGAGCTCACTAACGAGCCGAGCCGAGCAAGCCTTCTGGCTCGTTAGTATAACGAGCCGAGCCGAGCTGGCTTGTTATACTAACGAGCCAAAACGAGCCAAGTTAAAACGAGCCGAGCTGGCTCGTTATCTTATCGCCCATACACGACTCGTCGGTATATAAGGGGTAACTCATTACCTCAACCTATCCCAAGTCTGACCAAAGGTACGGTTGTCCATGAAAGGGTAGAGCGTGTGATGAGGTACTAGCTTTTCGTAGCTACCACATGCTGCTACATCTTGCGCCGAATCCATGGGAAAGCAGGTCAAAACGAAGTGCCAGGCTTGACATACCACATCACTAGTCTGAAAGTTTGTGCGGCCATCTTAGGGACGATAGGGTTAGTGCAATTAGTGCCTTTAATTTGTTGAATTATGGCGGTTGCAGTCGAGGAAAAGGATGCCAAAAGAGACAAGACGAGGGTTCGACTTCATTACTCTTGAACAGACAATGGGAATACCATAGCAAAACCAAAGAGAAACAATGGGCACCTGATGCAGCTTTGTACCAACTATAACGTGTCTTGTAATAAATCGCACAATAGGAAGTATAGGTACTACATCGTTTGTTCTCTCAGATAATATATGTTGCAAAAAATAAACCATATATAGTAATAATATATAACAATTTGATCATCATCATCAATCATCATGATCAACCAAAAACGATAAAGATGCATGGAGGCTCATCGATCATCACAGAATCTCCTGGCAATGTTGTTGTAAACAGCAGGCTATAGCACTATAGCATTTTGAACAACGTGCCGCTAAGATATTGGATATATCACCGCTATTGCCACTATATATTATCACTATTTTGAGTATTAGCGGTGACATGATTTAGCCCAGCCGATCTAAACCACTTTTGCTGCCGTGTAGTAGTGACGGTGTGCGTCGAGGCAATGATGACCGTTAACTATATACTCGTATAAGCCGCCAAGACTGATTTGCATGGGCTAGCTGCGCGTGGTGACCATGGAGGCGAACACCAACAAGCAATAATATGCATGTTTTTTAATCAAGAGAATTACCGCTATAGTATATTTCCAACAAGGCTTGGTAGCCCACACTATATATTTGCAACACAGATATGGTAGGAACAATAAGAAAGAATCACACAGCAAACTGGGGGTATATCAAATATAATGCAGCTAGCTAGCACACGATTATATATAATAGTTTTAAGAACCCAACCTGTAACTAATAATAATCCAGAACCCTAGTAGTATATATATGACTAACAGGCATGCTAATTAGTACGGCACACGGCTACTAACAAACTAACTAACTAACAATAATAAGCTGCTAGCTAGGTGTACTAGATGGATCGAGCTAGCTAGTCGTCGAGATCGAGGAAGTCCTCGATGTCTGGTTGCTGTCGATCCATGACGGCCTCCCATCCAGCTTGGGTAGGGCTCACGTTGTCCCAGTAGAAGGAGTTGCTGGGGTCGTCACAGACGGTGTACTGAGTTCTGCCGTTGCCGTCCACCTGGCCACAGTAGGCGTTGCTCGGCGCGGAGGCGTCAGTGTCACAGCACGGCGTGGAGCCTGCATATATATGAACAGATATATATGTAGTTAGATTTATTAAATACAAATTAAAGATTGAAGTGAAGAATTAGCTAGGGATCATGATCGAACTAACTGACTGCTGCTGGCACACACGAACGTACGTACCGGACATGGATCGGGCAAGGCTGGTGAAGGCTTTGTAGAGGTCGAGGACGAGGACGTCATCCAGCTCATCCAGCTTGTGCTTGAGCTTGTTGTTGTGGGCGGTGGCGAGCGCGTTGGCGGCGCTGTTACAGTGCGCGTAGCCGGTGGTCCGTCTGGCGCGCCACGGCGAGCAGCCGAGCGGGGGCATGGAGTTCACCAGCACCTTGGACACACCCATGTCCTGAAGCCTTTTCACGCCCTGGACGATGCCGTCTGTCACTTGGTCGACGTAGGCGTCGAGCTGTCGTCCATGGTGGTGGTCATGATCATGAACAAGCAAAAGACTTAATTATCATCTATGGCTACTAGCTTATATTAGGACAGAAGTAATGAATGCATGGTCATGATCGATCATGATCAAGCAATAAATTGACACACATATGCATCTATTAATTATCAGATTAGAACCGAAGAAGCTAATTAAGTAGCTAGATCGATCTAGCTAGTACTTACTTGGCGGCCGGCGGTGGCGTCGCTGACGTGCGAGTAGTCGTGGCCATTGGAGACTGAGATAAGCGCCACTGAATTCTTGACCTGCTTGTCGTGGACGGATCCAAACTGGGTGATCTGCTCGTCCAGCGACAGCTCCTCCTCCTGCCGCCCGTTCATGACGCCAGAGAAGGGCATGGCGAAGTTGATGCCGTGCTCGGACCCTCCACGACTGTTGAACACCGGAGGGGACTCGTCCATCCCCAGTATCTTGGCTGCAAATTAAAGAACGAAAACCAAATTAATCCATCTACTTCAGTAGATCGATGCTGTATATATGCGATGGTGATCATGTAATATGTACGCGTACCTAGAAAATCTGACTGCACTAGACCGTCGGAGAGGCGGCCGGTTGCACCGTTTCCATGGGACGAGTCAGAGCTCCCGTAAGGGTAGTACCACCCACGCGAGGCTCTGCTCTTCACCCCTGAAGATTTGGCAACAAGATTGTTGCCTGCGTCCACAAACGAGTCACCGAAGACGAAGAGCGGCGTGTGCTCCTTCCGCCGTTCATGGTGCCTCCGGCACTCAACACGACGAGCACCTTCGGGGATGAGGAGGAAGCACGTCAACACAACCCACACCTTCATCATGGCTGAAGGTCGTTGTAAGCCTAAACCTAAGGGAGGGGGGAGGTCGTTGTTGTTCAGTAATGGCTTTGTAGATAGATGCGTTTGGTTGGGCAATCGTGCTTTTCCTTCCTCGTTTATCTATATATATATATACTAATACTTGTCAGCAGGCCGGATTTTGCACGCATGCAACGGCCGATTAACTACCTGAAAGGAGCCGGATTCCACCCCCCCTCCCGGTTATCAATTTATTTACTGGTTATTTAATAATTATTTTATTTATTATAATTATATAAGTCAACGACAATTCCTTTATCTATACTCGAAGAAGTGTCCGTGCGTTTTACAACAGGTTATCCACATTCAATATAGATATGATGCTTGTATTGCCACTGGCCTCCACGATTACCGTGCTAGTTATTTTACATAAAAAAATAATCATGGACTTCTATTTTAAAATTAATATCTATAGAAGTGCAAGCACAATTCTTCACCATGGACTCTGTTTTTTTTCTTGGTGTGCCTGCCTGTTTGTTAGTTTTTCCCGACACAGACTCTGTTGGAGGAGTACCATCCGTGTATGCATACTTCTCCACCATGCTACAACACTCACCTTTAATCTAGTTTATTTAAATACTAGCAAACGTGTCAATGTGTTGCACAAATTTTATATCGGCTGCACTTAGCAACATAGTTATCAAACGTAGGCTATTCTAACGCATATGAATATATATCGTGAGTTTGGATCACAAACGACAATAAACCAACTAGGACTCCTAATCTCAAATTTACCATCGTCGTAATGAAGTTTGGGTCACAGGACAATAAATCAAACAGGACTCTTTTTCATGACGTATTTACTACTTCTTGCTCTCTCCATCTCTAAAAACATGAAATTCTAGCACTGTGGCATGTTTTAATATAGCAACTGTGACCAATTATAAATAAAACTATAAATATTTATAATATAAAATAATCACCATTAGATTACTTATTAAATGTATTTTCATAATCTATTAATTTGGAGCTATAAATACGAATACTATATATTCACTAGAAACTTGGTCAAACGTGAACCACTTTATTTGGCACGTAATCTGTAGTTGCATGTTTTTTTAGGACGGAGAGAGTACTTAGTAAAAATGACTGATTTTTATGCTTCGGAGAGTGGAGGGGCACACAAATAACGAGAGAGAGGGTGTGATGGACGAAAAATAAACAAGAAAAAATCGAAATACATACACGGTTAGGATATTTTCTAGGTATATATATTTCTGGTTTTAATTCGTATCTTGTTTATTCTTATTTGTTTTTTCTATATCTAATGAAGAAACTATGCTTTATATTTAAGGTTGGTGTTGGGCTGTGCAGTGTGGTACGGATAGCTCACGCTATGTTTATATATCACACACACCTGTGCATGGATTGATTTGCTAATAGTTGATTGATTAATTAGTTGGGCTCAATCTGATCGAGAGCATGCGCTTGGTCGACGTTGGTAGCCAGCCCTGACGCTCCAGCAAAGAGATCGAGCGGTTGGCGTGCGCAGCTGAAGTCACGCGCCGAAGGGGATAGGAAGATCACCAGATCGTCAGCATAGAGAGAGGTCCGATGCTTGATCAGCTGGGATGGGAGCGGCTGCAGGACCCCACGACGGTCAGCTTCAGCAATCATGGCATTCAACACTTCCATAGTAATGACGAAGAGCAGCCGTGACAAGGGGTCTCCCTGCCTGAGCCCTCGCGTGTGGTGGATGCGGTCACTCATCCGCCCGTTGATGAGGATCCCGGTGCTTGCGGAAGCCATGATCGACGACAGCCAATCCCTCCATTGCAACGGAAAACCAATGTGCTCAAGGACCTCTAGGAGAAAAGGCCACACCACGGTGTCGAACGCCTTTGCAAGGCCACGCCATCTGCATGTAAGCTGACCGATCGAAAATTATCGTGAATGCGCTGGCCGCGGATGAAGGCTGATTGGTTGACCCGAACAATTATGTGCATCCACGGAGCGAGGCGCATGGCCAGTCCTTTAGTGAAGAGCTTGGCGACGGAATGGATGAGACTGATCGGCTGGTAATCCTTGAGGCCAGTGGGCGCTTGCTTCTTTTGTAGGAGGACGATGGATGCTTCGTTGAGCAAGTGGAAGCTCCTGAAGTCCAGCTCCCAGAGGGCCTGAAACACCCGAACGATGTCGGAACATATGATGGCCCAGGCAGCCTTGAAGAAAGCTCCAGTGAACCCGTCGGGTCTGGGGCGCGATCACCGGGCATCTCCCGGACAATCCTGGCAACTTTGTACGTGCTAAAAGGCAGCACCTGATCAGCAAGGTCTAGCTGCGGCATATTCAATTGGGCGAGGTTAATTTGGTGCGTTCATTGGAAAGGTGTCCCCAGGATGCCATCAAAGAACGAGTAGGCAAGGCCGATCTTGGTGCCGTCTTTAGAGTACGTGAGGCCATCATGCGCTCAATTGATAGCATATGATTTTTGCAACGCCGAAGGCTAGCTTGGAGGTGGAAGTAGCGTGTACATGCATCACCCACCTGAAGGTGCCATAGCGTGGCACAGTGAGGAGAGTCCCAAAACCGATGCCTTGAGCTCGCGCCGTAACTCATGCGCGATGTCGAGTTCGCGTAGATGACGGTTCGAGCTGCAGCGAGTTGCAGACGGACGCTCCCGACCCGTGCAGCTCTCCAGCTGTTCAGCGCTTTGGCCAGGGTGCGCAGCTTATGATCCAGGTTGCGACATGCGTCAGCGCCTGCGCAGGAAGTGGTCCAGGCAGCGGCTGGTATTTTGATCCAGTAGTTTTCGAAGCGGAGGCGTGGTGCCCCCAGGGCTCTGTGCATAGGATTAGCAACAAAGGTGCGTGGTCCGAAGCGTCGGAGGACAGACAACGGAGGTGGTGCAGCGGGTAAATTTCTAGCCATTCAATGGAAGCGAACTCTCTGTCGAGACGTTCAAGCGTCGGCTGCACACCCTCGTTGCTCCAGGTATAGAGTCTCCCAGAGAGGTGCAGCTCGCAGAGCTGTAACTCATCAATGGCAGCACGGAAGCGACGCATGGCTCCAGGGTGAAGCCTGCCGTTGTTCTTATCCGAGGCTTGGTAGATCATGTTAAAATCTCCACAGATTAGCCAAGGCCCTGGGTAGGAGGCGGGAACGGAGTAGAGCTCATCAAGGAACGCCCATTTTTCGGAGCTCGACGTCGGGCCATAGACATTGGTGATCCGCCAAGGTGGGGGTTCTCCCATCCGCGGCCGAGAGCAACCTGGTGATAGAGAAGCTGCGAGTAGAGGTGCCAGAGGCCCGCCACAGATCACGACACCAGGCCACGCCACCAACACAGCCATGTGCAGGGAGACAGGCATAGTCGAAATCGTTTCTGGTCACATCACAAACCATGCTTACAGAAAAATTCTCAACTTTGGATATCTGCAAACAAACGACAGAGATGCTGTGTTGGGAAACCAAGTCACGCACCGCAGATCGACGAGCCCGGCTATTCAAGCCGCGGGCAATCCAGACAAATATGTGGTTTGCACTCTTGGGGCAGGCGAGGAACGACGTGAGTGCCGGTCCATCAGATCGATGATGGCTCGTCATCGGCGAAGGCAGTACCTCCCATGGGAAATAGTTCGCGCATGGTGGCCCGCTTGACTGCTTGTTTTTTTCTTCTTCCTTTCGGTCCCAAGGTCAAAGAAATAGGTTCAGTGGTTCGACGTCCCAATGGTTGAAAGTGGGCCGGAGCCAGAACTAGGATAGGGATCAGATTGGGAGCAGGAGGGAAGCGGCTCGGCGAAGGTTTCGTGGAACTTCGACGCGATGAGGGTGTCCGGGTTCCCGTTGTTCGTGTCATTCTGGCGGTTGTTCCACTTGTTGACCAGCACCCGACGAGTTTGTTTCTCCGGGTTGGGGTGGCGAACAGTGGACTTAGCTGCCAGCCTGCTGCTGCGCCGTGGCGGCTCAACCGTACGCCGGTTCGCGCCCCGCTGTGACGGTGCTGGGTGAAGCAAGAAGTCACCAAGGAGGAGCTTGAGAGATTCGACGAAGTTGCTTCCTGATGGTGACTGCGGGCGCGCAGCAACGGCGGGAGCTGAATCAACAACGGCCAGGCCGCGAGCCGAGGAAGGCCCAGTGACCGGCCCAGCGGCGTATACTCCTGCACAGGATTCATAGTAGAACAACAAACAGCCATGGCGGGGCCTGGCCCAGAAACGGCGTTCATAAAAAATTCAGACTCGCGCCAGATGGGCTGGGGGGGGGGGGGCGGGATGCAGTCGGTACCTTCGAGCCTAGGGACCCTGTAGGTGAAGTTCCCCATGGAAGCACCGGAGAGGCGAGACCACCGACGCTAGGCCAGCGAGAACTATGGGTTGCCGGCGGGCGAAGTGGTACCTAAGACCAGTTCGAGGTCCTCACGGCGGGAGAACCAAAGAATGAAGTCCTCGGGCGCATGGCGCAGCACGGACCAAAATAGACGGAGAGGTGCTCGCACACCATGGCGGGGGAGACCGGATGTCTTGTACCGGTGAACACCGCCACAGGTGCCAGGGAGAGGGCATCCTCGGCCGCCTGCAGGTCACTCGAGCGCGGGCAACCACCAACACCTCCATATATGACTAGACGTCGCCAGCACGAACACCAGCGGAAGACTCATGCGGCAGCTGCGAGGATGCAGCCGGCTGCTCAGGTGGCGGTGTGAGGGTCCCGGGGCCCCAGGGCTCGGAGGTGTGCAGTGACGAGGGACTGACGGCGAGCAGCCCTTGGAGATGGATCACACGGAGATGGTGTCGTCGCGCCATCTAGTGGGGGGAGCGACGCCTCCATGGGCGGACTTCGAGGCCGGTGCGGGAGTGGGGGCAGGGAGGAGGAGGTGGGCACCGGTGCCGCGGTGGCAGCCGGCAAGGGGGCGGTCGACGCCGGGGCTGGAGTAGCCGCCGGCGGAGGGAGCCTCACTCGCTCACTCAGTCACCTTATCGATTAGACATAGCTGTACAAAAATAGAAAAAAATGTCAGGACCACCGCCCTCTCAGGTATATAATATATAATATAACCTAACTAGATAGTCTTCCGTGAACTACCATTAGTTACAGTCATCTTTCATCCAGAACCAGTACAGTAAAGATATCCATGACAACTTGCTGCGTGTTCACAAGTTGTTTCGCTTAGTCATCATACATACACTCAGAGTACCAGCGAAAGTCTTAATATATAAATAAACTAAGTTTCAATACACGCCTCACTACTGGACTCAGGTTCTTTGCCGAGGGCCTGAGGCTCTCGATAAAGCCCCAAAAACCCTCGGCAAAGGCTTTGCCGAGGGCCGCCCTCGGCAAAGAGCGCTCGGGAAATTTTTGATCGGCGAAGAGGGTTTTTGCCTAGGGTCATTTATCGGGCACTCGGCAAAGCCTTTGCCGAGGGCCCGTACTCGGCCCTCGGCAAAGAAAAGTGGGTGTTAGACCGGCCGATCGTTGACGGGGTCTTTGCCGAGGGCCGACCCTCGGCAAAGAATTTTCTTTTTTTTTTCAGAAATTTCTTTGCCAAGGGCCGACCCTCGGCAAAGAATTTTTTTTTGAAAAATAACCTGTCTTTCCCGTGGGCCTTCTGTGAAGCCCTCGGCAAAACATTTTTTATTTTTAAAAAAATAGTCTTTGCCGAGGGTCGGCCCTCGGCAAAGAAAATTTTTTTAGAAAAAGTCTTTGCCGAGGGCTCAGAGCTTGGCCCTCGGCAAAGACCCCGTGCTGTTTTTTTTTTTGTAAATCTTTGCCGAGGGTAATGGCCGAAGCCCTCGGCAAAGAGGCAGAAACTTGAATTTTTTATTTTTATTTTTGCATTCCATCAACACAAGCATTTCATATATATATATATATATATAAACCATCACATAGATATATCGCAACCGTAATTGTCAACCACAAATCACAATATTTTACAACCACAAGTGACATGTTTATCATCATTCACAAGTTTATTACGATAAGTTAATCAAATCCATGCAAATCACAACCATAAACCATGCTAAGTCGAATCACATCACCTAGCAGGAGTCCTTATCAAACTACTGCCTATGATACGGTGGCGAAGGAAAGACGTGATCACCCGGTGACGTATTGGCGGCCTGATTGGAAGCCGGTGACGTATTGACGAGATGATTGGAAGCCGGTGACGCATTGGCGAGATGATTGGAACCCGCGGACAGAGGCTGCACAAAGTTGTAAAGAGTAATATGAGTAATCTTAAAATACAATTTTGAACTTAGAGATTGCAGCTAGTAATCTAGTAATACATAAAGTTTAGACTTAAGTAAAAATTTCGGCAGCACCTCCCCTGCACGGGGAGGGTTCTCAACCTGAAAAAAAACCACGGCACGATTGCCGACATCCACAATGGCACGAAGGCCAACATCCACAACGGCACGAAGGCCGACATAAATGCAAAGCACGAGCGAGACGTGAAGTTTCATACTTACAGGAGTAGTTGAAGCAGGAGAAAGTAGAGGAGCCGACAACTGCACAGGTACACCCGTTGCTTGCCCAAGATTTTGCATGATCACCAACATCTCCGCCATCTGCTTCTGCTGGGTCTCGAACGTGGCCTGCGTAGCCTGTAACCTGGCCTTTGTGTCATGCAACTCTGCGGTCAGTTGTGCGTCCCGCTCTTGACTTTGCCTTTTCGTTTCTTCCAGCTCAGCCTGCAATATTTGACTCCAATATTTCAATAGTGCAAATCTAAGTTAGGTATGTAAAAATGAATGTATGACAATTAAAAGAGGAATTACCTCGAGTGCATCGGCCCTGGGGGCTGCTGGACTAGGCCGTGGGCGTATGGGCTGGCTGGAGCTCGTGCTCCGTGCTCGGATAGCGTCGAGGGAGGGAACAGTGCTAGAGTCGATGGCGCCGTCTGCAATCCACAGCCGCCCGTGCTTCTTGCCTCCTCCGAGCCTCATGATTGTCTCTGCATCAATGGGCTCAGTGCGCACATTGTAATCTTCCCCATATATCGTCCTTACCGCTGACGTGTACTCTTGGACTTTAGTGTACACGTTTGGGTCGGAGTACGCCTGGGCCGGGGTAGCCGGGTCGAAGGAGACAGAGGACGACGCCCTGCCCATGTGGGACATAGCCCACGCAGAGAACTCCGAGACCTCCACGCCCGGGTGCGCAGCCTCCTGCGGAAAGACGGGAAGATGGTGAGAAATCAAGGAAAATTGGGCATCAAAATAAATGAAAGAAATCACTTACGTATGCTTGTTTGTATCCGGGTAGGCTTTGGCTGCCTTGATGGTGAGTTGGACCTTGCCTCATCATACGCTGTTCCCGTTGCCTCTCGTGCGTGTCAACAAAGTCCTGTGATAGCCACTTGTCCACGATCATGGCCCAACACTCGGGATACGATCGGCACCACCAGGGAATCACCTACAAGTCATGAAGTATTTGACATATAAGAATGGTATTCACCTACTTAATATGAAAACGAATTATTATCAATGTTCATTGTGTACCTCAAGGTACTGGTCCGGGGTCAGCGAAATCTGTCTTGCTTGACTCTTGGGGAGAGGCTGCTTAAGTACCGACCTGTAGTAGTCTATGTGAGCCTGGACGCGCGCATGGTGGTGCATCTCGGTGACGTACTTCCTACAAGCTGTGGCAGCCGCCCGATCCGCCTGGGCCTCAAGTCCTTCTTCAGGCTTGAAAAATTTCTGCATACAAAATCGATGTATGTGTTCATTATTTCAATAAAAGATTAAACCAATGAATGTGATATATTAAGCAATGTTGTGCAATAGAGACTTACCCAAAACTCCGCCAATACGCGCTCCTGCTTGTTGCGGTAAGTGTCATCCGTGGCCAGCGCGTACCTGTCCCAGTTGGAGGCCGGCTCCCGCTCCACCGGCTCTTCGGCTAGTATCACAATGCCGGGGTACCATTTCCTGCACAAAACACCAAGGATGCTCGCGGGGGTGCGTGCTGGAGTACCCGACAAAACCAACCAGGCCCTATACAAGTGATTAAGAAATTTTATTAGTTTTTCTTATGATTTCCAACATATCTTATGAAGTAGTTGTGAGGACATCTATAGTTACTTACCTCTTTGCCATAGGCCGAATCACTGGGCGGTTCTGAGGAAGCGGAACCGGAGGGAGGCTCGCGGGACCTCGCTCGTAGAGAGCCCGGGTAGCGGTACCCCCTCCCTCGCCCTCGGGCGCCTCGTCTCCCTCGCCCTCGGTCGCCTCGTCCTCTTCCTCCTCCTCCAGCACGTGCTCCTCCTCCAGCACCTCGTCACGTGGCGAGGGAGGAGACCGCTGCCTCCTGCGGCGGGTGCCCCGGGTCCTCGTCTCGTCACCTCCTGCAGACGCTGCGCCGGACGACGACCCCTCACCTCGAAGGAGAGGGCGGTCTCTCCCGTAAACCGAGGGCGTGTCACGGCGTGGACGTCTGCTCGCCATCTTTGTTCAATCACCTGCAATCACAAAGAATGAACAAGACTAATTAGTGCATATATTAGAAATAGATTCAAAATATATAAATAAAACACGGATTAAAAAACATAGTATTACATGTATTACGAATAATCTTCATGATTGGGATCATAGGTCTCATCGTCACTGTCCAAATTGTCCAAATCGGCAATACTATCCGAAGGTCCTATGTTGTCATCGTCGTCATTGCCTAGAAGTAATCGCTCTAGCATTGCTATGTCCTTGGCATTTACCACCACATCTCCATCGACTTCGCCATCAACCGTTTCGTTGTCTACTTCCATTTCAATTGCTTCGGGTAAGACTATCTGAAACGTGCCTGGTAGGCCATCTTCTTGATAGAACTGTCCATCATATGTGTTTGCGTTGAAGTTGTAATCATCAGCGTTTGGGGCAGGTAGTTTACCATGTGGAGATACCTGGTGCACAATAGCCCAACCCTTAAGATCCTCTTTGTCTTGGTTGGCGTATCGAGTATAATACACCTGCACGGCCTGTTGAGCCACAATGTACACATCTTTTCCAGGATAGATGGAATCTTCTCGAATCTCGACTAGCCCAAGATGAGGGGTTCGTCTCGTTTCTCGAGGATTAAACCAGTGGCATTTGAACATGACAGGTTTAAGAGGTTTATCTCCATGAAATGAGAGTTCATAGATTTCCTCAACCCTACCATGATAGTCCAGGCCATCAGTGCCGGCCGTACAAACTCCGCTATTTGTGGTTTTTCGGTTGGGACGATTCTGCTCATAGCTTGTTGTGTGAAAGCGAAATCCGTTCACATCATAGCCGCTAAATGACTTCACCCTAATGTCACAGCCACTTGCAACCTGTTTGCATCCTTGTGTTCTTTCCTAAATAGGACGCAACCCTTCGGACAAACATGTATCTTGTCATACGGCATCTTAAGCATACGGAGGAGTTTCTCTGACTCGTACAAGTTCGTGGGCAAAGTGTGCTTCTCCGGTAGCATGGTGCCAAACACGGCCAACATCTTATCGAAGCCTTCCCGACTCAGGTTTAACTCGGCCTTCAACCCCATTATGCGTCCAATCGCATCCAGCTGAGAAACCGTTGTACGATCGTGAAGGGGTTTCTGTGCCGAGTCCAACATTTTGTAGAAGTCCTTTACGGATTCCTCCATCTCCTCCTTCTCACGTTGTTCAGCGAAGTGAGCTTGGTGGGCGTCATCTAGCATGTCTGCTACCCCGGCATTATCATCAAAAGCCTCGAGGCGTGGTCTCACCACCTCCGCTCTTATACGGTCTGCTTCACCATGGTAGATCCACCGGTGGTAGCCGGACGTATAACCATTGAACACAAGATGTCTACCCATGGTCTTCTCATCTACCTTTCTCCTATTGTCACATTTGCTGCAGGGACACCAAACTAGAGAATGTTCTCCTGCTCCTGGGCCAAATGCATGTTTCAAAAAACGATCTGTCCCGGTCACCCATTCGATGTCATAGGCCCTCCCACTTCTCCAGCCCGTGTACATCCACTGACGGTCCTCCATCGTTTAACATTTACATTATTAAGTATTGTGACCATCAATTGCATCTACGCGGTGTTCCTATTGTCTACTAGGTGAGGATAGGTCCTAATCCCACCCGCGGATACATAGATGAGGTCAGTTTCCATGCTCCGCTCCTATCTGAGACAGAATTTCGGCAGCACCTCCCCGCTATTCTCCCGATACACGTCCTGCAAGGGAGAGTGTGTATCCGGAGAACAATAGGGAGGTGATGTCGAAACTCCGTCTCGGACCGGAACGGACCATGGAAACTAACCCATCTACGCATCCGTGGGCTGTCCAAAAAAGTGGACAATCCGAAACAGATACGGTCGCAGATATGCAAAGATCCGCATACTTACAACCATATCTCTTTCGGACGGGAGACGCCTAACTGGGGTTACGCGATCTACGACAACGATACGGAAAGAGGGGTTATACCCAGGGTCCTGGTGAAGACAGGCTAGCGAGGCCGTGGCGAGATGGTGCAGTGGCGAGGTGACGCGGTGCAGGCAGACTTCCAACGTTGATGAAGACGATCAGGGTTGGCGAGTCCCGCCGACGGGTCGTCTGCAAAAGAACAAACATATAATACAATAAGTTAAAAATTTCGACAGCACCTCCCCTGCACGGGGAGGTTTCCATAACCTGCAAAAAAACAGCGGCACGAAGGCCGACAACCACATATATACCTTGGCGATTCGTTGAGCGTGGACAATGACGACGAGGACGGCGAGAACGGCAAGAGAGATGGGCGGGGACGACGGCTGGGACGAACGCGGGGACGCGACGGTCCACGAGCCGAGGCCAGCGCACGCCTTCTCCTCCCACTTCTCCTTCTCCTCCTCCTCTTCTTCCCTCCTCCTCTCTTCTCCCCTGCTCCTCCTTTCTTCTCCCCTTCTTCTCTCTTCTATCCTTCTCCTCCTCTCTGCAGGGACCAGCGGTGGGGGCGGGGGCCGTGGCAGGGGCCAGCCGGCCGGGCAGGGAGGGGCGCGACCCGGGGAAGAGCGCGAGCGGCCGGGGCAGCGCCCCCTGCGCCGAGCTGGCGGCGCGGCGCGGCCGGGCAGGGGCACGGGGAGGGGCGTGGCCGGGCAGGGGCGCCGGGAAGGGCGCGGCCGGGCAGGGGTGCGGGGAAGGGGCGTGGCCGGGCAGGGGCGAAGGTGGCCGGGGGCGGGTCGCCGGGCAAGGCCGCACGTGGCCATGGCGGTCGGGGCGCCGGCGGCCGGGGCGCCGCCCCCCTGGGCCGAGCTGGCGGCGCGGCGCGGCCCGGGAGGGGCGCGGGGAGGGTCGCGGCAGCGGCGGCGGCGCGCTGGCTTGGCGCGGGCAGGGATAGGCTCATTTTGGGCCGTCGGCCTTTTTGAAAGATATTTGCTTTTTCTTTTCTTTTCTTTGCCGAGGGCCTCACACTGGGCCCTCGGCAAAGGTTCTTTGCCGAGGGCTAAAATAGGCCCTCGGCAAAGAAATTCTGTTTTTTTTGTTTTTTGAACCCAATTTTTTTGTATACCTCTAATATATCATTTAAAGCTCAATTTAAAATTTGGATCAGTTTTGACTTTTTTTGGTATATTTCCTTAATTAATTTCGTTTCGTTGATTTTCCCCGAATATTCCAAATTTGAACTGCAGATGCATGGAGTAATGCACTTTAGTGAATCAGAAAATGTTATTCATGATATTTGGTGTATGTTGAGTCGTTATCCATGAGCACGCATCAAATTTCGAGCATCTTATTCACGTAACATGACGACCAACTAGTTAGAAAAGTGTTTTTAAATTTTATAAAATCCATACGAAGCCCGAAAATCACAAAAGACGTGGCATGTTATCGCATGTGTAGACTGTGGTAAAAAATTGACAAGGTTTCGAGCAAGTTGTGACGTTGGATGCCTGAAACCCAGATATCTCCACATGTCATCCCATGTGAAGATGTGGAGATGTCTGGGTTTCAGGCATCCAACATTACAACTTGCTCAAAACCTTGTCAATTTTTTACCACAGTCTACACATGCGATAACATGCCACGTCGGCAAGTTTTGTGATTTTCGGACTTCGTATGGATTTTATAAAATTTAAAAACACTTTTCTAACTAGTTGGTCGTCATGTTACGTGAATAAGATGCTCGAAATTTGATGCGTGCTCGTGGATAACGACTCAACGTACACCAAATATCAAGAATAACATTTTCTGATTCACTAAAGTGCATTACTCCATGCACCTGCAATTCAAATCTGGAATATTCGGGGAAAATCAACGAAACGAAATAAATTAAGAAAATATACAAAAAAAAGTCAAAACTTGTCCAAATTTTAAAATTGAGCTTTAAATGATATATTATAGGTATAAAAAAAATTGGGTTAAAAAAAAAAGAATTTCTTTGCCGAGGGCCTATTTTAGCCCTCGGCAAAGAACCTTTGCCGAGGGCCCAGTGTGAGACCCTCGGCAAAGGATTTTTTTATTTTTTTTAAAAATAATCTTTGCCGAGGGCGTAACGGCAGGCTCTCGGCAAAGACTACCGCCGTCATCCTTCCGACGCCATTTGCCGAGGTTTAATTTGCCGAGGGCGAGGCCCTTGGCAAATACCCTCTTTGCCGAGGGCCGATTCTTTGCCGAGGGCCTCTCTTTTCCGAGGGCTCTCTGGACTAGCCCTCGGCAAATATGGTATTTGCCGAGTGCCCGAAATTTGGCCCTCGGCAAAGCCTCAGGCCCTCGGCAAAGACCCTGTTTCCAGTAGTATTATGGGTGTGCCAATCCTTAAGCCTACACCACAGAGGGCCCATCTACCGTTCCTGGCCCTGGGAGGACTCATGGGCATAGAAGAAGCCATAAGCAGGATCTGTTGTGCCCGCAAAAACTTAAATAATGGAAGAGTGACTCAATAGAACTTACCTGTCGTCTCCTTACTCACCGGCAAACCTTGCCGGAGCTAGAGAGGATGACCCAGAAACTTGGTGAACGCACGCACACACAACTCAGTGGACACAACACGTACACACTGGAACTTTTGGTGCTGCAACTCACAGCTTTTCTCGACTCTATTGATCAAAGTTAAATATATTCAATTTACATGGCCGAAGCCACCATGCACCACACAGCCTCCTATCTGTCCGTGCCATCCCACGAACGAGTTTATGCGGTGCAGGACAATTTCTACAAACTAGAAAGACGGTAAGCAAAAGGATCACCACTGCATGAACTCTGCATGTATCTGCTTTACAGGAACCGCTCGTCCATGGAGGGATCGAGCTCACACTATGTCAATCTAGAAAGACTAAAAATAGGCGCCTGAAATGCTAAACAAAGAGACTGGGTTATCCAACAATCTCCCCCTAAGCCTGACTCGGTTTACTTGAATTTGACGATGCCGATCTTGCCGCGGAGTTCACTGAACCGCACACGTCCAAGTGATATCGTCAGGATATCCGCGAGCTGCTCCTCGGTGCTCACGTGATCCACGTAGATCTTCCCGTTCTCCACACATTCACGAATAAAATGGAATTTGATGTCGATGTGCTTACTTCGGTCATGAAGAATGGGATTTTTGCTGAGAGCGATTGCGGACTGATTGTCCATCTTCAACAGCGGTGGCTGGACCTTGACGCCAGTGATGTCGCCCAGCAGCCGCACAAGCCACACGGCCTGGCACGCTCCAGCTGCGCCGGCCATGTACTCCGCTTCACAAGTTGAGAGGGCCACCGTCTTCTGCTTTTGGGACTGTCATGACACAGGCATGTCACCCAGGAAGAAGATGATGCCGCCGGTGCTCTTCCTCTCATCAACGTCTCCCCCCAAGTCGCTGTCGGTGTACCCGGCCAGCGTGTACCCCGTCAGCTTGATGTCGGTGTTGCAGTGCTTGGGGTATTCGATGCCGTAATGGACCGTGCCGGCGATGTACCATAGGATGTGCTTGACGGAAGCGAGGTGCTCCTGCTTTGGCTTCTCCATGAAGCGGCACACATAGCTCACCGTGTATGTGATGTCGGGCCGAGTGTGCACTAGATAGCGCGGACTTCCCACAAAACTCCTGTACATCGTCACGTCGACTTCCGGCGTCGAGCTCTTGGCAGAGAGCTGCAGCCGGACCTCCATCGGCGTGTGGCATGGGTTGCAGGTTCCCATGCCAGCCTTCTCCAGCAGCTTGCGTGAATATGCTGCTTGTCCCAAAGTGATGGCGTCACGTCCTTGCTTGACCTCCAAACCGAGGTAGAAGGACATGAGCCCGAGGTTCACTCATCTTGAGCAGACGGCGCATCTGCTCCTTTAACGCCTCGACATCCTTGGGCCTTGCTCCAGTGATGATTAGTCATCGACATAGACCCCGACCACCACACGTGACGCCGCAGCGCCCTTGGTGTACCTGGTGAAACGGAGTTCGCGCAGGCTGCTGTCCAGCTTTGGATTCCACGCATGGGGAGCCTGACGAATCCCGTACAACGCCTTCCTTAGCCGCAACACCTTCCCTTCGTGCCCAGCAGGAACAAAGCCCGGCGGCTGCCGGACATACACCTCCTCCTTCAGCTCGCCGTTCAGAAACGCTGACTTGACATCCATTTGATGCACAAGCCAACCTCTCTGAGCTGCTACGGCGAGCAGCATGCGCACAGACTCCATCCATGCGACCGGGGCAAACGCCTCGTCGTAGTCGATCCCTGGTTGCTGGAGGTAGCCCTTGGCGACGATGCGGGCCTTGTGCTTGACGACGACGCCCTGCTCGTCGTGCTTCAGCTTGTACACCCACTTCAGGACAATTGGGCGATGGCCTGGAGGGAGGTCGACAAGCGCCCACGTCTTGTTCTACTCAATGGAAGCCATCTCCTCCATCACCGCCTTGCGCCAGCGGTCATCACTGCGCGCCTCCTCGAACGTGGCCGGTTCATCATCACTGGTGGCGAGGAGCAAGTCCTCATCGACCACAAACTCCGGCTCTACCAAGCCAGGAATCTCCACCATCCCTAAGATGTTGTCCAGCTTTCGGAACCGGAGGGGTGCACCACCCATGACAAGTTGCTCCGTGTTCACAAGTTTTGTTCCACAGACTTAGTCATCACACAACACTCAGAGTACCAGCGAAAGTCTTGATTTGAATAAACTAAGTTTCGATACACGCTTATGGGTGTGCCACTCCTTAAGCCTAGGGCTCATCTACCGTTCCTGGCCCTGGGAGGACTCATGGGCATAGAAGAAGCCATAAGCTAGAGCTGTTGTGCCTGCAAAATCTTAAATAATCGGAGAGTGATGACTCAATAGAACTTACCCATAAGATTTATAAGATTTATGCAATTTAAACCATTAGCAAGGAAAGCGATTGGTTTTTCATAAAATTTGTACATAAAGTAAGTGATCTTATATAAGAAAGTGCAGCATGGTTGGTAGGATTAACAATTAGCAAAAGTGCAGGTTGATCTTTCACCGAGTTATGTTCTCATCACTAGTCCGTATCTAGAAGCATGGAAACTATAAAGAGTTGGGTACACATTAACCCCTAACGCTGGAAAAAAACTCGAAACTTGCTAACTCGCTCGACTCGCTCGTGAATGGCTCAGCTCGAACTGGACTCGTTTTATAACGAGCTAGCTTGTTTTAGAACGAGCCAGCTCGAGTTGGCTCGCGAGCTGCTCGTTAGCTCAATTCACAAGTCATCAAAGTAACGTGCTTTTGTTATATATCTAACAAACTGACATATTTTAAATAGTTACATTATCTATTAGATTAGAGGGAGTACTATAGTGTATTATTATACTTTATATATAGCATATATTAATTTTTTCATTTGATTATGGCTTTCTTTTGAATTATTATTATTATTAAAATTTTGATAAATACATATACTCTCCCTCTGTCCCAAAATAGATTCATTTTCACTTCTCAAGAAGTCAAAGACTTTTAGCCTTTGACCAAATATATATAAAAAATATTAATATCCATAATATATATTAGTATTATTAGATAGATCGTTGAATATATTTTCATAATATATTTATTTGAAGATATAAATGTTGCATGTATCTTCTATAAACTCAGTTAAACTTGAGAAAGTTTGACCGGCACGCATCGCATAACGATATCTATTTTGGGACAAAGAGAGTTTTTTTTGTATTTTTTTATGTTTGGCTCACGAGCCAAACGAGCCAGTTCGAGCTCACTAACGAGCCGAGCCGAGCAAGCCTTCTGGCTCGTTAGTATAACGAGCCGAGCCGAGCTGGCTTGTTATACTAACGAGCCAAAACGAGCCAAGTTAAAACGAGCCGAGCTGGCTCATTATCTTATCGCCCATACACGACTCGTCGGTATATAAGGGGTAACTCATTACCTCAACCTATCCCAAGTCTGACCAAAGGTACGGTGTCCATGAAAGGGTAGAGCGTGTGATGAGGTACTAGCTTTTCGTAGCTACCACATGCTGCTACATCTTGCGCCGAATCCATGGGAAAGCAGGTCAAAACGAAGTGCCAGGCTTGACATACCACATCACTAGTCTGAAAGTTTGTGCGGCCATCTTAGGGACGATAGGGTTAGTGCAATTAGTGCCTTTAATTTGTTGATTATGGCGGTTGCAGTCGAGGAAAAGGATGCCAAAAGAGACAAGACGAGGGTTCGACTTCATTACTCTTGAACAGACAATGGGAATACCATAGCAAAACCAAAGAGAAACAATGGGCACCTGATGCAGCTTTGTGCCAACTATAACGTGTCTTGTAATAAATCGCACAATAGGAAGTATAGGTACTACATCGTTTGTTCTCTCAGATAATATATGTTGCAAAAAATAAACCATATATAGTAATAATATATAACAATTTGATCATCATCATCAATCATCATGATCAACCAAAAACGATAAAGATGCATGGAGGCTCATCGATCATCACAGAATCTCCTGGCAATGTTGTTGTAAACAGCAGGCTATAGCACTATAGCATTTTGAACAACGTGCCGCTAAGATATTGGATATATCACCGCTATTGCCACTATATATTATCACTATTTTGAGTATTAGCGGTGACATGATTTAGCCCAGCCGATCTAAACCACTTTTGCTGCCGTGTAGTAGTGACGGTGTGCGTCGAGGCAATGATGACCGTTAACTATATACTCGTATAAGCCGCCAAGACTGATTTGCATGGGCTAGCTGCGCGTGGTGACCATGGAGGCGAACACCAACAAGCAATAATATGCATGTTTTTTAATCAAGAGAATTACCGCTATAGTATATTTCCAACAAGGCTTGGTAGCCCACACTATATATTTGCAACACAGATATGGTAGGAACAATAAGAAAGAATCACACAGCAAACTGGGGGTATATCAAATATAATGCAGCTAGCTAGCACACGATTATATATAATAGTTTTAAGAACCCAACCTGTAACTAATAATAATCCAGAACCCTAGTAGTATATATGACTAACAAGCATGCTAATTAGTACGGCACACGGCTACTAACAAACTAACTAACTAACAATAATAAGCTGCTAGCTAGGTGTACTAGATGGATCGAGCTAGCTAGTCGTCGAGATCGAGGAAGTCCTCGATGTCTGGTTGCAGTCGATCCATGACGGCCTCCCATCCAGCTTGGGTAGGGCTCACGTTGTCCCAGTAGAAGGAGTTGCTGGGGTCGTCACAGACGGTGTACTGAGTTCTGCCGTTGCCGTCCACCTGGCCACAGTAGGCGTTGCTCGGCGCGGAGGCGTCAGTGTCACAGCACGGCGTGGAGCCTGCATATATATGAACAGATATATATGTAGTTAGATTTATTAAATACAAATTAAAGATTGAAGTGAAGAATTAGCTAGGGATCATGATCGAACTAACTGACTGCTGCTGGCACACACGAACGTACGTACCGGACATGGATCGGGCAAGGCTGGTGAAGGCTTTGTAGAGGTCGAGGACGAGGACGTCATCCAGCTCATCCAGCTTGTGCTTGAGCTTGTTGTTGTGGGCGGTGGCGAGCGCGTTGGCGGCGCTGTTACAGTGCGCGTAGCCGGTGGTCCGTCTGGCGCGCCACGGCGAGCAGCCGAGCGGGGGCATGGAGTTCACCAGCACCTTGGACACACCCATGTCCTGAAGCCTTTTCACGCCCTGGACGATGCCGTCTGTCACTTGGTCGACGTAGGCGTCGAGCTGTCGTCCATGGTGGTGGTCATGATCATGAACAAGAAAAAGACTTAATTATCATCTATGGCTACTAGCTTATATTAGGACAGAAGTAATGAATGCATGGTCATGATCGATTATGATCAAGCAATAAATTGACACACATATGCATCTATTAATTATCAGATTAGAACCGAAGAAGCTAATTAAGTAGCTAGATCGATCTAGCTAGTACTTACTTGGCGGCCGGCGGTGGCGTCGCTGACGTGCGAGTAGTCGTGGCCATTGGAGACTGAGATAAGCGCGACTGAATTCTTGACCTGCTTGTCGTGGACGGATCCAAACTGGGTGATCTGCTCGTCCAGCGACAGCTCCTCCTCCTGCCGCCCGTTCATGACGCCAGAAAAGGGCATGGCGAAGTTGATGCCGTGCTCAGACCCTCCACGACTGTTGAACACCGGAGGGGACTCGTCCATGCCCAGTATCTTGGCTGCAAATTAAAGAACGAAAACCAATTTAATCCATCTACTTCAGTAGATGGATGCTGTATATATGCGATGGTGAACATGTAATATGTACGCGTACCTAGAAAATCTGACTGCACTAGACCGTCGGAGAGGCGGCCGGTTGCACCGTTTCCATGGGACGAGTCAGAGCTCCCGTAAGGGTAGTACCACCCACGCGAGGCTCTGCTCTTCACCCCTGAAGATTTGGCAACAAGATTGTTGCCTGCGTCCACAAACGAGTCACCGAAGACGAAGAGCGGCGTGTGCTCCTTCCGCCGTTCATGGTGCCTCCGGCACTCAACACGACGAGCACCTTCGAGGATGAGGAGGAAGCACATCAACACAACCCACACCTTCATCATGGCTGAAGGTCGTTGTAAGCCTAAACCTAAGGGAGGGGGGAGGTCGTTGTTGTTCAGCAATGGCTTTGTAGATAGATGCGTTTGGTTGGGCAATCGTGCTTTTCCTTCTCGTTTATCTATATATATATACACTAATACTTGTCAACAGGCCGGATGTGGCACGCATGCAACGGCCGGTTAACTACCTGAAAGGAGCCGGATTCCCACCCCCTCGCGGTTATCAATTTATTTACTGGTTATTTAATAATTATTTTATTTATTATAATTATATAAGTCAACGACAATTCCTTTATCTATACTCGAAGAAGTGTCCGTGCGTTTTACAACAGGTTATCCACATTCAATATAGATATGATGCTTGTATTGCCACTGGCCTCCACGATTACCGTGCTAGTTATTTTACATAAAAAAAATAATCATGGACTTCTATTTTAAAATTAATATCTATAGAAGTGCAAGCACAATTCTTCACCATGGACTCTGTTTTTTTCTTGGTGTGCCTGCCTGTTTGTTAGTTTTTCCCGACACAGACTCTGTTGGAGGAGTACCATCCGTGTATGCATACTTCTCCACCATGCTACAACACTCACCTTTAATCTAGTTTATTTAAATACTAGCAAACGTGTCAATGTGTTGCACAAATTTTATATCGGCTGCACTTAGCAACATAGTTATCAAACGTAGGCTATTCTAACGCATATGAATATATATCGTGAGTTTGGATCACAAACGACAATAAACCAACTAGGACTCCTAATCTCAAATTTACCATCGTCGTAATGAAGTTTGGGTCACAGGACAATAAATCAAACCGGACTCTTTTTCATGACGTATTTACTACTTCTTGCTCTCTCTCCATCTCTAAAAACATGAAATTCTAGCACTGTGGCATGTTTTAATATAGCAACTGTGACCAATTATAAATAAAACTATAAATATTTATAATATAAAATAATCACCATTAGATTACTTATTAAATGTATTTTCATAATCTATTAATTTGGAGCTATAAATACGAATACTATATATTCACTAGAAACTTGGTCAAACGTGAACCACTTTATTTGGCACGTAATCTGTAGTTGCATATTTTTTTAAGGACGGAGAGAGTACTTAGTAAAAATGACTGATTTTTATGCTTCGGAGAGTGGAGGGGCACACAAATAACGAGAGAGAGGGTGTGATGGACGAAAAATAAACAAGAAAAAATCGAAATACATACACGGTTAGGATATTTTCTAGGTATATATATTTCTGGTTTTAATTCGTATCTTGTTTATTCTTATTTGTTTTTTCTATATCTAATGAAGAAACTATGCTTTATATTTAAGGTTGGTGTTGGGCTGTGCAGTGTGGTACGGATAGCTCACGCTATGTTTATATATCACACACACCTGTGCATGGATTGATTTGCTAATAGTTGATTGATTAATTAGTTGGGCTCAATCTGATCGAGAGCATGCGCTTGGTCGACGTTGGTAGCCAGCCCTGACGCTCCAGCAAAGAGATCGAGCGGTTGGCGTGCGCAGCTGAAGTCACGCGCCGAAGGGGATAGGAAGATCACCAGATCGTCAGCATAGAGAGAGGTCCGATGCTTGATCAGCTGGGATGGGAGCGGCTGCAGGACCCCACGACGGTCAGCTTCAGCAATCATGGCATTCAACACTTCCATAGTAATGACGAAGAGCAGCCGTGACAAGGGGTCTCCCTGCCTGAGCCCTCGCGTGTGGTGGATGCGGTCACTCATCCGCCCGTTGATGAGGATCCCGGTGCTTGCGGAAGCCATGATCGACGACAGCCAATCCCTCCATTGCAACGGAAAACCAATGTGCTCAAGGACCTCTAGGAGAAAAGGCCACACCACGGTGTCGAACGCCTTTGCAAGGCCACGCCATCTGCATGTAAGCTGACCGATCGAAAATTATCGTGAATGCGCTGGCCGCGGATGAAGGCTGATTGGTTGACCCGAACAATTATGTGCATCCACGGAGCGAGGCGCATGGCCAGTCCTTTAGTGAAGAGCTTGGCGACGGAATGGATGAGACTGATCGGCTGGTAATCCTTGAGGCCAGTGGGCGCTTGCTTCTTTTGTAGGAGGACGATGGATGCTTCGTTGAGCAAGTGGAAGCTCCTGAAGTCCAGCTCCCAGAGGGCCTGAAACACCCGAACGATGTCGGAACATATGATGGCCCAGGCAGCCTTGAAGAAAGCTCCAGTGAACCCGTCGGGTCTGGGGCGCGATCACCGGGCATCTCCCGGACAATCCTGGCAACTTTGTACGTGCTAAAAGGCAGCACCTGATCAGCAAGGTCTAGCTGCGGCATATTCAATTGGGCGAGGTTAATTTGGTGCGTTCATTGGAAAGGTGTCCCCAGGATGCCATCAAAGAACGAGTAGGCAAGGCCGATCTTGGTGCCGTCTTTAGAGTACGTGAGGCCATCATGCGCTCAATTGATAGCATATGATTTTTGCAACGCCGAAGGCTAGCTTGGAGGTGGAAGTAGCGTGTACATGCATCACCCACCTGAAGGTGCCATAGCGTGGCACAGTGAGGAGAGTCCCAAAACCGATGCCTTGAGCTCGCGCCGTAACTCATGCGCGATGTCGAGTTCGCGTAGATGACGGTTCGAGCTGCAGCGAGTTGCAGACGGACGCTCCCGACCCGTGCAGCTCTCCAGCTGTTCAGCGCTTTGGCCAGGGTGCGCAGCTTATGATCCAGGTTGCGACATGCGTCAGCGCCTGCGCAGGAAGTGGTCCAGGCAGCGGCTGGTATTTTGATCCAGTAGTTTTCGAAGCGGAGGCGTGGTGCCCCCAGGGCTCTGTGCATAGGATTAGCAACAAAGGTGCGTGGTCCGAAGCGTCGGAGGACAGACAACGGAGGTGGTGCAGCGGGTAAATTTCTAGCCATTCAATGGAAGCGAACTCTCTGTCGAGACGTTCAAGCGTCGGCTGCACACCCTCGTTGCTCCAGGTATAGAGTCTCCCAGAGAGGTGCAGCTCGCAGAGCTGTAACTCATCAATGGCAGCACGGAAGCGACGCATGGCTCCAGGGTGAAGCCTGCCGTTGTTCTTATCCGAGGCTTGGTAGATCATGTTAAAATCTCCACAGATTAGCCAAGGCCCTGGGTAGGAGGCGGGAACGGAGTAGAGCTCATCAAGGAACGCCCATTTTTCGGAGCTCGACGTCGGGCCATAGACATTGGTGATCCGCCAAGGTGGGGGTTCTCCCATCCGCGGCCGAGAGCAACCTGGTGATAGAGAAGCTGCGAGTAGAGGTGCCAGAGGCCCGCCACAGATCACGACACCAGGCCACGCCACCAACACAGCCATGTGCAGGGAGACAGGCATAGTCGAAATCGTTTCTGGTCACATCACAAACCATGCTTACAGAAAAATTCTCAACTTTGGATATCTGCAAACAAACGACAGAGATGCTGTGTTGGGAAACCAAGTCACGCACCGCAGATCGACGAGCCCGGCTATTCAAGCCGCGGGCAATCCAGACAAATATGTGGTTTGCACTCTTGGGGCAGGCGAGGAACGACGTGAGTGCCGGTCCATCAGATCGATGATGGCTCGTCATCGGCGAAGGCAGTACCTCCCATGGGAAATAGTTCGCGCATGGTGGCCCGCTTGACTGCTTGTTTTTTTCTTCTTCCTTTCGGTCCCAAGGTCAAAGAAATAGGTTCAGTGGTTCGACGTCCCAATGGTTGAAAGTGGGCCGGAGCCAGAACTAGGATAGGGATCAGATTGGGAGCAGGAGGGAAGCGGCTCGGCGAAGGTTTCGTGGAACTTCGACGCGATGAGGGTGTCCGGGTTCCCGTTGTTCGTGTCATTCTGGCGGTTGTTCCACTTGTTGACCAGCACCCGACGAGTTTGTTTCTCCGGGTTGGGGTGGCGAACAGTGGACTTAGCTGCCAGCCTGCTGCTGCGCCGTGGCGGCTCAACCGTACGCCGGTTCGCGCCCCGCTGTGACGGTGCTGGGTGAAGCAAGAAGTCACCAAGGAGGAGCTTGAGAGATTCGACGAAGTTGCTTCCTGATGGTGACTGCGGGCGCGCAGCAACGGCGGGAGCTGAATCAACAACGGCCAGGCCGCGAGCCGAGGAAGGCCCAGTGACCGGCCCAGCGGCGTATACTCCTGCACAGGATTCATAGTAGAACAACAAACAGCCATGGCGGGGCCTGGCCCAGAAACGGCGTTCATAAAAAATTCAGACTCGCGCCAGATGGGCTGGGGGGGGGGGGCGGGATGCAGTCGGTACCTTCGAGCCTAGGGACCCTGTAGGTGAAGTTCCCCATGGAAGCACCGGAGAGGCGAGACCACCGACGCTAGGCCAGCGAGAACTATGGGTTGCCGGCGGGCGAAGTGGTACCTAAGACCAGTTCGAGGTCCTCACGGCGGGAGAACCAAAGAATGAAGTCCTCGGGCGCATGGCGCAGCACGGACCAAAATAGACGGAGAGGTGCTCGCACACCATGGCGGGGGAGACCGGATGTCTTGTACCGGTGAACACCGCCACAGGTGCCAGGGAGAGGGCATCCTCGGCCGCCTGCAGGTCACTCGAGCGCGGGCAACCACCAACACCTCCATATATGACTAGACGTCGCCAGCACGAACACCAGCGGAAGACTCATGCGGCAGCTGCGAGGATGCAGCCGGCTGCTCAGGTGGCGGTGTGAGGGTCCCGGGGCCCCAGGGATCGGAGGTGTGCAGTGACGAGGGACTGACGGCGAGCAGCCCTTGGAGATGGATCACACGGAGATGGTGTCGTCGCGCCATCTAGTGGGGGGAGCGACGCCTCCATGGGCGGACTTCGAGGCCGGTGCGGGAGTGGGGGCAGGGAGGAGGAGGTGGGCACCGGTGCCGCGGTGGCAGCCGGCAAGGGGGCGGTCGACGCCGGGGCTGGAGTAGCCGCCGGCGGAGGGAGCCTCACTCGCTCACTCAGTCACCTTATCGATTAGACATAGCTGTACAAAAATAGAAAAAAATGTCAGGACCACCGCCCTCTCAGGTATATAATATATAATATAACCTAACTAGATAGTCTTCCGTGAACTACCATTAGTTACAGTCATCTTTCATCCAGAACCAGTACAGTAAAGATATCCATGACAACTTGCTGCGTGTTCACAAGTTGTTTCGCTTAGTCATCATACATACACTCAGAGTACCAGCGAAAGTCTTAATATATAAATAAACTAAGTTTCAATACACGCCTCACTACTGGACTCAGGTTCTTTGCCGAGGGCCTGAGGCTCTCGATAAAGCCCCAAAAAACCCTCGGCAAAGGCTTTGCCGAGGGCCGCCCTCGGCAAAGAGCGCTCGGGAAATTTTTGATCGGCGAAGAGGGTTTTTGCCTAGGGTCATTTATCGGGCACTCGGCAAAGCCTTTGCCGAGGGCCCGTACTCGGCCCTCGGCAAAGAAAAGTGGGTGTTAGACCGGCCGATCGTTGACGGGGTCTTTGCCGAGGGCCGACCCTCGGCAAAGAATTTTCTTTTTTTTTCAGAAATTTCTTTGCCAAGGGCCGACCCTCGGCAAAGAATTTTTTTTTGAAAAATAACCTGTCTTTCCCGTGGGCCTTCTGTGAAGCCCTCGGCAAAACATTTTTTATTTTTAAAAAATAGTCTTTGCCGAGGGTCGGCCCTCGGCAAAGAAAATTTTTTTAGAAAAAGTCTTTGCCGAGGGCTCAGAGCTTGGCCCTCGGCAAAGACCCCGTGCTGTTTTTTTTTTTGTAAATCTTTGCCGAGGGTAATGGCCGAAGCCCTCGGCAAAGAGGCAGAAACTTGAATTTTTTATTTTTATTTTTGCATTCCATCAACACAAGCATTTCATATATATATATATATATAAACCATCACATAGATATATCGCAACCGTAATTGTCAACCACAAATCACAATATTTTACAACCACAAGTGACATGTTTATCATCATTCACAAGTTTATTACGATAAGTTAATCAAATCCATGCAAATCACAACCATAAACCATGCTAAGTCGAATCACATCACCTAGCAGGAGTCCTTATCAAACTACTGCCTATGATACGGTGGCGAAGGAAAGACGTGATCACCCGGTGACGTATTGGCGGCCTGATTGGAAGCCGGTGACGTATTGACGAGATGATTGGAAGCCGGTGACGCATTGGCGAGATGATTGGAACCCGCGGACAGAGGCTGCACAAAGTTGTAAAGAGTAATATGAGTAATCTTAAAATACAATTTTGAACTTAGAGATTGCAGCTAGTAATCTAGTAATACATAAAGTTTAGACTTAAGTAAAAATTTCGGCAGCACCTCCCCTGCACGGGGAGGGTTCTCAACCTGAAAAAAAACCACGGCACGATTGCCGACATCCACAATGACACGAAGGCCAACATCCACAACGGCACGAAGGCCGACATAAATGCAAAGCACGAGCGAGACGTGAAGTTTCATACTTACAGGAGTAGTTGAAGCAGGAGAAAGTAGAGGAGCCGACAACTGCACAGGTACACCCGTTGCTTGCCCAAGATTTTGCATGATCACCAACATCTCCGCCATCTGCTTCTGCTGGGTCTCGAACGTGGCCTGCGTAGCCTGTAACCTGGCCTTTGTGTCATGCAACTCTGCGGTCAGTTGTGCGTCCCGCTCTTGACTTTGCCTTTTCGTTTCTTCCAGCTCAGCCTGCAATATTTGACTCCAATATTTCAATAGTGCAAATCTAAGTTAGGTATGTAAAAATGAATGTATGACAATTAAAAGAGGAATTACCTCGAGTGCATCGGCCCTGGGGGCTGCTGGACTAGGCCGTGGGCGTATGGGCTGGCTGGAGCTCGTGCTCCGTGCTCGGATAGCGTCGAGGGAGGGAACAGTGCTAGAGTCGATGGCGCCGTCTGCAATCCACAGCCGCCCGTGCTTCTTGCCTCCTCCGAGCCTCATGATTGTCTCTGCATCAATGGGCTCAGTGCGCACATTGTAATCTTCCCCATATATCGTCCTTACCGCTGACGTGTACTCTTGGACTTTAGTGTACACGTTTGGGTCGGAGTACGCCTGGGCCGGGGTAGCCGGGTCGAAGGAGACAGAGGACGACGCCCTGCCCATGTGGGACATAGCCCACGCAGAGAACTCCGAGACCTCCACGCCCGGGTGCGCAGCCTCCTGCGGAAAGACGGGAAGATGGTGAGAAATCAAGGAAAATTGGGCATCAAAATAAATGAAAGAAATCACTTACGTATGCTTGTTTGTATCCGGGTAGGCTTTGGCTGCCTTGATGGTGAGTTGGACCTTGCCTCATCATACGCTGTTCCCGTTGCCTCTCGTGCGTGTCAACAAAGTCCTGTGATAGCCACTTGTCCACGATCATGGCCCAACACTCGGGATACGATCGGCACCACCAGGGAATCACCTACAAGTCATGAAGTATTTGACATATAAGAATGGTATTCACCTACTTAATATGAAAACGAATTATTATCAATGTTCATTGTGTACCTCAAGGTACTGGTCCGGGGTCAGCGAAATCTGTCTTGCTTGACTCTTGGGGAGAGGCTGCTTAAGTACCGACCTGTAGTAGTCTATGTGAGCCTGGACGCGCGCATGGTGGTGCATCTCGGTGACGTACTTCCTACAAGCTGTGGCAGCCGCCCGATCCGCCTGGGCCTCAAGTCCTTCTTCAGGCTTGAAAAATTTCTGCATACAAAATCGATGTATGTGTTCATTATTTCAATAAAAGATTAAACCAATGAATGTGATATATTAAGCAATGTTGTGCAATAGAGACTTACCCAAAACTCCGCCAATACGCGCTCCTGCTTGTTGCGGTAAGTGTCATCCGTGGCCAGCGCGTACCTGTCCCAGTTGGAGGCCGGCTCCCGCTCCACCGGCTCTTCGGCTAGTATCACAATGCCGGGGTACCATTTCCTGCACAAAACACCAAGGATGCTCGCGGGGGTGCGTGCTGGAGTACCCGACAAAACCAACCAGGCCCTATACAAGTGATTAAGAAATTTTATTAGTTTTTCTTATGATTTCCAACATATCTTATGAAGTAGTTGTGAGGACATCTATAGTTACTTACCTCTTTGCCATAGGCCGAATCACTGGGCGGTTCTGAGGAAGCGGAACCGGAGGGAGGCTCGCGGGACCTCGCTCGTAGAGAGCCCGGGTAGCGGTACCCCCTCCCTCGCCCTCGGGCGCCTCGTCTCCCTCGCCCTCGGTCGCCTCGTCCTCTTCCTCCTCCTCCAGCACGTGCTCCTCCTCCAGCACCTCGTCACGTGGCGAGGGAGGAGACCGCTGCCTCCTGCGGCGGGTGCCCCGGGTCCTCGTCTCGTCACCTCCTGCAGACGCTGCGCCGGACGACGACCCCTCACCTCGAAGGAGAGGGCGGTCTCTCCCGTAAACCGAGGGCGTGTCACGGCGTGGACGTCTGCTCGCCATCTTTGTTCAATCACCTGCAATCACAAAGAATGAACAAGACTAATTAGTGCATATATTAGAAATAGATTCAAAATATATAAATAAAACACGGATTAAAAAACATAGTATTACATGTATTACGAATAATCTTCATGATTGGGATCATAGGTCTCATCGTCACTGTCCAAATTGTCCAAATCGGCAATACTATCCGAAGGTCCTATGTTGTCATCGTCGTCATTGCCTAGAAGTAATCGCTCTAGCATTGCTATGTCCTTGGCATTTACCACCACATCTCCATCGACTTCGCCATCAACCGTTTCGTTGTCTACTTCCATTTCAATTGCTTCGGGTAAGACTATCTGAAACGTGCCTGGTAGGCCATCTTCTTGATAGAACTGTCCATCATATGTGTTTGCGTTGAAGTTGTAATCATCAGCGTTTGGGGCAGGTAGTTTACCATGTGGAGATACCTGGTGCACAATAGCCCAACCCTTAAGATCCTCTTTGTCTTGGTTGGCGTATCGAGTATAATACACCTGCACGGCCTGTTGAGCCACAATGTACACATCTTTTCCAGGATAGATGGAATCTTCTCGAATCTCGACTAGCCCAAGATGAGGGGTTCGTCTCGTTTCTCGAGGATTAAACCAGTGGCATTTGAACATGACAGGTTTAAGAGGTTTATCTCCATGAAATGAGAGTTCATAGATTTCCTCAACCCTACCATGATAGTCCAGGCCATCAGTGCCGGCCGTACAAACTCCGCTATTTGTGGTTTTTCGGTTGGGACGATTCTGCTCATAGCTTGTTGTGTGAAAGCGAAATCCGTTCACATCATAGCCGCTAAATGACTTCACCCTAATGTCACAGCCACTTGCAACCTGTTTGCATCCTTGTGTTCTTTCCTAAATAGGACGCAACCCTTCGGACAAACATGTATCTTGTCATACGGCATCTTAAGCATACGGAGGAGTTTTCTCTGACTCGTACAAGTTCGTGGGCAAAGTGTGCTTCTCCGGTAGCATGGTGCCAAACACGGCCAACATCTTATCGAAGCCTTCCCGACTCAGGTTTAACTCGGCCTTCAACCCCATTATGCGTCCAATCGCATCCAGCTGAGAAACCGTTGTACGATCGTGAAGGGGTTTCTGTGCCGAGTCCAACATTTTGTAGAAGTCCTTTACGGATTCCTCCATCTCCTCCTTCTCACGTTGTTCAGCGAAGTGAGCTTGGTGGGCGTCATCTAGCATGTCTGCTACCCCGGCATTATCATCAAAAGCCTCGAGGCGTGGTCTCACCACCTCCGCTCTTATACGGTCTGCTTCACCATGGTAGATCCACCGGTGGTAGCCGGACGTATAACCATTGAACACAAGATGTCTACCCATGGTCTTCTCATCTACCTTTCTCCTATTGTCACATTTGCTGCAGGGACACCAAACTAGAGAATGTTCTCCTGCTCCTGGGCCAAATGCATGTTTCAAAAAACGATCTGTCCCGGTCACCCATTCGATGTCATAGGCCCTCCCACTTCTCCAGCCCGTGTACATCCACTGACGGTCCTCCATCGTTTAACATTTACATTATTAAGTATTGTGACCATCAATTGCATCTACGCGGTGTTCCTATTGTCTACTAGGTGAGGATAGGTCCTAATCCCACCCGCGGATACATAGATGAGGTCAGTTTCCATGCTCCGCTCCTATCTGAGACAGAATTTCGGCAGCACCTCCCCGCTATTCTCCCGATACACGTCCTGCAAGGGAGAGTGTGTATCCGGAGAACAATAGGGAGGTGATGTCGAAACTCCGTCTCGGACCGGAACGGACCATGGAAACTAACCCATCTACGCATCCGTGGGCTGTCCAAAAAAGTGGACAATCCGAAACAGATACGGTCGCAGATATGCAAAGATCCGCATACTTACAACCATATCTCTTTCGGACGGGAGACGCCTAACTGGGGTTACGCGATCTACGACAACGATACGGAAAGAGGGGTTATACCCAGGGTCCTGGTGAAGACAGGCTAGCGAGGCCGTGGCGAGATGGTGCAGTGGCGAGGTGACGCGGTGCAGGCAGACTTCCAACGTTGATGAAGACGATCAGGGTTGGCGAGTCCCGCCGACGGGTCGTCTGCAAAAGAACAAACATATAATACAATAAGTTAAAAATTTCGACAGCACCTCCCCTGCACGGGGAGGTTTCCATAACCTGCAAAAAAACAGCGGCACGAAGGCCGACAAACCACATATATACCTTGGCGATTCGTTGAGCGTGGACAATGACGACGAGGACGGCGAGAACGGCAAGAGAGATGGGCGGGGACGACGGCTGGGACGAACGCGGGGACGCGACGGTCCACGAGCCGAGGCCAGCGCACGCCTTCTCCTCCCACTTCTCCTTCTCCTCCTCCTCTTCTTCCCTCCTCCTCTCTTCTCCCCTGCTCCTCCTTTCTTCTCCCCTTCTTCTCTCTTCTATCCTTCTCCTCCTCTCTGCAGGGACCAGCGGTGGGGGCGGGGGCCGTGGCAGGGGCCAGCCGGCCGGGCAGGGAGGGGCGCGACCCGGGGAAGAGCGCGAGCGGCCGGGGCAGCGCCCCCCTGCGCCGAGCTGGCGGCGCGGCGCGGCCGGGCAGGGGCACGGGGAGGGGCGTGGCCGGGCAGGGGCGCCGGGAAGGGCGCGGCCGGGCAGGGGTGCGGGAAGGGGCGTGGCCGGGCAGGGGCGAAGGTGGCCGGGGGCGGGTCGCCGGGCAAGGCCGCACGTGGCCATGGCGGTCGGGGCGCCGGCGGCCGGGGCGCCGCCCCCCTGGGCCGAGCTGGCGGCGCGGCGCGGCCGGGAGGGGCGCGGGGAGGGTCGCGGCAGCGGCGGCGGCGCGCTGGCTTGGCGCGGGCCGGGATAGGCTCATTTTGGGCCGTCGGCCTTTTTGAAAGATATTTGCTTTTTCTTTTTCTTTTCTTTGCCGAGGGCCTCACACTGGGCCCTCGGCAAAGGTTCTTTGCCGAGGGCTAAAATAGGCCCTCGGCAAAGAAATTCTGTTTTTTTTGTTTTTTGAACCCAATTTTTTGTATACCTCTAATATATCATTTAAAAGCTCAATTTTAAATTTGGATCAGTTTTGACTTTTTTTGGTATATTTCCTTAATTAATTTCGTTTCGTTGATTTTCCCCGAATATTCCAAATTTGAACTGCAGATGCATGGAGTAATGCACTTTAGTGAATCAGAAAATGTTATTCATGATATTTGGTGTATGTTGAGTCGTTATCCATGAGCACGCATCAAATTTCGAGCATCTTATTCACGTAACATGACGACCAACTAGTTAGAAAAGTGTTTTTAAATTTTATAAAATCCATACGAAGCCCGAAAATCACAAAAGACGTGGCATGTTATCGCATGTGTAGACTGTGGTAAAAAATTGACAAGGTTTCGAGCAAGTTGTGACGTTGGATGCCTGAAACCCAGATATCTCCACATGTCATCCCATGTGAAGATGTGGAGATGTCTGGGTTTCAGGCATCCAACATTACAACTTGCTCAAAACCTTGTCAATTTTTTACCACAGTCTACACATGCGATAACATGCCACGTCGGCAAGTTTTGTGATTTTCGGACTTCGTATGGATTTTATAAAATTTAAAAACACTTTTCTAACTAGTTGGTCGTCCTGTTACGTGAATAAGATGCTCGAAATTTGATGCGTGCTCGTGGATAACGACTCAACGTACACCAAATATCAAGAATAACATTTTCTGATTCACTAAAGTGCATTACTCCATGCACCTGCAATTCAAATCTGGAATATTCGGGGAAAATCAACGAAACGAAATAAATTAAGAAAATATACAAAAAAAAGTCAAAACTTGTCCAAATTTTAAAATTGAGCTTTAAATGATATATTATAGGTATAAAAAAAATTGGGTTAAAAAAAAAAAAGAATTTCTTTGCCGAGGGCCTATTTTAGCCCTCGGCAAAGAACCTTTGCCGAGGGCCCAGTGTGAGACCCTCGGCAAAGGATTTTTTTATTTTTTTTAAAAATAATCTTTGCCGAGGGCGTAACGGCAGGCCCTCGGCAAAGACTACCGCCGTCATCCTTCCGACGCCATTTGCCGAGGTTTAATTTGCCGAGGGCGAGGCCCTTGGCAAATACCCTCTTTGCCGAGGGCCGATTCTTTGCCGAGGGCCTCTCTTTTCCGAGGGCTCTCTGGACTAGCCCTCGGCAAATATGGTATTTGCCGAGTGCCCGAAATTTGGCCCTCGGCAAAGCCTCAGGCCCTCGGCAAAGACCCTGTTTCCAGTAGTATTATGGGTGTGCCAATCCTTAAGCCTACACCACAGAGGGCCCATCTACCGTTCCTGGCCCTGGGAGGACTCATGGGCATAGAAGAAGCCATAAGCAGGATCTGTTGTGCCCGCAAAAACTTAAATAATGGAAGAGTGACTCAATAGAACTTACCTGTCGTCTCCTTACTCACCGGCAAACCTTGCCGGAGCTAGAGAGGATGACCCAGAAACTTGGTGAACGCACGCACACACAACTCAGTGGACACAACACGTACACACTGGAACTTTTGGTGCTGCAACTCACAGCTTTTCTCGACTCTATTGATCAAAGTTAAATATATTCAATTTACATGGCCGAAGCCACCATGCACCACACAGCCTCCTATCTGTCCGTGCCATCCCACGAACGAGTTTATGCGGTGCAGGACAATTTCTACAAACTAGAAAGACGGTAAGCAAAAGGATCACCACTGCATGAACTCTGCATGTATCTGCTTTACAGGAACCGCTCGTCCATGGAGGGATCGAGCTCACACTATGTCAATCTAGAAAGACTAAAAATAGGCGCCTGAAATGCTAAACAAAGAGACTGGGTTATCCAACAATCTCCCCCTAAGCCTGACTCGGTTTACTTGAATTTGACGATGCCGATCTTGCCGCGGAGTTCACTGAACCGCACACGTCCAAGTGATATCGTCAGGATATCCGCGAGCTGCTCCTCGGTGCTCACGTGATCCACGTAGATCTTCCCGTTCTCCACACATTCACGAATAAAATGGAATTTGATGTCGATGTGCTTACTTCGGTCATGAAGAATGGGATTTTTGCTGAGAGCGATTGCGGACTGATTGTCCATCTTCAACAGCGGTGGCTGGACCTTGACGCCAGTGATGTCGCCCAGCAGCCGCACAAGCCACACGGCCTGGCACGCTCCAGCTGCGCCGGCCATGTACTCCGCTTCACAAGTTGAGAGGGCCACCGTCTTCTGCTTTTGGGACTGTCATGACACAGGCATGTCACCCAGGAAGAAGATGATGCCGCCGGTGCTCTTCCTCTCATCAACGTCTCCCCCCAAGTCGCTGTCGGTGTACCCGGCCAGCGTGTACCCCGTCAGCTTGATGTCGGTGTTGCAGTGCTTGGGGTATTCGATGCCGTAATGGACCGTGCCGGCGATGTACCATAGGATGTGCTTGACGGAAGCGAGGTGCTCCTGCTTTGGCTTCTCCATGAAGCGGCACACATAGCTCACCGTGTATGTGATGTCGGGCCGAGTGTGCACTAGATAGCGCGGACTTCCCACAAAACTCCTGTACATCGTCACGTCGACTTCCGGCGTCGAGCTCTTGGCAGAGAGCTGCAGCCGGACCTCCATCGGCGTGTGGCATGGGTTGCAGGTTCCCATGCCAGCCTTCTCCAGCAGCTTGCGTGAATATGCTGCTTGTCCCAAAGTGATGGCGTCACGTCCTTGCTTGACCTCCAAACCGAGGTAGAAGGACATGAGCCCGAGGTTCACTCATCTTGAGCAGACGGCGCATCTGCTCCTTTAACGCCTCGACATCCTTGGGCCTTGCTCCAGTGATGATTAGTCATCGACATAGACCCCGACCACCACACGTGACGCCGCAGCGCCCTTGGTGTACCTGGTGAAACGGAGTTCGCGCAGGCTGCTGTCCAGCTTTGGATTCCACGCATGGGGAGCCTGACGAATCCCGTACAACGCCTTCCTTAGCCGCAACACCTTCCCTTCGTGCCCAGCAGGAACAAAGCCCGGCGGCTGCCGGACATACACCTCCTCCTTCAGCTCGCCGTTCAGAAACGCTGACTTGACATCCATTTGATGCACAAGCCAACCTCTCTGAGCTGCTACGGCGAGCAGCATGCGCACAGACTCCATCCATGCGACCGGGGCAAACGCCTCGTCGTAGTCGATCCCTGGTTGCTGGAGGTAGCCCTTGGCGACGATGCGGGCCTTGTGCTTGACGACGACGCCCTGCTCGTCGTGCTTCAGCTTGTACACCCACTTCAGGACAATTGGGCGATGGCCTGGAGGGAGGTCGACAAGCGCCCACGTCTTGTTCTACTCAATGGAAGCCATCTCCTCCATCACCGCCTTGCGCCAGCGGTCATCACTGCGCGCCTCCTCGAACGTGGCCGGTTCATCATCACTGGTGGCGAGGAGCAAGTCCTCATCGACCACAAACTCCGGCTCTACCAAGCCAGGAATCTCCACCATCCCTAAGATGTTGTCCAGCTTTCGGAACCGGAGGGGTGCACCACCCATGACAAGTTGCTCCGTGTTCACAAGTTTTGTTCCACAGACTTAGTCATCACACAACACTCAGAGTACCAGCGAAAGTCTTGATTTGAATAAACTAAGTTTCGATACACGCTTATGGGTGTGCCACTCCTTAAGCCTAGGGCTCATCTACCGTTCCTGGCCCTGGGAGGACTCATGGGCATAGAAGAAGCCATAAGCTAGAGCTGTTGTGCCTGCAAAATCTTAAATAATCGGAGAGTGATGACTCAATAGAACTTACCCATAAGATTTATAAGATTTATGCAATTTAAACCATTAGCAAGGAAAGCGATTGGTTTTTCATAAAATTTGTACATAAAGTAAGTGATCTTATATAAGAAAGTGCAGCATGGTTGGTAGGATTAACAATTAGCAAAAGTGCAGGTTGATCTTTCACCGAGTTATGTTCTCATCACTAGTCCGTATCTAGAAGCATGGAAACTATAAAGAGTTGGGTACACATTAACCCCTAACGCTGGAAAAAAACTCGAAACTTGCTAACTCGCTCGACTCGCTCGTGAATGGCTCAGCTCGAACTGGACTCGTTTTATAACGAGCTAGCTTGTTTTAGAACGAGCCAGCTCGAGTTGGCTCGCGAGCTGCTCGTTAGCTCAATTCACAAGTCATCAAAGTAACGTGCTTTTGTTATATATCTAACAAACTGACATATTTTAAATAGTTACATTATCTATTAGATTGAGGGAGTACTATAGTGTATTATTATACTTTATATATAGCATATATTAATTTTTTCATTTGATTATGGCTTTCTTTTGAATTATTATTATTATTAAAATTTTGATAAATACATATACTCTCCCTCTGTCCCAAAATAGATTCATTTTCACTTCTCAAGAAGTCAAAGACTTTTAGCCTTTGACCAAATATATATAAAAAATATTAATATCCATAATATATATTAGTATTATTAGATAGATCGTTGAATATATTTTCATAATATATTTATTTGAAGATATAAATGTTGCATGTATCTTCTATAAACTCAGTTAAACTTGAGAAAGTTTGACCGGCACGCATCGCATAACGATATCTATTTTGGGACAAAGAGAGTTTTTTTTGTATTTTTTTATGTTTGGCTCACGAGCCAAACGAGCCAGTTCGAGCTCACTAACGAGCCGAGCCGAGCAAGCCTTCTGGCTCGTTAGTATAACGAGCCGAGCCGAGCTGGCTTGTTATACTAACGAGCCAAAACGAGCCAAGTTAAAACGAGCCGAGCTGGCTCATTATCTTATCGCCCATACACGACTCGTCGGTATATAAGGGGTAACTCATTACCTCAACCTATCCCAAGTCTGACCAAAGGTACGGTGTCCATGAAAGGGTAGAGCGTGTGATGAGGTACTAGCTTTTCGTAGCTACCACATGCTGCTACATCTTGCGCCGAATCCATGGGAAAGCAGGTCAAAACGAAGTGCCAGGCTTGACATACCACATCACTAGTCTGAAAGTTTGTGCGGCCATCTTAGGGACGATAGGGTTAGTGCAATTAGTGCCTTTAATTTGTTGATTATGGCGGTTGCAGTCGAGGAAAAGGATGCCAAAAGAGACAAGACGAGGGTTCGACTTCATTACTCTTGAACAGACAATGGGAATACCATAGCAAAACCAAAGAGAAACAATGGGCACCTGATGCAGCTTTGTGCCAACTATAACGTGTCTTGTAATAAATCGCACAATAGGAAGTATAGGTACTACATCGTTTGTTCTCTCAGATAATATATGTTGCAAAAAATAAACCATATATAGTAATAATATATAACAATTTGATCATCATCATCAATCATCATGATCAACCAAAAACGATAAAGATGCATGGAGGCTCATCGATCATCACAGAATCTCCTGGCAATGTTGTTGTAAACAGCAGGCTATAGCACTATAGCATTTTGAACAACGTGCCGCTAAGATATTGGATATATCACCGCTATTGCCACTATATATTATCACTATTTTGAGTATTAGCGGTGACATGATTTAGCCCAGCCGATCTAAACCACTTTTGCTGCCGTGTAGTAGTGACGGTGTGCGTCGAGGCAATGATGACCGTTAACTATATACTCGTATAAGCCGCCAAGACTGATTTGCATGGGCTAGCTGCGCGTGGTGACCATGGAGGCGAACACCAACAAGCAATAATATGCATGTTTTTTAATCAAGAGAATTACCGCTATAGTATATTTCCAACAAGGCTTGGTAGCCCACACTATATATTTGCAACACAGATATGGTAGGAACAATAAGAAAGAATCACACAGCAAACTGGGGGTATATCAAATATAATGCAGCTAGCTAGCACACGATTATATATAATAGTTTTAAGAACCCAACCTGTAACTAATAATAATCCAGAACCCTAGTAGTATATATATGACTAACAAGCATGCTAATTAGTACGGCACACGGCTACTAACAAACTAACTAACTAACAATAATAAGCTGCTAGCTAGGTGTACTAGATGGATCGAGCTAGCTAGTCGTCGAGATCGAGGAAGTCCTCGATGTCTGGTTGCAGTCGATCCATGACGGCCTCCCATCCAGCTTGGGTAGGGCTCACGTTGTCCCAGTAGAAGGAGTTGCTGGGGTCGTCACAGACGGTGTACTGAGTTCTGCCGTTGCCGTCCACCTGGCCACAGTAGGCGTTGCTCGGCGCGGAGGCGTCAGTGTCACAGCACGGCGTGGAGCCTGCATATATATGAACAGATATATATGTAGTTAGATTTATTAAATACAAATTAAAGATTGAAGTGAAGAATTAGCTAGGGATCATGATCGAACTAACTGACTGCTGCTGGCACACACGAACGTACGTACCGGACATGGATCGGGCAAGGCTGGTGAAGGCTTTGTAGAGGTCGAGGACGAGGACGTCATCCAGCTCATCCAGCTTGTGCTTGAGCTTGTTGTTGTGGGCGGTGGCGAGCGCGTTGGCGGCGCTGTTACAGTGCGCGTAGCCGGTGGTCCGTCTGGCGCGCCACGGCGAGCAGCCGAGCGGGGGCATGGAGTTCACCAGCACCTTGGACACACCCATGTCCTGAAGCCTTTTCACGCCCTGGACGATGCCGTCTGTCACTTGGTCGACGTAGGCGTCGAGCTGTCGTCCATGGTGGTGGTCATGATCATGAACAAGAAAAAGACTTAATTATCATCTATGGCTACTAGCTTATATTAGGACAGAAGTAATGAATGCATGGTCATGATCGATTATGATCAAGCAATAAATTGACACACATATGCATCTATTAATTATCAGATTAGAACCGAAGAAGCTAATTAAGTAGCTAGATCGATCTAGCTAGTACTTACTTGGCGGCCGGCGGTGGCGTCGCTGACGTGCGAGTAGTCGTGGCCATTGGAGACTGAGATAAGCGCGACTGAATTCTTGACCTGCTTGTCGTGGACGGATCCAAACTGGGTGATCTGCTCGTCCAGCGACAGCTCCTCCTCCTGCCGCCCGTTCATGACGCCAGAAAAGGGCATGGCGAAGTTGATGCCGTGCTCAGACCCTCCACGACTGTTGAACACCGGAGGGGACTCGTCCATGCCCAGTATCTTGGCTGCAAATTAAAGAACGAAAACCAATTTAATCCATCTACTTCAGTAGATGGATGCTGTATATATGCGATGGTGAACATGTAATATGTACGCGTACCTAGAAAATCTGACTGCACTAGACCGTCGGAGAGGCGGCCGGTTGCACCGTTTCCATGGGACGAGTCAGAGCTCCCGTAAGGGTAGTACCACCCACGCGAGGCTCTGCTCTTCACCCCTGAAGATTTGGCAACAAGATTGTTGCCTGCGTCCACAAACGAGTCACCGAAGACGAAGAGCGGCGTGTGCTCCTTCCGCCGTTCATGGTGCCTCCGGCACTCAACACGACGAGCACCTTCGAGGATGAGGAGGAAGCACATCAACACAACCCACACCTTCATCATGGCTGAAGGTCGTTGTAAGCCTAAACCTAAGGGAGGGGGGAGGTCGTTGTTGTTCAGCAATGGCTTTGTAGATAGATGCGTTTGGTTGGGCAATCGTGCTTTTCCTTCCTCGTTTATCTATATATATATACACTAATACTTGTCAACAGGCCGGATGTGGCACGCATGCAACGGCCGGTTAACTACCTGAAAGGAGCCGGATTCCCACCCCCTCGCGGTTATCAATTTATTTACTGGTTATTTAATAATTATTTTATTTATTATAATTATATAAGTCAACGACAATTCCTTTATCTATACTCGAAGAAGTGTCCGTGCGTTTTACAACAGGTTATCCACATTCAATATAGATATGATGCTTGTATTGCCACTGGCCTCCACGATTACCGTGCTAGTTATTTTACATAAAAAAATAATCATGGACTTCTATTTTAAAATTAATATCTATAGAAGTGCAAGCACAATTCTTCACCATGGACTCTGTTTTTTTTCTTGGTGTGCCTGCCTGTTTGTTAGTTTTTCCCGACACAGACTCTGTTGGAGGAGTACCATCCGTGTATGCATACTTCTCCACCATGCTACAACACTCACCTTTAATCTAGTTTATTTAAATACTAGCAAACGTGTCAATGTGTTGCACAAATTTTATATCGGCTGCACTTAGCAACATAGTTATCAAACGTAGGCTATTCTAACGCATATGAATATATATCGTGAGTTTGGATCACAAACGACAATAAACCAACTAGGACTCCTAATCTCAAATTTACCATCGTCGTAATGAAGTTTGGGTCACAGGACAATAAATCAAACCGGACTCTTTTTCATGACGTATTTACTACTTCTTGCTCTCTCCATCTCTAAAAACATGAAATTCTAGCACTGTGGCATGTTTTAATATAGCAACTGTGACCAATTATAAATAAAACTATAAATATTTATAATATAAAATAATCACCATTAGATTACTTATTAAATGTATTTTCATAATCTATTAATTTGGAGCTATAAATACGAATACTATATATTCACTAGAAACTTGGTCAAACGTGAACCACTTTATTTGGCACGTAATCTGTAGTTGCATATTTTTTTAAGGACGGAGAGAGTACTTAGTAAAAATGACTGATTTTTATGCTTCGGAGAGTGGAGGGGCACACAAATAACGAGAGAGAGGGTGTGATGGACGAAAAATAAACAAGAAAAAATCGAAATACATACACGGTTAGGATATTTTCTAGGTATATATATTTCTGGTTTTAATTCGTATCTTGTTTATTCTTATTTGTTTTTTCTATATCTAATGAAGAAACTATGCTTTATATTTAAGGTTGGTGTTGGGCTGTGCAGTGTGGTACGGATAGCTCACGCTATGTTTATATATCACACACACCTGTGCATGGATTGATTTGCTAATAGTTGATTGATTAATTAGTTGGGCTCAATCTGATCGAGAGCATGCGCTTGGTCGACGTTGGTAGCCAGCCCTGACGCTCCAGCAAAGAGATCGAGCGGTTGGCGTGCGCAGCTGAAGTCACGCGCCGAAGGGGATAGGAAGATCACCAGATCGTCAGCATAGAGAGAGGTCCGATGCTTGATCAGCTGGGATGGGAGCGGCTGCAGGACCCCACGACGGTCAGCTTCAGCAATCATGGCATTCAACACTTCCATAGTAATGACGAAGAGCAGCCGTGACAAGGGGTCTCCCTGCCTGAGCCCTCGCGTGTGGTGGATGCGGTCACTCATCCGCCCGTTGATGAGGATCCCGGTGCTTGCGGAAGCCATGATCGACGACAGCCAATCCCTCCATTGCAACGGAAAACCAATGTGCTCAAGGACCTCTAGGAGAAAAGGCCACACCACGGTGTCGAACGCCTTTGCAAGGCCACGCCATCTGCATGTAAGCTGACCGATCGAAAATTATCGTGAATGCGCTGGCCGCGGATGAAGGCTGATTGGTTGACCCGAACAATTATGTGCATCCACGGAGCGAGGCGCATGGCCAGTCCTTTAGTGAAGAGCTTGGCGACGGAATGGATGAGACTGATCGGCTGGTAATCCTTGAGGCCAGTGGGCGCTTGCTTCTTTTGTAGGAGGACGATGGATGCTTCGTTGAGCAAGTGGAAGCTCCTGAAGTCCAGCTCCCAGAGGGCCTGAAACACCCGAACGATGTCGGAACATATGATGGCCCAGGCAGCCTTGAAGAAAGCTCCAGTGAACCCGTCGGGTCTGGGGCGCGATCACCGGGCATCTCCCGGACAATCCTGGCAACTTTGTACGTGCTAAAAGGCAGCACCTGATCAGCAAGGTCTAGCTGCGGCATATTCAATTGGGCGAGGTTAATTTGGTGCGTTCATTGGAAAGGTGTCCCCAGGATGCCATCAAAGAACGAGTAGGCAAGGCCGATCTTGGTGCCGTCTTTAGAGTACGTGAGGCCATCATGCGCTCAATTGATAGCATATGATTTTTGCAACGCCGAAGGCTAGCTTGGAGGTGGAAGTAGCGTGTACATGCATCACCCACCTGAAGGTGCCATAGCGTGGCACAGTGAGGAGAGTCCCAAAACCGATGCCTTGAGCTCGCGCCGTAACTCATGCGCGATGTCGAGTTCGCGTAGATGACGGTTCGAGCTGCAGCGAGTTGCAGACGGACGCTCCCGACCCGTGCAGCTCTCCAGCTGTTCAGCGCTTTGGCCAGGGTGCGCAGCTTATGATCCAGGTTGCGACATGCGTCAGCGCCTGCGCAGGAAGTGGTCCAGGCAGCGGCTGGTATTTTGATCCAGTAGTTTTCGAAGCGGAGGCGTGGTGCCCCCAGGGCTCTGTGCATAGGATTAGCAACAAAGGTGCGTGGTCCGAAGCGTCGGAGGACAGACAACGGAGGTGGTGCAGCGGGTAAATTTCTAGCCATTCAATGGAAGCGAACTCTCTGTCGAGACGTTCAAGCGTCGGCTGCACACCCTCGTTGCTCCAGGTATAGAGTCTCCCAGAGAGGTGCAGCTCGCAGAGCTGTAACTCATCAATGGCAGCACGGAAGCGACGCATGGCTCCAGGGTGAAGCCTGCCGTTGTTCTTATCCGAGGCTTGGTAGATCATGTTAAAATCTCCACAGATTAGCCAAGGCCCTGGGTAGGAGGCGGGAACGGAGTAGAGCTCATCAAGGAACGCCCATTTTTCGGAGCTCGACGTCGGGCCATAGACATTGGTGATCCGCCAAGGTGGGGGTTCTCCCATCCGCGGCCGAGAGCAACCTGGTGATAGAGAAGCTGCGAGTAGAGGTGCCAGAGGCCCTGCCACAGATCACGACACCAGGCCACGCCACCAACACAGCCATGTGCAGGGAGACAGGCATAGTCGAAATCGTTTCTGGTCACATCACAAACCATGCTTACAGAAAAATTCTCAACTTTGGATATCTGCAAACAAACGACAGAGATGCTGTGTTGGGAAACCAAGTCACGCACCGCAGATCGACGAGCCCGGCTATTCAAGCCGCGGGCAATCCAGACAAATATGTGGTTTGCACTCTTGGGGCAGGCGAGGAACGACGTGAGTGCCGGTCCATCAGATCGATGATGGCTCGTCATCGGCGAAGGCAGTACCTCCCATGGGAAATAGTTCGCGCATGGTGGCCCGCTTGACTGCTTGTTTTTTTCTTCTTCCTTTCGGTCCCAAGGTCAAAGAAATAGGTTCAGTGGTTCGACGTCCCAATGGTTGAAAGTGGGCCGGAGCCAGAACTAGGATAGGGATCAGATTGGGAGCAGGAGGGAAGCGGCTCGGCGAAGGTTTCGTGGAACTTCGACGCGATGAGGGTGTCCGGGTTCCCGTTGTTCGTGTCATTCTGGCGGTTGTTCCACTTGTTGACCAGCACCCGACGAGTTTGTTTCTCCGGGTTGGGGTGGCGAACAGTGGACTTAGCTGCCAGCCTGCTGCTGCGCCGTGGAGGCTCAACCGTACGCCGGTTCGCGCCCCGCTGTGACGGTGCTGGATGAAGCAAGAAGTCACCAAGGAGGAGCTTGAGAGATTCGACGAAGTTGCTTCCTGATGGTGACTGCGGGCGCGCAGCAACGGCGGGAGCTGAATCAACAACGGCCAGGCCGCGAGCCGAGGAAGGCCCAGTGACCGGCCCAGCGGCGTATACTCCTGCACAGGATTCATAGTAGAACAACAAACAGCCATGGCGGGGCCTGGCCCAGAAACGGCGTTCATAAAAAATTCAGACTCGCGCCAGATGGGCTGGGGGGGGCGGGATGCAGTCGGTACCTTCGAGCCTAGGGACCCTGTGGGTGAAGTTCCCCATGGAAGCACCGGAGAGGCGAGACCACCGACGCTAGGCCAGCGAGAACTATGGGTTGCCGGCAGGCGAAGTGGTACCTAAGACCAGTTCGAGGTCCTCACGGCGGGAGAACCAAAGAATGAAGTCCTCGGGCGCATGGCGCAGCACGGACCAAAATAGACGGAAAGGTGCTCGCACACCATGGCGGGGGAGACCGGATGTCTTGTACCGGTGAACACCGCCACAGGTGCCAGGGAGAGGGCATCCTCGGCCGCCTGCAGGTCACTCGAGCGCGGGCAACCACCAACACCTCCATATATGACTAGACGTCGCCAGCACGAACACCAGCGGAAGACTCATGCGGCAGCTGCGAGGATGCAGCCGGCTGCTCAGGTGGCGGTGTGAGGGTCCCGGGGCCCCAGGGCTCGGAGGTGTGCAGTGACGAGGGACTGACGGCGAGCAGCCCTTGGAGATGGATCGCACGGAGATGGTGTCGTCGCGCCATCTAGTGGGGGGAGCGACGCCTCCATGGGCGGACTTCGAGGCCGGTGCGGGAGTGGGGGCGGGGAGGAGGAGGTGGGCACCGGTGCCGCGGTGGCAGCCGGCAAGGGGGCGGTGGACGCCGGGGCTGGAGTAGCCGCCGGCGGAGGGAGCCTCACTCGCTCACTCAGTCACCTTATCGATTAGACATAGCTGTACAAAAATAGAAAAAAATGTCAGGACCACCGCCCTCTCAGGTATATAATATATAATATAACCTAACTAGATAGTCTTCCGTGAACTACCATTAGTTACAGTCATCTTTCATCCAGAACCAGTACAGTAAAGATATCCATGACAACTTGCTGCGTGTTCACAAGTTGTTTCGCTTAGTCATCATACATACACTCAGAGTACCAGCGAAAGTCTTAATATATAAATAAACTAAGTTTCAATACACACCTCACTACTGGACTCAGGTTCTTTGCCGAGGGCCTGAGGCTCTCGGTAAAGCCCCAAAAACCCTCGGCAAAGGCTTTGCCGAGGGCCGCCCTCGGCAAAGAGCGCTCGGGAAATTTTTGATCGGCGAAGAGGGTTTTTGCCGAGGGTCATTTATCGGGCACTCGGCAAAGCCTTTGCCGAGGGCCCGTACTCGGCCCTCGGCAAAGAAAAGTGGGTGTTAGACCGGCCGATCGTTGACGGGGTCTTTGCCGAGGGCCGACCCTCGGCAAAGAATTTTCTTTTTTTTTTCAGAAATTTCTTTGCCAAGGGCCGACCCTCGGCAAAGAATTTTTTTTTTAAAAAATAACCTGTCTTTCCCGTGGGCCTTCTGTGAAGCCCTCGGCAAAACATTTTTTATTTTTAAAAAAATAGTCTTTGCCGAGGGTCGGCCCTCGGCAAAGAAATTTTTTTTAGAAAAAGTCTTTGCCGAGGGATCAGAGCTTGGCCCTCGGCAAAGACCCCGTGCTGTTTTTTTTTTGTAAATCTTTGCCGAGGGTAATGGCCGAAGCCCTCGGCAAAGAGGCAGAAACTTGAATTTTTTATTTTTATTTTTGCATTCCATCAACACAAGCATTTCATATATATATATATAAACCATCACATAGATATATCGCAACCGTAATTGTCAACCACAAATCACAATATTTTACAACCACAAGTGACATGTTTATCATCATTCACAAGTTTGTTACGATAAGTTAATCAAATCCATGCAAATCACAACCATAAACCATGCTAAGTCGAATCACATCACCTAGCAGGAGTCCTTATCAAACTACTGCCTATGATACGGTGGCGAAGGAAAGACGTGATCACCCGGTGACGTATTGGCGGCCTGATTGGAAGCCGGTGACGTATTGACGAGATGATTGGAAGCCGGTGACGCATTGGCGAGATGATTGGAACCCGCGGACAGAGGCTGCACAAAGTTGTAAAGAGTAATATGAGTAATCTTAAAATACAATTTTGAACTTAGAGATTGCAGCTAGTAATCTAGTAATACATAAAGTTTAGACTTAAGTAAAAATTTCGGCAGCACCTCCCCTGCACGGGGAGGGTTCTCAACCTGAAAAAAAAACCACGGCACGATTGCCGACATCCACAATGGCACGAAGGCCAACATCCACAACGGCACAAAGGCCGACATAAATGCAAAGCACGAGCGAGACGTGAAGTTTCATACTTACAGGAGTAGTTGAAGCAGGAGAAAGTAGAGGAGCCGACAACTGCACAGGTACACCCGTTGCTTGCCCAAGATTTTGCATGATCACCAACATCTCCGCCATCTGCTTCTGCCGGGTCTCGAACGCGGCCTGCGTAGCCTGTAACCTGGCCTTTGTGTCATGCAACTCTGCGGTCAGTTGTGCGTCCCGCTCTTGACTTTGCCTTTTCGTTTCTTCCAGCTCAGCCTGCAATATTTGACTCCAATATTTCAATAGTGCAAATCTAAGTTAGGTATGTAAAAATGAATGTATGACAATTAAAAGAGGAATTACCTCGAGTGCATCGGCCCTGGGGGCTGCTGGACTAGGCCGTGGGCGTATGGGCTAGCTGGAGCTCGTGCTCCGTGCTCGGATAGCGTCGAGGGAGGGAACAGTGCTAGAGTCGATGGCGCCGTCTGCAATCCACAGCCGCCCGTGCTTCTTGCCTCCTCCGAGCCTCATGATTGTCTCTGCATCAATGGGCTCAGTGCGCACATTGTAATCTTCCCCATATATCGTCCTTACCGCTGACGTGTACTCTTGGACTTTAGTGTACACGTTTGGGTCGGAGTACGCCTGGGCCGGGGCAGCCGGGTCGAAGGAGACAGAGGACGACGCCCTGCCCATGTGGGACATAGCCCACGCAGAGAACTCCGAGACCTCCACGCCCGGGTGCGCAGCCTCCTGCGGAAAGACGGGAAGATGGTGAGAAATCAAGGAAAATTGGGCATCAAAATAAATGAAAGAAATCACTTACGTATGCTTGTTTGTATCCGGGTAGGCTTTGGCTGCCTTGATGGTGAGTTGGACCTTGCCTCATCATACGCTATTCCCGTTGCCTCTCGTGCGTGTCAACAAAGTCCTGTGATAGCCACTTGTCCACGATCATGGCCCAACACTCGGGATACGATCGGCACCACCAGGGAATCACCTACAAGTCATGAAGTATTTGACATATAAGAATGGTATTCACCTACTTAATATGAAAACGAATTATTATCAATGTTCATTGTGTACCTCAAGGTACTGGTCCCGGGTCAGCGAAATCTGTCTTGCTTGACTCTTGGGGAGAGGCTGCTTAAGTACCGACCTGTAGTAGTCTATGTGAGCCTGGACGCGCGCATGGTGGTGCATCTCGGTGACGTACTTCCTACAAGCTGTGGCAGCCGCCCGATCCGCCTGGGCCTCAAGTCCTTCTTCAGGCTTGAAAAATTTCTGCATACAAAATTGATGTATGTGTTCATTATTTCAATAAAAGATTAAACCAATGAATGTGATATATTAAGCAATGTTGTGCAATAGAGACTTACCCAAAACTCCGCCAATACGCGCTCCTGCTTGTTGCGGTAAGTGTCATCCGTGGCCAGCGCGTACCTGTCCCAGTTGGAGGCCGGCTCCCGCTCCACCGGCTCTTCGGCTAGTATCACAATGCCGGGGTACCATTTCCTGCACAAAACACCAAGGATGCTCGCGGGGGTGCGTGCTGGAGTACCCGACAAAACCAACCAGGCCCTGTACAAGTGATTAAGAAATTTTATTAGTTTTTCTTATGATTTCCAACATATCTTATGAAGTAGTTGTGAGGACATCTATAGTTACTTACCTCTTTGCCATAGGCCGAATCACTGGGCGGTTCTGAGGAAGCGGAACCGGAGGGAGGCTCGCGGGACCTCGCTCGTAGAGAGCCCGGGTAGCGGTACCCCCTCCCTCGCCCTCGGGCGCCTCGTCTCCCTCGCCCTCGGTCGCCTCGTCCTCTTCCTCCTCCTCCAGCACGTGCTCCTCCTCCAGCACCTCGTCACGTGGCGAGGGAGGAGACCGCTGCCTACTGAGCGGGTGCCCCGGGTCCTCGTCTCGTCACCTCCTGCAGACGCTGCGCCGGACGACGACCCCTCACCTCGAAGGAGAGGGCGGTCTCTCCCGTAAACCGAGGGCGTGTCACGGCGTGGACGTCTGCTCGCCATCTTTGTTCAATCACCTGCAATCACAAAGAATGAACAAGACTAATTAGTGCATATATTAGAAATAGATTCAAAATATATAAATAAAACACAGATTAAAAAACATAGTATTACATGTATTACGAATAATCTTCATGATTGGGATCATAGGTCTCATCGTCACTGTCCAAATTGTCCAAATCGGCAATACTATCCGAAGGTCCTATGTTGTCATCGTCGTCATTGCCTAGAAGTAATCGCTCTAGCATTGCTATGTCCTTGGCATTTACCACCACATCTCCATCGACTTCGCCATCAACCGTTTCGTTGTCTACTTCCATTTCAATTGCTTCGGGTAAGACTATCTGAAACGTGCCTGGTAGGCCATCTTCTTGATAGAACTGTCCATCATATGTGTTTGCGTTGAAGTTGTAATCATCAGCGTTTGGGGCAGGTAGTTTACCATGTGGAGATACCTGGTGCACAATAGCCCAACCCTTAAGATCCTCTTTGTCTTGGTTGGCGTATCGAGTATAATACACCTGCACGGCCTGTTGAGCCACAATGTACACATCTTTTCCAGGATAGATGGAATCTTCTCGAATCTCGACTAGCCCAAGATGAGGGGTTCGTCTCGTTTCTCGAGGATTAAACCAGTGGCATTTGAACATGACAGGTTTAAGAGGTTTATCTCCATGAAATGAGAGTTCATAGATTTCCTCAACCCTACCATGATAGTCCAGGCCATCAGTGCCGGCCGTACAAACTCCGCTATTTGTGGTTTTTCGGTTGGGACGATTCTGCTCATAGCTTGTTGTGTGAAAGCGAAATCCGTTCACATCATAGCCGCTAAATGACTTCACCCTAATGTCACAGCCACTTGCAACCTGTTTGCATCCTTGTGTTCTTTCCTAAATAGGTCGTAACCCTTCGGACAAACATGTATCTTGTCATACGGCATCTTAAGCATACGGAGGAGTTTCTCTGACTCGTACAAGTTCGTGGGCAAAGTGTGCTTCTCCGGTAGCATGGTGCCAAACACGGCCAACATCTTATCGAAGCCTTCCCGACTCAGGTTTAACTCAGCCTTCAACCCCATTACGCGTCCAATCGCATCCAGCTGAGAAACCGTTGTACGATCGTGAAGGGGTTTCTGTGCCGAGTCCAACATTTTGTAGAAGTCCTTTACGGATTCCTCCATCTCCTCCTTCTCACGTTGTTCAGCGAAGTGAGCTTGGTGGGCGTCATCTAGCATGTCTGCTACCCCGGCATTATCATCAAAAGCCTCGAGGCGTGGTCTCACCACCTCCGCTCTTATACGGTCTGCTTCACCATGGTAGATCCACCGGTGGTAGCCGGACGTATAACCATTGAACATAAGATGTCTACCCTTGGTCTTCTCATCTACCTTTCTCCTATTGTCACATTTGCTGCAGGGACACCAAACTAGAGAATGTTCTCCTGCTCCTGGGCCAAATGCATGTTTCAAAAAACGATCTGTCCCGGTCACCCATTCGATGTCATAGGCCCTCCCACTTCTCCAGCCCGTGTACATCCACTGACGGTCCTCCATCCTTTAACATTTACATTAGTAAGTATTGTGACCATCAATTGCATCTACGCGGTGTTCCTATTGTCTACTAGGTGAGGATAGGTCCTAATCCCACCCGCGGATACATAGATGAGGTCAGTTTCCATGCTCCGCTCCTATCCGAGATAGAATTTCGGCAGCACCTCCCCGCTATTCTCCCGATACACGTCCTGCAAGGGAGAGTGTGTATCCGGAGAACAATAGGGAGGTGATGTCGAAACTCCATCTCGGACCGGAACGGACCATGGAAACTAACCCATCTACGCATCCGCGGGCTGTCCAAAAAAGTGGACAATCCGAAACAGATACGGTCGCAGATATGCAAAGATCCGCATACTTACAACCATATCTCTTTCGGACGGGAGACGCCTAACTAGGGTTACGCGATCTACGACTACGATACGGAAAGAGGGGTTATACCCAGGGTCCTGGTGAAGACAGGCTAGCGAGGCCGTGGCGAGACGGTGCAGTGGCGAGGTGACGCGGTGCAGGCAGACTTCCAATGTTGACGAAGACGATCAGGGTTGGCGAGTCCCGCCGACGGGTCGTCTGCAAAAGAACAAACATATAATACAATAAGTTAAAAATTTCGACAGCACCTCCCCTGCACGGGGAGGTTTCCATAACCTGCAAAAAAACAGCGGCACGAAGGCCGACAACCACATATATACCTTGGCGATTCGTTGAGCGTGGACAATGACGACGAGGACGGCGAGAACGGCAAGAGAGATGGGCGGGGACGACGGCTGGGACGAACGCGGGGACGTGACGGTCGATGAGCCGAGGCCAGCGCACGCCTTCTCCTCCCACTTCTCCTTCTCCTCCTCCTCTTCTTCCCTCCTCCTCTCTTCTCCCCTGCTCCTCCTTTCTTCTCCCCTTCTTCTCTCTTCTATCCTTCTCCTCCTCTCTGCAGGGACCAGCGGTGGGGGCGGGGGCCATGGCAGGGGCCAGCCGGCCGGGCAGGGAGGGGCGCGGCCCGGGGAAGAGCGCGGGCAGCCGGGGCAGCGCCCCCCTGGGCCGAGCTGGCGGCGCGGCGCGGCCGGGCAGGGGCGCCGGGAGGGGCGCGGCCCGGCAGGGGCACGGGGAGGGGCGTGGCCGGGCAGGGGCGCCGGGAAGGGCGCGGCCGGGCAGGGGTGCGGGGAGGGGCGTGGCCGGGCAGGGGTGCGGGGAGGGGCGTGGCCGGGCAGGGGCGAAGGTGGCCGGGGGCGGGTCGCCGGGCAAGGCCGCAGGTGGCCGTGGCGGTCGGGGTGCCGGCGGCCGGGGCGCCGCCCCCCTGGGCCGAGCTGGCGGCGCGGCGCGGCCGGGCAGGGGCCCGGGGAGGGTCGCGGCGGCGGCGGCGGCGCGCTGGCTTGGCGAGGGCAGGGATAGGCTCATTTTGGGCCATCGGCCTTTTTGAAAGGTATTTGCTTTTTTTTTCTTTTCTTTGTTCTTTGCCGAGGGCTAAAATAGGCCCTCGGCAAAGAAATTCTTTTTTTTGTTTTTTGAACCCAATTTTTTTGTATACCTCTAATATATCATTTAAAGCTCAATTTTAAAATTTGGACCAGTTTTGACTTTTTTTTGTATATTTCCTTAATTAATTTCGTTTCGTTGATTTTCCCCGAATATTCCAAATTTGAACTGCAGGTGCATGGAGTAATGCACTTTAGTGAATCAGAAAATGTTATTCATGATATTTGGTGTACGTTGAGTCGTTATCCACGAGCACGCATCAAATTTCGAGCATCTTATTCACGTAACATGACGACCAACTAGTTAGAAAAGTGTTTTTAAATTTTATAAAATCCATACGAAGTCCGAAAATCACAAAACTTGCCGACGTGGCATGTTATCGCATGTGTAGACTGTGGTAAAAAATTGACAAGGTTTCGAGCAAGTTGTGACGTTGGATGCCTGAAACCCAGACATCTCCAATGTCATCCCATGTGGAGATGTGGAGATGTCTGGGTTTCAGGCATCCAACATTACAACTTGCTCGAAACCTTGTCAATTTTTTACCACAGTCTACACATGCGATAACATGCCACGTCGGCAAGTTTTGTGATTTTCGGACTTCGTATGGATTTTATAAAATTTAAAAACACTTTTCTAACTAGTTGGTCGTCCTGTTACGTGAATAAGATGCTCGAAATTTGATGCGTGCTCGTGGATAACGACTCAACGTACACCAAATATCATGAATAACATTTTCTGATTCACTAAAGTGCATTACTCCATGCACCTGCAGTTCAAATTTGGAATATTCGGGGAAAATCAACGAAACGAAATAAATTAAGGAAATATACCAAAAAAAAGTCAAAACTGGTCCAAATTTTAAAATTGAGCTTTAAATGATATATTAGAGATATACAAAAAAAATTGGGTTCAAAAAACAAAAAAAAAGAATTTCTTTGCCGAGGGCCTATTTTATCCCTCGGCAAAGAACCTTTGCCGAGGGCCCAGTGTGAGACCCTCGGCAAAGGATTTTTTTTATTTTTTTCAAAAATAATCTTTGCCGAGGGCGTAACGGCAGGCCCTCGGCAAAGACTACCGCCGTCATCCTTCCGACGACATTTGCCGAGGTTTAATTTGCCGAGGGCGAGGCCCTTGGCAAATACCCTCTTTGCCGAGGGCCGATTCTTTGCCGAGGGCCTCTCTTTTCCGAGGGCTCTCTGGACTAGCCCTCGGCAAATATGGTATTTGCCGAGTGCCCGAAATTTGGCCCTCGGCAAAGCCTCAGGCCCTTGGCAAAGACCCTGTTTCCAGTAGTATTATGGGTGTGCCAATCCTTAAGCCTACACCACAGAGGGCCCATCTACCATTCCTGGCCCTGGGAGGACTCATGGGCATAGAAGAAGCCATAAGCAGGATCTGTTGTGCCCGCAAAAACTTAAATAATGGAAGAGTGACTCAATAGAACTTACCTGTCGTCTCCCTACTCACCGGCAAACCTTGCCGGAGCTAGAGAGGATGACCCAGAAACTTGGTGAACGCACGCACACACAACTCAGTGGACACAACACGTACACACTGGAACTTTTGGTACTGCAACTCACAGCTTTTCTCGACTCTATTGATCAAAGTTAAATAGATTCAATTTACATGGCCGAAGCCACCATGCACCACACAGCCTCCTATCTGCCCGTGCCATCCCACGAACGAGTTTATGCGGTGCAGGACAATTTCTACAAACTAGAAAGACGGTAAGCAAAAGGATCACCACTGCATGAACTCTGCATGTATCTGCTTTACAGGAACCGCTCGTCCATGGAGGGATCGAGCTCACACTATGTCAATCTAGAAAGACTAAAAATAGGCGCCTGAAATGCTAAACAAAGAGACTGGGTTATCCAACAATCTCCCCCTAAGCCTGACTCGGTTTACTTGATTTTGACGATGCCGATCTTGCCGCGGAGTTCACTGAACCGCACACGTCCAAGTGACATCGTCAGGATATCCGCGAGCTGCTCCTCGGTGCTCACGTGATCCACGTAGATCTTCCCATTCTCCACACATTCACGAATAAAATGGAATTTGATGTCGATGTGCTTACTTCGGTCATGAAGAATGGGATTTTTGCTGAGAGCGATTGCGGACTGATTGTCCATCTTCAACAGCGGTGGCTGGACCTTGACGCCAGTGATGTCGCCCAGCAGCCGCACAAGCCACACGGCCTGGCACGCTCCAGCTGCGCCGGCCATGTACTCCGCTTCACAAGTTGAGAGGGCCACCGTCTTCTGCTTTTGGGACTGTCATGACACAGGCAAGTCACCCAGGAAGAAGATGACGCCGCCGGTGCTCTTCCTCTCATCAACGTCTCCCCCCAAGTCGCTGTCGGTGTACCCGGCCAGCGTGTACCCCGTCAGCTTGATGTCGGTGTTGCAGTGCTTGGGGTATTCGATGCCGTAATCGACCGTGCCGGCGATGTACCATAGGATGTGCTTGACGGAAGCGAGGTGCTCCTGCTTTGGCTTCTCCATGAAGCGGCACACATAGCTCACCGTGTATGTGATGTCGGGCCGAGTGTGCACTAGATAGCGCGGACTTCCCACAAAACTCCTGTACATCGTCACGTCGACTTCCGGCGTCGAGCTCTTGGCAGAGAGCTGCAGCCGGACCTCCATCGGCGTGTGGCATGGGTTGCAGGTTCCCATGCCAGCCTTCTCCAGCAGCTTGCGTGAATATGCTGCTTGTCCCAAAGTGATGGCGTCACGTCCTTGCTTGACCTCCAAACCGAGGTAAAGGACATGAGCCCGAGGTTCACTCATCTTGAGCAGACGGCGCATCTGCTCCTTTAACGCCTCGACATCCTTGGGCCTTGCTCCAGTGATGATTAGTCATCGACATAGACCCCGACCACCACACGTGACGCCGCAGCGCCCTTGGTGTACCTGGTGAAACGGAGTTCGCGCAGGCTGCTGTCCAGCTTTGGATTCCACGCATGGGGAGCCTGACGAATCCCGTACAACGCCTTCCTTAGCCGCAACACCTTCCCTTCGTGCCCAGCAGGAACAAAGCCCGGCGGCTGCCGGACATACACCTCCTCCTTCAGCTCGCCGTTCAGAAACGCTGACTTAACATCCATTTGATGCACAAGCCAACCTCTCTGAGCTGCTACGGCGAGCAGCATGCGCACAGACTCCATCCATGCGACCGGGGCAAACGCCTCGTCGTAGTCGATCCCTGGTTGCTGGAGGTAGCCCTTGGCGACGATGCGGGCCTTGTGCTTGACGACGACGCCCTGCTCGTCGTGCTTCAGCTTGTACACCCACTTCAGGACAATTGGGCGATGGCCTGGAGGGAGGTCGACAAGCGCCCACGTCTTGTTCTACTCAATGGAAGCCATCTCCTCCATCACCGCCTTGCGCCAGCGGTCATCGCTGCGCGCCTCCTCGAACGTGGCCGGTTCATCATCACTGGTGGCGAGGAGCAAGTCCTCATCGACCACAAACTCCGGCTCTACCAAGCCAGGAATCTCCACCATCCCTAAGATGTTGTCCAGCTTTCAGAACCGGAGGGGTGCACCACCCATGACAAGTTGCTCCGTGTTCACAAGTTTTGTTCCACAGACTTAGTCATCACACAACACTCAGAGTACCAGCGAAAGTCTTGATTTGAATAAACTAAGTTTCGATACACGCTTATGGGTGTGCCACTCCTTAAGCCTAGGGCTCATCTACCGTTCCTGGCCCTAGGAGGACTCATGGGCATAGAAGAAGCCATAAGCTTGAGCTGTTGTGCCTGCAAAATCTTGAATAATCGGAGAGTGATGACTCAATAGAACTTACCCATAAGATTTATAAGATTTATGCAATTTAAACCATTAGCAAGGAAAGCGATTGGTTTTTCATAAAATTTGTACATAAAGTAAGTGATCTTATATAAGAAAGTGCAGCATGGTTGGTAGGATTAACAATTAGCAAAAGTGCAGGTTGATCTTTCACCGAGTTATGTTCTCATCACTAGTCCGTATCTAGAAGCATGGAAACTATAAAGAGTTGGGTACACATTAACCCCTAACGCTGGAAAAAAACTCCAAACTTGCTAACTCGCTCGACTCGCTCGTCAATGGCTCAGCTCGAACTGGACTCGTTTTATAACAAGCTAGCTCGTTTTAGAACGAGCCAGCTCGATTTATAACGAGCCAGCTCGAGTTGGCTCGCGAGCTGCTCGTTAGCTCAATTCACAAGTCATCAAAGTAACGTGCTTTTGTTATATATCTAACAAACTGACATATTTTAAATAGTTACATTATCTATTAGATAGAGGGAGTACTATAGTGTATTATTATACTTTATATATAGCATATATTAATTTTTTCATTTGATTATGGCTTTCTTTTGAATTATTATTATTATTAAAATTTTGATAAATACATATACTCTCCCTCTGTCCCAAAATAGATTCATTTTCACTTCTCAAGAAGTCAAAGACTTTTAAGCCTTTCGACCAAATATATATAAAAAATATTAATATCTATAATATATATTAGTATTATTAGATAGATCGTTGAATATATTTTCATAATATATTTATTTGAAGATATAAATGTTGCATGTATCTTCTATAAACTCAGTTAAACTTGAGAGAGTTTGACCGGCACGCATCGCATAACGATATCTATTTTGGGACAAAGAGAGTTTTTTTTGTATTTTTTTATGTTTGGCTCACGAGCCAAACGAGCCAGTTCGAGCTCACTAACGAGCCGAGCCGAGCAAACCTTCTGGCTCGTTAGTATAACGAGCCGAGCCGAGCTGGCTTGTTATACTAACGAGCCAAAACGAGCCAAGTTAAAACGAGCCGAGCTGGCTCGTTATCCTTATCGCCCATACACGACTCGTCGGTATATAAGGGGTAACTCATTACCTCAACCTATCCCAAGTCTGACCAAAGGTACGGTGTCCATGAAAGGGTAGAGCGTGTGATGAGGTACTAGCTTTTCGTAGCTACCACATGCTGCTACATCTTGCGCCGAATCCATGGGAAAGCAGGTCAAAACGAAGTGCCAGGCTTGACATACCACATCACTAGTCTGAAAGTTTGTGCGGCCATCTTAGGGACGATAGGGTTAGTGCAATTAGTGCCTTTAATTTGTTGAATATGGCGGTTGCAGTCGAGGAAAAGGATGCCAAAAGAGACAAGACGAGGGTTCGACTTCATTACTCTTGAACAGACAATGGGAATACCATAGCAAAACCAAAGAGAAACAATGGGCACCTGATGCAGCTTTGTACCAACTATAACGTGTCTTGTAATAAATCGCACAATAGGAAGTATAGGTACTACATCGTTTGTTCTCTCAGATAATATATGTTGCAAAAAATAAACCATATATAGTAATAATATATAACAATTTGATCATCATCATCAATCATCATGATCAACCAAAAACGATAAAGATGCATGGAGGCCCATCGATCATCACAGAATCTGTCAGGGCATCCGTTCTGCAACTGCAAGTATATATGTATGTTGGCAATGTTGTTGTAAACAGCGGGCTATAGCACTACAGCATTTTGAACAACGTGCCGCTAAGATATTGGATATATCACCGCTATTGCCACTATATATTAGCACTATTTTGAGTATTAATTAGCGGTGACATGATTTAGCCCAGACGATCTACCAAGAAATGTGACCTAGAAAAATTCTCATCATTACGTGGCCCAAATCTAGCCCATCTATATGGTGTATAAACGCGTTCTTCACAAACCATAGCTATTCACGATTAAACCTAGCATCTCCAATTCTCCCGTCTCCCAGGCTAGGCCTCACGCATTCAGAGCTCTAAACCACTTTTGCTGCCGTGTAGTAGTGATGGTGTGCGTCGAGGCAATGATGACCGTTAACTATATACTCGTATAAGCCGCCAAGAACAAGCTAGCAATAATATGCATGTTTTTTAATCAAGAGAACTACCGCTATAGTATATTTCCAACTAAGGTTTGGTAGCCCACAATATATATTTGCAACACAGATATGGTAGGAACAATAAGAAAGAATCACACAGCAAACTGGGGGTATATCAAATATAATGCAGCTAGCTAGCACACGATTATATATAATAGTTTTAAGAACCCAACCTGTAACTAACAATAATCCAGAAACCTAGTAGTATATATATGACTAACAAGCATGCTAATTAGTACGGCACACGGCTACTAACAAACTAACTAACTAAGAATAATAAGCTGCTAGCTAGGTGTACTAGATGGATCGAGCTAGCTAGTCGTCGAGATCGAGGAAGTCCTCGATGTCTGGTTGCAGTCGATCCATGACGGCCTCCCATCCAGCTTGGGTAGGGCTCACGTTGTCCCAGTAGAAGGAGTTGCTGGGGTCGTCACAGACGGTGTACTGAGTTCTGCCGTTGCCGTCCACCTGGCCACAGTAGGCGTTGCTCGGCGCGGAGGCGTCAGTGTCACAGCACGGCGTGGAGCCTGCATATATATGAACAGATATATATGTAATTAGATTTATTAAATACAAATTAAAGATTGAAGTGAAGAATTAGCTAGGGATCATGATCGAACTAACTGACTGCTGCTGGCACACACGAACGTACGTACCGGACATGGATCGGGCAAGGCTGGTGAAGACTTTGTAGAGGTCGAGGACGAGGACGTCATCCAGCTCATCCAGCTTGTGCTTGAGCTTGTTGTTGTGGGCGGTGGCGAGCGCGTTGGTGGCGCTGTTACAGTGCGCGTAGCCGGTGGTCCGTCTGGCGCGCCACGGCGAGCAGCCGAGCGGGGGCATGGAGTTCACCAGCACCTTGGACACACCCATGTCCTGAAGCCTTTTCACGCCCTGGACGATGCCGTCTGTCACTTGGTCGACGTAGGCGTCGAGCTGTCGTCCATGGTGGTGGTCATGATCATGAACAAGCAAAAGACTTAATTATCATCTATGGCTACTAGCTTATATTAGGACAGAAGTAATGAATGCATGGTCATGATCGATCATGATCAAGCAATAAATTGACACACATATGCATCTATTAATTATCAGATTAGAACCGAAGAAGCTAATTAAGTAGCTAGATCGATCTAGCTAGTACTTACTTGGCGGCCGGCGGTGGCGTCGCTGACGTGCGAGTAGTCGTGGCCATTGGAGACTGAGATAATGCGACTGAATTCTTGACCTGCTTGTCGTGGACGGATCCAAACTGGGTGATCTGCTCGTCCAGCGACAGCTCCTCCTCCTGCCGCCCGTTCATGACGCCAGAGAAGGGCATGGCGAAGTTGATGCCGTGCTCAGACCCTCCACGACTGTTGAACACCGGAGGGGACTCGTCCATCCCCAGTATCTTGGCTGCAAATTAAAGAACGAAAACCAATTTAATCCATCTACTTCAGTAGATCGATGATGTATATATGCGATGGTGAACATGTAATATGTACGCGTACCTAGAAAATCTTACTGCACTAGACCGTCGGAGAGGCGGCCGGTTGCACCGTTTCCATGGGACGAGTCAGAGCTCCCGTAAGGGTAGTACCACCCACGCGAGGCTCTGCTCTTCACCCCTGAAGATTTGGCAACAAGATTGTTGCCTGCGTCCACAAACGAGTCACCGAAGACGAAGAGCGGCATGTGCTCCTTCCGCCGTTCATGGTGCCTCCGGCACTCAACACGACGAGCACCTTCGAGGATGAGGAGGAAGCACATCAACACAACCCACACCTTCATCATGGCTGAAGGTCGTTGTAAGCCTAAACCTAAGGGAGGGGGGAGGTCGTTGTTGTTCAGCAATGGCTTTGTAGATAGATGCGTTTGGTTGGGCAATCGTGCTTTTCCTTCCTCGTTTATCTATATATATATATATACTAATACTTGTCAACAGGCCGGATGTGGCACGCATGCAACGGCCGGTTAACTACCTGAAAGGAGCCGGATTCCCACCCCCTCCCGGTTATCAATTTATTTACTGGTTATTTAATAATTATTTTATTTATTATAATTATATAAGTCAACGACTATTCCTTTATCTATACTAGAAGAAGTGTCCGTGCATTTTACAAGAGGTTATCCACATTCAATATAGATATGATGCTCTTATTGCCACTGGCCTCCACGATTACCGTGCTAGTTATTTTACATAAAAAAATAATCATGGACTTCTATTTTAAAATTAATATCTATGGAAGTGCGAGCACAATTCTTCACCATGGATTCTATTTTTTTTCTTGGTGTGCCTGACTGTTTGTTAGTTTTTCCCGACACAAACTCTGTTGGAGGAGGACCATCCGTGTATGCATACTTCACCATGCTACAACACTCACGTTTAATCTAGTTTATTTAAATACTAGCAAACGTGTCAATGTGTTGCACAAATTTTATATCGTCTGCACTTAGCAACATAGTTATTAAACGTAGGCTATTCTAACGCGAATGAATATATATCGTGAGTTTGGATCACAAACGACAATAAACCAACTAGGACTCCTAATCTCAAATTTACCATCGTCGTAATGAAGTTTGGGTCACAGGACAATAAATCAAACAGGACTCTTTTTCATGACGTATTTACTACTTCTTGCTCTCACATATATTTACTTCTTACTCCTAATCTCAAATTTTATCAATTTATTTACTGGTTATTTAATAATTATTTTATTTATTATAATTATATAAGTCAACGATTATTCCTTTATCTATACTAGAAGAAGTGTTCATGCGTTTTACAACAGGTTATCCACATTCAATATAGATATAATGCTCTTGTTGCCACTAGCCTCCACGATTACCGTGCTAGTTACTTTACATAAAAAAAATAATCATGAACTTCTATTTTAGAATTAATATCTATGGAAGTGCAAGTATAATTCTTCACTATGGACTCTGTTTTTTTCTTGGTGTGCCTACCTGTTTGTTTGTTTTTCCCGACACAGACTGTTGGAGGAGGACCATCCGTGTATGCATACATCTCCACCATGATACAACACTCACCTTTAATCGAGTTTATTTAAATACTAGCAAACGTGTCAATGTGTTGCACAAATTTTATATCGTCTGCACTTAGCAACATAGTTATTAAACGTAGGCTATTCTAACTGATATGAATATATATCGTGAGTTTGGATCACAAACGACAATAAACCAACTAGGACTCCTAATCTCAAATTTACCATCGTCGTAATGAAGTTTGGGTCACAGGACAATAAATCAAACAGGACTCTTTTTCATGACGTATTTACTACTTCTTGCTCTCTCCGTCTCTAAAAACATGAAATTCACTGTGGCATGTTTTAATATACCAACTTTGACCAATTATAAATAAAACTATAAATATTTATAATATAAAATAAACACCATTAGATTACTTATGAAATGTACTTTCATAATCTATTAATTTGGAGCTATAAATACAAATACTATATATTCACTAGAAACTTGGTCAAACGTGAACTACTTTATTTGGCACGTAATCTGTAGTTGCATGTTTTTTTAGGACGGAGAAAGTACTTAGTAAAAATGACTGATTTTTATGCTTCGGAGAGTGGAGGGGCACATAAATAACGAGAGAGAGGGTGTGATGGACGAAAAATAAACAAAAAAAATTCGAAATACATACACGGTTAGGATATTTTGTAGGTATATATATTTCTGGTTTTAATTCGTATCTTGTTTATTCTTATTTGTTTTTTCTATATCTAATGAAGAAACTATGCTTTATATTTAAGGTTGGTGTTGGGCTGTGCAGTGTGGTACGGATAGCTCACGCTATGTTTATATATCACACACACCTGTGCATGGATTGATTTGCTAATAGTTGATCGATTAATTAGTTGGGCTCAATCTGATCGAGAGCATGCGCTTGGTCGACGTTGGTAGCCAGCCCTGACGCTCCAGCGAAGAGATCGAGCGGTTGGCGTGCGCAGCTGAAGTCACGCGCCGAAGGGGATAGGAAGATCACCAGATCGTCAGCATAGAGAGAGGTCCGATGCTTGATCAGCTGGGATGGGAGCGGCTGCAGGACCCCACGACGGTCAGCTTCAGCAACCATGGCATTCAACACTTCCATAGTAATGACGAAGAGCCCTCGTGTGTGGTGGATGCGGTCACTCAGCCGCCCGTTGATGAGGATCCCACCCGCGGATGAAGGCTGATTGGCTGACCCGAACAATTACGTGCATCCACGGAGCGAGGCGCATGGCCAGTCCTTTAGTGAAGAGCTTGGCGACGGAATGGATGAGACTGATCGGCTGGTAATCCTTGAGGCCAGTGGGCGCTTGCTTCTTTTGTAGGAGGACGATGGATGCTTCGTTGAGCAAGTGGAAGCTCCTGAAGTCCAGCTCCCAGAGGGCCTGAAACACCCGAACGATGTCGGCACATATGATGGCCCAGGCAGCCTTGAAGAAAGCTCCAGTGCACCCGTCGGGTCCTGGGGCACGATCACCGGGCATCTCCCGGACAATCCTGGCAACTTTGTACGTGCTAAAAGGCATCACCTGATCAGCAAGGTCTAGCTGCGGCATATTCAATTGGGCGAGGTTAATTTGGTGCGTTCATTGGAAAGGTGTCCCCAGGATGCCATCAAAGAACGAGTAGGCAAGGCCGATTTTGGTGCCGTCGTTAGAGTACGTGAGGCCATCATGCTCAATTGATAGCATATGATTTTTTCAACGTCGAAGGCTAGCTTGGAGGTGGAAGTAGCGTGTACACGATCACCCACCTGAAGGTGCCTGACACGAGCACGCTGGCGCGCCATAGAGTGGCACAGTGAGGAGAGTCCCAAAACCGATGCCTTGAGCTCGCGCCGTAACTGCAGTTCCTCGGGCGACAAACACCGTGACTCTTGCGCGATGTCGAGTTCGCGTAGATGACGGTCCGAGCTGCAGCGAGTTGCAGACGGACGCTCCCGACCCGTGCAGCTCTCCAGCTGTTCAGCGCTTTGGCCAGGGTGCGCGGCTTATGATCCAGGTTGCGACATGCGTCAGCGCCTGCGCAGGAAGAGGTCCAGGCAGCGGCGACAGCATCGAGGAAGCCGGGTATTTTGATCCAGTAGTTTTCAAAGCGGAGGCATGGTGCCCCCCAGGGCTCTGTGCATAGGATTAGCAACAAAGGTGCGTGGTCCGAAGCGTCGGAGGACAGACAACGGAGGTGGTCCAGCGGGTAAATTTCTAGCCATTCAATGGAAGCGAACTCTCTGTCGAGACGTTCAAGCGTCGGCTGCACACCCTCGTTGCTCCAGGTATAGAGTCTCCCAGAGAGGTGCAGCTCGCAGAGCTGTAACTCATCAATGGCAGCACGGAAGCGACGCATGGCTCTAGGGTGAAGCCTGCCATTGTTCTTATCCGAGGCTTGGTAGATCATGTTAAAATCTACACAGATTAGCCAAGGCCCTAGGTAGGAGGCGCGAACGGAGTAGAGCTCGTCAAGGAACGCCCATTTTTCGGAGCTCGACGTCGGGCCATAGACATTGGTGATCCACCAAGGTGGCGTTCTCCCATCCGCGGCCGAGAGCAACCGGTGTTAGCTAAAACTGTTGCGAGTCCGTTTGTAATTTGGTTTCTAGATCGAGTCAAATAGGAGTCAGGTTGGGGCACAGCGTGAACAAAGGTGTGCTTGGTCACGACGTCGCCCGGTGTCCTAGTCGTTCGCGTCATGGAGTGCGTTGCGCACGCGGTGTGTCGCTGCGGTGAAACGGAGGCGCACACAACGTTCGACATGGCGCGGGTCTGAGTCGGACTCTAAGTCCGGAGTCTTATATAAATAAAGGGACAATGACCAGGAGAGCTGCGTTGGTCAGCAGCACAAAATTCTCTCTTTCGCGTTTACTATTTTTCATCTTGTATTTGTCGCCGCGGTCACCACGTTCACGCCGGCGTCGAGCACCGCTCGAGGTGCCGGTCCAGGGCATCGCCTGGTTCCAACAAGTGGTATCGGAGCTGTCGATAGCCAAGGCGTGAAGAGGATCAAGGCGAGGAACTGACGAGGAGGAGGAGCGAGCAGCGACTACGCCATGGGTGATGCCAGCGCGAAAGACAAGGAGGTGATGGAGCGAGCATGGAATCAGGCAGCCGGAAATCTCGTCTGGCTGATGCATTAGCCACACCAATTACCAGGAGTGGTCTGCGCTCGTCCAGTGCAATCTCGAAGGCAAGTATCTGTGGGATGCAATTGAATCTAACAAAGTAGAGCGGCGACGAGATCGACTTGCTCTGGGCGCCATGATCCGTGGCGTGCCTCAAGACATGCACTCCATGCTTCTGAATAAGAAGTCGGCGAAGGAGGCGTGGGAGGCGATCAAATCAATGCGTCTCGGTGCTGAACGTGTCAAGGAGGTGAATGCACAAAAGTTGTTGGCAGAATTCGAATCAATCTCGTTCAAGGCAGGCGAGACAGTTGATGGTTTTGCCGTTCGGATCTCCAAGCTCGCCACAGATCTTCGTGGCCTAGGAGAAATGAGCGTGGATGACAAGCGAGTTGTCAAGAAATTTCTCAGGGTTGTGCCTCCACGTTATAATCAAGTGGCGGTGACCATTGAGATGTTCTGCGATTTAAAAACACTGTCCCTCGAGGAGCTTGTCGGGCGTCTGCGAGCAGCAGAGGATCGCTTCGAACCATCGATGGAACAGGTGACCGAAAAGGCTGGAAAACTCTTGTTGACTGAAGATGAGTGGGCTGCCCGGAACAAGAGTCGGATGATAACAGATCAATCCTCGAGTTCAGGGAGCAAGAACCTCGGTGGGAGCAATGGAAGGAGGGAGAAGTCTGGAGCATGTGGTGGCGGCGTTGCACGTGACTCCGGTGTCAAACTCAGTTCAATGGGAACGCCACGCCGAAAGGGCAAGTGCCGTAAGTGTGGTGTATATGGCCACTGGGGAAAGGAGTGCAAGAAGTCGATGAAGGAAGAGAAGCAGGAGGTAGCTCATCATGCAGGTGTCAACATTGAACGACTTGCTCTGATGGTTGCTCAGGTCTGCAACTTAGGGAGAATCGCAAAAGAACAACAGCACATCTTCCTCAACCAAGAACGCGTGATTCCTTCTTCATATGATGCTGGGTCATGGGTTCTCGACACGGGTGCCACAAATCATATGACCGGCTGTCGAGAATCCTTAGCAAGTCTTGATGAAACAGTACGCGGGGCGGTACGTTTTGGAGATGGCTCTACAGTGGAGATCTGCGGCATTGGAGCTGTGACGATTGCCGGGAAGAATCACGATCATTGGGTTCTCTCTGAGGTATACTTTATCCCCTCACTCAAATGCAACATTGTCAGTCTTGGTCAGTTGGAAGAAGGTGGGTGCCGTATCGAGATCGACGATGGCATCCTGCGAGTCCCCGAGCGACGACAGGCAGGGCAACAGCATCGTGGTGTCCTGATCCGAGCAGAAAGGAGAAACCGTCTCTACATCATGAAGGTGAAGCTTACTTCTCCAGTATGCTTACTGACAAAATTAGATGAGGAAGCTTGGCTCTGGCACTCCCAGTATGGTCACTTGAATTTCAGGTCACTTCGTGAACTTAGAACGAAGGAGATGGTTGAGGGGATTCCTCTGATCCATCGCGCTGAGCAAGTGTGTGATGGCTGTGCTCTGGGTAAGCAGCATCGTGCACCGTTCCCACGTGCGTCGAACTACCGTGCTGGGGCAGGACTCGACCTGGTTCATGGAGATCTCTGTGGGCCAATCTCACCAGCAACACCAGGTGGCAAGTCGTATTTTCTTCTGATCGTGGATGACTTCAGTTGTTATATGTGGTTGAAGCTACTGGCAACGAAAGCTGAGGCATTCTATTATTTCAAGAAGATAAAGATAGCAGCCGAGGTTGAATCTAGTCGACGCCTGAAAGGCTTTCAGAACCGACCGTGGAGGAGAATTCAACTCTGGAGCATTTTCAGTCTTTTGTGATGAGCTCGGGATTAGACACAATACTACAGCCCCATACTCTCCGCAGCAAAATGGCATCGTCGAACGACGGAATCAGACGATTGTTGAGATGGCGCGCTGCTTATTGAAAAGTATGCATGTTCCGGGGAAGTTCTGGGGTGAGGCCGTCAAAACGGCAGTGTATCTGTTAAACAGATCACCTACGAAGAGCCTGGACGGGAAAACTCCTTTTGAAGCATGGTTTGGCAAGAAACCTGGTGTTCGACACCTACGCACATTCGGGTGCATGGCTTATGCGAAGAAGGTTGGGCCGGGATTGACGAAGCTGTCAGACAGATCTGTCCCAGGCATTTTTCTTGGGTATGAGCTGGGATCCAAAGCATATCGTGTGTTCAATCCGGTGAACAACAAGTTGATGGTCACGCGAGATGTCATCTTCGATGAGAAGCGGAGCTGGCCTTGGGGGGAGAAACGTGAGAAAGCAAGCGCAGGTTCAAGCACGGCGACTACACGTTCTAGGTGCAGTATCCTGACGATGACACTGTAGCCAGTCCAGCAATGGGACACGGCGAGCCAGTTAGAGTTTCTGATACCGAGTCTGAAGTATTTCTTCAGAGGATGATTCTCCATCCCCATCCTCACCTGCGCCGACAATTCTAGCTCCTGGACAAGGTGGTTCACTTCACACCCCGGCTGCATCACCCCAAGTCCCGATTCAATGGGCAACGCCACCTTCGGGAGACCCTGATTTCTCCACTGGAGTTCAGCTTAGATATCGATCCGTCACTGATTTGATGGAATCAACAGAGGCTGTCCCGACAGAATATAGGGGGCTCTATCTCGTCGCTGCAGAAGAGCCACGCACGGTGGAGCACGCCTTGAGCGAACATTGCTGGAGAGAGGCTATGAAGGCCGAGATGCAGGCAATTGAGACTAACAGAACTTGGGAAGTTTCAGATTTACCGAGGAATCAAAAGGCGATTGGTCTCAAGTAGGTCTTCAAGGTGAAAAAGGATCCTGAAGGGAATATAGTCAAGTACAAAGCCCGGTTAGTGGCCAAGGGATATGCTCAACAGCAAGGAGTGGATTTCGACGAGGTATTTGCTCCTGTTGCCACGATTGAAACAGTGCGACTGCTGCTAGCACTTGCTGCTCAAGGTGGATGGCAGGTTCATCATATGGATGTAAAATCTGCGTTCCTTAATGGTGATTTGGCGGAGATAGTGTACGTGCAGCAACCACCTGGATTCATAGTTGGCAAAGGTGACAAGGTACTGAAGTTGAGGAAAGCACTCTATGGGCTGAGGCAAGCGCCCAGAGCGTGGAATGCCAAGCTTGACAAGGAGTTAGTTGCCTTGGGGTTTGTGAAAAGCAAACTGGAGCATGCTGTATACAAGAAAAACAGCAAGAACTCGCTTCTGATAGTGGGTGTTTACGTGGATGACTTAATTATCTCAGGACCCTGTGTTGAGCACATCAATCGTTTTAATGCTGAGATGATGAAGAAGTTCAGTATGAGTGATCTTGGCCTCCTTAGTTATTACTTGGGCATAGAAGTGAAGCATGGAGAAGAGGGGATCACGCTGAGTCAAAGTGCGTATGCACTGAAGATACTTGAATCAGCCGGTATGGCTAACTGCAATCCATGTGAAACTCCTATGGAAGCACGTCTGAAATTCAGCAAGAAGGAGGATAATCCAGTGGATCCGATAGGATACAGAAGCATTATAGGAAGTCTCAGATATATTGTCAACACTAGACCTGATCTTGCTTATGCAGTTGGAGTGGTCAGTAGGCATACGGAGGCTCCAGCGAAAGAACATTGGGCTGCAGTCAAGCATATACTCAGGTACTTAAAAGGCACTGCTGGGTATGGATGCAGCTATGTGAGAGGCAATGAATTGAAGCCAATTCTACTCGGGTACAGTGACAGCGACTTCACTGGAGATATTGAAGATAGAAAGAGCACTACGGGTGTTGTCTATTTTCTTGGCAGTAGTCTAATCACATGGGCTTCGCAGAAGCAGAAGATTGTTGCCTTGTCCTCGTGCGAAGCCGAGTACGTAGCAACAGCTGCAGCGGCATGTCAAGGGGTTTGGTTGAGCCGACTCTTAGCAGATCTTACAGGAACCAAGGAAACGCCAGTGAAATAACTTATGGACAATATGTCTGCCATAGCACTCAGCAAGAATCCGGTGCATCACGATCGCAGCAAGCATATTGATACTAAGTATCATTTTATTCGTGAATGCATTGAGGAAGGAAAGGTGGAAGTAGACCATGTCGGGACTGCAGGGCAGCTTGCCGATCTATTCACCAAGGCACTGGGGCGAGTCAAGTTCGTAGAGCTCAGGAATGCTCTTGGTATTGTTCAGGTGCAACAGGTTTAGGGGGAGTTTGTTAGCTAAAACTGTTGCAAGTCCGTTTGTAGTTTGGTTTCTAGATCGAGTCAAATAGGAGTCAGGTTGGGGCACGCGTGAACAAAGGTGTGCTTGGTCACGACGTCGCCCGGAGTCCTAGTCGTTCGCGTCATGGAGTGCGTTGCGCACGCGGTGTGTCGCTGCGGTGAAACAGAGGCCCACACAACGTTCGACATGGCGCGGGTCTGAGTCGGACTCTAAGTCCGGAGTCTTATATAAATAAAGGGACAATGACCAGGAGAGCTGCGTTGGTCAGCAGCACAAAATTCTCTCTTTCGCGTTTACTGTTTTTCATCTTGTATTTGTTGCCACGGTCACCACGTTCACGCCGGCGTCGAGCACCGCCCGAGGTGCCGGTCCAGGGCATCGCCTGGTTCCAACAACCGGGTGATAGAGAAGCTGCGAGTAGAGGTGCCAGAGGCCCGCCACAGATCACGACTCCAGGCCACGCCACCAACACAGCCATGTGCAGGGAGACAGGGCATAGTCGAAATCGCTTCCGGTTACATCACAAACCATGCTTACAGAAAAATTCTCAACTTTGGATATCTGCAAACAAACGACGGAGATGCTGTGTTGGGAAACCAAGTCGCGCACCGCAGATCGACGAGCCCGGCTATTCAAGCCGCGGGCATTTCAGACAAATATGTGGTTTGCACTCATGGGGCAGGCGAGGAACGACGTGAGTGCCGGTCCATCAGATCGACGGCGGCTCGTCATCGGCGAAGGCGGTACCTCCCATGGGAAATAGTTCGCGCATGGCGGCCCGCTTGACTGCTTTTTTTTCTTCTTCTTCCTTTTGGTCCCAAGGTCAAAGAAATAGGTTCAGTGGTTCGACGTCCCAATGGTTGAAAGTGGGCCGGAGCCAGAACTAGGATAGGGATCAGATTGGGAGCAGGAGGAAAACGGCTCGGCGAAGGTTTCGTGGAACTTCGACGCGATGAGGGTGTCCGGGTTCCCGTTGTTCATGTCATTCTGGCGGTTGTTCCACTTGTTGATCAGCACCCGACGAGCTTGTTTCTCTGGGTTGGGGTGGTGAACAGTGGATTTAGCTGCCAGCCTGCCGTTGCGCCGTGGCGGCTCAACCGTACGCTGGCTCGCGCCCCGCTGTGACGGTGCTGGGTGAAGCAAGAAGTCACCAAGGAGGAGCTTGAGAGATTCGACGAAGTCGCTTCCTGATGGCGACTGCAGGCGCACAGCAACAGCGGGAGCTGAATCAACAACGGCCAGGCCACGAGCCGAGGAAGGCCCAGTGACCGGCCTAGCGGTGTATACTCCTGCACAGGATTCATAGTAGAATAGCAAACAGCCGTGGCGGGGCCCGGCCTAGAAACGGCGTTCATAAAAAATTCGGACTCGCGCCAGATGGGCTGGGAGGGGGGGGTGGCGTGATGCAGTCGGTACCTTCGAGCCTAGGGACCCTGTAGGTGAAGCTCCCCGTGGAAGCACCGGTGAGGCGAGACCACCGGCGCTAGGCCAGCGAGAACTGTGGGTTGCCGGCGGGCGAAGTGGTACCTAAGACCAGTTCGAGGTCCTCACGGCAGGAGAACCAAACAATGAAGTCCTCGGGCGCATGGTGCAGCACGGACACCGCGTCGTCGGAGATCCCAAAATAGACGGAGAGGTGCTCGCGCACCATGGCGGGGGAGACCGGAGGTCTTGTACCGGTGAACACTGCCACAAGTGCCAGGGAGAGGGCATCCTCGGCCGTCTGCAGGTCACTCGAGCGCGGGACAACCACCAACACCTCGATATATGACTCGACGTCGCCAGCAGGAACACCAGCGGAAGGCTTATGCGGCAGCTGCGAGGATGCAGCCGGCTGCTCAGGTGGCGGGTGTGAGGGTCCCTGGGCCCCAGGGCTCGGAGGTGCGCAACGACGAGGGACCGACGGCGAGCAGCCCATGGAGATGGATCGCACGGAGATGGTGTCGTCGCGCCATCTAGCGGGGGGAGCGACGGCTCCATGGGCGGACTTCGAGGCCGGTGCGGGAGCGGGGGCGGGGAGGAGGAGGTGGGCACCGGTGCCGCAGTGGCAGCCGGCAAGGGGGCGGTGGACGCCGGGGCTGGAGTAGCCGCCGGCGGAGGGAGCCTCACTCGCTCACTCAGTCACCTTATCGATTAGACATAGCTGTACAAAAATAGAAAAAAATGTCAGGACCACCGCCCTCTCAGGTATATAATATATAATATAACCTAACTAGATAGTCTTCCGTTAACTAACATTAGTTACAGTCATCTTTCATCAAGAACCAGTACAGTAAAGATATCCATGACAACTTGCTCCGTGTTCACAAGTTGTTTCGCTTAGTCATCACACATACACTCAGAGTACCAGCGAAAGTCTTAATTTAAATAAACTAAGTTTCAATACACGCATATGGGTTCCTGTAAATGGGCGCCCATTGATTTGAAGAACGCTTAGTTGGAAGGCCGGTGTTATAACTGCTTTTCCCCAAACCACCTTGCTCGTACCTGCCAGCGTCGCCCGAGGTGCTGGAGATGCTACCGATCGGGGCATAGAGCGGTGGATTGCAAGGGAGGAACGCAGCATATAAGGCAACAGAAAGAGCAACGAACCAGTCCAACACCCATAGCCACAACCTTCCCCACCTGGGGTTCACAGAAGACCGACCACCGTTCCTTCACGGAGGTGGTCCGTGGAGGAGAGAAGATGGCGATGGCGAGGTACCCAGGCGACCTGAGGGCGCGGCCGGCGCGCAGCCACTGGCCTCATCAGGAGGCGCAGGGATGAGCTCATCAGGCATGCTGCAGTCTGCTGGATCGATGGCAGCAGCCATGACACGGAGCCATACCATGTTGGCGAAGCATTGCTCAGCAGGCTCAACCTTCATCATGAAGACTTCCAGGTGATCAAGCACTTCCCCGAGCAATACCTCGTCATCTTCTATGACTCTGCGGTCTGGCAGAGGGTGGTTGACAGGGGCGCCGTCGACGACGACAACGGGCGGGTGTTCCATTTCGCCGCCTGGAACGAACGTCAGTATGCCACCAGTGTCAACTGGGAGTACCAAGTCAAGGTGAGGATTGAGGGTGTTCCCGTGCATTACTGGGCGGAGGAGGTGGCCGCGCTGGCGCTCAGTAGGAGCTGCGTGATCCACCGCATCGAGGAGAAGACGCGGCGCAGGCAGCGCACCAGGTCCTACGACCTTTGGGCCTGGTGCTGCGACCCTTGTGACATTCCCGCGGAGGTGTGGCTCACTGTCACGGAGCCTGACACGGAGCCGCCGCCGATCTCAGTCCCGCTGCCGCCATCACCGTACCACGACGACCCAGAAGACCTCAAGCGCGGCCACAGATACCTGCTTCGCATTCACATCGAGGTGGTGGAGGACCTTTCCTTTTTGCAGGGACGTGGAAGAACCGGAGGCTATCCGGACCGCAAGGCCCGCCGGGAGTTCATTTGGAACTACGGGACCCCTGACTCGATGGGGGAGCGCGTTCAGGGCGGCCACAGCCATGACCGTGGAAGGGACATCAGGCGTCACCCGAGGCGTGACGACGATGACCATGAAGAATGGCGTGACCACGGTGGCCGGCGCCGCCGCAGCATCTCGGTGTGGGCGAGGAGCTCACACTACAGGGCCGGGCCAGACGATAGCATTAGCTCCAGCAGGTGGCGTGAGCGGAGGAGCTCGCCACCAAGGGGGAGCAGAAGGGCGGTGGCCCCTGAGAAGACTCCAGTCATGATTTGGAGGGCCAAGGTGAACAATACGGGCAGGAAGAAGAAATCAGTCTCCTTTGCAAACCCCATCGCGACAATGATGGGGCCCATCAAGACCAAGATGGAGGATGACAGCATATGGCTCATCATGGGTAACCCTCAAATCTCCCCTAAAACTTCTTCATTTTTTGAGCCAGACTTGGCAGACAACAATCTCATGGTTTTGGCAGACAAGATTGTGGTGGAGGAAGCATGCAAGGCTGCAGGGGAACACCCCATGGAGGGAAGCGACCTCGACAAGGAGAAAAGCATGCCTATGCTGGTTGACGGCGAAACCATCAGCAAGGAGGTGGGGCAAGCCCTGGATCAGTTACAAGAACTGCTGGTGAGTTCTCCTGCCCAGTCAGGTGGCCAAACATTTGAAAATGCAGAATCCGTTCATCTGGAGTTTGATAACGTAACATCCTTTCAACTAGAGCCCGCTGCCCATTTGGTGATAATAGTTAACACAGAACCTATTATCTATTTAGAGGAAACTGCCCAAGTTTCTGAAATTGAAAGCGCTCATGGCCTGGCAGAAGGGATAGAAGGGGCACCACACTTTGATAACACTGACATTGAAGCGGAGCATCCCTCGGGGGCTGCTCTGCCAGACCCGGAGGTCTTAGCAACACATGAAACTGTTACAGAAATGTTAGGGGAAGTCGCCCAGGCGGTAGGGGACGACATTACCGCCAGTAATCAGCAACCAGAAGAGCCTGTTCACATTTTCTTGAACTCAATCACTAGAACCTTAGCACCACCACTGCTAGACACGCCCCCTCCTGTAGCCTCAAATCACTTAAGCACAAGACCACTCTATAGTGGTCTAGAGGGTGAGGCGCCTTGCGAGGCAACCAGTGATCTTAAAAGGCACAGCGCCAGGTTAGCAAAGAAAGCTGTAGTAAATTCAGGTAAGGGCAGCATTGAAATCGCCCAAGAACTGTTGGTTAAAAAACTGGGGTCCTTGGCAGGTGGGGAGAGCTCCAAAAATAAAATTGGCGAGTCTGAGACAACTGATCATAATTTTCTTCTACAGGATCTTGAGAAGCCAGTCAAGGAGGCTACGATGTAGGCAATCAAGTCTCTCATTGAGGAGGACGCCAAAAGGCAGAAGAAGGAAGGGACCCCCAATGAGGTGGCAGGGGGCCTGAGCGTGATGGCCTAGATGCCATTTCACTGGTGGACTGTCTGTTCATCAATGTTACCTCAATGGATGGGAGGGTCTGGGGTTTCCAGCCCCATGTATCTTAGGCAACCTGTTCTCAGTAGCGCCCTGCGTGGTGTATGGGCGTCGACGCCCCTGTTTCATTTGGAACCTCTTAGTTTGTTTCGGCACTTCGCCTGCTGGCCTCGTAGCCTTCGGCGACAATACTGTTCGTACTGTTATGCCGGAGTGTCCGGATTTTCGCCTGCTGGCCTCGTAGCCTTCGGCGACAATGCTGCTCGTTCTGTAATCGATGCCGGAGTGTCCGGCTAACCAGCATGTGTAAGTGGGATCATTTCTTTGCATGGCAAAGGATGGCAACTGAATGTGTAGATGTCCAGAGTGGTCAGCCTATTAAAATTATGTCAGCTAAAGACTGCAAAATCTTGTGCTGGAACGTGAGAGGCTTAAACGGACGGGGCAAAGCGCGCCGCGGTATGCAGACAAATTCTTTCTTCTGAGGCAACGATTGTTTGTCTTCAGGAAACGAAAATAGAGGCGTGGAGTCGTAGCCTTATCCTCGAAACAGTAGGCCAAGACTTTGTAGACAATGCAGTATTCTTGCCGGCAGAGGAAACCAGGGGAGGAATCCTACTGGCTGTTTCGGAACGCTTCTTTACCTTGGGTCAGCCTTACCTCACGATGAACACAATCTCGACAAAGATCACGATGAGAGCTGAAAATACAGAATGGACGATAACGGGAGTGTACGGCGCACAATCCGATAGCGACAAAATCCTCTTCATTCAGGAAATCGCCAACCTAGAGCCACACATTCTTCCCTCCTGGCTCATCCTGGGGGACTTCAATTTGATCCTTCGCGCCCAGGACAAAAACAACTCACACATTAACTTACCAATGATCGCAAGATTTAGGGCCATGATTGATGATCTGGAACTCATACCTATTGAGCTAAAGGGTAAACGATTCACATTGTGCAATGGTCAACTTAATCCAACCATGACAAAAATTGATCATCTGCTGGCTTCTACAGAATGGATCGATCTTTTCCCAAGGGCGGAACTACACGCACTGGCTTCATTAGGTTCAGACCACTGCCCGCTTTTCTTGAATGGTGATACAGAATTTAATTTCTATGGGGGGTTTAGATTTGAGGCGTATTGGACCAAAATGCTAGGCTTCTTGGACATCGTGAAAGAAGCTTGGGAAAGGCCAGTTCACACACAAGATGCCATCCTGCGCCTCCATGTCAAATTGCGGCGAACAGCAAAGGCGCTCAAAAACTGGAGAAGAAAGTGTTTAGGAAACTGGAAGATCAAATGGGCCATACTAAATTTGGTCACAGCACACCTGGAGAGAGCTCAAGAAATCAGAACACTAACAACAGAAGAATTAGAGTTCAAGAAATACCTTAACCTGAAGGCCCTTGGTTTTGTGGCAATACAAAGGGCGAGAGCTCGACAGCACTCTAGACAAACTTGGATAAGGGAAGGAGACACGAACTCACGTTTTTTTCACATCCATGCCAATAATCGCAGGAAAAAGACTTTTATCAGTACCTTACAGGGGAGTTCAGGGGTTGTAACATCGCAAGAGACTAAGGAGCAGCTGATACACTCTCATTTCAGCAACCTCCTAGAGACCTCATTTAACAGATCAAAGGCGATTAATTGGGAGGGCCTAGCATACCATAGGCATGACCTGCAGGACTTGGACGCCCCCTTCACGGAACAGGAGATTGAGGCGGTTATCAAGATGATGCCGAACGAAAAGGCGCCCGGACCGGATGGTTTCATAGGGATATTCTACAAGTTATGCTGGCCAGTTATAAAGGAAGACCTTATCCAGGCAATCATGTACTTCTACACTTTCAGGACTTCAAAATTGGGCCTAATAAATGATGCTAACATTGTCCTACTGCCAAAAAAAAATAGGAAGCTGTAGAGATAAAGGACTACAGGCCGATAAGCCTCATCAACAGCGTGGCCAAAATCATAACAAAATTACTTGCGAATAGATTGGCACCGAAATTAAACTCCCTTGTTTCGAACGCACAGAATGCCTTCATAAAGAGGAGATGCATACACGATAACTTCATCTATGCACAACGTGTAATCCAGGCACTACACAAGAAGAGGAAGCCTTCACTGTTCATCAAGCTTGACATCTCCAAGGCCTTTGACTCGATTGACTGGAGATTCCTGCTGGAAGTGCTAGATGAGTTGGGATTCAGCATTAGGTGGAGGAACTGGATTTCGGCTATATTGGGAACCTCCTCGTCGAGGATACTAGTGAATGGACAGCCAACTGAGCAAATTCGACATGCAAGGGGATTACGCCAGGGGGATCCACTGTCACCCATGCTGTTTATTCTGGCCATTGATCCCCTTCATCGCATTATCGAGGAGGCGGCGCGGCAAGGGATACTCAAGCCAGTACTCCCCAGGGCTGCAGCCCTGCGGTGCTCACTATATGCTGATGATGCGGCGCTGTTCGCGGAACCGAGCATAACTGAACTAAATAATCTGCACAAGATCCTGAAGTGCTTTGGTGACTGCTCGGGCCTCCATGTAAATTTAGCCAAAACAGAGATTTTTCCTATAAGCATGGACAACAGCACAGTGGACCAACTGCTCCAAAATTTTACAGGAAAGGTCAGCAAATTCCCGGGAACATACTTGGGCCTTCCTCTGCACACCAGAAAACTGCGTCGGATTGATGTACAACCCCTGATCAATAAGATAGGAACCAGGATACCGAGTTGGAAAGGACGGCTCTTGTCCTCAGCTGGTAGGGAGACTCTTGTAAAGTCGGTGCTGTCGTCACAACTGATTTACCATCTGACAGCTTTTGAGGAGCAGAAATGGCTTCTAAAGAGAATCGACAAATTCAGAAGAAGCTTCCTATGGCGGGGTGAAACTCCAGATAAGGTTTCCGGGGGTCATTCCCTCGTCAATTGGGCAACTACTTGCCTGCCTAAAGACAAGGGGGGGCTGGGTGTCTTGGACCTTGAACGGTTTGCTAGGGCCCTGCGGTTGAGATGGTTATGGCAACGCTGGAAACACAAGGACAAGCCCTGGATAAATCTGGACCTTCCATGCGATAAGACAGACAAAGAATTATTCGCGGCATCTACTAGAGTCACCATTGGGAATGGGCAGTGGGCATCCTTCTGGACATCATCATGGATGGAAGGACAAGCTCCTAAAAACATTGCACCCTTGCTTTACAAGAAAGCAAAGCGGAAAAACATATCGGTGTGCAAGGCATTACAGGGGAACCACTGGATAGCTCACGTCACACCAATCTCATCGGCCCAAGAGTTGAGTGAATATATCCAGCTATGGGAGGCCGTAAATCAGTTGCAGCTAGACGAGAGCAGGGAGGACAGCATAATTTGGAGATGGACGATCGATGGGTAATACACGACGAAAAGTGCGTACAACATGCAGTTCCAAGGCTCTTTTAGTAAGCTTAAGCTATTGCCAATTTGGAAAGCGAAAGTGGAGCCTAAGTGCAGATTCTTCGCCTGGACTCTCCTTCATAGGAAAATTCTGACAGCAAACAATTTGATGAAGCGGCATTGGCCTTGTGACCCTTTATGCAGGCTATGTGGTACTGAGCCAGAGACTCCAACTCACCTATGCAAGGACTGCACCTTCACCAAAGAAGTTTGGGATATACTAAGGGGTTGGCTGGGGTTTTCATGTCTCAAGTCAGTGACATCAAATGGGTCTCTTCATAATCATTGGTAAAGATGCCGGAGGAAAATAGCGAAAGAAAACAGGAAAGTCTTCGACGGGATAATGATCTACTTTTGGTGGAACGTATGGAAGGAGAGAAATAGAAGGACTATTCAAAACGCTTTCCTGCAGCCAAGACAAGTAGCATTCCTCTGCAAAGAAGATATAGATCAGCAGCATATGGCGAGGAGAACACAAAATGTTTAGAGTACACCTTTGGGTTTGTGGGGCTTTGTGCTTTAGAGTGTTTTTTGGTTGGGTCGTGTTTTTCTCGGACTTTGGTAGGGTGGTAGTTTCAAATGCAGGTAGGCTAAGGCAGTCCGAGTCTTGTTAATTAAAAAAAATTTGTATTATTTTCTTTTCTTCTTCTAATAAAAATCCGGCAAAGCTTTTGCCGCCCTTTAAAAAAAATGCTAAACAAAGAAACTGGGTTATCCAACAATCTCCCCCTAAGCCTGACTCGGTTTACTTGAATTTGACGATGCCGATCTGGCCGCGGAGTTCACTGAACCGCACACGTCCAAGTGACTTCTTCAGGATATCCGCGAGCTCCTCCTCGGTGCTCACGTCATCCACGTAGATCTTCCCGTTCTCCACACATTCACGAATAAAATGGAATTTGATGTCGATGTGCTTACTTCGGTCATGAAGAATGGGATTTTTGCTGAGAGCGATTGCGGACTGATTGTCCATCTTCAACAGCGGTGGCTGGACCTTGACGCCAGTGATGTCGCCCAGCAGCCGCACAAGCCACACGGCCTGGCATGCTCCCGGCCATGTACTCCGCTTCACAAGTTGAGAGAGCCACCGTCTTCTGCTTTTGGGACTGTCATGACACAGGCAAGTCACCCAGGAAGAAGATGACGCCTCCGGTGCTCTTCCTCTCATCAACGTCTCCCCCAAGTCGCTGTCGGTGTACCCGGCCAGCGTGTAGCCTGTCAGCTTGATGTCGGTGTTGCAGTGCTTGGGGTATTCGATGCCGTAATCTAATAGGATGTGCTTGACGGAAGCGAGGTGCTGCTGCTTTGGCTTCTCCATGAAGCGGCACACATAGCTCACCGTGTATGTGATGTCGGGCCGAGTGTGCACTAGATAGCGCGGACTTACCACCAAACTCCTGTACATCGTCACGTCGACTTCCGGCGTCGAGCTCTTGGCAGAGAGCTGCAGCCGGACCTCCATCGGCGTGTGGCATGGGTTGCAGGTTCCCATGCTAGCCTTCTCCAGCAGCTTGCATGAATATGCTGCTTGTCCCAAAGTGATGGCGTCACGTCCTTGCTTGAACTCCAAACCGAGGTAGAAGGACATGAGCCTGAGGTTCACTCATCTTGAGCAGACGGCGCATCTGCTCCTTTAACGCCTCGACATCCTTGGGCCTTGCTCCAGTGATGATTAGTCATCGACATAGACCCCGACCACCACACGTGACGCCGCAGCGCCCTTGGTGTACATCCCATGCTCGCTGGCGCACCTGGTGAAACGGAGTTCGCGCAGGCTGCTGTCCAGCTTTGGATTCCACGCATGGGGAGCCTGACGAATCCCGTACAACACCTTCCTTAGCTGCAACACCTTCCCTTCGTGCCCAGCAGGAACAAAGCCCGGCGGCTGCCGGACATACACCTCCTCCTTCAGCTCGCCGTTCAGAAACGCTGACTTGGCATCCATTTGATGCACAAGCCAACCTCTCTGAGCTGCTACGGCGAGCAGCATGCGCACAGACTCCATCCATGCGACCGGGGCAAACGCCTCGTCGTAGTCGATCCCTGGTTGCTGGAGGTAGCCCTTGGCGACGATGCGGGCCTTGTCCTTGACGACGACGCCCTGCTCGTCGTGCTTCAGCTTGTACACCCACTTCAGGACAATTGGGCGATGGCCTGGTGGGAGGTCGACAAGCGCCCACGTCTTGTTCTACTCAATGGAAGCCATCTCCTCCATCACCGCCTTGCGCCAGCGGTCATCGCTGCGCGCCTCCTCGAACGTGGCCGGTTCATCATCACTGGTGGCGAGGAGCAAGTCCTCATCGACCACAAACTCCGGCTCTACCAAGCCAGGAATCTCCACCATCCCTAAGATGTTGTCCAGCTTTCGGAACCGGAGGGGTGCACCACCCATGACAAGTTGCTCCGTGTTCACAAGTTTTGTTCCACAGACTTAGTCATCACACAACACTCAGAGTACCAGCGAAAGTCTTGATTTGAATAAACTAAGTTTCGATACATGCTTATGGGTGTGCCACTCCTTAAGCCTAGGGCTCATCTACCGTTCCTGGCCCTGGGAGGACTCATGGGCATAGAAGAAGCCATAAGCTAGAGCTGTTGTGCCTGCAAAATCTTAAATAATCGGAGAGTGATGACTCAATAGAACTTACCCATAAGATTTATAAGATTTATGCAATTTAAACCATTAGCAAGGAAAGCGATTGGTTTTTCATAAAATTTGTACATAAAGTAAGTGATCTTATATAAGAAAGTGCAGCATGGTTGGTAGGATTAACAATTAGCAAAAGTGCAGGTTGATCTTTCACCGAGTTATGTTCTCATCACTAGTCCGTATCTAGAAGCATGGAAACTATAAAGAGTTGGGTACACATTAACCCCTAACGCTGGAAAAAAAACTCGAAACTTGCTAACTCGCTCGACTCGCTCGTTAATGGCTCAACTCGAACTGGACTCGTTAATGGCTCAACTCGAAATACATATACTCTCCCTCTGTCCCAAAATAGATTCATTTTCACTTCTCAAGAAGTCAAAGACTTTTAGCCTTCGACCAAATATATATAAAAAATATTAATATCCATAATATATATTAGTATTATTAGATAGATCGTTGAATATATTTTCATAATATATTTATTTGAAGATATAAATGTTGCATGTATCTTCTATAAACTCAGTTAAACTTGAGAAAGTTTGACCGGCACGCATCGCATAACGATATCTATTTTGGGACAAAGAGAGTTTTTTTTGTATTTTTTTATGTTTGGCTCACGAGCCAAACGAGCCAGTTCGAGCTCACTAACGAGCCGAGCCGAGCAAGCCTTCTGGCTCATTAGTATAACGAGCCGAGCCGAGCTGGCTTGTTATACTAACGAGCCAAAACGAGCCAAGTTAAAACGAGCCGAGCTGGCTCGTTATCTTATCGCCCATACACGACTCGTCGGTATGTAAGGGGTAACTCATTACCTCAACCTATCCCAAGTCTGACCAAAGGTACGGTGTCCATGAAAGGGTAGAGCGTGTGATGAGGTACTAGCTTTTCGTAGCTACCACATGCTGCTACATCTTGCGCCGAATCCATGGGAAAGCAGGTCAAAACGAAGTGCCAGGCTTGACATACCACATCACTAGTCTGAAAGTTTGTGCGGCCATCTTAGGGACGATAGGGTTAGTGCAATTAGTGCCTTTAATTTGTTGAATATGGCGGTTGCAGTCGAGGAAAAGGATGCCAAAAGAGACAAGACGAGGGTTCGACTTCATTGCTCTTGAACAGACAATGGGAATACCATAGCAAAACCAAAGAGAAACAATGGGCACCTGATGCAGCTTTGTACCAACTATAACGTGTCTTGTAATAAATCGCACAATAGGAAGTATAGGTACTACATCGTTTGTTCTCTCAGATAATATATGTTGCAAAAAATAAACCATATATAGTAATAATATATAACAATTTGATCATCATCATCAATCATCATGATCAACCAAAAACGATAAAGATGCATGGAGGCTCATCGATCATCACAGAATCTCCTGGCAATGTTGTTGTAAACAGCGGGCTATAGCACTATAGCATTTTGAACAACGTGCCGCTAAGATATTGGATATATCACCGCTATTGCCACTATATATTATCACTATTTTGAGTATTAGCGGTGACATGATTTAGCCCAGCCGATCTAAACCACTTTTGCTGCCGTGTAGTAGTGACGGTGTGCGTCGAGGCAATGATGACCGTTAACTATATACTCGTATAAGCCGCCAAGACTGATTTGCATGGGCTAGCTGCGCGTGGTGACCATGGAGGCGAACACCAACAAGCAATAATATGCATGTTTTTTAATCAAGAGAATTACCGCTATAGTATATTTCCAACAAGGCTTGGTAGCCCACACTATATATTTGCAACACAGATATGGTAGGAACAATAAGAAAGAATCACACAGCAAACTGGGGGTATATCCAATATAATGCAGCTAGCTAGCACACGATTATATATAATAGTTTTAAGAACCCAACCTGTAACTAATAATAATCCAGAACCCTAGTAGTATATATATGACTAACAAGCATGCTAATTAGTACGGCACACGGCTACTAACAAACAAACTAACTAACAATAATAAGCTGCTAGCTAGGTGTACTAGATGGATCGAGCTAGCTAGTCGTCGAGATCGAGGAAGTCCTCGATGTCTGGTTGCAGTCGATCCATGACGGCCTCCCATCCAGCTTGGGTAGGGCTCACGTTGTCCCAGTAGAAGGAGTTGCTGGGGTCGTCACAGACGGTGTACTGAGTTCTGCCGTTGCCGTCCACCTGGCCACAGTAGGCGTTGCTCGGCGCGGAGGCGTCAGTGTCACAGCACGGCGTGGAGCCTGCATATATATGAACAGATATATATGTAGTTAGATTTATTAAATACAAATTAAAGATTGAAGTGAAGAATTAGCTAGGGATCATGATCGAACTAACTGACTGCTGCTGGCACACACGAACGTACGTACCGGACATGGATCGGGCAAGGCTGGTGAAGGCTTTGTAGAGGTCGAGGACGAGGACGTCATCCAGCTCATCCAGCTTGTGCTTGAGCTTGTTGTTGTGGGCGGTGGCGAGCGCGTTGGCGGCGCTGTTACAGTGCGCGTAGCCGGTGGTCCGTCTGGCGCGCCACGGCGAGCAGCCGAGCGGGGGCATGGAGTTCACCAGCACCTTGGACACACCCATGTCCTGAAGCCTTTTCACGCCCTGGACGATGCCGTCTGTCACTTGGTCGACGTAGGCGTCGAGCTGTCGTCCATGGTGGTGGTCATGATCATGATCAAGCAAAAGACTTAATTATCATCTATGGCTACTAGCTTATATTAGAACAGAAGTAATGAATCCATGGTCATGATCATGATCAAGCAATAAATTGACACACATATGCATCTATTAATTATCAGATTAGAACCGAAGAAGCTAATTAAGTAGCTAGATCGATCTAGCTAGTACTTACTTGGCGGCCGGCGGTGGCGTCGCTGACGTGCGAGTAGTCGTGGCCATTGGAGACTGAGATAAGCGCGACTGAATTCTTGACCTGCTTGTCGTGGACGGATCCAAACTGGGTGATCTGCTCGTCCAGCGACAGCTCCTCCTCCTGCCGCCCGTTCATGACGCCAGAGAAGGGCATGGCGAAGTTGATGCCGTGCTCGGACCCTCCACGACTGTTGAACACCGGAGGGGACTCGTCCATCCCCAGTATCTTGGCTGCAAATTAAAGAACGAAAACCAAATTAATCCATCTACTTCAGTAGATCGATGCTGTATATATGCGATGGTGATCATGTAATATGTACGCGTACCTAGAAAATCTGACTGCACTAGACCGTCGGAGAGGCGGCCGGTTGCACCGTTTCCATGGGACGAGTCAGAGCTCCCGTAAGGGTAGTACCACCCACGCGAGGCTCTGCTCTTCACCCCTGAAGATTTGGCAACAAGATTGTTGCCTGCGTCCACAAACGAGTCACCGAAGACGAAGAGCGGCGTGTGCTCCTTCCGCCGTTCATGGTGCCTCCGGCACTCAACACGACGAGCACCTTCGAGGATGAGGAGGAAGCACGTCAACACAACCCACACCTTCATCATGGTTGAAGGTCGTTGTAAGCCTAAACCTAAGGGAGGGGGGAGGTCGTTGTTGTTCAGCAATGGCTTTGTAGATAGATGCGTTTGGTTGGGCAATCGTGCTTTTCCTTCCTCGTTTATCTATATATATATATATATACTAATACTTGTCAGCAGGCCGGATTTTGCACGCATGCAACGGCCGATTAACTACCTGAAAGGAGCCGGATTCCACCCCCCCCTCCCGGTTATCAATTTATTTACTGGTTATTTAATAATTATTTTATTTATTATAATTATATAAGTCAACGACAATTCCTTTATCTATACTCGAAGAAGTGTCCGTGCGTTTTACAACAGGTTATCCACATTCAATATAGATATGATGCTTGTATTGCCACTGGCCTCCACGATTACCGTGCTAGTTATTTTACATAAAAAAAATAATCATGGACTTCTATTTTAAAATTAATATCTATAGAAGTGCAAGCATAATTCTTCACCATGGACTCTGTTTTTTTTCTTGGTGTGCCTGCCTGTTTGTTAGTTTTTCCCGACACAGACTCTGTTGGAGGAGTACCATCCGTGTATGCATACTTCTCCACCATGCTACAACACTCACCTTTAATCTAGTTTATTTAAATACTAGCAAACGTGTCAATGTGTTGCACAAATTTTATATCGGCTGCACTTAGCAACATAGTTATCAAACGTAGGCTATTCTAACGCATATGAATATATATCGTTAGTTTGGATCACAAACGACAATAAACCAACTAGGACTCCTAATCTCAAATTTACCATCGTCGTAATGAAGTTTGGGTCACAGGACAATAAATCAAACAGGACTCTTTTTCATGACGTATTTACTACTTCTTGCTCTCTCCATCTCTAAAAACATGAAATTCTAGCACTGTGGCATGTTTTAATATAGCAACTGTGACCAATTATAAATAAAACTATAAATATTTATAATATAAAATAAACACCATTAGATTACTTATTAAATGTATTTTCATAATCTATTAATTTGGAGCTATAAATACGAATACTATATATTCACTAGAAACTTGGTCAAACGTGAACCATTTTATTTGGCACGTAATCTGTAGTTGCATGTTTTTTAGACGGAGAGAGTACTTAGTAAAAATGACTGATTTTTATGCTTCGGAGAGTGGAGGGGCACACAAATAACGAGAGAGAGGGTGTGATGGACGAAAAATAAACAAGAAAAAATCGAAATACATACACGGTTAGGATATTTTCTAGGTATATATATTTCTGGTTTTAATTCGTATCTTGTTTATTCTTATTTGTTTTTTCTATATCTAATGAAGAAACTATGCTTTATATTTAAGGTTGGTGTTGGGCTGTGCAGTGTGGTACGGATAGCTCACGCTATGTTTATATATCACACACACCTGTGCATGGATTGATTTGCTAATAGTTGATTGATTAATTAGTTGGGCTCAATCTGATCGAGAGCATGCGCTTGGTCGACGTTGGTAGCCAGCCCTGACGCTCCAGCAAAGAGATCGAGCGGTTGGCGTGCGCAGCTGAAGTCACGCGCCGAAGGGGATAGGAAGATCACCAGATCGTCAGCATAGAGAGAGGTCCGATGCTTGATCAGCTGGGATGGGAGCGGCTGCAGGACCCCACGACGGTCAGCTTCAGCAATCATGGCATTCAACACTTCCATAGTAATGACGAAGAGCAGCCGTGACAAGGGGTCTCCCTGCCTGAGCCCTCGCGTGTGGTGGATGCGGTCACTCATCCGCCCGTTGATGAGGATCCCGGTGCTTGCGGAAGCCATGATGGACGACAGCCAATCCCTCCATTGCAATAGAAAACCAATGTGCTCAAGGACCTCTAGGAGAAAAGGCCACACCACGGTGTCGAACGCCTTTGCAAGGCCACGCCATCTGCATGTAAGCTGACCGATCGAAAATTATCGTGAATGCGCTGGCCGCGGATGAAGGCTGATTGGTTGACCCGAACAATTATGTGCATCCACGGAGCGAGGCGCATGGCCAGTCCTTTAGTGAAGAGCTTGGCGACGGAATGGATGAGACTGATCGGCTGGTAATCCTTGAGGCCAGTGGGCGCTTGCTTCTTTTGTAGGAGGACGATGGATGCTTCGTTGAGCAAGTGGAAGGCCGATCTTGGTGCCGTCTTTAGAGTACGTGAGGCCATCATGCGCTCAATTGATAGCATATGATTTTTGCAACGCCGAAGGCTAGCTTGGAGGTGGAAGTAGCGTGTACATGCATCACCCACCTGAAGGTGCCATAGCGTGGCACAGTGAGGAGAGTCCCAAAACCGATGCCTTGAGCTCGCGCCGTAACTCATGCGCGATGTCGAGTTCGCGTAGATGACGGTTCGAGCTGCAGCGAGTTGCAGACGGACGCTCCCGACCCGTGCAGCTCTCCAGCTGTTCAGCGCTTTGGCCAGGGTGCGCAGCTTATGATCCAGGTTGCGACATGCGTCAGCGCCTGCGCAGGAAGTGGTCCAGGCAGCGGCGACAGCATCGAGGAAGCCGGGTATTTTGATCCAGTAGTTTTCGAAGCGGAGGCGTGGTGCCCCCAGGGCTCTGTGCATAGGATTAGCAACAAAGGTGCGTGGTCCGAAGCGTCGGAGGACAGACAACGGAGGTGGTGCAGCGGGTAAATTTCTAGCCATTCAATGGAAGCGAACTCTCTGTCGAGACGTTCAAGCGTCGGCTGCACACCCTCGTTGCTCCAGGTATAGAGTCTCCCAGAGAGGTGCAGCTCGCAGAGCTGTAACTCATCAATGGCAGCACGGAAGCGACGCATGGCTCCAGGGTGAAGCCTGCCGTTGTTCTTATCCGAGGCTTGGTAGATCATGTTAAAATCTCCACAGATTAGCCAAGGCCCTGGGTAGGAGGCGGGAACGGAGTAGAGCTCATCAAGGAACGCCCATTTTTCGGAGCTCGACGTCGGGCCATAGACATTGGTGATCCACCAAGGTGGGGGTTCTCCCATCCGCGGCCGAGAGCAACCTGGTGATAGAGAAGCTGTGAGTAGAGGTGCCAGAGGCCCGCCACAGATCACGACGCCAGGCCACGCCACCAACACAGCCATGTGCAGGGAGACAGGCATAGTCGAAATCGTTTCTGGTCACATCACAAACCATGCTTACAGAAAAATTCTCAACTTTGGATATCTGCAAACAAACGACAGAGATGCTGTGTTGGGAAACCAAGTCACGCACCGCAGATCGACGAGCCCGGCTATTCAAGCCGCGGGCAATCCAGACAAATATGTGGTTTGCACTCTTGGGGCAGGCGAGGAACGACGTGAGTGCCGGTCCATCAGATCGATGATGGCTCGTCATCGGCGAAGGCGGTACCTCCCATGGGAAATAGTTCGCGCATGGTGGCCCGCTTGACTGCTTGTTTTTTTCTTTCTTCCTTTCGGTCCCAAGGTCAAAGAAATACGGTTCAGTGGTTCGACGTCCCAATGGTTGAAAGTGGGCCGGAGCCAGAACTAGGATAGGGATCAGATTGGGAGCAGGAGGGAAGCGGCTCGGCGAAGGTTTCGTGGAACTTTGACGCGATGAGGGTGTCCGGGTTCCAGTTGTTCGTGTCATTCTGGCGGTTGTTCCACTTGTTGACCAGCACCCGACGAGCTTGTTTCTCCGGGTTGGGGTGGCGAACAGTGGACTTAGCTGCCAGCCCGCCGCTGCGCCGTGGCGGCTCAACCGTACGCCGGCTCGCGCCCCGCTGTGACGGTGCTGGGTGAAGCAAGAAGTCACCAAGGAGGAGCTTGAGAGATTCGACGAAGTTGCTTCCTGATGGTGACTGCGGGCGCGCAGCAACGGCGGGAGCTGAATCAACAACGGGCCAGGCCGCGAGCCGAGGAAGGCCTAGTTGACCGGCCCCAGCGGCATATACTCCTGCACAGGATTCATAGTAGAACAACAAACAGCCATGGCGGGGGCCTGGCCCAAGAAACGGCGTTCATAAAAAATTCAGACTCGGGCCAGATGGGCTGGGGGGAGGGGGGGGGGCGGGATGCAGTCGGTACCTTCGAGCCTAGGGACCCTGTAGGTGAAGTTCCCCATGGAAGCACCGGAGAGGCGAGACCACCGACGCTACGCCAGCGAGAACTATGGGTTGCCGGCGGCGAAGTGTACCTAAGACCAGTTCGAGGTCCTCACGGCGGGAGAACCAAAGAATGAAGTCCTCGGGCGCATGGCGCAGCACGGACCAAAATAGACAGAGAGGTGCTCGCACACCATGGCGGGGGAGACCGGATGTCTTGTACCGGTGAACACCGCCACAGGTGCCAGGGAGAGGGCATCCTCGGCCGCCTGCAGGTCACTCGAGCGCGGGACAACCACCAACACCTCCATATATGACTAGACGTCGCCAGCACGAACACCAGCGGAAGACTCATGCGGCAGCTGCGAGGATGCAGCCGGCTGCTCAGGTGGCGGTGTGAGGGTCCCGGGGCCCCAGGGCTCGGAGGTGTGCAGTGACGAGGGACTGACGGCGAGCAGCCCTTGGAG